>OU343216.1:69839146-69963935 GCA_910596185.1 Chrysanthemum makinoi | reverse complement strand
TTTGAAGCCTTGATGGAGGCCTATTTGGCATTTGTAATGATCCAATAGGGAGGAAAATACTAGGAAATTACTTAACATCAGAACAGGAAGCTGGGATTTTTGAAAAAGTCTATCTGGTATATGTACGACGTACTTCTATTCATTGTTTCTCAGATGTTTCGTGTGTGATAAAAAGAACTGGGTACTTTTTGGGGAAACTGAATGTGTGGTGTTATCTCCTGACTTCAAAATGCCTAATGATAAGTATTTCTGCTTAGGGTTCCTAGGAAGGATAACATATATTGTTTTGATATGAAAGATGTTATTCCTAATAGATCCCTAACCTGTTTGTTTGCTAAGGCATCTGTTGATGAGTCAAAATTATCGCATAGAAGGCTAGGTCACCTAAACTTTAATACAATCAATAAATTGGTGAAGGGAAACTTAGTTAGAGGTCTACCTTCTAAAGTTTTTGAATGTAAAGATCTTTGTGTGGCCTGTCAAAAAGGTAAACAACATAGTGCCTCTTGTAAGACCAAGACTGTTAACACCATTACTCAACCACTGTTTATGTTACACATGGACTTATTTGGTCCCACATTTGTTAAGAGTTTGAACCATAAGCAGTATTGCCTAGTTATCACCGATGATTATAGAAGATTTTCTTGGGTTTACTTTCTGGCACTTAAGAGTGAAACTAGTGAGATTCTTAAGAATTTAATCACTAAGATAGAAAATAGAGTGAACCATAAGGTCAAAGTAATCAGATGTGATAATGGAACTGAGTTTAAGAATAATGTCATGAATAAGTTCTGTGGATAAGGGGTATTGAAAGACCTTTAGTGTTGCTAGGACACCTCAACAAAATAGTGTAGCTGAAAGGAAAAATAGAATACTAATTGAGGCTGCAAGAACAATGTTATCTGTATCAAAGTTACCAACTACCTTTTGGGCTGAAGCTGTAGGAACTCCATGTTATGTGCAGAATAGAAGTAAGGTAGTAAAGCCTCATAACAAGACCCCCTATGAGTTGTTACATGGTAGGAAGCCTATGATAGATTTCCTAAAACCTTTTTGGTGTCCTGTTACTATCTTGAATACCATAGACCACCCAGTCAAGTTTGAGGAAAAGGTGATGAGGATACTTTATTGGCTATTCTTCCATAGTAAAGCCTTTAGGGTATACAATAGGAGGACAAGGATAGTTGAAGAGAATCTACATGTTAGGTTCAATGAAGAAACTCCTAGTGTTGAGACAAAAGGACCAGAGTGGCTGTTTAATATTGATATGCTAACCAAGTATATGAATTATGAGCCTATCAATGCAGGTACATCCACTAATGTTGATGCAGGTACACAAAAGGATTATGATGCAGAAACAACTTCTAAGGAAGCTGAAACTCCAAAGGAATTCTATTTGGTTGAGAAGTGGAAAGCTGGTCCTGTCATACCCATCATTGAAAAGCAGAGTCCCATAGATGATGATGTTTTGGATTCAGGAAGCAAAGGTGATCATCATCAAGATAAAGAAGAGTTGTCTCATGATAACTCAGTGTCGGTAGAAGAAATTGAGAAGCTAAAGAAAATTGCTGAAAGCACTACTAAGCCAAATTCTACCACTGCAAGTTCATCTGAATCCTCTGCTGCAAGTTCAGATGGCAGTCCTTTCTTTGGAAACACTGCTAGACCTCTAGTTGATTCATAGGAGTATCCAAATGATCCGACATGCTGCTTGGAAGAAAGGGATACTCCACAGATGATGATGAGAACTTGGATGACTATTTCAAAGATTATGATTTTACTAATTTGGAAACAGTCATCATAGAGAGTCCAATTCCTACCACCAAATTCATAAAACCATCCAAGGAACAAATACTTGGACGTTTGAATACTCAGTTCAAACAAAAAGCAAGACTCATAACACTAAAACCTTTCCTGAACAAGGTTTCTTTGCAAGATCACTTCACAAAAGGAACAGTCATCAAGACTTGCAAAACTGTTTGTTTTCCTACTTTTGTCACGAAGGAGCCCAAAAGAGTTGAAGAAGCATTAGGAGAAGAAGGTTGGATTGAATCCATGCAAGAGGAGTTGTTATAATTCAAACTTCAAGAGGTGTGGACATTGGTTGATCTACCTAATGGCAAGAGGGCTATTGGAACTAAATGGGTATTCAGAAACCAAAGGGATGAAAGGGGTATTGTGGTGAGGAATAAATCAAGGTTGGTTGCTCAAGGATACACACAAACTGAAGGCTTGGACTATGATGAAGTGTTTGCAGGTAGTTGCCAATTGAAGCTATAAGACTGTTTTGGCATATGCTTCATTCAAAATTTGTGGTGTGTATCAAATGGATGTTAAAAGTGCCTTTTTGTATAGTACTATTGAAGAGGAGGTTTATGTTTGTCAACCTCTTGGTTTTGAAGATCCTGATCATCCTGATAAGGTCTACAGGGTGAAGAAGGCTATGTATGGATTGCATCAAGCTCCAAGGGCATGGTATGATTGCCTTTCTACTTATTTGCTGGACAATGGATTTAAGAAAGGACTGATAGACAAGACATTGTTCATAAGGAAGCACAAGGATGACATATTGCTGGTTTAGGTTTATGTTGATGACATCATCTTTGGCTCAACAAATAAGGAGCTGTGCAAATATTTTGAGAAACTTATGCATGATAAGTTTCAGATGAGTTCTATGGGTGAACTCACTTTCTTTTTGGGGCTACAGGTTCAACAGAGGACTGATGGTATCTTCATTAGTCAAGACAAATATGTAGCAGATGTTTTGAAGAAGTTTGGATTTCAGGATGTCAAGAGTGCTAGTACACCCATGGAAACACAGAAACTACTACTACCAGATGATGGAAGTCCCAAAGTTGATTTGAAGCTGTATAGATCCATGATTGGATCTTTGATGTATCTCACTGCTTCTAGGCCAGATATTATGTTCTCAGTATGTGTGTATGCAAGATTCAAGTCACACCAAATACAACACACATGAATGCTGTGAAGAGGATCTTTAGATACCTTAAGGGTCATCCTAAATTGGGACTTTGGTATTCTAACGATTCAGCTTTTGATTTAGTGGCCTATACAGACAGTGATTATGATGGAGCTAGTTTGGATAGAAAGTCTACTACTGGAGGATGTCAGTTTTTGGGAAGCATGCTAATCTCATGGCAGTGTAAGAAGCAGACAATTGTGGCCAATTCCACCACTGAAGCTGAGTATGTGGTTGCTGCAAGTTGGTGTGGTCAAGTGCTTTGGATTCAGAATCAATTGTTGGACTTTGGGTACAATTTTATGCATACTAAGATTTACATTGACAATAACAGTACAATATGCATAATTAAAAATCCAGTTTTGCATTCTAGAACTAAACATATTGAGATAAGGTATCATTTTATTAGAGATTGTAATGAGAAAAGGTTGATACAAATGGTTAAAATCCATACTGACTTTAATGTTGCTGATCTTCTAACTAAAGCTTTTCATGTGGGAAGGTTTCAGTACCTTGTAGTTAGTATTGGTATGATAAATCTCTAAATCTCAAAATTGTTTTGTAAAAGTTTGTAAAATGTATGTACTGTTATTGGTATATCTTAGTATTGCTAGTTTAGTTCTATCCATTCTTGCTATTTTTGTTCCCACTAACTATTTTGCAGATCAAAGTTCAATCGCAATCAGTAAGTAGCAATGGTGCTTTAAAGAAACATGGAAATTATTCATTATTTATAAACTGCATCCAAGGATGCAGTGGTACAACCATTTCCATTCAGAAAATCATCACATGATTACATCAACAGACAACCACTAAGGACTACTATCAAAAGACTACTACATCAACATAACCACCTCAACCAACTACTAACTTGAACTCTTTGCTATGGCCCATGCTGGCATATTCTTCTTAACTCCTTGGCCCCCAATAACATCCCACACTTTTGGGCAAGGGAGTCCCATCACTCTCTCCTTTTTGGGGGGTGCTGATGAGGATGGACCAACTGGTTGTGGTGGAGATACAAGTACTTGAAGAGGTGGAGCTGTGAGTGGTTCTGGTGGTGGTATCTCAGCAAGGGGAGAAACTATCAACACTCTTGAGGAGGATTCATCATATGTGTCCTCATAAGGTGACACATAGTTGGGCATTGAGCTTAGTTATGAACTTGTACCAGTCATGATAGCTTGTTGGGGCACTGGTTGGATGGAAGAAGGTCCAACAGGAGCAGGGTTTGTCCTCATAAAGGTGAGGGATGTTTTTCTTGGAGGAAGATAGTTTTCTCAAGTATTGTTTAAGGATGAACTCTTAGAAGAATCTGAAGAGATCTTCATTGGATGGTTTGGTGAGCCACTCATGTTGGTAGTGTTTTTGAAATGGTTTCTGAAAGAAAGATTTCTAGAGAGATGAAGTTTTGGGAATATAAGAGATATGTGTGGTATGTGGGTGATTTGCTCTTAAATAGAGTTAAAGGGTAAATTAGTGAGTTAAATGTGTGGAAGGTGTGAGTTGTTGTGGAGTAAATGAAGTCTTTGACTTAAGATGATGACTCAGTCGAATGGTGAAATCTTCCCCTCCCATTCGGTTTCCGCCGACCGGACGAGTAATGACTTGGAGTTGACTATTTGACTGGGTGTTTAGCATTTTGTTTAAGCATTGCCAGTATATATATAATGTAACCACTTCCAGTTATTTCTAATCACTGCTAACCTTAACAAAGTTTCAAGTGTTTGGTTTGTGTTTGTGATATGTAGGTTTGAAGGAAGATTTTGTATATTATGGAGCTTTTGGAGCTGTAGGAGTAGCTGATTAAAAAAAATGTGTATCTTTTGTAATCCTTCAAATTAATGCATGATATCACTTTTTTTTTGGCTTAGATTTTGTTGCAGACATCTTAGTCAAAGGATTGGAGTGTTGGTGAAGTTTCCACTGCTAGTATCTTTCTAACCACTGCTAGTTGTGGGTAACCCACTGCTAGTATAGTATTGATGAAAATGGAAACTCAAGGAGCTGTTCTGTAACATCTTGGTGATAACGTATTTAATCCCCAAATCACTGCCGGATCATTTAATTGATCTTTAAACACTTCCAATTGGCGCTCTACACAAACCCTAACCACTCACAACTGATAATTTCACAAATCCTACATCTTTTACACAATGCCGACTGAATATTCCACAACCCACAACCTTGTCGCATGTCTTCTTAAGAACAACCATTCAGAAGGATTCCATGAAATGATTGATTTCATCAAACACACTCCTATTCACTATGCTTTAACTGTAGAACATGTCATTGTTAAATCCTACATTCATTAATTTTGGTGGTGGCTGAAATTCAAGAAAGAGATGGAGCAAAGGTTCTTAGGACTGTTGTTGATGAGAATGAGATTCTAGTTACAGAGGAGTTGATTCGGGAGGTTTTGAAGCTGGAGGATGCTGAAGGGGTTGTTAATTTGTTGAATGATGAGATTTTTGAGGGGTTGGAAAGAATGGGTTATGAGAAAAGAGGGGATAGAATTAAGTTTCATAAAGGTATGTTTTCACGCCAGTGGAAGTTTTTGATAAATACTTTGCTTATGTGTGTAAGCAATAAGACTACTGGTTTTGATGAGTTTCCCTCCAAAATAGCAACTGCTATCATATGTCTATCACAAGGGAGGTTATTTAATTGGTCTAGGATGATATTTGATGGTTTTCTGAAGAACATTAAGGAAAAGGGGAAATACTACTTATATCCTAGGTTTGTTCAAATAATAGTGGACAATCAGATCACTGAACCCATTCCTCATAAAAGGGAGTATAAGGTACTTCACATGTTATCTAAGGTATTTGCACACATGAGGAAACAAAATCCAAATTTCTCAAGAACTCTTACACCATTATTCCCTCATATGCTTAACTTGCCAGACATTCCTGAGAATGAAGAGGTACCTGAAACACAACCCACCCAAACCACTGATGATGAACCCACTGCTACCACATCTGAACCCACTGCTAATCCACCTGAACCCACTGCTGAACCCTTACCTTTACCAACTGAACCCAAAAGGATCTTAGTGCAAAGAAGGAGGAGGAAGGGCGCCAAGCTACCTCAGACTGGTGTTAGTGGTGTGATTAATGAGGCTGTCACAAGAGATGAAGGTGACATGAGTGGAAGGGCTTTCACTACTGATTCAGGCCTAGGTGCGTAACAGTCAGGAGAACATCATTAAGACACAACCACAGCAACTCCTAATGTGGAGAGTTCTCTTGAGCTCAACCAGGTGGAGGAATCCTATCCAACTGGCTACATCAAGGTGCATGGATGATCAGGCTAGGTCTGATGCCATCTTTTCTACACCCCATGATTCACCTCTCAGAGTAGGTTACACAGCTCGAAGTGCTGACGGTAGTTTAGGACATGATAATGAATTGACGGGTACTGATAATGTACATGATGACTTTTCCAAGGATCCACTGTCGGACCGGTCACACAGGTCGAAGTGGTGAGGATATTATTGAACAATTACATGAATTGACGGCTAAATGTGCCACAATGGAAAATACAATCACTGGTCTTCAGGAACTTGCAGTCTTTCAAGCTAGAACTATCAGAAGACTGAAGCACATGGTAACTGTATTGGAAAGAATAAAAAGACCAAAGATTACTTCTTATAAGAGAGTCAAGAAGGTGCATAAGAAGGCCAGCTCCTCAAAGGATCAATGTTTGGAGGATGGATCCAAACAGGGGAGGAGTACGAGCAAGGATTCAGGGGAGGATTTAAACTTGGATGTTGATCTGGATATGGATAGTGGAGATCATGGTGATGACTATGTGGTGACTGATAAGGAAGGAAAAGAAGCAGTGCTTGAAACTTTGAAGGTTGTAGTTGAAGATAAAGAGGAAGAAGTGGTGCAGGGAACAACCACCGCTATTGTTGCTGAATCCCCTGTTAGTGCAAATGAAACCACTGCTGCAACCTCTGAGGTAATGTTATCCGCTGTTACTTCAAATACACTTGTTGCTATTACAACCACTGCTACCATAATCACAACCATTGTCACATCACCTCCTAAGTCTAAGGAAGTTGAGAAGGAGGTTGCTGGTACATTGTTAAACTTAAGTAAAACCTCATCAAACCCTGAACCTGTTATTGCACCTGTTCCCATTATTCTCAAACCAACTGGACCTAAACCCTTGGGAAGTTTGAAAATTGTTGAGCCTGTAAAGACTAAAGTGGTTCAACCAGATATTGGAAAAGGGAAAGGTATTGCTAAGCGGTTTTGAAGTTTAAGAATAAGCAAGAGCAAATTGCTCATGATGAAGAGCTTTCTAAGAGCTTGCAAGCAGAAGAATTGGCAGCTGTAGAAAAGCAAAACAAGAGGAAGAGGAAGCTTCTATGAAATTGATTGAAGAATGGAACAATGAACAACCTCTATTTCAAGTTGTTGAAAGCATAAGAACAGAGTACACTGCTCTTGAATGGGGACAATTAGACATTGATACAAGGTCTAAGTTTTTGGCTGAGAAGATGAGAGAGATAAATCAGGAGAGAACAGTTAAAGAATATGAAGCTAAGAAGAATAAACCTCCAACTAAGGGTGAAAAGAGAAATCAAATGATGAAGTTCATCAGGCATATAGGAATAAATGTTTATGTTAATCTGAGAAAATGCTCCTATGAAGAAGTTGTAGAGATTTATACTACTTGTAAAAGAAGATATTATGACTTCATTCCTATGAATTCTGAGAAAGAAGAAGAGTTGATTAAGAACAGACAAAAGAGAAAAGTAGCTAATCAGGAGGAGTCTAGTTCTAAGAAACAAAAGCTGGATGATGAGATGGTGAAGGGGGAAAGACTGAATCAGTATCTTCTGGTGTGTGATCAACAAGAACCTATCAATCCTACACCAGTATGATCCATTCATCCTATTGAAGATTGGCATATAGTCACAGCTAATGATAGATAGATGATTGAAATTACAAGAGCTGATGGATGGAAAAGCACATACTTCAATTTTGGATGTTTGTTGTTTTGTATGAATAAAGTTGATATGGAACAACTGTGGAAGATAATGGAGTTTAGATATGGGAATTTTGGGCCAACTGGAGATTTAGCAAGGTTTATGTGGACTGCTGTGAAGAACTTGTGTCAACCCAATCCAGAAGATAAATTTTGGGAAGACTGTGAAGTGGTTGACTGGATGTTATATCAACCCTGTAAGAGTACTGTGGCAGACTACCACAGGAGAAGTTTTTCATGTTCATTGATAAAGACTATCCACTAACCAAGAATGTAGCCAGAAAGATGTTGGAAGCAAAACTTGATCCATAGGGGACAAAGACTACCAATCCTATGATTGATCAGTTATTCTTAAAGATTGAGAAGATTTCGATATAAAGGTCCTTTAGCCATAAAAGCCAAGTCTCAAGGAAGATTGAAAAGGAAGGCTGACAGATCAAAAGCGTGGATTATATTTCGAGTCAGAGACGAGAGGACATTGAAGTAAAAAGAAAAGACTGCTGTTCTCATAAAATTATCTAAAGAGAAGGAGCCAAAGGTTTGTTGTGCATCACCTCTTATAGGTCATCATCAAATTATCTCCTATACATTTGAACTTAATGGAAGTGAATGGTGTTGGAAGTTTAAGGGAACCAATGGTGAGCTTTATGGTTTTGTTAAGTTTTCACAAATGCTTTACTACATGGATAGAGATGATTTGATGACCATCCGAAGCGTACAAGACAAATTTGGTGATTTATGTCTAGATGATTATCATGAGAGGATTGTGTATCATAATTTGAAGATCTTGTTTGAACCCACTCATGATGAACCTGAATGGAAAGGACTCTTCAATGGCAAGGTTACAAGATGGTTTCTATATCAGTCTTGTGGAGTTAATGTGTTAACTATTTCTGGAGAGGTTATTCATATGTGTGTAGAAAGTGATTATCCTAAATCAATAATCATCCAGGAGTTATTACTCAGATGTTACAGCATGGTAGTTTAAAGTTGTAGAAACCCTTTTATGATCAAGCTTACAGGTTGCTGAGGAAGTATGAGAAGTTACTTAATCCTGATAAGTTTTTGGAAGCATCCTCCAAGTAAGAGATTATGTGCTTAAGAAGAAACTTGATGATTTTGATAGTGAATATCAAGTTTAGGGGAGGATTGTTGGGTTTTAGGTTCCAATGAAAGGAATTATTCTAAGTATGGAACTACCGCCATCACAAAGGAAACCACGGCTAGAAGGATTGGATCCACTGCTCATGTTAAACCACGGCTAGTAGTTACTTGGAACCACTGCTAATGTAATCAAAGCACTGCTAGTTAGATATGTCAGTTTAAAGTTTTGTATTAGATAAATATGGTAAAGATATTTATCTTGTAGGTTACGTATTGTATATTGTAAAGGACTCCTTAGCCTATAAAAAGAGGTCCTAGGTTAGAGTTAGATATACGTATTAGATATTTCTAAAGTCGATACACTTCAAGGTTGTAAAACCCTAATACTATTCAGAGTATTCGTATTAATATAATATTGAGGTGTTTAGTGACAATTGCTGTTTGATTATTATTATTCTTCTTAAGATTAAGCACTAGATTCCGCATAGTGTTTAATATATTGTGTTTCTTAAGTCAGCTTCTATATTAGATCGTTTGCTCAACTGGGATCAACAAGTGGTATCAGAGCTTGTGATCTAGAAGCTGTGATCAAGAAGAAAACAAGTTTACACAGATTTACTAAAGTTCAAGATGTCTGAAGAAACTCATATGGTTACTGCCTCCAAAGTACCCATGCTGAAGCATGGAGAGTATCAAGTTTGGAAGATGCGAATGAGGCAACACATTCGCATGATTGACTACAACATCTGGGATGTTATTGAGAAGGGTGATACTTTACCCACTAAGGGTCCTGATAGAAAACTTGTTGGGATTGTCAATGAACCTGACAAGGCTAAAAGGAAGTTGGAGATAAAGGCTTATAGTATTCTCAGTTTGGGAATACCCAATGAGTATGCTTTGGACTTTCAAGAGTATGAAACCTGCTAGGAGCTAATGGATGCTATTGAAACAAGATTTGCTGGTAATGATGCTACCATAAAATCTAGGAAGAACATGCTCAAGCATCAACTTGAAAACTTTACTGCTCTTAATGGAGATAATCTAGATGGCACCTATAACAGACTGCAAAAGCTCATTAGTCAATTAAAATTGGTGGACTATAAAATTGCTCAAGAAGATATTAATCTTAAGTTCATCTGAAGTTTGTCACCTGAATGGGCTATGAATACAGTTGTGTGGAGAAACAAAGATGATTTTGAAAAGATGACTCTTGACAATCTCTACAACAACTTGAAGGTTTATGAGTCGAAAAGAAACATTGCTGGAACATCCTCATCTTCTCGGAACATTGCTTTTGTGTCTACAAGCCATAGGAGTTCACAAGAAGCTTCCACTGCTGCTATGGAGTTTCCATGCTATTGCTAATGATACCACTATTAGTGATAACATTAGTGATGGTGCAATATGTACTTTTCTACTGATCTGACACCAGTCTGACCTGGCTAAACCAACATTTGGATCAAATTGATCCTGATGATCTTGAAGAAATCAATCTTCAATGGCAAATGGCAATGCTCACATTGCAAGCTTGGATATTTCTAAGAAGGACTGGAAGACAGGTCAAGTATGATGGTCAAAGAAAGGCAGGGTTTGACAAAAGCAAGATGGAGTGCTTTAACTGCAAGAAGAAGGGGCACTTTGTAAGGAGTATAGGGCTTCTAAGAGGACCGTGAGAACTTTAAAAGGCACTGAAGAACCACGGCCTTCTTCAGCTTTGGTTGCTCAAGATGGACTAGGAGACTATGACTGGAGTGACCAAATTGAGGAAGGACCCAATGCTGCTTTCCCTGCTAGTGAAGCTTCCAAAGTGCACAACTTTGCACTTATGGATTATACTTCATCATCTTCTGGCTCTGTAAGGGAGTGTAGGGCTCCTATTATGGTTGTATACTTAGGTATTGGGACCTAAGGGTTCTTTGATTTAAATTTCCTATGACGTTGTCTAAAGGGTGATTTCTAGATTCCTTAATGTTGGTGGTTTCATCTATTTATAACGTTCTTCCACGTTGTTGATCCTTAAGATGGCATTTTCTTCATCTAGATCATCATCTACCAAAGGTGATTTTTTAAACGGGGGAGGACTTTCATCGAATGTCACGTAGAGTGATTCTTCGATGGTCGTAGTTTACTTATTAAGGACTACATAGGCTTTCCTAGTTTGTGAATATCATAGGAATATACCTTCGCAAGACTTTGGGCTAAACTTAGTGAGATAGTATTTGGTGCTTAGAATGAAGCATTTTCTTCCAAATACTTTGAAATAATCTAGAGTAGGTTTCCTAACTTTCAAAATTTTGTATGGAGTTTTTCCTAAATATAGCCTAATGAGGATCCTATAAAGTATATACGTGGAGGTATCTACGGCATTACACAAAAACTTTTGAGGTATGGATTGTTCGTTTAACATTGTTCTACTCATTTCTTATAGAGTACGATTTTTCCTTTCAACTACCCCATTTGATTATGAAGTGCGAGGAGCCGAGAAATTGTGAATGCCTTTAGCATCACGGTAAGCTCCAAATTGCACTTCATTGTCAAATTCCCTACCATGATCGGTCCTAATGGAAACTATGGAACACCCTAGTTGATTTTGAACTTTCTTACTAAATGTTTTGAATTGATCGAAAGCTTCTGTTTTATTCTTAATAAATCTAGTCCAAGTATATGTAGAGTAATCGTCTACTATTACTAGGGTGTAAAGATTTCCTCTGTAGCTCCGTACGACAGAAGGACCAAAGAGATCCATGTGAAGGAGTTCTAGACATCTAGAGGTTGAGACTACATTCTTAGTTTTGTGGCTAGAGTGAGATTGTTTTCCAACTTTACAAGCGTCACAGAAGTGTTGGTCAAATTTAAGTTTTGGTAAATTGATGCAGGTTTTACTAACCAAGTTTTAATATTTATAATGTCTCATTATACCTATGATCTACCCTAATGCACTAACGGGCAGTGTACCCGGTCGTGTGTAGTGTAGTATTCGGTAAAACCGAGGTCGTCCAAAGAGCTATGTGTGTTGGATTAATACTAAGTCTAGGTGTCACAGATTTTAAGATGGTTTTGATATCGATTTAACTAATAAACTACTAAAGCAAATAAAAGCAAAGGTGTGATCAAATAGAGGAGAGTGGTTCTAACCTAGTCATTCATCCTAGCTAGTAATGTCTACGTCTAATTACTTCCAATTACTTCAGGTGGGGTCAAAGTCGAGAGGACAGCATTTGGTCAATTCGCCCTAACCTATCAGCAAAGATGCCACCACTGGAGAAGTCAGGTGTCCCCTCATAAGTCCAGTTGTTCCTGGTCCCCTAAGCCGAGTCATTAAGTTCCGCTACATGCTAGACTTATAATAGTGAGTGCCCGGGCGCAAGCATCTTAGACACTCACCCCCTAATTCTCAAGTTCATCCAAACGGTAGGTGATCAGTTGGTCAAATCGCACAAGTAGAAAGGGGTCAGTTGGTCATATCTTACCCTTCCTATCTCAGTCTACTCACTTAGGGTCAGTTGGTCATATCTCCTAAGCAACTAGCCTCTACCGCCATTCAAAACTACCGAAACAAGGGTAGCTACCAATAAACTATGCATGCATACACTTAGAAATAATTATACGGAAGTAATGTAAACGCAAACAAAACAATTAAGGAATCATAACTAGTCCAGCACCAAGAGGTGCTTAGCCGCTCATATTAACCATACAAATCAATTCAATATTTAATGTTACGAAATACATGAATCGAAAGTAAAGAAAAGATAAAATGCTAATGCATATCATAGGGGAGTGATTTCTCCCTTGGAGATAGCTCCGTATGCTCCTCTAGACCTGCCTTTGACTTCTCCCCACGTTCTTTGGTAGTTGTGTATGAAATGGGATGATTTGAAATGCTGGAAATCGTGGGGTATATATAGGCCAGATCTTGGTTACAGTGTAACTAATAAAATATTTACGCCGTAATCATCTAATTCTTCGTAAATTGCACTAGATCTGCAGGTTACGGCGTAACCTTAGAAGTGGTTACGCCGTATCTTCAATAATTCTTGGTTACGGCGTAGTTTATGCGCGAGTTACGGCGTAATTATCAGCGGCGCGGAACCTCATTTGACCTAATATATTTACGTCGTAATATTTTGAGGAGAGTTACGCCGTAATCATCTGATAAGTTGGCTTTCTGAGTCACGCTTTAGTTACGGCGTAATGAGAGATGAGTTTACCCGTAACTTCATCAAAGTGAGCATACTATGATAAATCTTTAATAATTCTCCAATTCCGCGTCTCCTTAGCTCCAATGCTCGTAATTTACCTGAAAGTGGAATATAATGGAAAACAAGCGTAAATTCATATAAATGATATAAATTACAAGCTTTATCAGGGGAAATTGACACTTAGTATTCAAGATAATTTGATGTTATCAAATATCCCCCCACTTGAACTCTACTTGCCCTCAAGTAGACCTTATTAGATAGTTTCCTAAAAGGATATGTCGCATAACCTGGAAAATATAAGTTTACAAATCCTTATGCTAGAATAAAACAAAGCCGAACACCTCACGAAATGGGAACGAAACACTCAAATCTCTCCACTATTCTAAGTGTCAATTTCGGGGTGATCACTCAATCGCACAGTCATAGCATGTATTCGATCATAAGCGTAGCGGTTACACAAATCTCCACCACTAGAGTTAAGGGCTAAACATTTTTCGAAGGCAATATGGGTAGACACGACAAAGTTTAAGGGTGACTCGTCATTACTAACATGTCACGGCGAAGTGGAAAAATCAATGATACATGACCAAATTCATGGCCAAGACACCAAAGATTGATCGCTGCATCACCTAGACACGCTTCATGACTAAAGGGTAGGATAAGACATGGGATATATAAATGGTGTGAAATAAAAATCAAGCAAATAGTCTAAATTTATAACCAAGTCATCACCACTTACCGTCCGCCCAAAGTTCAAGCTTTGAAGTTAAGAAACCGGATCATGAAATACTAGGTAGATGTGTCATTAGAGGACATCGTAATGGGCACACTACCTTTTCTCCAACTGTTGGCGCAATTACCAACTCCAATATTCAAATGTGACCGAGGTGGCCTCCTCGATACTAAATCTAAGTTAAGCTCATAATATAGTGCTTATAAAATCGCACTTTACAATAGACTGAATAACATAACTATATATACATATATATATATATATATATATATATATATTTGAATCACTTTTTTTAACATAAACATAACAACTAAACATAACATCCCCCCACTTGAGATGAACAATGGGAATTCGGAGTCTTCAATGATCTTTAAGAATATGTCGTCGATGAAAGCGTGATTCTCGAAAATTTCCACTTGAACCTTGAACTTAGGAAAATGATGACTTCCCAATCACAAATAAAGACTATAGGGTAGGCTAAGGTGTATAGGTGTAACGAAACAATATATTGGGTTAACAAAATGAAAGGAATGGCTCAGATGGGTGTATCTAGGGGTATCTTGCACTAAAGGTGAGTGCAACAAAAGGGTTTCACATGGGGGTCGAGAAGCCATGGTGACTAATCAATAGACATACAATGGTAGGCTATTTGGGTGATAATCCTATAATACTACCTTCTTAAACTGAAAAGTCCAAATACATCGAGCTAACTCAACATACCTCGTCTATGGTATCGAAATGATGCAAAGGCCAAGTTCTAAAGTTTACAAGCTACCGGCACACTCATGATTTTGTGGATTTGGGGTAAAATATTGGAAACGGATAAGGCTAATCTCACCATATAATATCAAGGGTGTGTTCGGCTAAGGTCTAATCTAGTTAGGTTAAGAAAAACATGTCAAATTTTTAAAAATGGCATAGTTTTTCAAAATAAACTAGAAAAACGAGGGCAAAATAAAGTTCAATAGACAATTCTGCTCCTGTCCTCCCACTTGAATTGTACAAAGTCCCTTTTGTACTAAGTGTTCAATAAAGGTGAAGAGAAAAGTAGATTTAGAGTGAGAACTTCCCTGAAATTTGCTCCAAAAAGAAAGAAGGTCCACGAAAAGAGTATTCTAAGTGCCTTCGTATAAGCATCCATGAGCAAACTTCAATCCCGAATCAAATCAGACTACCGACAAGCATAATTCTAAAAAGAAAAAAATAAAAAATGAAAAACAAACCTAACTCACTTTCGGAGGAATCACGGTTGCATTTAGCATATGCAACAAGCCTTTTAAACCACTTGGTGTCCCAAGTGGACTAGTGAAGTCTCGTGAGGCTTTACATGGAAATACTAATACAAGGT
The DNA here is from genome assembly GCA_910596185.1 of Chrysanthemum makinoi. Lineage (NCBI taxonomy): Eukaryota > Viridiplantae > Streptophyta > Magnoliopsida > Asterales > Asteraceae > Chrysanthemum > Chrysanthemum makinoi. Next base: position 69,948,570 of record OU343216.1, on the reverse strand, counting down.
TATTGTGTTTAAAATGAAAGAAGTAATGCAGAGGATAGTTACGTCATAAATCTTAGAAGGAGTTACTGTAACTAGGAAAACCTCGCATACGCTGCTTAAGAGTGTAGCTACGGCGTAACCACCGAGATGGATTACCATACCAGACTGGTAGTGCATCCGAAATTCTGCTGCAGGGTTTGTTACGTACAGAACCATTGAGATGAGTTACACCATAACTATAGTCGATCGAAGATGCCGCAAAGAATTAGCACTTTCATCGTTTCCTGCAAAATGGTTAAAAACACAAAACCCAACAGAAATGGAAATAAAACAAAAGAAATGGATAATTCGGGTTGTCTCCCGAAAGAGCACTTTTCGTTATTTACGAGTATTTAAGTTAGAATCAGAGCCTCTGGGCTTTATGGTGGTTTTGGACTTGGCCAACTTCCTCCACTAGTTGGCGTCAATCATTCATCCATTCGATAAAAACCTTTTTCTTGGTGTTACCAAAGCTACATGTTCCAAATTTTTTGCTAAGAGCCACTCATTAAATGATATACATGACTTTCCCCGCCATCACCTTCAGCTATAGGACTAATTGTTGTACTCATGTTTTATCTTTCATCGTTGGTTATTGCATCAGTAAGGCGATAGTTATCGTAATTGCATTGCAGTTGTTTTACCATTCCCGAATTGATTTCGGAGTCTCCAAATCTTATCTTGTACCAATCTTCAAATGCTAATTTCCCAAATTTAATATCATGTCTTTCAGCCTCGTGAGGGCATATCCATTCATCCGCCTTTCCCTTACAAAATTCACGAAAAAGGTTACACGAGGGCCATGCCAGAATCGATTCGTTATCCTTGGTTAATATTGGGTTGCAGATGTTTGTTTGAATCGAGCTTCCTTAATACCTTTGACTTGGACAATCTTTTCCTGTTTCTCGCTGCAACTATCAACATTTCTCCACTATTATTTGTATTAGGATCATAACACAAAGGTAGATCGAGTGATTGAACATTAACAACATCAACTTTATTTGAAACTTATAATTTTGGGTTTAAATGCTCTTTCATACTGAAATTTATTTGTTCATTTTCAGTTCCCAAAGAAATTTGTTTTTCAAAAACCTTAATCTGAGCCCCACAAGTGTCCGAAAAGGTCTTCCAACAATTAAGTTGTAAGTCTCCGCTTTTCCCATGTCAATAGCCACAAAATCAGTGGGAAAAAGGAATTTTCCAATTTTAAGGAGCACATTATTTACTACTCCCTTCAAGTACCTCTTTAGAGGAATCAGCTATTTCTATCATCATTGTTGTTTCTTTTAAATTGGTAAGTTTTATTTTATCAAACAAAGTGGTAAAAATAAGGTTTACCCTAAACCCCAAATCCTAATGCGGAATTTAAAGATTACCGATAGTGCATGGAAGAAGAAAACTTTCCGGTATTGTTGCTTCTCGTGAAGTTGGCTTCGCAGTGTCTTCGCCATCTTCCGATTTATCATCTTCCTTTAGGTAGTTAATCCCGACGCATCATTGGTGATAGAGGAGGTGCACGCTCATTCTTTGGCTTATCTTTGCTAAATATGGCTTTTACAGTGCAATGGCTTTGGCATTACCGGGTCTCAAGGTTTTATCTAATTGCCCAATTTGTGTTTCGAGGTTTTAATTGCGTGCATCTTGGTTTCGCAATTTCATGTTAGTGTCTTCTTTTACCTTGACCATCTATTCCTTGAGTCTATCTCCCTTTTTGTAGATTCCTCGATGTGCCTATGCATTATTTCTTCAAGGCTTGGTCTAGGAGGATTGTCATGGACTCTTGTGTAGAACCCTCGAGACTTTCTCGTGATCCGAGCCCATTACCATTGTATCCGCTGAAGCGGGCTCGACTTCATATTTTACTTCTTCGATCCTTTTAACTTCCTCTTTGGAGGAACATTCTTCTAGCAGGGGAGCTCCATTGTGTCCACTTCGTTCCACTTGTATGGAATGCACATTTTCCTTGAGCTTTTTCATGTCTCTTCCGAGACTTTCTAATTTGTTGTTTATTGCCGCAGCCCTTCCATATTTCCATTCTTACTTCGGTTGCTTCCCCCATTGTGCCATTTGTGAGAGTGATCACCATCTTCTCAATAGTTTGAGCCAATGTTGGAGTCATTCCAGGAATCGGTCCTTGAGAATCAATCATTTGCCTTGAGGAGATGTTCGACTTTGTAAAGACGCCACCTTTTGTTGGCCGCTGAGGTCGTGGAGTAGGGAATTTGTATAATAATCTGCTATGCCTTTCGCATGTTTGGTAGAATGTTTCATCACCCTCTTGCTTGAAGTTATGGATTTCTTCCAATTGCTTAGCAGTCCTGGATGGAGGACGATTCTCAATGAAACACTTTTTCGTGATAGGCCGGTGATGACCGCTTCCGGTAGGTAATCGATCAACCACCTTTTCAGCAGTTCTAATGAGAGAAATAGGAACACTCGTGAACATGACAAAGATCGTTTGAGACTCTAGTAATTTTGAATAGGCTGAAAATGTATTCCACGTTGTCTATATGCTCATGAGCATCATCGGTAATGCTTCCAGAGAAAGGATTTGCACGAATTCCCTATAAATTGAGGTTTGATTTCAATAGAGCATCTTTTGCATGGTCGCCTTACATAATCCCCTCGTCCTTTTCTTCTTGTTAACCCCAAATATTCCTCGAGAGTAAGGATATCAATTTTAACGACTTCCATGGTACCTGAAAACTTGAAAAGAGATCGTGAGAATTTGAGAAAATTTTAAAACAAAATGAAAATGAAAGACTTAATAGCAATCCTAATATAACTCCCTGGGCAAGCGGCACCAAAAACTTGATGCAGTTTAACTGACACTGTGTTATAATATTTATAATGTCTCGTTATACCTATGGTCTACCCTAATGCACTAACCGCAAGTACTTACGGTGTAGTGTATTATTCGGTAAACCGAGGTCGCCCCAAGAGCTATGTGTGTTCGATTAATAGTAAGTCTAGGTGTCACATATTTTAAGATGGTTTTGATATCGATTTAACTAATAAACTACTAAAGCAAATAAAAGCAAAGGTGTGATCAAATAGAGGAGAGTGGTGTTAACCTAGTCATTCATCCTAGCTAGTAATGTCTACGTCTAATTACTTCCAATCACTTCAGGTGGGGTCAAAGTCGAGAGGACATCATTTGTTCAGGCCGCCTCTAACCAATCGCAAAAGATGCCACCACTGGAGAAGTCAGGTGTCCCCTCATAAGTCCAGTTGTTCCCGGTCCCCTAAGCCAAGTCATTAAGTTCCGCTACATGCTAGACTTATATTAGTGAGTGCCCGGGCACTAGCATCTTAGATACCACCCCTAATTCTTAAGTTCATCCAAACGGTAGGTGATCAGTTGGTCAAATCACACAAGTAGAAAGGGTCGTCAGTTGGTCATATCTTACCCTTCCCGTCTCAGCCTACTCACTTAGGGTCAGTTGGTCATATCTCCTAAGCAACTAGCCTCTAACGCCATTCAAAACTATCTAAACAAGGGTAGCTACCAATAAACTATGCATGCATACACTTAGAAATAATATATCGAAAAGTAATGTAAACACAAACAAAACAATTAAGGAATCATAACTAGGCTAGCACCATGAGGTGCTTAGCCGCTCATATTAACCATACAAATCAATTCAATATTTAATGTTACGAAATACATGAATCGAAAGTAAAGAAAAGATAAAATGCTAATGCTTATCATAGGAGAATGATTTCTCCCTTGGAGATAGCTCCGTATGCTCCTCTAGACCTGCCTTTGGCTTCTTCCCACGTTCTTCGGTTGTTGTGTGTGAAATGGGATGATTTGAAATGCTGGAAATCGTGGGGTATTTATAGGCCAGATCTTGGTTACAGCGTAACTAATAAAATAGTTACGCCGTAATCATCTAATTCTTCGTAAATTGCACTAGATCCGCAGGTTACTACAGTAACCTTAGAAGTGTTTACGCCGTATCTTCAATAATTCTTGGTTACGTCATAGTTTATGCACGAAGTTACAAATGAATTATCACGCTGAACCTCATTTGACCTAATATAGTTACGTCGTAATCTTTTGGGAGAGTTACGCTATAATCTTCGAGATAAGTTGGCTTCTCGAGTTACGCTTTAGTTACGGCGTAATGTGAGAGATGAGTTACGCCGTAACTTCATCAAAGTGAGCATACTATGATAAATCTTTAATAATTCTCCACTCGCGTCTTTTGGCTCCAATGCTCGTAATTTACCCGAAAGTGGAATATAATGGAAAACAAGCGTAAATCCATATAAATGATATAAATTACAAGCATTATCGAGGAAATTGACACTTAATATTCAGGATAATTTGATTTTATCATAAATTCCTAACTAAATCCTTAGAGGCCAACGTTTGCAATAATAGCATATATGCATGACCTAGTCTCCTATGCCATAATGTAGAATTATCACAAACCGTAGCTAAGCATATATTATCACTAGACCTATTTGCTATTTTCAAGACATATAAATCACTTTTCCTAAGACCCTTGCCAATGACTTTTCTACCCTTAATAATTTCACTACCTTATTTGGAAAAGATCACTTTGCATTTCTTGTCATATATTTGACTAATTGATGCAGATTTTACTGACTGTGTTTTAATATTTATAATGTCTCGTTATATCTATGGTCTACCCTAATGCACAACGCAGCAGGTGTACTCGGTCGTGTGTAGTGTAGTATTCGGTAAAACCGAGGTCGTCCCAAGAGTTATGTGTGTCGATCTATACTAAGTCTAGGTGTCACAGATCTTAAGATGGTTTTGATATCGAATTAACTAATAACTACTAAAACAAATAAAGGCAAAGATGTGCTCAATAGAGGAGAGTGGTGCTAACCTAGTTATTCATCCTAGCTAGTAATGTTTACGTCTAATTACTTGATAGTACTGTGTGGGGTCAAAGTCGAGAGGACACATTTGGTCGGGCTTTGCCCCTAACCTATCAAAGCAAAGAGCCACCATCGCAGACGTTAGGTGTCCCTCATAAGTCCAGTTGCTCCTGATCCCCTAAGCCAAGTCATTGCACGCAACATGCTAGACTTATAATAGCGAAAGTGCCCGGCGCTAGCATCTTAGACACTCACCCCCTAACTCTTAAGTTCATCCAAACGGGCTATGAATACTCTTAAGTTCAAGAAGATATTAATCTTAAGTTCATCTGAAGTTTGTCACCTGAATGGGCTATGAATACAGTTGTGTGGAGAAACAAAGATGATTTTGAAAAGATGACTCTTGACAATCTCTACAACAACTTGAAAGTTTATGAGTCTGAAAGAACATCTTACCGGAACATCCTCATCTTCTCGGAACATTGCTTTTGTGTCTACAAGCCATAGGAGTTCACAAGAAGCTTCCACTGCCGCTATGGAGTTTCCATCGCTATTGCTAATGATACCACTATTAGTGATAACATTAGTGATGGTGCAATATGTACTTTTCTAGCCGATCCGACAACCCTGACTGTGTTAAACCAAGATTTGGATCAAATTGATCCTGATGATCTTGAAGAAATCAATCTTCAATGGCAAATGGCAATGCTCACATTGCAAGCTAGAAGATTTCTAAGGAGGACCGGTGACAGTGTCAAGTATGATGGTCAAAGAAAGGCAGGTTTGACAAAAGCAAGATGGAGTGCTTTAACTGCAAGAAGAAGGGGCACTTTGTAAGGGAGTATAGGGCTTCTAAGAGGACCATTGAGAACTTTAAAAAGGCACTGAAGAACCACGGCCTTCTTCACTTTGGTTGCTCAAGATGGACTTGGAGATTTTGACTGGAGTGACCAAATTGAGGAAGGACCCAATGCTGCTTTCCTAGCTAGTGAAGCTTCCAAAGTGCACAACTTTGCACTCATGGCTTATACTTCATCATCTTCGCTCAGTAAGGGAGTGTAGGGCTCCTATTATGGTTGTATACTTAGGTATTGGGACCTAAGGGTTCTTTGATTTAAATTTCCTATGACGTTGTCTAAAGGGTGATTTCTAGATTCCTTAATGTTGGTGGTTTCATCTATTTATAACGTTTCGCCACGTTGTTGATCCTTAAGATGGCATTTTCTTCATCTAGATCATCATCTACCAAAGGTGATTTTTAAACGGGAGGACTTTCATCGAATGTCACGTAGAGTGATTCTTCGATGGTCGTAGTTTACTTATTAAGGACTACATAGGCTTTCCTAGTTTGTGAATATCATAGGAATATACCTTCGCAAGACTTTGGGCTAAACTTAGTGAGATAGTATTTGGTGCTTAGAATGAAGCATTTTCTTCCAAATACTTTGAAATAATCTAGAGTAGGTTTCCTAACTTTCAAAATTTTGTATGGAGTTTTTCCTAAATATAGCCTAATGAGGATCCTATAAAGTATATACGGAGGTATCTACGCATTACACAAAAACTTTTGAGGTATGGATTGTTCGTTTAACATTGTTCTACTCATTTCTTATAGAGTACGATTTTTCCTTTCAACTACCCCATTTGATTATGAAGTGCGAGGAGCCGAGAAATTGTGAATGCCTTTAGCATCACGGTAAGCTCCAAATTGCACTTCATTGTCAAATTCCCTACCATGATCGGTCCTAATGGAAACTATGGAACACCCTAGTTGATTTTGAACTTTCTTACTAAATGTTTTGAATTGATCGAAAGCTTCTGTTTTATTCTTAATAAATCTAGTCCAAGTATATGTAGAGTAATCGTCTACTATTACTAGGGTGTAAAGATTTCCTCTCAGAGTCTTCGCATCTATTTAAGGACCAAAGAGATCCATGTGAAGGAGTTCTAGACATCTAGAGGTTGAGACTACATTCTTAGTTTCGTGGCTAGAGTGAGATTGTTTTCCAACTTTACAAGCGTCACAGAAGTGTTGGTCAAATTTAAGTTTTGGTAAATTGATGCAGGTTTTACTAACCAAGTTTTAATATTTATAATGTCTCATTATACCTATGATCTACCCTAATGCACTAACGGCAGGTACCCGGTCGTGGTGGTAGTGTAGTATTCGTAAAACCGAGGTCGCCCAAAGAGCTATGTGTGTTGGATTAATACTAAGTCTAGGTGTCACAGATTTTAAGATGGTTTTGATATCGATTTAACTAATAAACTACTAAAGCAAATAAAAGCAAAGGTGTGATCAAATAGAGGAGAGTGGTTCTAACCTAGTCATTCATCCTAGCTAGTAATGTCTACGCCTAATTACTTCCAATTACTTCAGGTGGGTTCAAAGTCGAGAGGACAGCATTTGGTCAGTTTCCCCTAACCTATCAAAGAAAGATGCCACCACCGAGAAGTCAGTGTCCCCTCATAAGTCCGGGTTGTTCCCTGGTCCCCTAAGCCGAAGTCATTAAGTCCGCTACATGCTAGACTTATAATAGTGAGTGCCCGGCAAGCAAGCATCTTAGACACTCACCCCTAATTCTCAAGTTCATCCAAACGGTGTGATCACTTGGTCAAATCGCACAAGTATAAAGGGTCGTCAGTTGGTCATATCTTACCCTTCCTATCTCATCTTCTCACTTAGGTCAGTTTGTCATATCTCCTAAGCAACTAGCCTCTACCGCCATTCAAAACTACCAAACAAGGGTAGCTACCAATAAACTATGCATGCATACACTTAGAAATAATTAGACGGGAGTAATATAAACGGAAACAAAACAATTAAGGAATCATAACTAGGCCAGCACCAAGAGGTGCTTAGCCGCTCATATTAACCATACAAATCAATTCAATATTTAATGTTACGAAATACATGAATCGAAAGTAAAGAAAAGATAAAATGCTAATGCATATAGTAGGGGAGTGATTTCTCCTCGGGAGATAGCTCCGTATGCTCCTCTAGACCTCTTTGACTTCTCCCACGCTCTTTGGTAGTTGTGTATGAAATGGGATGATTTGAAATGCTGGAAATCGTGGGGTATATAGGCCAGATCTTGGTTACAGTTGTAACTAATAAAATATTTACGCCGTAATCATCTAATTCTTCGTAAATTGCACTAGATCTGCAGGTTACTTGGCGTAACCTTAGAAGTGGTTACGCCGTATCTTCAATAATTCTTGGTTACGGCGTAGTTTATGCGCGAGTTACGGCGTAATTATCAGCGGTGCGGAACCTCATTTGACCTAATATAGTAACGTCGTAATATTTTGAGAGAGTTACGCCGTAATCTTCTGATAAGTTGGCTTTCTGAGTCACGCTTAGTTACGGCAGAATGTGAGAGATGAGTTACGCCGAATCTCATCAAAGTGAGCATACTATGATAAATCTTTAATAATTCTCCAATTCGGCGTCTCTTTAGCTCCAATGCTCGTAATTTACCCGGAAAGTGGAATATAATGGAAAACAAGCATAAATCCATATAAATGATATAAATTACAAGCATTATCGGGGAAATTGACACTTAATATTCAGGATAATTTGATGTTATCAAATATCTCCCCACTTGAACTCTACTTGCCCTCAAGTAGACCTTATTAGATAGTTTCCTAAAAGGATATGTCGCATAACCTGGAAAATATAAGTTTACAAATCCCTTATGCTAGAATAAAACAAAGCCAACACTCACTCAACCAAATGGGAACGAAACACTCAAATCTCCACTATTCTAAGTGTCAATTTCGGGTGATCACTCAATCGCATACCATAGCATGTATTCGATCATAAGCTAGGTTACACAAATCTCCACCACTAGAGTTAAGGGCTAAACATTTTTCGAAGGCAATATGGGTAGACACGACAAAGTTTAAGGGTGACTCGTCATTACTAACACGCCACGGCTAAGTGGAAAAATCAATGATACATGACCAAATTCATGGCCAAGACACCAAAGATTGATCGCTGTGATCACCTAGACACGCTTCATGACTAAAGGGTAGGATAAGACATGGGATATATAAATGGTGTGAAATAAAAATCAAGCATATAGTCTAAATTTATAACCAAGTCATCACCACTTACCTACCAAAGTTCAAGCTTTGAAGTTAAGAAACCGGATCATGAAATACTAGGTAGATGTGTCATTAGAGGACATCGTAATGGGCACACTACCTTTTCTTCAACTGTTGGCTAATTACCAACTCTAATATTCACATGTGACCGAGGTGGCCTCCTCGATACTAAATCTATATAAAGCTCAAAATATAGTGCTTATAACATGCACTTACAATAAACTAAATAACATAACATATATATATATATATATATATATATATATATATGTATGTATGTATGTATGTATATATATATATATATTGAATCACTTTTTAACATAAACATAACAACTAAACATAACATCCCCCCACTTGAGATGAACAATGGGAATTCGGAGTCTTCAATGATCTTTAAGAATATGTCGTCGATGAAAGCGTGATTTCTAAAATTTCCACTTGAACCTTGAACTTAGGAAAATGATGACTTCCCAATCACAAATAAAGACTATAGGGTAGGCTAAGGTGTATAGTGTAACTAAACAATATATTGGGTTAACAAAATGAAAGGAATGGCTCCGATGGGTGTATCTAGGGGTATCTTGCACTAAAGGTGAGTGCAACAAAAGGGTTTCACATGGGGGTCGAGAAGCCATGGTGACTAATCAATAGACATACAATGGTAGGCTATTTGGGTGATAATCCTATAATACTACCTTCTTAAACTGAAAAGTCCAAATACATCAAGCTAACTCAACATACCTCGTCTATGGTATCGAAATGATGCAAAGGCCAAGTTCTAAAGTTTACAAGCTACCGGCACACTCATGATTTTGTGGATTTGGGGTAAAATATTGGAAACGGATAAGGCTAATCTCACCATATAATATCAAGGGTGTGTTCGCTAAGGTCTAATCTAGTTAGGTTAAGAAAAACATGCCAAAATTTTAAAAATGGCATAATTTTTCAAAATAAACTAGAAAACGAGGGCAAAATAAAGTTCAATAGACAATTCATTCCCGTCCTCCCACTTGAATTGTACAAAGTCCCTTTTGTACTAAGTGTTCAATAAAGGTGAAGAGAAAAGTAGATTTAGAGTGAGAACTTCCCTGAAATTTGCTCCAAAAAGAAAGAAGGCCCACGAAAAGAGTCGTGCCTTCGTATAAGCATCCATGAGCAAACTTCAATCCTCGAAATCAGACTACCGACAAGCATAATTCTAAAAAGAAAAAATAAAAAATGAAAGACAAACCTAACTCACTTTCGTAGGAATCACGTTGCATTTAGCATATGCAACAAGCCTTTTAAACCACTTGGTGTCCCAAGTGGACTAGTGAAGTCTCGTGAGGCTTTACATGGAAATACTAATACAAGGTTATTGTGTTTAAAATGAAAGAAGTAATGCATAGGATAGTTACGTCGTAACTCTTAGAAGGAGTTACGAACTAGGAAAACCTGGCATACGCTGCAAGAGTGTAGCTACGGCGTAACCACTGAGATGGATTACGCCGAATTGGTAGTGCATCCGAAATTCTGCGCAAGGGGTTTGTTACTACAGTAACCATTGAGATGAGTTACACCATAACTATAGTCGATCGAGATGCTTCAGCAGAAGAATTTCTCATCGTTTCCTCGCAAAAATGGTTAAAAACACAAAACCCAACAGAAATGGAAATAAAACAAAAGAAATGGATAATTCGGGTTGTCTCCCGAAAGAGCACTTTTCGTTATTTACGAGTATTTAAGTTAGAATCGAGCCTCGGGCTTTATGGTGGCCTTTGGACTTGGCCAACTTCCTCTACTAGTTGGCGGCAATCATTCATCCATTTGATAAAAACCTTTTTTCTTGCAGTGTTACCAAAGCTACATGTTCCAAATTTTTGTGAGAGCCACTCATTAAATGATATACATGACTTTCCCCTACCATCACCTTCAGCCTATAGGACTAATTGTTGTACTCATGTTTTATCTTTCATCGTTGGTTATTGCATCAGTAAGGCGATAGTTATCGTAATTGCATTGCAGTTGTTTTACCATTCCGAATTGATTTCGAGTCTCCAAATCTTATCTTGTACCAATCTTCAAATGCTAATTTCCCAAATTTAATATCATGTCTTTCAGCCTCGTGAGGGCATATCCATTCATCCGCCTTTCTTTACAAAATTCACGAAAAAGGTTACACGTGGGCCATGTCAGAATCAATTCTATCCTTGGTTAATATTGGGTTGCAAGAATGTTTGTTTGGAATCGGAGCTTCCTTAATACCTTTGACTTGGACAATCTTTTCCTGTTTCTGCTTGCAACTATCAACATTTTCTCCACTATTATTTGTATTAGGATCATAACACAAGGTAGATCGAAAGTGATTGAACATTAACAACATCAACTTTATTTGAAACTTCTAATTTTGGGTTTAAATGCTCTTTCATGCTGAAATTTATTTGTTCATTCTCGCCCAAAGAAATTTGTTTTTCAAAAACCTTAATTTGAGCCCTACAAGTGGCCAGAAAAGGTCTTCCAACAATTAAGTTGTAAGTCTCTCGCTTTCCCATGTCAATAACCACAAAATCAATGGGAAAAAGGAATTTTCCAATTTTAAGGAGCACATTATTTACTACTCCCCTTGGTACGTTCTTTAGAGGAATCACTATTTCTATCATCATTGTTGTTTCTTTTAAATTGGTAAGTTTTATTTTATCAAACAAAGTGGTAGAAATAAGGTTTACCCCAACCCCAAATCAGCTAATGCGGGAATTTAAAGATTACCGATAGTGCATGGAAGAAGAAAACTTTCCTGGTATTGTTGCTTCTCGTGAAGTTGGCTTAAGGTCTCGTCATCTTCCGATTTATCATCTTCCTTAGGTAGTTAATCCCGGACAGATCATTGGTGATAGAGGAGGTGCACTGCTCTTTATTTGGCTTATCTTGCAAGCAATATGGCTTTACAGGCAATGGCTTTGGCATTACTGGTCTCAAGGTTTTTAGCTAATTGCCCAATTTGTGTTTCGAGGTTTTTAATTGCGGCATCTTGGTTTCGCAATTTCATGTTAGTGTCTTCTTTTACCTTGACCATCTATTCCTTGAGTCTATCTCCCTTTTTGTAGATTCCTCGATGTGCCTATGCATTATTTCTTCAAGGCTTGGTCTAGGAGGATTGTCTTTGACTCTTGTGTAGAACCTCGAGACTTCTCGTATCCAGCCCATTACCATTGTATCCGTTGAAGGGGCTCTGACTTCCATATTTTACTTCTTCGATCCTTTTAACTTCCTCTTTGGAGGAACATTCCTTACAGGGGAGCTCCATTGTGTCCACTTCATTCCACTTGTATGGAATGCACATTTTCCTTGAGCTTCTTCATGTCTCTTCCGAGACTTTCAAATTTGTTGTTTATTGCCGCAAGCCTTCCATATTTCCATTCTTACTTCGTTGCTTCCCCATTGTGCCATTTGTGAGAGTGATCAGCCATCTTCTGAATAGTTTCCAGAGCCAATGTTGGAGTCATTCTAGGAATTGGTCCTTGAGAATCAATCATTTTCCTTGAGGAGATGTTCGCACCTTTGTAAAAGACGCCACCTTTGTTGGCCGTTGAGGTCGTGAGTAGGGAATTTGTATAATAATTGCTATGCCTTTCGCATGTTTGGTAGAATGTTTCATCACCCTCTTGCTTGAAGTTATGGATTTCTTCCAATTGCTTAGCAGTCCTCGATGGAGGACAGATTTCAATGAAACACTTTTTCGTGATAGGCCAGTGTGATGACTGCTCGTAGGTAATCGATCAACCACCTTTTAGCAGCTTCTAATGAGAGAAATAGGAACACTCGTAACATGACAAAGATCGTTTGAGACTCTAGTAATTTTGAATAGGCTGAAAATGTATTCCACGTTGTCTATATGCTCATGAGCATCATCGGTAATGCTTCCAGAGAAAGGATTTGCACGCAATTCCCTCATAAATTGAGGTTTGATTTCGAATAGAGCATCTTTTGCGATGGTCGGCCTTACAATCCCTGTTCCTTTTTCTTCTCTTGTTAACCCCAAATATTCCTCGAGAGTAAGGATATCAATTTTAACGACTTCCATGGTACCTGAAACTTGAAAAGAGATCGTGAGAATTTGAGAAAATTTTAAAACAAAATGAAAATGAAAGACTTAATAGCAATCCTAATATAACTCCCCAAGCAGCCGCACCAAAAACTTGATGCAGTTTAACTGTGTTATAATATTTATAATGTCTCATTATACCTATGGTCTACCCTAATGCACTAACGGGCAGTGTACTCGGTCGTGTGTAGTGTATTATTCGGTAAAACCGAGGTCGTCCCAAGAGCTATGTGTGTTCGATTAATAGTAAGTCTAGGTGTCACATATTTTAAGATGGTTTTGATATCGATTTAACTAATAAACTACTAAAGCAAATAAAAGCAAAGGTGTGATCAAATAGAGGAGAGTGGTGTTAACCTAGTCATTCATCCTAGCTAGTAATGTCTACGTCTAATTACTTCCAATCACTTCATGTGGGGTCAAAGTCGAGAGGACATCATTTCAGTTCGGGCCTCTAACCAATCAAAGAAAGATGCCACCACTGGAGAAGTCAGGTGTCCCCTCATAAGTCCAGTTGTTCCTGGTCCCCTAAGCCGAGTCATTAAGTTCCGCTACATGCTAGACTTATAATAGTGAGTTCCCGGGCGCTAGCATCTTAGACAACACCCCTAATTCTTAAGTTCATCCAAACGGTAGGTGATCAGTTGATCAAATCGCACAAGTAGAAAGGGTCGTCAGTTGGTCATATCTTACCTTTCCCCGCCTCAGTCTACTCACTTAGGGAGTTGGTCATATCTCCTAAGCAACTAGCCTCTACCGCCATTCAAAACTACCCAAACAAGGGTAGCTACCAATAAACTATGCATGCATACACTTAGAAATAATTATAGGAAAGTAATGTAAACACAAACAAAACAATTAAGGAATCATAACTAGGCTAGCACCATGAGGTGCTTAGCCGCTCATATTAACCATACAAATCAATTCAATATTTAATGTTACGAAATACATGAATCGAAAGTAAAGAAAAGATAAAATGCTAATGCTTATCATAGGAGAATGATTTCTCCCTTGGAGATAGCTCCGTATGCTCCTCTAGACCTGCCTTTGGCTTCTTCCCACATTCTTTGGTTGTTGTGTGTGAAATGGGATGATTTGAAATGCTGGAAATCGTGGGGTATTTATAGGCCAGATCTTGGTTACAGCGTAACTAATAAAATAGTTACGCCGTAATCATCTAATTCTTCGTAAATTGCACTAGATCTGCTAGTTACGGCGTAACCTTGAAGTGTTTACGTCAGATCTTCAATAATTTTGGTTACGCCGTAGTTTATGCACGAAGTTACACGTAATTATCACGGGCGCTGAACCTCATTTGACCTAATATAGTTACGCCGTAATCTTTTGAGAGAGTTACGCCTTATAATCTTCAGATAAGTTGGCTTTCTGAGTTACGCTTTTAGTTACGTAATGTGAGAGATGAGTTACGCCGTAACTTCATCAAAGTGAGCATACTATGATAAATCTTTAATAATTCTCCAAATTCCTCGCCTTTTTGGCTCCAATGCTCGTAATTTACCTGAAAGTGGAATATAATGGAAAACAAGCATAAATCCATATAAATGATATAAATTACAAGCATTATCGGAGGAAATTGACACTTAATATTCGTGATAATTTGATTTTATCATAAATTCCTAACTAAATCCTTAGAGGCCAACGTTTGCAATAATAGCATATATGCATGACCTAGTCTCCTATGCCATAATGTAGAATTATCACAAACCGTAGCTAAGCATATATTATCACTAGACCTATTTGCTATTTTCAAGACATATAAATCACTTTCCTAAGACCCTGCCAATGACTTTTCTACCCTTAATAATTTCACTACCTTATTTGGAAAAGATCACTTTGCATTTCTTGTCATATATTTGACTAATTGATGCAGATTTTACTGACCACCGTGTTTTAATATTTATAATGTCTCGTTATATCTATGGTCTCCCTAATGCACAACGGGCAAGTACTTCTCGGTCGTGTGTAGTGTAGTATTCTAGTAAAACCGAGGTCGTCCCAAGAGTTATGTGTGTCGATCTATACTAAGTCTAGGTGTCACAGATCTTAAGATGGTTTTGATATCGAATTAACTAATAACTACTAAAACAAATAAAGGCAAAGATGTGCTCAATAGAGGAGAGTGGTGCTAACCTAGTTATTCATCCTAGCTAGTAATGTTTACGTCTAATTACTTGATAGTACCAGTGGGGTCAAAGTCGAGAGGACAGCATTTGGTCAGTTTGCCCTAACCTATCAGCAAAGAGCCACCACTGCAGACGTTAGGTGTCCCCTCATAAGTCCAGTTGCTCCTGATCCCCTAAGCCAAGTCATTAAGTACCGCAACATGCTAGACTTATAATAGCGAGTGCCCGGGCGCTAGCATCTTAGACACTCACCCCCTAACTCTTAAGTTCATCCAAACGGGCTATGAATACTCTTAAGTTCAAGAAGATATTAATCTTAAGTTCATCTGAAGTTTGTCACCTGAATGGGCTATGAATACAGTTGTGTGGAGAAACAAAGATGATTTTGAAAAGATGACTCTTGACAATCTCTACAACAACTTGAAGGTTTATGAGTCTCAAAGAACATTGCTGAACATCCTCATCTTCTCGGAACATTGCTTTTGTGTCTACAAGCCATAGGAGTTCACAAGAAGCTTCCACCGCCGCTATGGAGTTTCCATCGCTATTGCTAATGATACCACTATTAGTGATAACATTAGTGATGGTGCAATATGTACTTTTTCTAGTCGATCTGACAACCACTGACTGTGCTAACCAAGATTTGGATCAAATTGATCCTGATGATCTTGAAGAAATCAATCTTCAATGGCAAATGGCAATGCTCACATTGCAAGCTAGGATATTTCTAAGGAGGACCGGGCGACAGTGTCAAGTATGATGGTCAAAGAAAGGCAGTGGTTTGACAAAAGCAAGATGGAGTGCTTTAACCTGCTAAAGAAGAAGGGGCACTTTGTAAGGGAGTATAGGGCTTCTAAGAGGACCAAAGTGAGAACTTTAAAAGGCACTGAAGAACCACGGCCTTCTTCAGCTTTGGTTGCTCAAGATGGACTAGGAGACTATGACTGGAGTGACCAAATTGAGGAAGGACCCAATGCTGCTTTCCTGGCTAGTGAAGCTTCCAAAGTGCACAACTTTGCACTTATGGCTTATACTTCATCATCTTCTGGCTCTGTAAGGGAGTGTAGGGCTCCTATTATGGTTGTATACTTAGGTATTGGGACCTAAGGGTTCTTTGATTTAAATTTCCTATGACGTTGTCTAAAGGGTGATTTCTAGATTCCTTAATGTTGGTGGTTTCATCTATTTATAACGTTTCTGTCACGTTGTTGATCCTTAAGATGGCATTTTCTTCATCTAGATCATCATCTACCAAAGGTGATTTTTTAAACGGGGGAGGACTTTCATCGAATGTCACGTAGAGTGATTCTTCGATGGTCGTAGTTTACTTATTAAGGACTACATAGGCTTTCCTAGTTTGTGAATATCATAGGAATATACCTTCGCAAGACTTTGGGCTAAACTTAGTGAGATAGTATTTGGTGCTTAGAATGAAGCATTTTCTTCCAAATACTTTGAAATAATCTAGAGTAGGTTTCCTAACTTTCAAAATTTTGTATGGAGTTTTTCCTAAATATAGCCTAATGAGGATCCTATAAAGTATATACGTGGAGGTATCTACGGCATTACACAAAAACTTTTGAGGTATGGATTGTTCGTTTAACATTGTTCTACTCATTTCTTATAGAGTACGATTTTTCCTTTCAACTACCCCATTTGATTATGAAGTGCGAGGAGCCGAGAAATTGTGAATGCCTTTAGCATCACGGTAAGCTCCAAATTGCACTTCATTGTCAAATTCCCTACCATGATCGGTCCTAATGGAAACTATGGAACACCCTAGTTGATTTTGAACTTTCTTACTAAATGTTTTGAATTGATCGAAAGCTTCTGTTTTATTCTTAATAAATCTAGTCCAAGTATATGTAGAGTAATCGTCTACTATTACTAGGGTGTAAAGATTTCCTCTCAGAGCTTCTACGACAGAAGGACCAAAGAGATCCATGTGAAGGAGTTCTAGACATCTAGAGGTTGAGACTACATTCTTAGTTTTGTGGCTAGAGTGAGATTGTTTTCCAACTTTACAAGCGTCACAGAAGTGTTGGTCAAATTTAAGTTTTGGTAAATTGATGCAGGTTTTACTAACCAAGTTTTAATATTTATAATGTCTCATTATACCTATGATCTACCCTAATGCACTAACGGGCAATGTACCCGGTCGTGTGTAGTGTAGTATTCGGTAAAACCGAGGTCGTCCAAAGAGCTATGTGTGTTGGATTAATACTAAGTCTAGGTGTCACAGATTTTAAGATGGTTTTGATATCGATTTAACTAATAAACTACTAAAGCAAATAAAAGCAAAGGTGTGATCAAATAGAGGAGAGTGGTTCTAACCTAGTCATTCATCCTAGCTAGTAATGTCTACGTCTAATTACTTCCAATTACTTCAGGTGGGTCAAAGTCGAGAGGACAGCATTTGGTCAGTTCCCCTAACCTATCAAGAAAGATGCCACCACTGGAGAAGTCAGGTGTCCCCTCATAAGTCCAGTTGTTCCTGGTCCCCTAAGCCGAGTCATTAAGTTCCGCTACATGCTAGACTTATAATAGTGAGTGCCCGGGCGCAAGCATCTTAGACACTCACCCCCTAATTCTCAAGTTCATCCAAACGGTAGGTGATCAGTTGGTCAAATCGCACAAGTAGAAAGGGGTCAGTTGGTCATATCTTACCCTTCCTATCTCATTCTTCTCACTTAGGGTCAGTTTGTCATATCTCCTAAGCAACTAGCCTCTACCGCCATTCAAAACTACCGAAACAAGGGTAGCTACCAATAAACTATGCATGCATACACTTAGAAATAATTATACGGAAGTAATGTAAACGCAAACAAAACAATTAAGGAATCATAACTAGTCCAGCACCAAGAGGTGCTTAGCCGCTCATATTAACCATACAAATCAATTCAATATTTAATGTTACGAAATACATGAATCGAAAGTAAAGAAAAGATAAAATGCTAATGCATATCATAGGGGAGTGATTTCTCCCTTGGAGATAGCTCCGTATGCTCCTCTAGACCCGCCTTTGACTTCTCCCCACGTTCTTTGGTAGTTGTGTATGAAATGGGATGATTTGAAATGCTGGAAATCGTGGGGTATATAGGCCAGATCTTGGTTACAGTGTAACTAATAAAATATTTACGCCGTAATCATCTAATTCTTCGTAAATTGCACTAGATCTGCAGGTTACGGCGTAACCTTAGAAGTGGTTACGCCGTATCTTCAATAATTCTTGGTTACGCCATAGTTTATGCGCGAGTTACGGCGTAATTATCAGCGGCGCGGAACCTCATTTGACCTAATATAGTAACGTCGTAATATTTTGAGAGAGTTACGCCGTAATCTTCTGATAAGTTGGCTTTCCGAGTCACGCTTTAGTTACGGCGTAATGTGAGAGATGAGTTACGCCGTAACTTCATCAAAGTGAGCATACTATGATAAATCTTTAATAATTCTCCAATTCCGCGCCTCTTTAGCTCCAATGCTCGTAATTTACCTGAAAGTGGAATATAATGGAAAACAAGCGTAAATTCATATAAATGATATAAACTACAAGCATTATCGGGGGAAATTGACACTTAATATTCAAGATAATTTGATGTTATCAAATATCCCCCACTTGAACTCTACTTGCCCTCAAGTAGACCTTATTAGATAGTTTCCTAAAAGGATATGTCGCATAACCTGAAAATATAAGTTTACAAATCCCTTATGCTAGAATAAAACAAAGCCGAACACCTCACGAAATGGGAACTAAACACTCAAATCTCTCAACTATTCTAAGTGTCAATTTCGTGGTGATCACTCAATCGCATCACCATAGCATGTATTCGATCATAAGTTTAAGCGGTTACACAAATATCCACCACCTGAGTTAAGGGCTAAACATTTTTCAAGGCAATATGGGTAGACACTATTAAAGTTTAAGGGTGACTCACATTACTAACACGCCACGGCGAAGTGGAAAAAATCAATGATACATGACCAAATCCATGGCCAAGACGCCAAAGATTGCTCACGATCACCTAGACACGCCTTCATGACTAAAGGGTAGGATAAGACATGGGATATATAAATGGTGTGAAATAAAAATCAAGCATATAGTCTAAATTTATAACCAAGTCATCACCACTTACCGTCCGCCCAAAGTTCAAGCTTTGAAGTTAAGAAACCGGATCATGAAATACTAGGTAGATGTGTCATTAGAGGACATCGTAATGGGCACACTACCTTTTCTTCAACTGTTGGCGCAATTACCAACTCTAATATTCTCATGTGACCGAGGTGGCCTCCTCGATACTAAATCTATATAAAGCTCATAACATAGTGCTTATAACATCGCACTTTACAATAAACTAAATAACATAACTATATATATATATATATATATATATATATATATATATATATATATATATATATATATATATATATATATATTGAATCACTTTTTAACATAAACATAACAACTAAACATAACATCCCCCCACTTGAGATGAACAATGGGAATTCGGAGTCTTCAATGATCTTTAAGAATATGTCGTCGATGAAAGCGTGATTCTCGAAAATTTCCACTTGAACCTTGAACTTAGGAAAATGATGACTTCCCAATCACAAATAAAGACTATAGGGTAGGCTAAGGTGTATAGGTGTAACGAAACAATATATTGGGTTAACAAAATGAAAGGAATGGCTCAGATGGGTGTATCTAGGGGTATCTTGCACTAAAGGTGAGTGCAACAAAAGGGTTTCACATGGGGGTCGAGAAGCCGTGGTGACTAATCAATAGACATACAATGGTAGGCTATTTGGGTGATAATCCTATAATACTACCTTCTTAAACTGAAAAGTCCAAATACATCGAGCTAACTCAACATACCTCGTCTATGGTATCGAAATGATGCAAAGGCCAAGTTCTAAAGTTTACAAGCTACCGGCACACTCATGATTTTGTGGATTTGGGGTAAAATATTGGAAACGGATAAGGCTAATCTCACCATATAATATCAAGGGTGTGTTCGCTAAGGTCTAATCTAGTTAGGTTAAGAAAAACATGCCAAAATTTTAAAAATGGCATAGTTTTTCAAAATAAACTAGAAAAACGAGGGCAAAATAAAGTTCAATAGACAATTCTGCTCCTGTCCTCCCACTTGAATTGTACAAAGTCCCTTTTGTACTAAGTGTTCAATAAAGGTGAAGAGAAAAGTAGATTTAGAGTGAGAACTTCCCTGAAATTTGCTCCAAAAAGAAAGAAGGCCCACGAAAAAGAGTCGCGCCTTCGTATAAGCATCCATGAGCAAACTTCAATCCCCTGAAATCGACTACCGACAAGCATAATTCTAAAAAGAAAAAATAAAAAATGAAAGACAAACCTAACTCACTTTCTGAGGAATCACGGTTGCATTTAGCGTATGCAACAAGATTTTTAAACCACTTGGTGTCCCAAGTGGACTAGTGAAGTCTCGTGAGGCTTTACATGGAAATACTAATACAAGGTTATTGTGTTTAAAATGAAAGAAGTAATGTAGAGGATAGTTACGTCGTAACTCTTAGAAGGAGTTACGCCGTAACTAGGAAAAACCCGCATACGCAAGAGTGTAGCTACGGCGTAACCATCGAGATGGGATTACGCCGTAATGGTAGTGCATCCGAAATTCTATGCAGGGGTTTGTTACGCTGTAACCATTGAGATGAGTTACACCATAACTATAGTCGATCAAGATGCTGCAGCAGAATTTCTCATCGTTTCCTGCAAAAATGGTTAAAAACACAAAACCCAACAGAAATGGAAATAAAACAAAAGAAATGGATAATTCGGGTTATCTCTCGAAAGAGCACTTTTGTTATTTACGAGTATTTAAGTTAGAATCGAGCCTGGGGCTTTATGGTGGCCTTTGGATTTGGCCAACTTCCTCCACTAGTTGGCGGCAATCATTCATCCATTTGATAAAACCTTTTTTCTTGCAAAGGTTACCAAAGCTACATGTTCCAAATTTTTGTGAGAGCCACTCATTAAATGATATACATGACTTTCCCCTACCATCACCTTCAACTATAGGACTAATTGTTGTACCTCATGTTTTATCTTTCATCGCTGGTTATTGCATCAAGTAAGGCGATAGTTATCGTAATTGCATTGCAGCTTGTTTTACCATTCCCGAATTGATTTCGAGTCTCCAAATCTTATCTTGTACCAATATTCAAATGATGATTTCCCAAATTTTATATCATGTCTTTCAAATTCTCGTGAGGGCATATCCATTCATCCGCCTTTCCTTACAAAATTCACTAAAAAGGTTACACGAGGGCCAGTCAAGCCATTGATTCGTTATCCTTGGTTAATATTGGGTTGCAAGAATGTTTGTTTGGAATCGAGCTTCCTTTAATACCTTTGACTTGGACAATCTTTTCCTCTTTCTCGCTTGCAACTATCAACATTTTCTCCACTATTATTTGTATTAGGATCATAACACAAAGGTAGATCGAGTGATTGAACATTAACAACATCAAATTTATTTGAAACTTCTAATTTTGGGTTTAAATGCTCTTTCATGCTGAAATTTATTTGTTCATTCTCGTTCCCAAAGAAATTTGTTTTTCAAAAACCTTAATTTGAGCCCGACAAGTGTCCGTAAAAGGTCTTCCAACAATTAAGTTGTAAGTCTCCCCGCTTTTCCCATGTCAATAGCCACAAAATCTGTTGGAAAAGGAATTTTCCAATTTTAAGGAGCACATTATTTACTACTCCCCTTGGTACAGCCTTAGAGGAATCATCTATTTCTATCATCATTGTTGTTTCTTTTAAATTGGTAAGTTTTATTTTATCAAACAAAGTGGTAGAAATAAGGTTTACCCCAACCCCCAAATCGCCTAATGCGGGAATTTAAAGATTACCGATAGTATGGAAGAAGAAAACTTTCCCCTGGTATTGTTGCTTCTCGTGAAGTTGGCTTAAGGTGTCTTCGCTATCATCTTCCGATTTATCATCTTCCTTTAGGTAGTTAATCCCGGATGTATCATTGGTGATAGAGGAGGTGCACCGCTCATTCTTTGGCTTATCTTAGCAAATATGGCTTTACAAGCAATGGCTTTGGCATTACTGGTCTCAAGGTTTTTAGCTAATTGCCCAATTTGTGTTTCGAGGTTTTTAATTGCGGCATCTTGGTTTCGCAATTTCATGTTAGTGTCTTCTTTTACCTTGACCATCTATTCCTTGAGTCTATCTCCCTTTTTTGTAGATTCCTCGATGTGGTTAGATCATATCTTGCACATCTTTGGATTTATAGTGGTTTTTAGGTGGTTTTTGAGTTTGAAAAAGTTTAGTGGTTTTTGCATCATTTGGATGATTTCTTGTGTTAAAGTTTGAATTTTGTTGGTACTTTTATGTTTAGAATCATCAAAAGTGTTTAGGTTTTCATTTGGTAAGCTTGAATCATCTTGGTTGGGTTGTTTTTGGATTGAAAAGTGATGTTTATATGGTTTTTCATGCTAGCGACTTAGTTCACGGATAATATTCTTGGTAGCGACTTGCTTCGCATTTTTGTAGCGACTTCAGTTGTTGGGGCTAGCGAGTTAGATCTAGCGAGTTAAAGTACAAGTAGTGGACTCTCCACTACGGGTAGCGACTTGGAGGTAGCGACTTGGTCTCAGAAAGCGAAGTTGCTCTTTAGCTTAACTTGCATTGTTAGCGACTTGAGTAGCTTAATTGTCACGAAATTTTGCTAGCTTAACTTGAGTGTTAGCGAAGTTACCACTTAGCGACTTTACATCCGGCTAGCGACTTGGAACTCTAGCTTAACTTAGCGGTAGCTAATTAGTTGTTAGCTTAACTTGGTTCAAGAATTCGAGCGACTTGGTTGATTTTTCCGCCAAAACTTCAAACGGCCATAACTTTTGAACCGTAACTCCGTTTTCAGCGTTCTACCCATCAAAACGACCGTGAGAACGAGGAGAATGGCACTACGAACAAAAGTTATTGAGGTTTTTAAGTTTTTAGACCTAAATTTCTTAGGAAAAATGGGCATAAACCAATCCGAATCACAACCAAACAACATCTCTGCTTATCCCACGAACAATCTAAAGTCCTATCACACAATCGTCTTTCATTGTATCATTCCAACGGTCATCTTAACACCCCATTGGTCATTGCTTAACGGTTTCGTCTTGATTTTAGTAAAATCCCGCGAAAGATTCTATTTCTTGGTTTAAATCATAGACTTGTAAAATCCCGTGTATTCTACCACATCATGTCTTACTCTACTGACCCTGATTTCGTATGCTTAAATTGTATGATGTTGTGGACAACAATGATAATGTAGGCTACACTGAACGATTAAAGATGATTGAATTAAGCAATGAGGATGTGAGATATCCGTGTTCAGAATCTAATGAGAGAGAATCGCACCAGTTCAAGCTACAAAATGCCATGCAAATGAAATGCACATTGAGCCCTATCGCCTACTTCATCTCGCACCTCATTCAAAGTTATCCATAGTGGGATCGAACATGTAGTGCTATTTTCCGCCAGACTTACCTACATTGACAAGAAGCTTGCTGTTGAACTTAGAACACTTAAAGTTGCAACTTACCAATAAAGAGGTTCAAAAGGATGGTTCCAAAGGCTCTTCAAGTAATCTACAAACAATTTCACCATTCATCGGGGAATATTCGCAGATACGATCAACACTTGACTGAATTTCCTTCAAAAACATACTGGAATGGAAATTCAGAATTATTGAGACATTTATCCAACTCATGGATAATGTGAAAAAGTACATTGAAGAATCTGCTCAAAAGAATGAAGACGTGAATGAGTGTCACGTGCAGTTGAAAGATTGTTGTGATAAGTTGGGTAATGTATATGTTGAAGAATCGGGTGTTGTGAATGCGAATGTCAGGACAACAAAAAATGATGAGTCGGATAATGGAAAAATGGAATCTTCGTGCTCAAATTCACAAAAGAGAGAGGTGCACCGCACACAACCGTGCAAGTTAATGCAAAGGAACGCTCCATGGAAGCTTCGGATGTACCCAAGAGAAAGATGCACCCGTCACGTGCATGTCAATGCTCATGTAAGTTGCATGGATGTTTCTGCTGTACCTAGTTGTGCATCTTCTACTCAAAATGATGATTATGAACTGCATGAGTACGCTGCATTTGTGCTTGATGATTCCCTTACCATCGAGCTTAACATATATAAGGATCAGGTTGCTATTTATGAACAGAGTGCTAAGTTTGAGTTGACCACCCGTGAGCAGGAAATGGATGTCCAAATACGCACAACTATTAGAAAAAGTAGGTTTAGAGAAGAAGTATTAAAACAAGAGTTAAACTCCTTACAAGAAAAGCTTTCTAAACCTGCTAAGCAAAAACACGAACTTCAAGAAAATGTTAAAATGCTTAAGCAAGAATTCAAGGCTAAGGAATCAAAACTTTTGAATGATTTTTCCAATCTAAAAACTTTGAAAAACAAGCTTGAAAATAAGTTGTACGTACAAAGGAATACCATTCAGACTGCTCACATGATCACTAAGCATAGAGTCTTAAGCGATAAGCATAGCATTTCCCTTGTTGAGGAACCTAATCCAGAGGTAATTAAAAAGGCTAGAAATGCTCATAAGGTACTGTATGATGGTAATGAGATCCTTAAGCCTAGACAGAAACCTAGTTGCACTGAGTGCCGAGGAAGATAAGAAATCAGATGAAGTCACTAGGGAGAAAATGAATAAGAAGCTAGAAGATCCCGAGTGTAAAAAGAACAAGATAACGATAAAACCCCATGATTACACTAAGGAAAATTGGATATCCTTAAACATGTTTAAGCCTCTAACTCTATTGACCCCTAACAAGTGTTCGAAAAAGGATATGGACTTGCAAAAGTCGAAAATCTTGTTGAAAAGAATCCCCTTGTAGGAAATTCCCTAAAGCGACTGTATCCTCCAAATACACCAATGCATTTAGTTCCTAGAACTATTGCCACTAAGAGCAAGACCTTAATCAACCAATATGTTATTCTTCAACTATTTACCGATTTTGAGAAAACTTGTAAGAAAAGGATCACACCCACTGGGATAACTGAAGGGGAAAGGGTTTTGAGCAAATGAAAGAATGTTATTTAACTGAGGTCATGCCTTTCTTTAAACAACTAAAAGATCATTTTGAGAGTCTTAAAAAGGGGATAAAATCAGATATTAAAGAAATGGAAAAGGAATTTGATGCAATGGTAGTTGAAGTTAGTGATTATGAGCGTGCACTAAAATATAATGAGATTGAGAGGAAGAACTTGCATACCTTAAATGAGACTCTTATTACTGAATGTGTTGCTCAAGATATCTTTTCACTGCTTCAAATTGCTCTATTAATGCTTCCAAATTTCATGAACTATCTCAGGCCCCTGAAAGTCTCCCATGATCGTGTCATTGAGCTTGAAAAACTAATTCTAAACTAAACGAGAAAATTGAACTGATGATCACGACAATTTGGTTAAACATTTTTCTAAACTAGAAGTTGAGCATTTTAATTTACAACTCAAATATCAACATCTCAAAGAAAATGTCAAAACTTCAAATATCAAGACATCTTCAGATGCTCCAGAGTTTGATGCAGCTTTTCAAATTAACAAACGTGATGAACAGATTCAAGCTCATTGCAACACGATCCGAAAGTTGAAAGCCCAAATCTCTCAATTAAAGGGTCAAACGAACAATATGATAGGCTCCCAAATGCCTTCTCCTTTAGATTCTTCGAATTCTCAAACGTTTCATCTTCAAAACCTAGTAAATGCTTTACAAAAGGAAAACGAAAGTTTTCTAGAAGAAAATGAAAAGGTTAAACGACATTTTAAAGAGTTATATGATTCAATAAACGTCACCCGTGACCAAAACAATGAAAAATAACGTCTTTACAAAAGGAAATTGAGAATCTGAGAAGTCGTGAAATGGGAAACCGCCACTTGTTTTCAATAAGAATGTTGTCTCAAAATCACCCTTAGATTGCAAATACATCTGATGTTAAATATATTCCTCCTCATCTTAGGAATAATGAACATGCTTTTCATGACTACCGTGCTCACCTTAAGGATAGTCTAGAATGTCTCCGTGAGATTGTCGAAGAGGATTTCATTAACAAACCTCTTGATAGTGAAATTAGGTTTGCTTGCCTCCAGGCCAAACGATCTCAAGAGCTGCTTGAATGTGTAATTGCAACATGTCCAAAACCCTTAGGTGAAAAAGGCAAAGCTGTGAAGCCTTGTTCTATGCCTAGTGCCAAACAAGAAATCCGTTCTATGCCTAAAGCCAAGCATGTGACCCTTGATATGCCTTGTTCCATATCTAAATTCAAGCAAGCAACCTGTGATGTGCCTCCAAGAATTTCAGATCCCAAAGACTTCTAGACCAGAATGCGAAAGTAGTGAAGCCATGTAATGTTCCCATCGTTACTTCTACAGATGTTAAGATTGACACTAAAGTTAGCGGGTCAAAACCTAGAAGCTATGCAAAGAAGGATAGGATTACGCAAACTAAAAGTGATCATGATAAGGAAGTGAAAGAACACCATAGGGACAAGAAGTTTGATTTGAACAAAAGAATCGTGTTAGTTCTAGTATTAGCTCTAAGCTTACTAAAATTAATTCGAGGCCTTATGCTGTCTGCAAAACATGCAAAAATGTTTAATTTCTGGTAATCATGATAAATGTGATGTGTTATTTCGAGGTCTAAGATTCATAACCCGCTTAAGAAAGTTTGGAGAGCAAAACAGACATAACTCGAAACCTACAGGGAAGGTTTTTACCAATGTAGGATTTCAGTGGAAGCCAACAAGTCGAATATTCACGAATGGCAAACCTTGCCCCTTAACTAGACCCACTATGCCTAGAGTAGTGCCTGTTAAGGTTTGGAAGCCAATTGGTAGAACAATCCCATTAAGCACAAAATGTCCCTCGACTAAGTCCGATGCTTCTACTAGTTTAGCTCCTAGTGACAATGACATTGCACCTAGGGTTTCTGCTGATTCAAAGATTGTTTGTGCTAACCAAAAGGACCCCATGAGCACGTGGGGATCCAATGTTTCCAATTCTCTGTCTTCTTCTGTTGTCCAAAGCGTCGTATAAATCGCCCCTTGGTATTTGGATTCGGGCTCTAAACATATGACTGGCTCTAAACAATGACATCTGCTCACATCGCCAGTTCGGGCCTCGTTCTTCATCATTATATGTCGCAGATAACACTTCGGCCCCGCTCCTTAAAGAAAAGAAAAGTGTACGCTTCAGTGCGCTTTATCTTCGTAAGAAGAGAAATCTTCATGTTTATGACCATTCTCATCTACATTCTTCATCAACAAGCTTCATGTTTCTCCCATGCTCATTCAATCATCAAATGGATCTACATTCATTAATGTATATTCTTATTCACTTGCTAAATCAAAATGGCAACTTCGGATGCAATTTTTGAGGGGAGAAGAGTGAATATACTAAATGATGATGGATGTTTGAATAATGGTTATACGACTTAAAGTTTTGATGACTCTCACTAAGGATAAATGGGATTTATGAGAAGAGTGAATATACTAAATGATGATGGATGTTTGAATAATGGTTATACGATTTAAAGTTTGATGACTCTCCTCCAACGCCTAATGTTTCACTCAATAAGGATAAATGGGATTTATTGTTTGGGATTCATTGGTTCAAGATATGTTTGATGAGTATTTACAACCGCTAGCGAATATTTGATGATCATCAAAGACTATGTGATTCATGAGTTCAAGATATGTTTGATGATTATCAAAGAAGTACAACTCGACTACACAAAAATCCCTATCTCCAGTTATTCCTCAAGGCGTTGATAATGATTATCATAATATTGTAGTTGCACTCATGAATAATGATCCGCTCCTTGGTATTCCTTTGCCAAATCTTCACGGATTATTGTTCATGAATAATGATCCACTCTTTGGTATTCCTTTGCCAAATCTTCATGGATTATTGTTCCTCACATCGTGCATGCTATAAATCAACCACATGAACTTCAAGGAAAATGTCTACCTCATCCGCTCGAAGTTAGTGGTGTATCCTCCATCGATCTCTACATGAATACTTTTAGGAAGAATACATTGATGTTGAGGCATCATGTGTTCCGGTTCATTCAAGGGATGAATGTACATCCGTTGTATGTTTATTCACATGTTGGGCATTTGACACAAGTTGATTACTTCAGAGTTAATCAATTATCACTTATTTGAGATTGAAGTTAAAATTCACAAAGGCGAGCTTAAGATGCAAATGCATGGAATTCTTCTTCAATTTCAAGTTTGGTATATCGGTTTTCTTTATCGTGGTCACTTCAAATTGTCTACATATTGGTTGATAAAGATAGTCAGAGAAAGTTTCTATCGCAGTGGTCCTATGGCTCCTGGACACTCCATTCAGACCCGCACTTCAAGACAGCCCATTAGTTCATCCCTTATACCAAATTCTTCTTCGAAACTCCATATGTACCTCCATCTGAAGATGATTTAAAGAAATTGTTTGATCCCATGTTTGATGAACATTGTGAGCCAAGTGCTAATGAACTGACTATTCCTACTTCAGAGGTGCTCATATTCGTGAATGAACGTCAATCCTTCAATTTCAATATCATTAAGTCAAGAAGCCATCCGATCACTGTCTCATCAACAAATCATCAAACTTCGGTACATCATGGAACTATGTCCGTATCAATAATGAAGTTAATCCCTTTGCTACTCCTAAATATGCTCCATTTGAAAATGTATTTGCTCCTCGAATCTTCATCGAACCATCTTCCTCGAGACATCGACTCGCTACTTTAGTCCCTCAACCTCGCCACATGAACACCTCAAGAAATGGACTCACGATCATCCATTGACAACATCATTGAAATCCTCTCATCCTGATCCACACGGAAACAACTTGCAACAGATGCCTTATGGTGCTTCTTCAACTCCGAACTCTCTAAGATCGAACCAAAAGATGTTAAAACCGCCATGGATGAAGATCGCTGGCGGTTCAATGCCATGCAAGAAGAAATTCATGAGTTTGATCGGCTAGATGTATGGGAATTAGTACCGCCCAGATTGTGATATGATCATTGCTCTAAAGTGGATCTTCAAAGTGAAACTTGATGAGCATGGTGATGTGTTAAAGAACAAGGCTCGATTAGTTGCTAAAGGATACCGTCAAGAGGAGGGTATAGACTTTGAAGAATCATTTGCTCCAATGGCTCGAATCGAGGCAATCAGAATATTCTTAGCCAATGTTGCAAGTAAGAACATGGTAGTCTATCAGATGGATGTAAAGACGGCATTTCTGAACGGAGATCTTAAAGAAGTTGTCTCACGCCACCAACCCTGAAGGCTTTGTGAATCAGAGCATTCTACTCGTATCGTCGAAGAAAGCTCTTTACGGTTTAAAGCAAGCTCCAAAGGCATGGTATGATACGTTATCAAAGTTTCTTCTTCAATCGGCCAAAGAAAGGAGCAGTTGATCCAACATTGTTCACCGAAAGTCGTGCAAACATTTAATTCATTCAAATATATGTTGATGATATTATCTTTGCCTCGACTGACCCCAATGAATGTGATCGGTTTTCAAAAGAAATGGGTTCCAAATTTCAAATGTCGATGATGGGACAAATGTCATTTTTCTTGGGATTACAAATTTCACAAAGTCCCGGAGGCATTTTCATTAATCAATCTTAATATGCAAATGAAATTTTAAAGAAATTTGGATTTGTATCACGTGACACCGTTGACACTCCCATGATTGAACGTACTAAACTTGATGAGGACCACTCAGGGATCATGGTAGACCAAACAAAATATCGTAGTATGATTGGGTCCCTGATGTACCTCACGGCTAGCGACTGCACATCTTGTTCGCTGGTGCATGTGTGCTAGATATTAGGCTAAGCCTACTAAAAAGCACCTTGAAGCGGTTAAACGTGTCTTTCGGTATCTCCAAGGAACCATCAACATGGGACTTTGGTACCCGAAGGACACCGGTATGTCACTAATGACCTATGCAGATGCCGATCATGCGGATGTCAAGATACACGCTGAAGTACATCGAGGTGCTCGCTTTTGGGTGATAAGCTTGTGAGCTGGTCTTCAAAGAAGCAAATGAGTACTTCTATTTCCTCTACAAAGGTTGAATACATAGCCATGTCATCTTGTTGTGCTCAAATCCTTTGGATGAGATCCCAATTATCTGACTATGGCTTTGAAATCAACATAATCCCTCATCGTGATAATAAAGTACTATTGCTCTCTCATGCAACAACGCTCAACACTCAAGAGCAAAGCACAGTGACATCCGACATCATTTCATCAGGGAGCAAGTGGAAAACGGTGTGGTGGAACACTATTTTGTTAAGTCGAATACCGCTAGCGACATCTTCACCAAAGCTCTTCCAAGAGAACGCTTTGAGTTTATTCTTCCTCGACTTGGCTTGAAAAGCCTTCAACCAGAAACACTCAAACGTCTTCGGGAGGAAGACGAGGAGTAAAGGTCTTTCCTTCATCTATATATTTGTATATATTTATCCAAAAAGCAAAATACAAAATTATAAAACCCTATAAAACCAAATAGAAAAATATAAAACTTTCAAAAATTCATAAAAATCTGAAAAAAAAAATCAAAAATCTTCAAAAAATATTGTCAATTTGTCATGTTTTTCTCGGTTCGATTATATCTACGGTCTTTGTGCTGTCATTCAAAGAATGACACGGGACTTTAGATGTTGTTCGAATTTAAAAAAAAAATCAAAAAATCAAAAATTATTTTTGGGAGAAAGAGAAAAAAAATGGTTTATTGTCATTTTCATGCAATAACCCGGTTTTAAAAGAAAGAACAGAGCCATGTTTTACCATGTTTTCAAATTCCATGCTCCGATTCTATAACATTTATCTGCTGAAAACTAAATGCTTTGAAAAATAACTCGGTCTCTATTTTTGATAATCATCGGGACTTATTCTGTCAAAATCTCTATCGCTCAATCAACAACCTATGTCATTGATTGAGGGGAGAATGATTTCAATTAAATTAAAAAGTTATTTGGCATTAAATTGTTTTCAAAAGATGTACATGCATGTTTAACCAATGGAGATTAAAATCTCAACATCGATCCTTATCGCTTAAAACGCTTTCATAATCAAGTCACAATTCTCCTTAAAAGCTTTCAAAATCAATTTAAATCTACAGAGATCACAAATCTCAAATGTTTTAATAATTGTGATCGGGGGAGAAGTTGTGATTTAAATAGGATTTAAACCGATAATTCGATAAATGGTTTCTTAAGTGATTAGCATGTTTGCCTCCCCGTAAGTGACAAACGATTTCAAATTTTCCATTCACACATTGAGGGGAGCATCTATATTAAACCACAATGATTTGAAACGTGATCACTTATCTCAATGTGCATGTTCCCTCTAGTATGTGCAAAACTCTTTTCAAACCTCGAGGCACATATTGAGGGGAGCAAAATCATGAAAACCTCATCCTTCCCGAAAATGCTTTATCTACTTGATTTGATCAAGGAAGTGATGTTGATATTTTTTAGAAAATGGTAATCAAAGAAGTTAATTTCTTCCTCTTGCCTCCGTGTGCAAAACAATTTCAAACATTTGATGCACATGTTGAGGGGAGCACTTATTCTAAAAATATCAAAAACAATTCCGGTACAAAATGTTTTGATAATATATCACAAGTACCTGGATTGATTTTCAAATGGTTTTCAATTGGTTCCTATGGCAGATGAACAATACCAAAAGACCGACCAACTTTACATTATGTATGGTGATATAAGGATGATAAGGTTAGGTATGTGTTCCCATGATCCGCCAGATCCGGAGGGATCTACCTGTGGACTATCCACTAGTTAGTGTAGAGTTCTTAGGTATGATGATAAAAGGAGAAAAATGAGATATGGGAAGAGTGCGGACTAAGACTGAGCTAGTACTGGAATAAACCCAACAAGGTTTTGGTTATGAAGTCTCGTAAGCATCAAGGGGTTGAAGAATGAAAAAGAATTGAATGAGAAAAGGGTGAAAACAAATAGCCCTCCTATTATTCAACCTTAGGGCGTAAAACCGGTTCAATTCATATGCTACTGATGGTAACATCGGTATTGAAGACAAGACGTCATGGACCCAGTGACGCACTGCATTACAACTTCCCAAACTACTCAAGTTCCTCTTAAAAGGACTTGTTTCATTCTCACGGGAACCGACATTATCTATCGACTTTCTCTTAGAGATTGTTGATATTGAAGAAGGAGACCCTCTCCCTAGTCTCCGGCATAGGATCCAAATATGCACAAATTGAGTCTAGAGCCACGAGATCATCAATAAATCTCATTAGGACACTTTCAATGAAGACTCTCTGTTTCACACAATGTGGAAAGAGAGATTATATCTTGAGTCCTACGCATTATCCTTGTGGTATTGCCATAACATCTGAGTGATGTGTTTACATATTCACTGTGAAGATGGAAAGCCTTCTCGAGCCAACATCTAACAAGCTCCTGGTAGGTGGCATGTGAGATCTATTATACAGACAACCATGTGACAACCGAACGAAACAATGGGGTGATTCAATCTTTTGAATCAATCCGGTTCAGTTATGGATTGACGGATACCTTTGAAAACCGGTCTTATGTGCTTTAAAATTCTTTTCATTAGCATGTCGACCGTGTACTAATTTTTCAAATCAAAAGGTGTTTTATGATTGATAATTGATTTTCATTAAAACCTTCTCTGTATTGCAAAAACAATTTCTATTGAGCAATACACGATTGTTTTTTCAAATCTCTTTTTCATCAATCGCTGGACTTAAAATTCGCTGGATTCACTCACTCCGTGTTGTCTTCTTTGAGACGTTCCGGTTTGAGAACAGCTAGAGCACCGCGAAACCTGTCAAGGAAATTCTTCGAATTTTACCCGATCACAGGCAAGACATGTACCTGATCAACGAGGAACCGTGGGCCGTGTACCTCAATTCAACGAAAGTGATCAAAGACACTTTCGTGCGCTTTATTGCTAATCGTTGTATGCGAGTACGCCCGACGCTTGCAAATGTTCGTAATGATGCGGTCAATCCATAGCCGCATGCTCACTTAACACATTCATCTCAAAAGAAATCATGATTAGTGCATCAATGACTCTGATATTATCACTCCATGCTTCGCTACCGCCAATATCATGATTCAACAAATGCTTCCGCTACTCGATGAGAAGATATCATGATCCGAATGTGAGCATGTCGGTCCTAAAGTCACAACATCACATAATACCAACACCACAAAGGATGTCACAGAGATTTTTATGGCTGATAATCTCAAATGATGGCTCAAAATTATTATCACATGGATCAAGAAAAGACCTCCACTTGAAGTAACCAAACATGCAATGTGAAGAATCAATGACTACGAGCTTAGGAACAAAGGACTACATCAAGAATGCAAGAACAATTGTTAATGTCATATCTGCTTGTATTCAATGTAATTTTAGTGCATGATTGAGGTGACCTCCCTTAGGGGAGATTGTTAGGAATTAGAAATTCCATGTATTAAAGAGTCGGTCACCTCAAGTATATGTAATCGTTAGAAAGCTCGTAGTCGTAGTAATATTTAGTTAAGTAGTATTTAGTTAAGTAACACCGTGGAGGACGGACGGTCTTTACCCATCTGTATGCCCTGATCCACGTACCGATGTGTGGCGATTTATGTAAGACTATAAATACTCTCTACCTCCCAAGGTAGAGAGTTGGAGCTCATAATAATATCTTTCACTTTCTCTCACTAAGTTCCCTAAACCTCTAACTTTCTCTCTCTAGAATTCCATCTATATGCTACCTTGTGTTAATGTTATGATGTGTATGTGAAAAGTTATATCTTACAGCCTATGCATTATTTCTTCAAGGCTTGGTCTAGGAGGATTGATGTTGACTCTTGTGTAGAACCCTGGAGACTTTCTCGGTATCTGAGCCCATTACCATTGTATCCGTTGAAGGGGCTCTGACTTCCATATTTTACTTCTTCGATCCTTTTAACTTCCTCTTTGGAGGAACATTCCTTAGCAGGGGGAGCTCCATTGTGTCCACTTCATTCCACTTGTATGGAATGCACATTTTCCTTGAGCTTCTTCATGTCTCTTCCGAGACTTTCTAATTTGTTGTTTATTGCTGCAAGCCCTTCCATATTTCCATTCTTACTTCGGTTGCTTCCCCCATTGTGCCATTTGTGAGAGTGATCACCATCTTCTGAATAGTTTCCAGAGCCAATGTTGGAGTCATTCTAGGAATTGGTCCTTGAGAATCAATCATTTTCCTTGAGGAGATGTTCAGACCTTTGTAAAAGACGCTCACCTTTTGTTGGCCGTTGAGGTCGTGAGTAGGGAATTTGTATAATAATTCGTTATGCCTTTCACATGTTTGGTAGAATGTTTCATCACCCTCTTGCTTGAAGTTATGGATTTCTTCTAATTGCTTAGCAGCCCTGGATGGAGGACGGTATCTCTGAATGAAACACTTTTTCGTGATAGGCCGGTGATGACTGCTCGGTAGGTAATCGATCAACCACCTTTAGCAGCTTCTAATGAGAGAAATAGGGAACACTCGTAACATGACAAAGATCGTTTGAGACTCTAGTAATTTTGAATAGGCTAAAAATGTATTCCACGTTGTCTATATGCTCATGAGCATCATCGGTAATGCTTCCAGAGAAAGGATTTGCACGCAATTCCCTCATAAATTGAGGTTTGATTTCGAATAGAGCACCTTTTGCGATGGTCGACCTTACAATCCCTGGTCCTTTTTCTTCTCTTGTTAACCCCAAATATTCCTCGAGAGTAAGGATATCAATTTTAACGACTTCCATGGTACCTGAAAACTTGAAAAGAGATCGTGAGAATTTGAGAAAATTTTAAAACAAAATGAAAATGAAAGACTTAATAACAATCCTAATATAACTCCCCGGCAGCGGCACCAAAAACTTGATGCAGGTTTAATGACTGTGTTATAATATTTATAATGTCTCGTTATACCTATGGTCTACCCTAATGCACTAACGGCAAGGTACTTCGTGTAGTGTATTATTCGGTAAAACCGAGGTCGTCCCAAGAGCTATGTGTGTTCGATTAATAGTAAGTCTAGGTGTCACATATTTTAAGATGGTTTTGATATCGATTTAACTAATAAACTACTAAAGCAAATAAAAGCAAAGGTGTGATCAAATAGAGGAGAGTGGTGTTAACCTAGTCATTCATCCTAGCTAGTAATGTCTACGTCTAATTACTTCCAATCACTTCATGTGGGGTCAAAGTCGAGAGGACATCATTTGGTCAGTTCGCCCTAACCAATCAAAGAAAGATGCCACCACTGGAGAAGTCAGGTGTCCCTTCATAAGTCCAGTTGTTCCCGGTCCCCTAAGCCGAGTCATTAAGTTTCGCTACATGCTAGACTTATAATAGTGAGTTCCCGGGCGCTAGCATCTTAGACACTCACCCCTAATTCTTAAGTTCATCCAAACGGTAGGTGATCAGTTGGTCAAATCGCACAAATAGAAAGGGTCGTCAGTTGGTCATATCTTACCCTTCCCGTCTCAGTCTACTCACTTAGGGTCAGTTGGTCATATCTCCCAAGCAACTAGCCTCTACCGCCATTCAAAACTACCGAAACAAGGGTAGCTACCAATAAACTATGCATGCATACACTTAGAAATAATTATACGAAAGTAATGTAAACATAAACAAAACAATTAAGGAATCATAACTAGGCTAGCACCATGAGGTGCTTAGCCGCTCATATTAACCATACAAATCAATTCAATATTTAATGTTACGAAATACATGAATCGAAAGTAAAGAAAAGATAAAATGCTAATGCTTATCATAGGAGAGTGATTTCTCCCTTGGAGATAGCTCCGTATGCTCCTCTAGACCTGCCTTTGGCTTCTTCCCACGTTCTTCGGTTGTTGTGTGTGAAATGGGATGATTTGAAATGCTGGAAATCGTGGGGTATTTATAGGCCGATCTTGGTTTACAGTAACTAATAGAATAGTTACTCCGTAATCATCTAATTCTTCGTAAATTGCACTAGATCTGCAGGTTACGGCGTAACCTTAGAAGTGGTTACGCCGTATCTTCAATAATTCTTGGTTACGCCGTAGTTTATGCACGAGTTACAGCTAATTATCACGGCGGAACCTCATTTGACCTAATATAGTTACGTCGTAATCTTTTGAGAGAGTTACGCTATAATCTTCAGATAAGTTGGCTTTCTGAAGTTACGCTTTAGTTACGGCAGTAATGTGAGATGAGTTACGCGTAACTTCATCAAAGTGAGCATACTATGATAAATCTTTAATAATTCTCCAATTCGCCTTTTGGCTCCAATGCTCGTAATTTACCGAAAAGTGGAATATAATGGAAAACAAACATAAATCCATATAAATGATATAAAATACGAGCATTATCGGAGGAAATTGACACTTAATATTCAGGATAATTTGATTTTATCATAAATTCCTAACTAAATCCTTAGAGGCCAACGTTTGCAATAATAGCATATATGCATGACCTAGTCTCCTATGGCATAATGTAGAATTATCACAAACCGTAGCTAAGCATATATTATCACTAGACCTATTTGCTATTTTCAAGACATATAAATCACTTTTCCTAAGACCCTTGCCAATGACTTTTCTACCCTTAATGATTTCACTACCTTATTGGGAAAAGATCACTTTGCATTTCTTGTCATATATTTGACTAATTGATGCAGATTTTACTGACCAGGTTTTAATATTTATAATGTCTCGTTATATCTATGGTCTACCCTAATGCACAAACGGGCAGTGTACTCGGTCGTGTGTAGTGTAGTATTCGGTAAAACCGAGGTCGTCCCAAGAGTTATGTGTGTCGATCTATACTAAGTCTAGGTGTCACAGATCTTAAGATGGTTTTGATATCGAATTAACTAATAACTACTAAAACAAATAAAGGCAAAGATGTGCTCAATAGAGGAGAGTGGTGCTAACCTAGTTATTCATCCTAGCTAGTAATGTTTACGTCTAATTACTTGATAGTACTTCAGGTGGGGTCAAAGTCGAGAGGACAAAGATTTGGTCAGTTTTCCCTAACCTATCAGCAAAGAGCCACCACTGCAGACGTTAGGTGTCCCCTCATAAGTCCAGTTGCTCCTGATCCCCTAAGCCAAGTCATTAAGTACCGCTACATGCTAGACTTATAATAGCGAGTGCTCGGGCGCTAGCATCTTAGACACTCACCCCCTAACTCTTAAGTTCATCCAAACGGTAGGTGATCAGTTGGTCAAATCACACAAGTAGAAAGGGTCGTCAATTGGTCATATCTTACCCTTCCCGTCTCAGTCTACTCACTTAGGGTCAGTTGGTCATATCTCCTAAGCAACTAGCCTCTACCGCCATTCAAAACTACCGAAACAAGGGTAGCTACCAATAAACTATACATGCATACACTTAGAAATAATTATACGGAAGTAATGTAAACGCAAACAAAACAATTAAGGAATCATAACTAGGCCAGCACCAAGAGTTCTTAGCCGCTCATATTAACCATACAAATTAATTCAATATTTAATACTACTAAATACATGAATCGAAAGTAAAGAAAAGATAAAATGCTAATGCTTATCGTAGGGGAGTGATTTCTCTCTTGGAGATAGCTCCGTATGCTCCTCTAGACCTGCCTTTAGCTTCTTCCCACGTTCTTTGGTTGTTGTGTGTGAAATGGGATGATTTGAAATGCTGGAAATTGATGAGTGTCTAAATACTCATCATTTTTGTACTGTTTAGAATGCCAAAAACATCTGAAAACACTCAGAAAAGCATCAAAATGATGAAAATATCACAAACAAGTGCTTTATGTGTTTAAAATGCAAAAATATCAAAATCAGATGAAAACGTACAAATTTGCATAATTGGCGCTTTTAGCCCCCAAGTTTCAAAAGTTGTCAAAAAATCCCGGTAAATCAAAATAAAGAAAAATATCATTTTAAGTCCTTAGGTATTCATGAGTTGTCAAAATTGGTCCTTAAAATCAAAAATTGCAAAATTACAACTTAGGTCCCTAGAGTTTGAAAAATGTCAAAAATAGTCCTTGGATTTATAAAATGGAATTTTATACCAAAGTGGTCCTTGTACTATTCATATTTGGCAAGAATGGTCCTTATTATAACCTTGGAAAAGTGGCAGTTTTGGTCCCTCATGTTTGGCCTAATTGCATAAATGGTCCTTGTGTATACAAATCCAAACCGGATCCTATATTAAACACAAACCCACTCAAACAGCTGGCCCAAACCCAACACAAGCCCAATCCCATTTGACCCTTGGACCTAGAACGTTGACCTCTGTCATAAGCCTTGAACCCCCCCCATTTTGAACCCCTCTTCTATTAATACCACCGGTCAAAATAAGTCAAACCCGTCACTGTACATCCCTCTCACACAAATCCCGCCAAACCAGATACGCATCAAACCACCCTGGTTTCCACCTTTCTACTTGCTTCTTCCTCCTTTCCAGCTGTATAACAACTCCTTTCCACCTCTACAATCTCCCAAAATCCATTAATTGCAAAAACCTGCCATGACTTTTTGGGCCAAAATTCCACATGGACGATATGATGAATTATGATGATCCAATGGCTCAAATGAGGTGGGAAATGTTCAGAGATGTCGACAAGCTCCAAAAAGATCTTTATATACAAGAAAGAAGCAATGTGGATGAATATCTAGCTTAATTTAGTTTTATGTATGTCGTTTTAATTATTTTTCAAATTTCCAGTGTAATTTAAAAGCTTTCAAGTACTTTTTAAGTAATCTTAGTGTGTTGTGAATCATTTTCAGTTATAAATTTCAAGTTTCAATATCCTTTTCAAGTTTATGCATTTCCTAGTTCAAAAAAATCTCATGAATGTTTGAATGTTGTTTGTAGCTGTTAATTTGGACTCTTAAGCCAACATAAGCTCCTATAAAGCTTATCTAAGCTTTTAGAAACCCTTAAAATCAGTCTAGTAGCAAAAAGAGAAAAATACCAAAAATACCAAAAAAATTAGATAAAAATAAAAAATCAATGGAAGGTTATCAAGAAGCTGGAGCAGGGTTAATAAAGGATTGCCCTTGGGTTTAGTGCTTATTGGGAAGCTTTAGGTTGTGTTTGTGTGCCTCAGTTCTCAGTCTTGTGCTTGGATCCAATTTGTAAGCCTTTTAATCCATTTTGGCATTTCACTGTGTAAGACATTTATAAGCTTAAATCTCTGTGTCTTCATGTTCATTAGTATTAGTTAAGTATAATTAAGCATTAAAACCAGTTGCTTGTTCTCTTTAATTTATAGTTAGCAAAATTTTTAATTTAACAGTTAATTTAGTATAATTGTCATTTCTTAGTTTAAATGTTGTTATTGTTTTTGTTTAATGTTTCTTTAGTCTTAGTAAATGATTATATAAGGTCTGCAATCAATTTCATGGTCTTGATCTTTGGAATCAATTGAAAATCTTCAAAACAAATTTCAATAAGGACTGCTTGGATTAGCTTGTTTAACTAAGTTAAAGGGTGTTCAAGACTGTGTTATTGGTTGTTTTTTATCACATTTGGTCTAAATAGCTTAGTAAAACAAAGAAAAACAGTGTTCATTTGTTAAAAAAGTCAAAATATCCTTTGATCACACCTTGATCATTAACTGTTGGATTTTTATGTTTCATGATCTTGTTTTCATGCTTATAAGTTGATAATATTGATCAAATAAGTCTTAATACACCTTAATACATCATAATCAGTGGTTAGGATCAATCCAAAGTTCATTTTAGTCAACTTATTTGGTTTTAATAAAAAGTCAAAATTTCAGTATTAGTGGCTTTTGAATAAAATAGATTAATTTTTATAGGACTACACATTAGCTTTCAATATTTGAGCTTTTGGGATATCAAAATATAGTTGCTTAGCCTTAACCTAGTATTTTTATAATTTCTAAATAGCTTATTTAATAGCTTATCTATTAGCTTATTTCAGACCCTATTTCAAAAAATGTGCCCTGTACGTTTCACTACCATTTTCACAAGCTTGTAAAAAGCTCTCTAGTTACCCATAGCTTGTGAAATTTGGCTTTTTGTGAAGCTAACCTAGCTAGCTTAAGGTTTCAAGTTTATTTTTCCATTTTGTAGCTTATTTGCTAGGGCTGCAATTAGCTTGTAGTTTGTCCCATTTCTGTGTAAACATGATAACTCAGTGCTAGCAAGCCTTTTTCACAAGCTCTTCATAAGCTCTCCAGTGGTCCCCAGTGTGTGAGCTTTGGCTTTTTGGATAGACCACCAACCCAGCTTGTTGACTCAGTCCTTGTTTTGAGCTTTTGAGCTTATTTCATTAGCTTAAATTGGCTTAGAAAATCTCCATAGGACTGTTTGGTAGATAGGTCAGTCATAGTGCTTATTTGCTTATTTCTAGCTTATCAGTGTTGATATTTGTTCTTTTTAGCTTCATATAAGTAGCACTAACTTATTTGTATCTTATTTCAGCTTTTGTTCCAGCCTGTAAGCTTGTTTGAGCTTAAAAACATCAAATAAGCTCATAAACTTGCACTGTTAGCTCATAAGCTTATTAAACAGCTTATTTTTAAGTTTGAAAATTTTTGTCTTCATTAAAGTTTCATATTTTAAGTAGTTAAGTAGGTTTAAAAATGAAAAATCACAAAAACATCATTTATAAAATTAGTGATAGCGTTTATTTAATAGAAATTAGCTTTTTGATTTTTCTTTTCAGCTTATTATTAAGCACTTCCAGTTTTTATAATTTTCTCAGCTTTCTGTCACCTTAGGATATTTATAGAAAAAGTTTCATAATTTTCTTAACTTGTTTAGTATTTATTAGAATTTAAAATAGTTAAAAAGTATTAAATAATTAATAATAAATAAATAAAAAACATAAAAAATATCTTTTTAGTTTTAAAATTAGTTTTATAATATTTTAGATTTGTCTAAGTCATAATTTCATTTTTCTAGCTTTAATTCATATTTTATTATATTTTAGATTATTATTAAATAGTTAAAAATAGCTTTTAATCAATAATAATTAAATAAATAGTTGTAAAAATAATTTTCTTTTTCTAATAATTTTATTTTATTTTTAGGATTCCAAAAATATCATTTTCATATTTGTAGGTCTTTTATTTCTTAAAAAATCACGTTTTATTTTATACGTTTACGTAAGTTATTAAACGTAAGTATTTACGTTTGTCTTATCTGATTGTTGTGCTTTACAATTCTCAGATCCAAATCCATTCCAATAAATCAGTAGTGTAATAATCTATCAAAATCCTTACTGATCACTATCCTTAGTGATTATTCGACATCTGAAATTGTTGAACACCATTCATCCCGGGACTTAACGACCTGTGGAAACACTATACTCTCCAGATCTAAATTGTATTGTTTCTGAGCTGTTTGAAGTTTATTACGGTTGACCATTCACAAGTGGTTAGCTTGTATGATAAAACTTAACGGTTCAGCACCAATCAAAAATCATAGGGTATTTAAAGGCCAGATTCTTGTTACGGCGTAACTAATAAAATAGTGTTGGAATCACTCCTAAACCATAATCAAGTGTTTGTAATTAATATGTAATAGTTAACTTTACTATGGCCTTTATGTTTGCAATTAGCCTTAGGCTTATGTAGAAGGCCCATAAGCCTAGGCCTTAGTCCATTAAGGAAAGGATGGAAACTAGGAGTGTTGCCCTAGCTTTCCTCCTATAAATACCTTATGTAAACCTTCATTTGAAGGTTGGTTGTTCAAGTTATTTTCTCATTCACTCTCTTTGCTTAAACCGTATTATTACTAACGTGTGTGTGTGTGTATAACTTGTTCAATCGCCTTATTTCTTTCTTATAAGCTTGTGTTTGTAAAACTGGTGACCTAACAAAGGGTATCAATCGCCAAATAGTTGGGTGTACACTTTTGTTTTGAAGTTTTTGGTTTTGGGTCTTACGCGTAAAGATAACGTGTTCTTTGGTTCGCTTCAAAACTTGTTTTTTACACTTTTAATCCAATATTCTTGTACTTTCAACGTTTTAAGGTGTTAAAATACTTGTTTTTGGCAAAAAGTTTCAAACTTTATGCGTGGATCGTTGTTTTTGAGCTAGTTTTTATTCGTGGCTATAGTTCTACGCGTAACTGTTTTAGAAGGTTTGGTTCATCAAATCTCACATTCTTGTGTTATTTGGTGATCTTGAAGCTATTTCATCACAAAAAAACTGGTTTAGAAACATCTTTGAGCAATATCAAATTTACGAGTAAACCTACGCGTAGTGAAACCCTAAAACTACGCGTAAGTCTTTCCTTGGTTTGATCTTCATTTTCGTGGTTTACTCCGTGTTTTCTTGCTTGGATAAGCCTGAAAATACGTCGACTTTGGATATCTTTTGCACTGTGAAGTGTAAAAGATCACTTGGGATAAAACCCTAAAATTACGCATAAGCATAAGCTTACGCGTAGAAATCCTACGCATAAGCTTTTTCTTACGCCTAAGCCTAGACTTACGCATAAGATAATCCTACGCCTAACTTTCTACGCCTAACTTTTGTCTACGCATAACTTTAGCGTCTTTTCCTTACTTACGCGTAAGCTAAATTCTACGCGTAACTTCTTATTGTTACGCGTAACTTTGGTGTTTTTACGCATAAGTGTTACTTGGCTATTGTGATTTCTATGCCTAAGGATACTTCATCAACAAAGGTTCATTCGACTACAAAGATCCATTTTTACCAACACAAGTTTATCAACATGTCACAACCACCATACTCTAACTATTTCCCTTACACTTATCCTCATCCTCAACGACCACAACAATTAAGTCCACAACATCAATAATGGAATCAACAACAAGCAATTTATCAACAACAATTTAATCAACAACATACTCCACAACTTGCTGCAACTCCACAACCTCAAATGGTTCAACCACCACCAAGTCTTCAAGTTCAACCGTACACAAATGATTTCAATCAACATCCATCAAGGCACACTATGAAGGAACCCACTTGGCTTGCAAAGATGTTTGAAGCTTTAAGCAGCCAACAATCAATTCATGAGGCTGGATCACTTGATAGACCTCCAATGCTCACTTCCAGAAACTACGATCAATGGGTGATAAGGTTCTTTAGGTTTTGTGATCTAAAGAAGCCACATGGAAAGTTCTTAAAGAAGGTTATCTTGGAAGGTCCATTTGAGATGCCTAATGTCATTGTACCCGGAGATCCAAATGCCATTCCACCAAGAGATGAACAAACAAACATTGCTACTGTTGCAGACTTGAATCCTCAAGAACTTCTACACTATGAAGCCGATGAGCTTGCAATGGAATATATCCTCTTAGGATTACCAAACCCAATTCTTCGTAGTGTTGATGCTCAAAAGACTACAAAGAAAATGTGGGATCATATTCGTCTTCTTATGGAAGGATCAGTACTCAATCGGGAAGATTTGGAATCCAAAATTTACTTGGCTTATGAACACTTCATGATTGAACCCGGAGAGACACTAGAGTCCTATCATCACCGATTTTCCGACATCATCAATGATTTGGATAAACACAACATCATCATGCCAAGAATTGCAGTGAATACTAAGTTCCTGAGTAGTCTTTGTTCTGAATGGGAGAAGTATGTCATTTTCCTCCGTCCGTTTAAAAACATGCATCAGTCTACCTACGGATTATTGTACGATTACTTGAAACCTCATGAAAAGGAAGTTGATAAGGAAAGGATTCTCCGTGCTCAAATTGCTCCACCGACACATCCGAAAATCAACAACTTGCCTTATATGCTCAAAACAGTTATTCTCCTCAACCAACTGCTACAATCACACCACATGATCCTTCACAACCTCAATCTCAACAAACTCAATTGGTTCCATACAACAACAACAATGCTCAAGCCCTTGTCAGTGAAGCTAATGAGGAATCCGATCCGTTTGAAGCATTGCAACAAGGATTTGCTATGATTGCTAATGCCTTTAGCCGTTATACCAACAAATCCAACAATCGTATTCGCTCCTCATCTAATACAAGGAATCAAGCTATTGTGAACAATGGACATGTTCAAGTTCGAATCGTGGTTATGGGTCGGATGGCGGTGGTCAAGGGTTTAATGCTGTGGGTAGGAATAACAATCGAGCTCCAATGGTGGAACAGGTAAATGCTCAGAATGGGTTGAATGGTCTTCGATGCAACAAGCGCAATGAGAAGGGACACCTGGCTAATGCATGCCCAAAGCCAAGGACTAGGGGCCGTGCTTATTTCAAAGAGGCTCTTCTTTTGGCTCTTAAGGATGAAGCTGGTGGAACTCTCACAGACAAAGAAATGAGCTTTATGGCAAATGCGACTCGTGATGATGATATGGAGGACTTGCAGCCAATGCAAAATGTTATGTTGATGGCTAATATGCATGAGTTACACATGAGTGACACAGCCCAAGTATGACACGATGGCTTGTCTCGTGTACCTAAACAAACCATATTTATCTCCGATCTCATATCTCCGCCAACATCTGAATCCGGCAAGGCTCAGAATGTTCAAAATGTCCACATCT
Organism: Chrysanthemum makinoi; assembly: GCA_910596185.1. Taxonomy (NCBI): domain Eukaryota; kingdom Viridiplantae; phylum Streptophyta; class Magnoliopsida; order Asterales; family Asteraceae; genus Chrysanthemum; species Chrysanthemum makinoi. The sequence continues at coordinate 69,903,737 of OU343216.1, read as the reverse complement.
CATTCCGACGATTTTCAACTAGACCCGTAGTTATATTTGACGATCAAGATGACCAAACGGTTTCCCTTGATAATCAAATTGACTTCGTGGTTATACTTGAGGATCTAAGTAATGATCATGTTGAGACTCACGTTGAACACGCCGAACTTTTGCCTCATCCAGATTTTGCTCGTTTAATACAAGACCAACCAACCATAGTGGAAAAATGTCATGCCATTAATCAGGACTTGAAATGCAAAAATGCACTGTTAACCAAGGATTTTGAATGTTTACAAAAGCAACTCAACTTTTTCAAAACTCAAGAAAAACGTGAAAACGGTTTTGAAGCCGCCTTTGCCAAATCTTATCAAAACGAAAAATATTTAGAAAGACAGATGCGTGATCTAGCCGCTTCGAAGAATGCTTTGTTGTCCGAAATAGAACAACTGAAACATGAACATAAAAAGCAAATTAACGCTCTCACCTTGGAAAATCAAAAAGCTAAGGCTGAGTTGTTAACTTGTCAAAAACAGTTCTCTGCATACAAAAAGCATTCAACGAAACAAATAGATGATCATCTTGAAGAAATCATCGGCTTGCAAAACAAACTTAAAGAGTTTAAAACTGTTGTTTACAAACATGGCGAGTCGGTCACAACCATTGAAAAGTTTACTTTAAAACCCAATCCAAATGGAGATGGACCGAATCTTGCGACATTACAAACCTAAGCTTTCAACCAAAGCATTCAAACCAAATCCTCGAAGTTTCCAAGGTCACGAGAATATAAAGTTGATAATTCTGTTATGAGTGTTGTTGAATATCGTCGTCAAGAGGAATTAGATGCGAGTAAGACGAGAGTCGATCAAAATTAGAAAAAGTTGTTTACAACAAACCTTTTAACTATTCAAAGCGGTCACTTTCGTCACACCAACGGATTCTTCTAACACACCAAGGATAATCATATAAACACACGAGTCTTCTAATGTTAATCCCCAAACAGATTATGCACAAATTTATGGTCCTTTACCTTCCATCAGTGAAGTAAACTCAAAACTTGAAAATCGCAAAATTCTCGATATTTTGACATTTTCATGGTGACCTCAAAACTTTTCAACATGAGATAGAATATCATTATCAAATCAAAGTTCAACACTTTCAATCGCCTCTAGCGCGAGAACAAAGAGACATTTTTGAGAAAAATCTTTTACCAAATGTTAAAAATTTGAAAAGTTGTGCATTGTCTTGGGAAAAGGACTTTCATAAGGAACTTGGGTTAATGAAGGTCGTTTTGAGAAAACGAAACATCTATTTCTAACACTAAACGTAAAAAGAAACTATTGAGAAAATATGTTGATCGACTCTTGGAAGATGTCATCGTGCCTTGATGTCCATAATGTTGTGTTATTGAATTCTTTGTCATATGCATTTGATCATATCTCTGCGATATCGTTGATTCCGTGGTAAATGTTGAGAACACTAATAATGTGCTTCAGATCGAGTCCTTAAAAGTTGAAAACAAACGATTGTCAAACGAACTTTCAAATGCAATACGTCGTCTTAATTGGTGTCAAAAAGATATTCACGATCAACAACTTGCTTTTCAACACAAAATCGCCCAGTTGCGTGCAAAATCTTCTGATCCTAAAATTGAGCACCTGGATGATCAAAACGTGTCTTTTAAGTGTCAAATCTCAAAATATGAACAAGAACTTGTAAAAGTTAAAAGGAATATGGTGTCATATTTGATTTACTCAAAAAGACTCGTGATGAAGCATCAAATGAACTTGATCATTATCTTGCACACACTAAAGAAGTTATGCATTTTGCTGGAAATGTTCGGTCCGAAAATCAAGATCTGATTCACACTATCTTCAAGTTAAGAGAAATGTTAGGAAAGTATGAACAACTTCCGCCAACCATCTTTAAAAGATTAGCCCCAAGTAACACTTAGTACTCATGAACCTAGAATCCCTACTGCCAAATCACAAGTTGGTAACGTGCCTCCTTCTCTGAAACAGAATAGTTGTGTCTTTTCCAAATGTCCGCACTTCACGGCCTAGGAGCACTACATCGAAGAATAGGAAGTTGCGACCTAAGAAAAGATCAATCAAGAATGCTAAAGTAGAAGAACACCCTAGGACTATGAATAAGACTCACGTTGACTCCACTATAGATATGCGTAAGGCGGCAAATGTAATAGAAATAGTGATGTAACGAATGCTAAACCGTTAAGTACTTTTGATATTCAGTCCGATGCACCTTGTGTTATTTGTCGTAAAAGTATGAATTCCGATTGTCATGATAAATGTGTTGCTAAAGCTATCATCTCTCGTTTAAGGAATCCTAAGAACCGGAATACCTCTAGGCCCACTAATCTTTCTAAGTCTGTGCTTGGTAGACCGCCCTCTTTAGATTCTAAGAAATGCATTGCTGTCCCTATAGCTCCAGTTTCACCTCCTAGGAATGTAGTACCACCTAGTGCATTCACTAAGACTAAAGCAAATACTAGTTGGAGATGGCAGAAATGGATATATAACACACTAGGATTTAAGTGGATACCTAAAGCTATTGATGTGTGTATATCTACAATACTTGCTACGGAACCCCTCTCGGGTTCCAAATCTACTTCTATTCCATCGTGGTGTCACGGTGTAATGCTGAGATCATTCTCTGGATTGTTGATAGCGGATGTTCCCGACACATGACAGAAAACTTAAACTGTTATCAAACTTTATTGCAAAGTTCATTGGCTTGTCGGGTTGGGAATGATCACTTCGCAGCTATCATGGGCTACGGAGACTACATTAATGGGAACATCAAAATTAGCAGGGTGTACTATGTGGAAGGCCTCTACACAATCTGTTTTCGATGAGGTCGGTTTTGTGATGGAGATTTGGAGGTTGCTTTCGGGAGAAAACTTGTTTCATTAAGTGATCTACAAGGAAATGATCTTATGTGCGCTCGCGTAATTCAAGTCTTTACACTATCTCTATGCAAGACATGGTTGCTTCTTCTCCCATCTGCTTACTTTCAAAGGCAACATCAACAAAATCCCGGCTATGGCACCGTCGTCTCTCACATCTAAACTTTCAAACCATCACCAACCTTGCTCGACACAAACTAGTTGAAGGACTCCCACGGGTTTGGTATTCTAAAGATCACCTTTGCTCAGCTTGTGAACAAGGCAAAAGCACTCGTGCTCATTTTCCTTCAAAGGTGGAACACAACTCTCGGCATGTGCTTCATCTTCTTCACATGGATTTGTGTGGCCCGATCGCGTGTTCAAAGCGATCAATGGCAAAGCGCTACATCTTAGTAATTGTTGATGACTATTCACGCTGGACTTGGGTCTACTTTCTTCCAAGCAAAGATCAAGCTCCACAGATGATCATCACCTTTCTCACGAAAATACAAGTTGACTACATAACACCGCTCGACTAATCGAGCAGTGATAGAGGCTGAATTTGTTAATCAAACTCTTCGTGAATTCTATGAGAAAGTGGGAATTCAAAGATCGACATCTATTGCGCGTACACGAACAAAAGCGGAGTTGTCGAAAGCTAAACCGAGCGTTAGTGGAAGCTGCAAGAACAATGTTAATCAATGCTAAACTCCCAGATTACTTATGGGCGAAGCGTATCATCGCATGCTATACTCAAAACCGTTCTATGATTACAAAAGCCACAACAAAACACCTTTCGAGCTTGTCCATAACAGAAAACCGAATCTAAAACACTTTCATGTATTTGGATCTCTTTGCTATCCGAATAATGATCGTGATGACTTTGGAAAGCTCAAAGCCAAAGCTGACATTGGAGTCTTTATCGGATCCTGTGATAATTCAAAAGGTTTCGAATCTGGAATCGTCGTACAAAGCGAGGTGATGGAAGCGATTCATGCTCATTTTGATGAACTTACGGAAATGGCTTACGAGTATACCGGACTTGGAACCGGACAACCGCTTAAACTTCCCCAAACCCCATCATCGGCTGAACAAAGCCCCCGGCTTACTCGTCAACAAATGGAAAGGTTATTTGCTCCGTTGATGGCGATATTGATGAGCGTGCTCGGGTGTATCCATTGTTTCCACCGGTGCTCAACGATAATACTCTTATACGATACACGCTACAACAACTCTGTTGAAGAAGCACCACCTGTTGACTCCACCACAACAGTTGAACAAACCGCTTCCAACAATGATGAATCCGGTGATGATGTTGAATGAAGTACCCCACCTGCAGATTTTGATCCAAATGCGTTCTTCAACCCGTTTGCTAATGAGGCTGTTGCACGGATGTCGCATAATCTTCAACAAACCATTTGAATCCTCAGAATCGCACAATGTATACCAACATCAACCCTCCACACATAGATGGACGAAAGACCATCCTCTGGAAAACATTATTGGCAACCCGAATCAACCCGTCGTTACAAGACAACGTCTTCACCGACGGTGAACATTGCATTTATGCACTCAGCGTGCCAATCGAACCTAAAACATCAAAGACGCAATGACAAAAGACAAGTGGATTGAATCCATGCAAGAAGAACTCAACCAATTTAAACGTCTTGAAGTATGGGGCGGTTGAAAGACCAACAGGGTCTCTCGTCATTGGTCTCAAATGGATTTGGAAAAACAAATTGGATCTTTGAAGGAAACGTTATCGAGAAATAAGTCACGTCGGTGGCTAAGGGTTATCGTCGGGAAGAGGGAATAGACTTTGAAGAATCTTTTGCTCCGGTTGCTCGTCTTGAGGCGTTGGATATTTCTAGCATTCGCGGCTCATATGAATATGGCGGTCTATTAGATGGATGTCAAAGCTGCGTTTCTCAATGGACAACTTAAAGCGGTTTATGTCGGCCAACCGGATGGATTCGTTGATCTTGAGTTTCGAATCCGTCTACAAACCGAACAAAGCTCTGTATGGTCTCAAACAAGCTCCTCGGGCATGGTATGATAAGCTATCATCCTTCCTCATTGCTAATAATTTCACCAAAGGTTCGGTTGACCCAACTCTTTTTATACAAGAAAATTTTTGAAATGTCCATGATGGGTGAACTCACGTTCTTTCTCGGACTGCAAGTTCATCAATCACCCCGTGGTATTTTCCTGAGTTAGTCCAAATATGCCCTTGAATTGTTAAACAAATTTGGAATGAAAACTTGTGACACCTATGCCACACCAATGGCTCATACCAAGAAGCTAGATGCCGATTTACATGGGAAATGGTGGACCCTACAAAATACCGTAGTATTATTGGGTCTCTCATGTATCTAACACTAGCGAGCACGATATTGTCTTTGCCGTATATCTTTGCTCGTTATCGGTCGCGACCAAGCTGAAACCCACCTCTCGAGGCTAAAAGAATCCTCCGATACATAAAGGGAACCATTAACTTGGGGATCACGGTATCCAGAAGGATTAGTTTTGAACTAATCGCTTTTAGACGGCGACCACGCAGGATGCTTAGACTCACAGAAAAGCACTTCTGGAGCTTTACAATTTCTTGGTGATAAAGCGGTGTCATGGCAATCAAAGAAGCGAGGATTGTACATCATTGTCATCAACGGCGAGAATATGTAGCCATGTCGCGTGTTGTGCTCAAGTCATTTGGATGAGAACGCAACTCAAAGACTATGGTTACGTATTTGTGAGAATCCGATGTATCGCGACAATCAGTGCCATTGCGATCTCGTGCAACTCGGGACTCAAATCAAAGCACATCGATCTTCGATATCATTTCATCAAGGACCACGTGGAACATGCTACTGTTGAATTATACTTTTTGAGTGGAGAATACCAATTGGTAGATCTTCTCACCAAAGCCTTGCCTCCGCTAGGTTTAATGAGTTGGTCCACCGGATTGGTATGAGGTGTTTGACTCAAGAGGAATTGGATGACCTCCTAAAACAGTCTTAAAACCTTTCAAACACCAAAATCTCTTTTGTAAATAATTTTTCAAAAACAAAATACAAAAATATAAAACCCGATAAAACAACAAAAATATTCTTCTAATCTATTTTTCTTTCAACATGGCAAGTACATTTCTTCCTTCAACACCAAAATCTTTCAAAATTCATATTTTTCGATCAAGTGTTGAGGGGAGAAAAATTTTCACTTAAGCTGTTTCAAAACATCTGTGTACTTGCATGTTGTCATATCCCGATTGTTTCTTTTATCAATGGTGGTAAACTTTTCTGGTTAAATGACACTCCTCGGACTAAAATTTATAACCTTTCATTATTTACCTTAAGTGGGGAGTGTCGTCAAGTTTCTTTCTTAAAAATCTTTGTTTGGTAACCAAAATGGAAGTTAAATGGCTTTGTATGAAAAAGGAAAAGGTGGAGGGACCAAAATTGTCAAAACCTTAAAGTTACTTTAAATAAAAACACCTCCCACCTACTTCTAACTTCACATTTATTACTTTCAACCTTAAACATCCTACGACTAAGATTCATTCAAGAAATCCGTGCTTTAGATCATCGTTTTGTAAGTGTTTTCACGATCTTAACAGTAATACAAGCTAAGGTTTTGAATTTCTAGTAAATCCTACGGCTAAAACTTTTGTTACGCGTGATTATGTGTTCTACGCATAAGCGTATGAACACAATCATTGTGTGTGTGTTTGTGGTTAAATGGATAGTGTCAAAACGTTCCTAATACATCAATGATATCATTTTAACCATCAAAACCCACCGAAAACAATTGATGATTTTTGAAAATTAGGGTTCTTGAGTCGAATTGGGTATTTTCAAATGTGAAGTGTTTTGGTCAAAAAGATTGTTGTGTTATGCTTATGTGATGTTGAATTGATGATATCCATGCCTTATAACCACCCAGAAACCCTAATTGATTCAGAATTAGGAATTAGGGTTTAAAGTTCTAAAGTTTGGGTATTTTTGATTCGTCTCGAACTAGATGTTAATACTTGGTTTATAAACTCACACAACATCTTAGAACTACCATAATAAGTTTGGTGCAAATCCTATGGTTAGAAAACTTACGCGTAATTCATAACCCTTAGGGTTTTGACCTACGCGTATGACTTTCTACGCATAACTGTTTAACGAATGTTCATGCCATGATTTGTTGTTAAAATGAATTTTGGTGTTAATATTGATGAGTTGATGAATTTATTTCAGGCTTTGCTACGCTTAATATTCAGAATCAAGGTCATTTGAATCTCTACGCATAAGGATTACCCTACGCGTAGTCAGTTATGCGTAAGAAAAATCCTCGCATAACTATGCGTAAGGTTCTACAATGGGACTACGGCGTATCACGTGAAGGATATCGCGTAGCATTGACTCACTACGCATAAGGTCTACTCTTACGAGTAAGCCTTACGCGTAAGGTATATATATCGCCTACGCGTAAGCTCTACGCATAAGGTCCCCTTTTCCTACGCGTAACATTTCTTACGCGTAAGTTAGGTTCCTACGCATAAGCTTTTCTCTGGCGTATGTCATTCTTGTTTACACTTAACTTTGCCAATTCTACGCCTATGCCTTGATTGACCTTCATTATGAATTGTTACGTGTACAAACTTGTTAATATACTTATCATAACGTCAGAATCAATAATGTCACTAATAAACTTAAGCGTTTGATATGTTGTGAACAATAAGTGATAACATAAACTTTAAAACTTAAAGTTAACTAACTCACGAAACATTTCATGACATCATTGAACTATGGGACAAACAAGTGACTTAGGACTCGTAACAATCATTGACACTCTACATTCAATAACTAGACAATAAGACCTTCTGTTGACTAACATTATGTCTTTCAATATGTTGGTTCTTTTGGCTAATGTTATTTCAGATCACGACATGGCAGCACAAATGAATGTGGATGCATCGAAGTTCTTACAATTCTTGATATCTTTCCGAAGTTTATCAGAAAGATTGGAAAGAACAACCTTAGGGTTGACTTTGACACCCTCACATGCTCGGAATCTTCTTGTCTCATTGCATTGGATATTCTCGAATCATCCCTACCGAGAACATGCTCTCACACTCGCCACACGGTTCGAGGTCTACATTCAACAATTCGGGATTCAATGCGAGAGGATCAAGGTCAAAGTCTTTGTGGACAATGTGACACTTAATCACAAACAAGTCACTATCACTCCTGCTGACTTACGGTCTGTTCTCATCATTCTAGACATTGTTCCAACCGACTTCTTTGCTACCCTCTTGAAGAAAGCATCACGAAATTCTTGATAGATATTGGTTATGATGAAGCTAAAGGAATCATTACTAATCACTCTCACGTGGAGTGAAGAATATTCCTCAACCATGGAGAACACTCTACATGATCATCACCAAATCGGTCTCTGGTCGTGGCAGTGGCTATGAGCATCCCAAGCTCATGGAACTGCAAATTTTACTGTCGTTGATCAACAAGAAGGACATTGAAATCGAAGCACCGATATGGGAGGACATGATGCTATTTCACAAGAAGCTTGGCTCCAAGATTCCCTATGTCAGATACACCAACTGTTGATCCAGAGAGCACTTGGACTTCATCCTGATATCCCCAAGAGGCTCAATGACCGGATAATCACGACATATTGTGAACCCATATTATCGTGAGAATCAAAGAATCGTCAACAAAGAAACGAGGGTGCGGTATTACGATCACCTTCGACTACCGAAATCAAAAACTTGAAACATACAAAAGGTATCGGTTAGCGTAAAGAAGGCAAAGTTGGTCATCTTGATGAAAGATCTTACGGTACACCTACTCGGAGGACCGAGAAGAGGAATCTTGGAAGTGCAATAAGCCTGAGAGAGAGTCAAAGGAAGGTCCCAAAGAAACCTACTCCAAGAAGAAAGTTCTCTCCAAAGGAAGCGCTCCTATTCCTACACATGAACCGCAAACAAAGCTCTGTGGGACGAAAGCTCGAAGAAACACAATCAGACGAGGAGGTCCACTACTCTGAAAGCAAAGGATGACTCTCCATCGTACCAAAACCTCCTAGTCAATAGTGAACATGGAAAAGGAAAGACTCACTGTACTTGTGCCATATGATGGCTTCGAAAGTGATGAAGAGCAAGCTGGATACCTCATACGGGAAGAAGTTCAAATTCCTTAGACTCAACCGTGGCAAAAGAATTTGCTAAAGAACAAATGGGTGGCCAGGAGTCAAGTGGTGCAGACTCAACCTTCACGGTCTCACGATGCGGTTAATCAACCCGATAAGGGATCGGGTGCCACCACTTTGGTACAACAACATACACGTGTTGAAGATACTCTTGAATTTGATTTTGAAGAACTAGAATCTAAGAATGGGAAGGTTAAATCTGAGATGAAGCTGCGAAAGCCAAAGTGATGAACAAGCTAAGAATGGCAATGAAGAAGATGTTGAGTATGATACGTTTCTTCTAGATAGTCCTGCACGATCAAAGGAAGAAACCTTTGAACCACCAAAGGACCCGGAGTCTCCTCACATCTCATCATCATCAGTTCTTCTTCTCACTCCTCACCACCACCATCAAAAGATCAACCAAATCATCATCGGTCGTTGAAGAAACCACCTCGATCTTGGATTTCTCATACTCATGAAAGAATTGTGAAAGCTGTCAAACAAGTCAGAAAGAAGGACATGCTCTAAGCTGAATTTCTTTTCGACCAAATCGATATCTACATGATGAGAATGACAAGATATAGAATGAAAGGGAATACATCTGAAGCTCATGCAGGATGATCTACGAGAAGATGGAGCGAGAATGATCGAAGGCTACACTCACAAGTACCTTCTGGATATCGTTCCTAAAGTCACAAAGGAGATGTTTACCAGACAACTATATCCAAATCTTATGCGGATAGCCAAGCAAACTATAAGATCAACACCCTTAACCGTCACAATCAATCCACCGGATCCGTAGTTTTCTCGGATAATAATTGGTGGCCAAGCTTGTCGCACAAATGTCGCACGATGCGGGACATTTACTTCGATGAAGGAAAGGCTGTTTCAAGCATTCTTTGGACTACCAACTCCAAGAAGCATGCAGATTGAAGAAAAGTCTAAGCGTCCTAGAGCGATGAAGATAAGGATCAGGATAAGAATGATGCAGCTAAGCGTCGAGAAGAAGTCGGTGAATCATCTTCTATGCCTCCACCTCCCCAACGGCCTCCTGCTCAACAAAGATCTCCTCCTCGTTCTTCTACTAAAAACCTCGGGGCGATTCGAGTTACCACCCGACTCGAGAAAACCGGTGATCACTTTGAGTATACGGGTGGTGACGATGAAGAGGTCCTTGAGCCACTACAACAACCCACCTCTAAACAAGTTCGAAACCCGAATCATCATCTAGGCCTTGAAAAGAAGAAGAAGAAGAGGCCTTGATGTCGTATCATGGCTAGATGACGATAAAAACGAGAGGAATTTGAATGGTTTGATACTCTTGTTAACAACACTCCTACGAAGAAGGTCAGGATTTGGTAGACGGTTCTACATTGGAGCATGCTATAATTCTGCAAGAAAAGTTCCATGTGAAGAAAATGGCGAAATCTGAGTTGAAGCGAATCAAGAATGAAGCATTTCAACTTCTAAAAGCGACTCGAAAGTGCCCTCGAGGTGAATATCACCTTGAAAACATTGCTCGAGCTATGTCTAACAACATGGATTGGCTCAACCTGGAAGCAAACATTGACTTCACACAAAGCGGGGACAACCCTCCATACTACACCGATTGGACCAAACCTCTACCAACAATTGGCCAACCAGCTGAACCAAGGATTCCTTTAGGATATTTCTTCAACAAAGACTTGGATTTTCTTCTACACGGTGGCGATGATTCAAGAAAATACGCTACATCTTTGACACTTCCATTCCAGTTTGTCTACTCAAATGCATAGCCATTGAGCGTGCCAATCACTTGTTCTCCAACACAAGGAAGCATACAACCGAGATGCATTGTATGGGATTCATCAGCGGCGTAGACGCGACGAATCTACTACGAAGGCTGTCGGGTTCGAGAAGTCTCAACATGCGTGTATAGTTCTAAGGATATCGTTGCCATCATACACGTTGACCTTTCGTCTAAGTGGGACTACACATTTCTAAAGAAGATCGTAGTCAAACGACAAGATGAACGGGACTATGCTTTCTCTGAAGGTGACTTTGAGAATTTGTCTCTCAATGACATCGAAGACATGTACCTTGCCAAAGTCAGGTGCATGAGACAATTCTCAAGCTGAAGTACACGAATTTATCAAGTCACTTCTCATCTTCATAAGACGCATTGTCATCAAGGAACGTGTAGAAGATCTCCGGTATTTTGTTGAATCTTATCGGGCGTGTCAACTTCACTCCTCCACAGCTTGATCTTCCCGATATCAACCAGCTATCTCAATATACACTCATCAGCAAACCCTTCGGCGTTGTTTACCGTAGTGAACTTCAAAGAAACTGCTTAATGGCGTGTAGTGAACTCCACAAGTTTGGGGATCATACTTTGAAGCTGGTTAGGGATGGAATGGCATACAAGTTGAAGGATATACGCCAGAAAATTGGGTCTCCTAAGCGCTGGAATTCTCGGGAAAGGAGGGATGTGAGACGGATCATCACAATGATTGATGAGCGGTTGTTTGAAGGATCGTTTCGGGACGATTGGAGAGTTATGTCGGTGGTCGACCCGGGATTAACATAACCGGCTTTCAGCGCACATTGCACACTCACAGGGAACATCACTGCACTTTCTGGTACCCCTTGAATTGCTTCCTTCATATAATTTTGGATGTTTGATTGATTATGTATATGGCTTGTGCACACATTACGATTGTACAACCCGTACTTGTAAATAAAGGACCCGTGGTGCGCCGATTGCCACAATCCTTAGAAAAGGGCTTAAGCTTCTTACTTTTGAGTAAAACCTATCAAACCTTTCTTTTTCAAGGTTTTGCTCAATAGAACAAGTACTTTCCCTTATGATTTTCAAAACCTCAACGTTTATATCACTTTCGTTGAGGGGAGTACTTGACTTAAAACTTTGTTCACAAATTGTTCAAAATGGTCATTCTTCCCAACACTTCGAAATGGTCATATTTATTCTCAACTTTTCAAAAATAACATTTTATATGCCATTTTTGAGGGGGAGAAAATACGTGATAAGAAATATGTTGTGTAAATACAAATGAATCTTTGTGCTATAAGACTTAACCCATGAATTGTGAGATCTTAGCTGTAGTAACTTCGAAAAGACTTGTCGGGCGGGTAATAATTTCAAGCTAGTTAAGCTAGTGATGTAGCGTGTCTCGCAAGGACTTTTCAGTAGAATGTACCATTCGAGAAACTCTTGGTAGACATGAACTCTGGCGGGTTTGACGACCTTTCGAGGATTGTCTACACCTTCAAGGTAGTTATTAGAGCTAGTTGTCACCTAAGCGACAATGCAACTCTTTAACTATGCCACGTAACCGTGTCTCGCGGGGATTGTCTATCTTGAGTGAATCAATTCAAAATGTCTGGCGCTCTTTCCTCACTGTGCATTTTAACCGTTAAAACTCTTAAGCACATGTGGAGGAGGAGTATTTATGCAAAATCTTATCTCAACAGTGGTACTCAAATGTTTTCATTCACAAACACTTTGAGAGATTTTTCTATGATGGTTTTAATGGCAACATAGGTTAGTCATGAAGTTATAAGGTGACTAAGGTTAGGAAGAACCGTCCTATGATCCTTGAGCGGATGGATCTACCCAAGGACACCACTAATAGTTAGAATTTAGAAGTCCTTAGGTATGATTATAAAAAGGAGAAAATGAGAATCGGAGAAAGAAGGAGTTGAAGAATTAAAAGAAAATGCAAAGAAAAGGGTGAAAAGAAATAGCCCTCAGTTATTCAACTTAGAGCGCTGAACACGGGTTCAATTCATATGCTCTTGGTTGTCACTTAGTGACGCCGGTATTGAAGATTAAAAGTCGTCATGGACCCAGTGGCGCATGCACTAAACCTTCTTAGCCACTCAAGTTTCTCTTAACAGAAGCTTGTTTCATTCTCACAGGAAACCCTACGTAAACTATTGGCTTTCTCTTAGAGATGTTGGTATTGAAGAAGGAGACCCTCTCCCTAGTCTCCGCTCAGGAAAACCAAAAGCACTATTGAGTCTAGAGCCACGAGATTCATCAAAAGATCTCTTAGGTATACTTGACATTTCATCACTTGACATTCAACAATAAGAATTTCGGTGATACATTATCGAGTCCTTCACAGATCTTAGCAATGCATGAGAACATTTATGAGAGGTTCACAATTGTGATCCTCGGTGATTGAATGGAAACTCTGCCGGTCAAAATCAAACGACCGACGGCAGGTCGCCGGTAACTCCCGTGGATTACACTTAGTGGTCTCAAGCGGTCTACTGTCGTGAGGTGATGCTTGTGTACCTTAGCGACTCATCTCAATCCTAGGTGTACTTGCCGGTACATTGTGTTATCTCACTTGTGGGACTCCGATTAGGCGGCCTTTGTAAGAATTAGAGTTGTGTTTTCACACTATTTTGTTAACACTCTCGAAGTTCAAACTTGTAAGTGCCGGAATCCGCTTATTACTAACCGTTTAAATGTTTTACTTCTTATGGAAGCTCGGGCGGGATGATGCGTCTGATTCTTCTCATGCTCACGCCAACATCATTACTAATGGAAGTTCTATCCAAAAGCAACACAATAGTCAGAATGATTCTTCATCAAATCAAAGAATCTACAAAGTTAAAGACTTAAAGAACTTCATCGATCTTGAATTCCAACGTCAAAGCGTGTGAGCATGTTGAAGAATGGCGTGGAGACACTTGTAGCGGCGAAGCGGACTGAGGCGGACTTGATGCAGACAACAACAACATACTATCACTTTCATCACAAAGAACAATGATCATAGAACAAGGATTAAAGATGACGTCAAAGCATAACCGTTTAAATAAAAACAATTTCTACACTACTTTGGGAGATTGTTCAAATCAAGGCAAAATCTTCTCACAAGAAAGAAGAATGTCGAAAGAGGCGTCAACGCTACTATTACATCAAGCGCCTTCACGTTCATCACCAACACTTGAGGGGAGATTGTTGGAATCACTCCTAAACCATAATCAAGTGTTTGTAATTAATATGTAATAGTTAGCTTTACTATGGCCTTTATGTTTGCAATTAGCATTAGGCTTATGTAGAAGGCCCATAAGCCTAGGCCTTAGTCCATTAAGGAAAGGATGGAAACTAGGAGTGTTGCCCTAGCTTTCCTCCTATAAATACCTTATGTAAACCTTCATTTGAAGGTTGGTTGTTCAAGTTATTCTCTCATTCACTCTCTTTGCTTAAACCGTATTATTACTAACGTGTGTGTGTGTGTATAACTTGTTCAATCACCTTATCTCTTTCTTATAAGCTTGTGTTTGTAAAACTAGTGACCTAACAAATAGTTACGCCGTAATCATCTAATTCTTCGTAAATTGCACTAGATCTGCAGGGGTTACTTGGTAACCTTAGAAAGTGGTTCGTCGTATCTTCAATAATTATGGTTACACGTAGTTTATACCGATTCGGCGTAATTATCGGTAGTAGCGGAACCTCATTTGACTTAATATAGTAACGTCGTAATCTTTTGAGTGAGTTACGCGTAATCTTCGATAAGTTGGCTTTACGAGGTTACCCTTTAGTTACGGAGTAATGTGAGAGATGAGTTACGCCATAACTTCATCAAAGTGAGCATACTATGATAAATCTTTAATAATTCTCCAATTTCGCGTCTCTTTAGCTCCAATGCTCGTAATTTACTTGAAAGTGGAATATAATAGAAAACAAGTGTAAATCCATACAAATGATATAAATTACAAGCATTATCGGGGGAAATTAACACTTAATATTTAGGATAATTTGATGTTATCATAAATTCCTAACTAAATCCTTAGAGGCCAACGTTTGCAATAATAGCATATATGCATGACATAGTCTCCTATGCCATAATGTAGAATTATCACTAACCGTAGCTAAGCATATATTATCACTAGACCTATTTCCTATTTTCAAGACATATACATCACTTTTCCTAAGACCCTTGTGTAACAATTCACATTTTCAGGTTTTAACTATTCATCTCGGGAATTTACTATTCACAAATTACTATTCATCATTTTACTATTATCGTTTTAGAAGTTAGTTTGTGACTTTGAGAGGTTGTTTTAAAATTTTACTATTTACTTTTACTATTCATTTCCAAAATTTTTATTTCACATTCTCGTAAGTTAACCTATTTTAGTGATAACCCAAGAATTTGACACTCATCGGGTCATTTTTTGCAAATTTCACGCGAAACGTGTCTAAGATTTACGTTTAGGTTTAAATGACATTTAGGCATCCCGATATTTCCATAAACATTAAAAATAAGAGAAATATAAGTTTTTCACCTTAGTGACATTTTTCATAAGTTTTAGAATTTTCGTTTTCAGGTTAACCGTTTTACGCGATTTCACGTGTTCTAAGCCTACGTTTTTCAGTTTTAGCAACATTTAAGCAACGATAGAGCGTATCACTAATCTAATATGCTTATATAGAGTATATTGATAAGTTTTAACATATTTATAAGATTCATACTATTGGGATGCGTTTTAAGTTTACGTGACCTTATGAAACTTACAGGTTAGCAATTAACGGATCCAAAACTCACTCATAAACAAGATAATACCAAGTTATGCATATCTATTCATCCTAGATAGGCATTGAACCGAAATTTAAGCTCACATAGGGAGTTTTATAAGTGATGACCAAGTAAAGATGTGAAGCTTACATAGGAAGCTTTAGCATGTACAAGTTTACTTAGCCTTTAAGACTTATACTTGTGAAATATCCTAAGGAAAGTAACCTCCTCATCCTTGCTATACAAACAACTCATCCATTCATTTCACTTCTGATCTCCTCATAAAAGCGAGCCACCCTAAATTCACAACACCATGATCCTTTGATCTTCAAGTTCACAATTACATACCGAAGTTCATGGCCTAGTTATTCCCTACATGATTCAAGAGTTTGTTTGGTGATTCCATGGTTGGATTAGGAGCTATACAAGGTAAAAAGGGCTGAGTTAGAAGTGTTCTTACAAGTTTAGATCAAGCCTACCAAGGGTTAGCATGATGTGTTAAGGATTTGGAAGCTCGGGTTCATATTGAAAGGGTTTAGGTTTTAGTGTCCTAGTTCTTGGTTCTTGATTTGTTTCATCACAAGGCTTGTAAGAAAACTACTATACTTACCTTTGATATCAGCAAATACTAGTATTTCAGATATCTAATATGTTCTATATGCTTATTATACTTGATTGTGCTTGGATAAATGGATTAAAACACTAGAAATCGTCGAAAGGGACCTTAATTGCAAAACAGTTTTACGGGACTGAGGGGGGTATAAATAGAATTACTAGGAACAATTCGGGGTCTGATAAACTTAGGTGATAACATAGGATTATAGATCGATGTCTTGTGGTCATTTCACCGGGTGGCTCATGCCGTAACTCATCACGATGTGTAAATTAGAGCCAAAACGGCAAAACATGTCCAAATCGAGTAACAGATTTTAAGCGGGTAAAACTCAAAAATTGCATATAACCAACTTGTTGGCTAAAGAATAAAAGTTTTAGATAACAGCCTAACTTGAACGTGGCCACCGGCGTGTGTTAAACGGAGTTGTAGAACTCGACTTATGACCCGAGAAGCGTGAGAGAGTTCTTTGCTGATTAGAAATAACTAGTACATCCAAGGGTAAATTGGTAATTTCACATTAGTTAAATAATTTATGGGGCAGTAGGGCCCACTAATATGTTTAGTACATTTCAATTACCTTTCGAGGACATAAAAACGAGTGCGTGATCATTTACGGTTTAGATATAACGGGTAGATTTAGATGGGGAAAACTTAAATAAGCGAAGCGTAAACACTTATCGAATTTAGAAACATCAAGTATCCGGGCATAATGAATGTAATAACTATATAAGGCATGTTTATATATTCACTTCATTGTTTTAGAACCTAAGACATAACAACATATTCTAGGTTAGCATAGAGACTTCGGCTTATCCATCGATTCAGTTATACGTTTTGATATCATCTACTCTAAGGTGAGTCATAGCCCCTACTCTTTTAATGCTTGTTTTACAAACTCTTTGGGGGAGATACATGCTCAACTACTTGCTTTTACTATTACAAATACTCAAAGCATTTATACTTGATTGCATTATACTTGATTACGTTATACTTGAAAACATTATACTTGATTGCGTTTACATGATTGTGTTATACTAAACACTAAAGTCTCCCAACATAAACGGAGTAGTCCAATTCTAAAGTCTCCCAACATAAACGGAGTAGTCCAATTCGAAAGTCTCCCAACATAAACGGAGCGGTCCAATTTGAAAGTCTCCCAACATAAACGGAGCAGTCCAATTTGAAAGTCTCCCTTATCGTGAGGAGCAACACTAAGTGCAATAATGTAAACTATAATGACTGTATGTGTGCTTGACTATTAAAATGTACAATATATTTTAGCAGTGGGTTGTAAACATACAGGGTTGCAAGTTTTGTATGGTGAACTTGGAGCTGAGTGGATTACAATGCCTTTGTTGTGTGAACATTCTTTAAAGGCTTTACATGTTAAACAAACTCTATGAACTCACCAAACATTGCGTTGACACTTTTTAGCATGTTTATCTCAGGTCATAAGGCGATAACTAGAGTTTGAAGCATAGAGTCGCACGACATATTTTGAAGACTTACGCTTTTATCATTTACCATTCGAAACATTTTGTAAAAATTTATATATTATACTTTGGGACCTCATGTTTGTAACTTTGATTTCATTAATCGAATGGTAACTTTTCAAAACGTCTCATTTAGAGGTCGTTTTCTATAACTTGTACTTTGTATTATGAAGTAGAATCCCTATGACACAATCTTCCGCTGCGGTATTTTAGGGGTGTTATAAATTGGTATCAGAGCGTTGGTTATAGAGAACTAGGTTGCATTTAAGAGCCTAGACTATAACTGTTTTATACGTTAAGACTCTCTACTATAATTGCCTTACACACACTTTTTGCGCATATGCTTTTTGTTAGTTGTTTGTTTAGATCCACGTTGTTGGATGATATGACTTTAGTAATAATTAGGAAACCCCAGAATTTAATCGAGTCATTAAAAATATGGAGCTCAGTAATAACTAATTATTTAACTTGATCTTGTGACAGTTCTTGTTTGATGAGACATGAGATTTGAGTTAAATAATATTATTACCTAGCTTTAGGGATTTGATGACTTGGTTATCTTATTATCTGTCTCAGGAAGCGAGTTTTGTGTCGGGAAATCTTAAGTAGGATGATTTATAATCTCCTTATTTGAATGGATTGGGACGCCTCTTTATTTAAATAAAGAAGTTATAAACCACCGAACCATAGGTTTATAACCCATTAATTACATAAATTTAGACGCTTCTTTATGTAAGTAATGAATTATAAATAAGTGGGCTTATTTGCATCCGATACGATTCCTTAACCACATTATGGGTGTATTACAACGTAACCCATACACTATTCCTGTTGAATAAGAGAAACCACTTGTTTTAGAGACCACACTTTTCTTAGACACGCTATAATTAGTTAACATCAACGAGAACTTGGGACGAAGTTCCCTTAAAGGTAGATCTGTAACAATTCGCATTTTCGAGTTTTTACTATTCATCTCGAGAATTTACTATTCACAAATTACTATTCATCATTTTACTATTCATCGTTTTTGAAGTTAATTTGCGACTTTGAGAGGTTATTTTAAAATTTTACTATTCACTTTTACTATTCATTTCCGAAATTTTTATTTCATATTCTCGTAAGTTAACCTATTTTAGTGATAACCCAAGAATTTGACACTCGTCGGGTCATTTTTGCAAATTTCACAGTGTCGAGATTTACGTTTAGTTTTAAGCGACATTTAGGCATCGGATATGTTCATAAACATTAAAAATAAGAGAAATATAAGTTTTTCACCTTCCGTGACATTTTCATAAGTTTTGGAAATTTACGTTTTCCAGTTCTGCATTTTACGCGATTTACGTGTTTTAAACATACGTTTCCAGTTTTAGCAGCATTTAAGAAACTCAATAGAACTTATCACCCATCTAATATGCTTATATAGAGTATATTGATAAGTTTTAACATATTTATAAGATTCACATTTTTAGGATACCCGGTTTTAAGTTTCGTGACTTTACGACTTACAGTTAGCAATTAATGGGACCAAAACTCACTCCGTAACCAAGATAATGCCAAGTTTAATCATCTAATCACCTCCCCCTATCCTTGACTGACTCCAAGTGAGTCATTGATGATAAGAATGAGCTTGGATGATTACAAGTGTTTATACTCTTCATTAAGTTATCAAATATCTAAAAGTCTTCATTTTTGCACCTCCTTTGACTATTAGTCCTACATAAACACATTCAAATGACTAGAACACATTCATTTCACTTCCTCTTTGATCTCCCATAAATGAGCCACCCTAAATTCACAACACTATGATCCTTTGATCTTCAAGTTACGAATTACATACCGAAGTTCAAGGCCTAGTTATTCCCTACATGATTCAAGAGTTTGTTTGGTGATTCCATGGTTGGATTAGGAGCTATACAAGGTGAAAAGGGCTGATTTAGAAGTGTTCTTACAAGGTTAGATCAAGCCTACCAAGGGTTAGCATGATGTGTTAAGGATTTGGAAGCTCGGGTTCATATTGAAAGGGTTTAGGTTTTAGTGTCCTAGTTCTTGGTTCTTGATTTGTTTCATCACAAGGCTTGTAAGAAAACTACTATACTTACCTTTGATATCAGTAAATACTAGTATTTCATATATCTAATATGTTCTATATGCTTATTATACTTGATTGTGCTTGGATAAATGGATTAAAACACTAGAAATCGTCGAAAGGGACCTTAATTGCAAAATAGTTTCTGGGCAGGGGGTATAAATGGAATTACTAGGAAAAATCCGGGGCCTGATAAACTTAGGTAATAATATAGGATTATAGACCGATGTCTTGTGGTCATTTTTCCGGGTGGCTCGTGCCGTAACTCATCCCGATAAATAAACTAGAGCCAAAATGGCTAAACGTGTCCAAAACTGAGTAACAGATTTTAAACGGCTAAAACTCATAAAAATTGCATATAACTCCTTGTTGGTCAAAGAATAAAAGTTTATCTAACACCCTAACTTGAACGTAGCCGCTGGCCGTGCATTAAACGGAGTTGTAGAACTCGACTTATGACCAAAAGCGTGAGACAGTTTCCTGCTGATTGAAATAACTAGTACATCCAAGGGTAAATTGGTAATTTCACATTAGTTAAATAATTTATGGGGCAGTAGGGCCCACTAATCTGTTTAGTACATTAAATTACCTTTCCGAGGACATAAAAACCGAGTCGTGATCATTTACGATTTAGATATAACGGGTAGATTTAGATGGGGAAAACTTAAATAAACGAAACGTAAACACTTATACGAATTTAGAAACATCAAGTATCCAAGCATAATGAATGTAATAAATATATAAGGCATGTTTATATATTCACTTCGTTGTTTTAGAACCTAAGACATAACAGCATATTCTAGGTTACGCGTAGAGACTTCCCGGCTTATCCATCGATTCGGTTATACGTTTTGATATCATCTACTCTAAGGTGAGTCATAGACCCTACTCTTTTAATGCTTGTTTTACAAACTCTTTGGGGGAGATACATGCTCAACTACTTGCTTTTACTATTACAAATACTCAAAGCATTTATACTTGATTGCATTATACTTGATTATGTTATACTTGAAAACATTATACTTGATTGCGTTTACATGATTGTGTTATACTAAACACTAAAGTCTCCCAACATAAACGGAGCAGTCTAATTCTAAAGTCTCCCAACATAAACGGAGCAGTCCAATTCGAAAGTCTCCCAACATAAACGGAGCGGTCCAATTTGAAAGTCTCCCTATATAAACGGAGCAGTTCAATTTGAAAGTCTCCCTTATCGACGGAGCAACACTAAGTGCAATAATGTGAACTATTATGATTGTATGTGTGCTTGACTATAAAATGTACTATATTTTAGCAGTGGGTTGTAAACACACAGGTTGCAAGTTTTGTATGGGCGGAACTTGGAACTGAGTGGATTTACAATGCCTTTGCTGTGTGAACATTCTTTAAAGGCTTTACATGTTAAACAAACTCTATGAACTCACTAACCATTGCGTTGACACTTTTTTAGCATGTTTATCTCAGGTCATAAGGCGATAGCTAGAGTTTGAAGCATAGAGTCGCACGACATATTTTGAAGACTTACGCTTTTATCCTTTACCATTCGAAACATTTTGTAAACAATTATATATTATACTTTGGGACCTCATGTTTGTAACTCTGATTTCATTAATCGAATGGTAACTTTTCAAAACGTCTCATTTAGAGGTCGTTTTCTATAACTTGTACTTTGTATTATGAAGTAGCACCCCTATGACACAATCTTCCGCTGCGGTATTTTGGGGGTGTTACAGATTGGTATCAGAGCGTTGGTTATAGAGAACTAGGTTGCATTTAAGAGCCTAGACTATAATTGTTTTATACATTAAGACTCTCCACTATAATTGCCTTACACACACTTCGTGCGCATATGCTTCTTGTTAGTTGTTTGTTTAGATCCACGTTGTTGGATGATCTGACTTTAGTAATAATTAGGAAACCGCAGAATTTAATCGAGTCATTAAAAATATGGAGCTCAGTAATAACTAATTATTTAACTTGATCTTGTGACAGTTCTTTTTTGATGAGACATGAGATTTGAGTTAAATAATATTATTACCTAGCTTTAGGGATTTGATGACTTGGTTATCTTATTATCTGTCTCAGGAAGCGAGTTTTGTGTCGGGAAATCTTAAGTAGGATGATTTATAATCTCCTTATTTGAATGGATTGGGACGCCTCTTTATTTAAATAAAGAAGTTATAAACCACCGAACCATAGGTTTATAACCCATTAATTACATAAATTTAGACGCTTCTTTATGTAAGTAATGAATTATAAATAAGTGGGCTTATTTGCATCCGATACGATTCCTTAACCACATTATGGGTGTATTACAACGTAACCCATACACTATTCCTGTTGAATAAGAGAGAAACCCACTGTTTTAGAGACCACACTTTTCTTAGACACGCTATAATTAGTTAACATCAACAGAACTTCGAGACGAAGTTCCCTTAAGGGGTAGATACTGTAACAATTCGCATTTTCGAGTTCTTACTATTCATCTCGAGAATTTACTATTCACAAATTACTATTCATCATTTTACTATTCATCGTTTTTGAAGTTAGTTTGCGACTTTGAGAGGTTATTTTAAAATTTTACTATTCAATTTTACTATTCATTTCCGAAATTTTTATTTCACATTCTCGTAAGTTAACCTATTTTAGTGATAACCCAAGAATTTGACACTCATCGGGTCATTTTTGGAAATTTCACGAAACCATATATGAGATTTACGTTTAGGTTTAAACGACATTTAGGCATCCCGATATGTCCATAAACATTAAAAATAAGAGAAATATAAGTTTTTCACCTTCCGTGACATTTTCATAAGTTTTGGAAATTTACGTTTTCCAGTTCTGCATTTTACGCGATTTACGCTTTTTAAACATACGTTTCCAGTTTTAGCAGCATTTAAGAAACTCAATAGAACTTATGACCCATCTAATATGCTTATATAGAGTATATTGATAAGTTTTAACATATTTATAAGATTCATATTTTTAGGATACCCGGTTTTAAGTTTCGTGACTTTACGACTTACAGTTAGCGATTAACGGGACCAAAACTCACTTCGTAACCAAGATAATGCCAAGTTTATGCATCTAATCACCTCCCCCTATCCTTGACCGACTCCAAGTGAGTCATTGATGATAAGTATGAACTTGGATGATTACAAGTGTTTATACTCTTCATTAAGTTATCAAATATCTAAAAGTCTTCATTTTTGCACCTCCTTTGACTATTAGTCCTACATAAACACATTCAAATGACTAGAACACATTCACTTCACTTCCTCTTTGATCTCCCATAAATGAGCCACTCTAAATTCACAACACCATGATCCTTTGATCTTCAAGTTACGAATTACATACCGAAGTTCAAGGCCTAGTTATTCCCTACATGATTCAAGAGTTTGTTTGGTGATTCCATGGTTGGATTAGGAGCTATACAAGGTGAAAAGGGCTGATTTAGAAGTGTTCTTACAAGTTTAGATCAAGCCTACCAAGGGTTAGCATGATGTGTTAAGGATTTGGAAGCTCGGGTTCATATTGAAAGGATTTAGGTTTTAGTGTCCTAGTTCTTGGTTCTTGATTTGTTTCATCACAAGGCTTGTAAGCAAACTACTATACTTACCTTTGATATCAGTAAATACTAGTATTTCATATATCTAATATGTTCTATATGCTTATTATACTTGATTGTGCTTGGATAAATGGATTAAAACACTAGAAATCGTCGAAAGGGACCTTAATTGCAAAACAGTTTCTGGACAGGGGTATAAATGGAATTACTGGGAAAAATCCGGGGTCTGATAAACTTAAGTAATAATATATTATTATAGACCGATGTCTTGTGGTCATTTCGACGGGTGGCTCGTGCCGTAACTCATCCCGATGAATAAACTAGAGCCAAAATGGCTAAACGTGTTCAAAACTGAGTAACAGATTTTAAACGGCTAAAACTCATAAAAATTGCATATAACTCCTTGTTGGTCAAAGAATAAAAGTTTTAGCTAACACCCTAACTTGAACGTAGCCGCTGGCCGTGCATTAAACGGAGTTGTAGAACTCGACTTATGACCAAAAGCGTGAGACAGTTTGCTGCTGATTGAAATAACTAGTACATCCAAGGGTAAATTGGTAATTTCACATTAGTTAAATAATTTATGGGGCAGTATGGCCCACTAATCTGTTTAGTAAATTAAATTACCTTTCCGAGGACATAAAAACCGAGTCGTGATCAATTACGATTTAGATATAACGGGTAGATTTAGATGGGGAAAACTTAAATAAACGAAACGTAAACACTTATACGAATTTAGAAACATCAAGTATCCAAGCATAATGAATGTAATAACTATATAAGGCATGTTTATATATTCACTTCGTTGTTTTAGAACCTAAGACATAACAACATATTCTAGGTTGCGCGTAGAGACTTCCCGGCTTATCCATCGATTTAGTTATACGTTTTGATATCATCTACTCTAAGGTGAGTCATAGCCCCTACTCTTTTAATGTTTGTTTTACAAACTCTATGGGGGAGATACATGCTCAACTACTTGCTTTTACTATTACAAATACTCAAAGCATTTATACTTGATTGCATTATACTTGATTACGTTATACTTGAAAACATTATACTTGATTGCGTTTACATGATTGTGTTATACTAAACACTAAAGTCTCCCAACATAAACGGAGCAGTCCAATTCTAAAGTCTCCCAACATAAGCGGGCAGGTCCAATTCGAAAGTCTCCCAACATAAACGGAGCGGTCCAATTTGAAAGTCTCCCAATATAAGCCGGTCAATTTGAAAGTCTCCTTATCAAGAGCAACACTAAGTGCAATAAATGTGAACTATTATGATTGTATGTGTGCTTGACTATAAAATGTATTATATTTTAGCAGTGGGTTGTAAACACATAGGTTGCAAGTTTTGTATGGGCGGAACTTGGAACTGAGTGGATTTACAATGCCTTTGCTGTGTGAACATTCTTTAAAGGCTTTACATGTTAAACAAACTCTATGAACTCACCAACCATTGCGTTATCACTTTTTAGCTTGTTTATCTCAGGTCATAAGGCGATAACTAGAGTTTGAAGCATAGAGTCGCACGACATATTTTGAAGACTTACGCTTTTATCATTTACCATTCGAAACATTTTGTAAAAATTTATATATTATACTTTGGGAGCTCATGTTTGTAACTCTGATTTCATTAATCGAATGGTAAGTTTTCAAAACGTCTCATTTAGAGGTCGTTTTCTATAACTTGTACTTTGTATTATGAAGTAGCACCCCTATGACACAATCTTCTGCTGCGGTATTTTGGGGGTGTTACAAGTAGAACCCACGATTCTTAAAAATTATGTTCATCAATTTTGGTGGAATGCTGAAATACAGGAGAGAGATGGATTAGAGGTTCTTAGGACTGTTGTGGATGAGAATGAAATTCTGGTAACTGAGGAGGTTATTAGGGGTGTCTTGAAGTCGGATGATGCTGCAGGAGAAATTAATTTTTCTAATGATGCTATCTTTGAAGGCTTGGGGAGAATGGGTTATGTGAGAAGGGGTGACAGGATAAAATTTCATAAAGGTATGTTTTCACCTCAGTGGAAGTTTTTGATACATACCTTACTGATGTGTGTTAGTAATAAGACCACTGGTTTTGATGAATTTCATTCAAAAATTGCAACTGCTATCATATGTCTGTCACAAGGATGGGTATTCAATTGGTCTAGGATGATCTTTGATGGTTTTATGAAGAACATTAGAGAAAAGGGCAAATATTACTTATATCCTAGGTTTGTCCAATTGATAGTGGCCAGTCAGATCATAGAACCCATTCCACATAACAGGAAGTATGATGTACTTTATATGCTTCATAAGGTGTTTGCCCACATGAGGAATAAGAGTCCACAATTTTCAGGGACAGTTACACCTTTATTTCCCAACATGCTTAACTTACCAGACCTTCCTGAGAATGAATAGGAACTTGAACCACAACCCACCCAAACCACTGATGATCAACCCACTGCTATCACATTTGCAACTCCTGATACCTTATCTGAATCCACTGCTGCACCTTTATCCTTAACAACAGAACCTCATGTGATTTTTTTTCAAAGAAGGAGAAACAAGAGCACCATGTTACCTCAGACTGGTGTTAGTGGTGTAGTAAATGAGGCTGTCACAGGTGATGTAGGTGACATGAGTGGAAGGGCTTTCACTACTAGTTCAGGCTCTGGTGCTGAACAAGACAGTGAAAACATAAGTAAGACCCAACCACTGACAACTCCTAATGTGGAGAGTTCTTATGCGCTCAACACAAGTAGAGGAATCCCTAGTCAACTGGCTAAATCAAGGTGCATGGATGATCAGGTTAGGTCTGATGCCATGTTTTCTAAACCTCATGATTCACCTCTCGGAGCAGGTTACACAGCTCGAAGTGATGAGAATAGTTTGGGACATGATACTGAATTGACGGGTAATGATAATGTACAAACTGACTTTTCCAAGGATCTACCTCTCGGACCAGGTTACACAGGTCGAAGTGGTGAGGATATTATTGAACAATTGAATGATTTGACGGCTAAATGTACCACTATGGAAAATACAATCACTAGTCTTTGGGAACTTGCAGTGTTTTAGGCTAGGCATATCAGAAGGTTGAAGCACAGGGTATCTGTATTGGAAAGACTAAGGAGGCCAGGGATGACTGCTTTTAGGAAAGCCAAAAGGGTTCATAAGACTGCTAGCTCTTCAAAAGGTCAAGGTTTGGAGGATTCATCCAAACAGGGGAGGAGTGATTGCATAGATTCAGGGGAGGCCTTGAACTTGGATGATGATTTGGATTTGGAGATTGGAGATCATGGAGATGAGTATGTAGTGACTGACAAAGATGGCAAAGAAGAAGTGATTGAATCTTCAAAGGTTTCAGTTGAAGAAAAGATGGAGGAAGTGGTGCAGGCAACAACCACTGCTGATGTTGCTGCAACCACTGCCAGTTTAAAAGAAACCACTGCTGCAATCACTTCTGAGGTAATTCCAACCACTATTACTTCAGATTCACCTATAGCCATTATAACCACTGCTACCATTGTTACAACCACTGTCACATCACCACTCAAGTCTAAAGAAGTTGAGAAGGAGGCTGCTGGTACCCTGCTTAAGTTAAGCAAAAGCTCATCAAACCCTGCACCTATTATTGTACCTATTATTCTGAAATCAACTGTATCTAAACCTTTAGGTAAGAGTTTAAAAATTGGTGAGCCTGTGAAGACTAAGGTGGTTCTACCAGACATTTGAAAGGGGAAAGGTATTGTTGAGCCTGTTTTGAAGTTCAAGAATAGGCAAGAGCAAATTTTACATGATGCAGAGCTTTCTAAGAAATTGCAAGCTGATGAATTGGCTGCTGAAGAGAAGAGAAAACAAGAGGAAGAGGAAGCTACTATAGCTACTATTAAATTGATTGAAGAATGGAATGATGAACAACCTTTTCTTCAAGCTTCTGAAATGTTAAGGACAGAGTATATTGTTCTTGAATGGGCACAATTAGATATTGCTACAAGGTCCATGGTTTTAGCTGAGAAGGCAAGAAAGATAAGCCAGGAGAAAACTCAAGTTAAAAGAAATAAGCCTCCTACTAAGACTGAAATGAGAAATCAAAGGATGAAGGTTATCAGACATATGGACCAGCATATTGGTGTTAATTTGAGAAAGTGTACATTTGAGCAGGTAGAAGAAATTTATCAGAGATGTAAAAGAAGAAATGATGACTTCATTCCTATGAATTCAGAAAAAGAAGATGAGTGGATCAAAAATAAACAAAAGAGAAAGCAGAAATTTTGGAGAAGTCTAGTTCTAAGATGCAGAAAGTGAATGAAGAGATGGAGTCTGAGGTGAGCAATGAAGTATCTATTGCAGATGATCATCAAATTGTTTCCTATGTATTTGAAGTTAATGGAAGTGAAGGATGTTGGAAGTTTCAAAGAGTTAATGGTGAAGTTTTTGAGTTTGTTGAATTTTCACAAATGCTTCACTACCTGGATAGAGATGACTTGATGAATATTTGGAAGTTATACAAGGGCAAATTTGGTGATTCACATCCAGATGATAATCACGAGAGGATTTTGTATCATAATCTGAAGATTTTATTTGAACCTACTCATGATGAACCAGAATGTAAAGGACTCTACAATGGCAATGTTACAAGATGGTTTTTATATCAGTCTTGTGGAGTTCATGTGCTTATTGTTTCTGGAAAAGTTATTCATATGCTTGTAGAATGTGATTATCCTAAGTTGAATATTTATCCAGAAGTTATTACTCAGATGGTAAAGCCTGGTGGTTTAAAGTTGCAGAAACCCTATGATGATCAAGCTTACAGTTTATTGCTGAAATATAAGAAGATTCTTAAAACTGATAAGTGTTTGGATACATCATCCAAGTCAGATGTTTTGAGCTTAAAGGAAACTTGATAATTTTGTTAGAACATATCAAGTTTAGGGGAGGATTGTTGGGTTTTAGGTTCCAGTGAAAGGAATTATTTTAAGTGTGGAACCACTGCCAGCTTCATTGTAACCACTGTTAGAAGAAATGTAACCACTGCTCAAGACAACCACTGCTAGTAGAAGATGGAACCAATGCTAATGTATTATAAGCACTGCTAGTTAGTTGTGTCGGTTTGTATTGTAATATTCTAGAAGGTCTTGAGTATGTTGATTTGTATTTAGATAAGTATGGTAATTATTCTTATCTTGTAGAATACGTATTGTATATTGTATAGGACTCCTTAGCCTATAAAAGGAGGTCCTAGGTTAGAGTTAGATATACGTGTGTTAGATATATCTAAGGTCGATACACTTCAAGGTTGTAAAACCCTAATACTATTCAGAGTATTCGTATTAATAATATTGAGGTGATTAGTGATTACTATTATTCTTCTTCTTAAGATTAAACATTATATTCCGCGTAGTGTTTAATAGAATATTGTTTAAGTCAGTTTCTATAAAGGATCATTTGCTCAACTGGGATCGACAACTTGTAATGAAATTCAGGTTGAGAGAGAGTTAGAAATCGACAAAGAAAGTGTATCAGAAATTATAAGGTGGATATCCTATGGACCACACGCCACCATAGTGAAATACGATTCATATCACATCAATGGGTATACTTTTCGTACGAAATGTCATGAAGGCAAAGTTTACCAAAACAGTGGGGTTAGTGTTGAGGCATTAGATCTGCGCATATCTAAAGAAGTTGCAACCACAAGACAAGCATATTATTATGGGGTTTTAAAAGAGATATGCGAACTAGATTACCGTTACATGCAAATTCCTCTTTTCAAATGTGACTGGGTTAATCACAAAGCTGGTGGTGTGAAATGCGATACTACTCTTGGGTATACATTGGTTGACCTGAATATTTTAGGCCACAAGGTTGATCCATTCATATTAGCCTCACAAGCACGACCAGTGTTTTATGTGAAAGACCAGGTAGATAAAAAATTGTCTATTGTCTTTAAGACATCTCCCAAGAATTACAAAGATAAGTATGACGAAGCCGATGAGGAATTTAATACCGTCATTCACCAGCACAATGATAACATATTGCCACGTGTGGATCGACGTGACTTGGGTAACGAATCACAAACTGACTACTAACGAACCGACTGTGGAGGTGTTGTTATACGAAAATCCAAGTGAACCATGTTATGCTCAAGTTTTCACACTCTACCTTTATCATATTTCACCCGTTCTTTTAAAGCATAAATACATTCGATTTTTGGTACTTGTTTAAGGATTTATGTTTGTAATAGAAGACTTAATATTAGTTAAATTTGTTAGGTATATTAGTTTGTACTTGTTTAAGGATTTATGTTGAAAAGCAAGAATTCTCACAGATTGGAGATGTATGGAAGTTGTGCTAGTTGATGTGCTATAGTACAGAGTTAATTCTGGTGATGTCATTGTTAAGTCTGTTTAACCATTTTTTAGTCTGGTAGTGCAAAAATATTACCATCAGTGTTGGTCGAGGGAAAAAACGATTTTTACTGTCTAAATAGTACCGTTACCTAACTTTAGGTGGTCAGAAGTATATATATGGATAATTTTTATTTTTAGAATTCATATTTATCCTTTAATTACTTTATCCTAATCTTTAAAAGTTTAAATCTTTTCTTTCGATTAAGTCTCCTTACCAGCACTAAACCCTAATTGTGCTGCACTACCAGTACTTCAATTAACATAAAAGATGGAACAATTAAAGTTTGTAGACAAGCACAATCAAGTGGCATTTCTCAAAAAGCCTGCTGAAAGCACAGGCTTCGAGCAGATAGTGGACTTTCTAAAGGGTACTCATATCAGGTATGCCCTTACTCATAATCCAACTATCTATGATTCCCTAGTCAAACAGTTCTGGGAGACTGCTACTACTAGAACTATTGTTGATGGGACACTAGAGTTAAATGCAACTATTGATACTTTAGAGTATTCAATCACTGAGGAATTAGTCAGAAGCAAGCTTCAATTGGCTGATGCCTCAGGGATTTCAATGTTGCCAAATAATGACCTCTTTCAGGGATTGGAAAATATTGGATATCTAACTGATGGAACATTCACTTTTTGGAAAAGTCATTTTACGCCACAATGGCGTTTCCTTGTGCATCATATTTTACATTGTATGAGCTCTAAAAGTGGTGGATGGGATCAATTTGGAAGCAATATTGCTTCTGCATTGGTCTGTCTCTCCACTGGCAGACTCTTCAATTTTTCAAAAATGATTTTTGATGCCATGGTTGCTAATGCAAATAATAAGAAAAAGTTTTTGATGTACCCAAGATTTTTGCAAATGATCTTAAATGTTGAAACAGCAAGCAAACATCCTTACATTGCTGTCCCTTTCACTAAAAAGATATTTTGTAATATGAAAAGGGGTTTTGAAGGGGTACACAGGCCACTTTTGCTTGCTATGTTGCCTGTTGTTGCTACTGACCCTGCAGGTACATCTACATCTGTTCCATCTCCTACTGCTACATCTGAAGCTCAGGCTCAACCTATATCTGAACCAGAAGAACCAGAGTTTGAACAGAGGGCACAAAAACCCCCCACCACCTTCACCTTTAGTCCATGAGGAAGAACCACCAGTGATTCCTCAACCACAACCGCCAACAACCACTCCCACAGCAGAATCCAGTTCCTTATCTATGGAAGATCTACTTCAACAGGTTCCACAACTGATTTCAAGGGTTGATGAGTTAGAGAAAAACTTGAAGAAGACCAAGAAGGCACTGGGGACTACTGTTTTGACGTTGCTCAAAAGAGTTAAGAAATTGGAGGGGAAATTCAAACAGAAGGGGATAGACATTACAGACTCAGAAGGTAAGGAATCCTCTGAGGAAACACAAGATAGTCCTCAAGGATTTGAAGCAGCTGAAATATTGGTTAAGAATCTCAGTCAGAAGAAATCCTTTAAGAAGAGACTGCATAAAGAAGCTGCAAGTTCTGGTGGAGTGGATAAGTCTGGTGACTTTACTAAAGATAAGTCTGGTGGTGCTGAAATTAAATCTGATTTTGATGAAGATTTTAATACTGGCTTTGATTTGAAGTTAATACTGGTCTGAACATATTAATCCTGGTAGTGATCCAGGTAGTACTGGTGAGGAGTTTGTGCAGAGGAAAGGCAAAGGAATAGTGGAAGAATCTTCTGAGCCATTGAAGACCAAAAAGCAACTCATATTAGATGAAGCTAGCTTAGCTGAGATTGCTAGGATTCAAGCAGAGGATGAGGCTGTAGAAGCTAAACTTGCAGAACAAACATTGAATGATGAGCTGATTGCCAAAAACCTGCAGGAGGAACCAGAATTAACTGAAGACCAAAAGAAAAGGAAAGCTGAAGTTCTGGAATCTGCCAAATTCTACACTGATGAAGAATGGGATTCTATAAGGGCTAGATTATTAGTAAACAGAGATATCCTTCCTGATATTGGGGAAGAAAACTATGCAAGAAAATGGTAGAGATGATTAATGAAAAGAAGAGTCTTCTCATAGAGCAGAGACAAAGAGAAAGGATGCACAGACCCTTGACCAAAGGTGAGCAAAGGGATTATATGATCCACTACATCAAAAGTCAAGGGAATCCTAAATGGACGTTGGGCCAGTTAAGGAAATTGAAGGCTGATGATATAAAAGCAGAATTTGAAAAAGTAGTCTAGCCAATTAAAAGATTTACTCCAATGGATTCAGAGTTGGAAGCTTCAAAGCTTAAAAAGCAGGGTTTCAATCTTCAAGCAAAGGATGCTAAGAAGCAGAAGATTGCAGAGACTGAAAAGGTTGTTGAAGCTGAAACACTTGGCGATAAGCCAAAAACTGTAAAGAAAGAAGAGGAAGCTGAGGTTAAGAAACCAGTTGTGAAGTTGACAAGGAAGAACTCCACTAGAAAGAAAGGAGTGAAAAAGGATAAGACAAAGGTTAAGAAGGAAGTGGAAGAGTACATGAAGGATAAGGTTGATGAACCGTCATCAGAAGATTTTACCATGAGCTCCATTCCTACAGGTTCAGCACTTCCTGCTAAGATTGCAAAGGTTCAGATCATTAAAAATGTGAACAAGGTAGTTTATTGAGTGATTTGTCCTGGGATGATTTGAAGACCATGTACCAGCTGGTGGTGGAGAAGCATGGTGACAAGAGACCTGAAGAGGAATATGAAAGAGTCCTCTGGGGTGACTTGAAGACCATGTTTGAGACACCAGATGCTGATGATGAAATGTGGAAGCTGGCCTGTCAAGAACAAGTGATTAGATGGATATATTTTCACACTTGTCAGGTGCACTGTTTGGAATTAGAAACTTCAATTCTTTATATGCTTACAGAAGTGGAGTATCCACTTCCAAACAGTATTTGCAGGGCTATGCTTGAGAAGAAGCTGTTAGGTGAAAGAAAGGATGATGCATGCTATCAGCTTTTGAGGTTAATTGAATCAAAAGCTCAACAGCAATAATACTGGTAGTATAACAGTTAAGTCTGGTAGGCTTAGTTTTAGTGGTTAATTTTTCCAGTACAAAGTTAAGTTTGGCAGACCTAAGTTAAGTCTATTTAGTATTCGTAGTTAATTCTGTTTTTGAAAAACAGAATAGTTTGTTAGAGTTTAGGGAAGGATATGTACGCGTAGAGATATCTTAGGAAGAGATATCTCTATCCTTCTACACGTTTTGTATACTAGGGTTTCCTAAGTGTATAAAGGAACCCTAAAGTATAGTGAAATGAACTTGTACTTAGACGAATAGAAATATTAATAGAAGAAGTTTATTAGTGAAATAGCATTTGTGTTCTTCATGCTTGTTGTTAAGATTCCGAATTAACAATCAAGTACTCATTGTTAAAGAGTTCTTCATATAATTAGTTTGGATTTATCCAAGTTTAGTAGATTGTGGTGTTGCACAAGTGTGAATGTGTGTGTTTGTGTGTGCATATCAATTTGACTATAAAAGCCATCACCTACAAACCAACATTTGCATTAACAGCACAATAAATGCAACAAACTAGACCATATGGTGTTTAAAGTGAAGAAATGTGTATTTTGTGTGACTATTGATCATCCAATGGCCACTTGAATTTTATTTTTGTGTGGCCTTTTCTAACATTTAGTCACAGAAAGCACGTTTGTTTTGGGTTTTTAGTCACATACAATTAAGCATAAAGTGGCCAAAAGTGTTAATAAGTGTGACCATATGGTGTTTAAAGTGAAGAAACGTGTATTTTGTGTGACTATTGATCATCCAATGGCTACATGAATTTTATGTTTGTGTGGCCTTTTCTAACATTTAGTCACACAAAGCATGTTTGTTTTGGGTATTTAGTCATATACAATTAACCATAAAGTGGCTAAAAGTGTTAATAAGTGTGACCATATGGTGTTTAAAGTGAAGAAATGTGTATTTTGTGTGACTATTGATCATCCAATGGCCACATGAACATAATTTAGTCACACATTTGTGATATGCTGTTGCTATTGTAAAGGCATATAGTCACATGATCGTGCTAGAAGTAAATGTGACTAAACAAATTATCTTTTGCCAAGCTAACACAAAATAAACTTTAAAAACACATATTAAGTTACGTAACCATATGTACTGGATTTTGGCTACACTTAAATAATGTGAGACAAAATGTTTAGTTTGACCATATATGGCATTTGGTAACAGTGTTAGTAGTAAATGTGACTATATACATTAGCTTTTGGCAACCTAACACAAACTAAACTTTAAACACACATATTAACTTACGTGACCATATGTACTGGATTTTGGCAACACTTAACGAATGTGTGACAAAATGTTTAGTGTGACCATATATGGCATTTGGTCACAGTGTTCAAGTGTGTGACATATAGTTGTCACGGTTTATATGTATATCGTGACTAATGCTTCAACCTTACTTTTCATTTGTCACGCGTTCCAATTTCAGATGTGGCTAAATACTTAGCAAAACATATCAGTCACCCTTAAATAATGTGTGACAAAACTTGACTCTATGATTTAGACACACACAAAATTACTTCATGTGACTAATGCATCAAGGTTACTTGTTGTTGTCACGCGTTCCAAATTCATATGTGGATAAATGATCAGAAACAAAATTACCAGTTACCTTTAGCCACACAATGTTCGATTGTGTGGCAATACAGTTCTAATGGTCACGCAATCAAAATTTTCATGTGTGACTAATTAGTAAATGTTGTCAATTTTCGTACCTTCAGCCACACAAATATGCGAATCTGTGGCCGTTCCATTTCGCCCATGTGTGACCAAATCCCATTTTTGTACTAGTAATCTAAGCAAACACACAAGAAATTTAGCCGGACATGTTAAACAAGCAAGCATACACATATTCAATGGAAGACATAATGATACTAATGGAATAAAACACTTATCTTGATGTGTAAAATAGGGTTTGGGACCCTAAGATATTGTCCAAGTTGTACTACAAACGTTTAGGGTTTTTACTCCACAAGTCTACCTCTTAAAATACTGAAAAATCAAATTCTATATATAGATTTACACTTGCGACGGCGTCGCCTTATAGGTGGGACGCCGTCATTAGGGTTTTCGTCTTGGTCAAGTTATCGATGGAACAGCGTCACGTTGTAGTTGTGACGTCATCGGGCTTCAGCAGGGAAGTAGTCTGATTCTGGATCTGGGCCGTCTGAGATGAAAAGTATTAGTGACGCCCTTCTTCTTCAAAGCCTGACGCCGTCAGGTGTATTTGAGCAAAAAGTCTACTGAGCCGTCGGGTGCATCTATTATCAAATCTATAGAGGGGGACGGCGTTGCCCTTTAGTTGGGACGCCGTCAGCTTCAGTTTCAGCAGCTTGAGTGGCTTCGATCTTGACTTAGCCATTTTCTTCATATATTCACTCCTTTTCGTCCAAATATGCATCATTCTAGCATTTTGCTTCCAAGAGACTTAAAAAGTGAAAAGGAACGAAATTAAGCCGTAACGGATATAAAAGTGGGAGATTAAGGGCTTAAATGACCCCTTAAAAGTGTACGTTTTAAATCTTTATCAGTAACATCTTGAATTTTGACTTACCCAAGTCAAACAAATTTATGAAATGCCACAAATTGTAACTTACTATTGTGGTTTGACTTCGGTAAGTCAAATCTATTGAGAAATGCACAATGAATTCTATCAGTTACAATGCACAACAAATTTTGTCAGTTATAATCCAAAAAGAAAACACTCTGAAAGTCATTTCAAACAGACGAAAATCATCTCAAACAGACTTTTTCCAAGTGAAAACTGATTTTTTACTTCCCTAAATCAAACATATTTACCAATGCACAACCAAACACTATTAGTTACAATAAGAACCCAATTTTTTATTGATCGATTTCATGTTCACAACTATTACAAAGTTTCCTATCATCTAAACATACACTTAGCTAGACCCACAACTCTCCCTATCATCTTTTTCCTTCATTTCCTTCCTTTCCTTAAGATATTTAAAAAATTTTTCCGGATTTTTAATCCTTTTTTCCAAATCGTTAACCTTTGATAACCCGATGTTAGCCTCTTCCCTCTCCTTCTTAACACCCAAACCGTTTTAATTTGGGCAATCTTCTTTCCTCAACGAACTCAGCAAAGCCTTCCCCTTATCGTTTTGTGCCATTATTGTTTTTTTTCTTTGGGTAGAATGTGTGTTGCTTGTATTTAGGGTTCAGTGTATAAACCTGTTATTTACGACAATTATGTGTTGCTGGAACTAATAGGGTTGAGGGTTGGGTTAGATTTAACTAAGGCATGTTATAATTGTGTATGGTCTATTATACCATCGAGATACAGACAGAAAAGTAATGTTGACTTTGGCATTACTGGTCAAGGGACTGGTTTAGCCTATAAAACACATATTTTGGACTACTAGCGATGAAAATGCCATGTTTTGGTTCAGGACATCGTTTTTGGCCAAGTTTAGGGACCAACGGTGTATTTTAGTCTTAATTAAAGCTTTCTTTGAAATTAGTGATATTAATTTTAAGTAGGCCAGGGTAATATGGTAAACCCGATCAAACTTTCATTTCTATTTTTAGAAGTAGACAATTAATTAATCAAAAAAATAAACATATACTATTAATTTGAGAAGAAGAGAGTATTTTTGTTTGTTTTCAATGACAATATATAATCATTAATCAGACAGAAACTATTTATTTAACATAGTTTTCATGTATGTGTAGACACAAAAAGAGATTGTGCCCTATGTCTTGTAACACTGTCAGTACAACAAATTGGTCACTTGCTCACACTTTTTAAACCGTGAACTTTTCTTTTAATATATGGAAAATGACAAAAAATGCATCGAACTTGACACCTATTGTGATTGTGTGTAGCCAACTATTTTTTTTTCATTGTAACACAAAACTTTTGAATTTTTGTCATTGTATGTACGATTTCCAACGTGTCACAACACGTGGACTGCCAGCTCATCAGGGTGTTACACGTGGACTGCCAACTCATTTAACCACTATTACTTTCTAGGGATAATAACAAAAAAATGTATCGAACTTGACCACTTTTGTCATTGTAACACAAACCTTTTGAATTTTTGTTAATGTATGTATCCAGTCAATCTAAACATGGTATCGTTAGTCCTTTATACTAATGGCCGTTAGCACATAACTTAAAAAAAAATTCTTAGGTTTTCATCCCTTTGTATATGTTTTCGTTCGTTTTCATCCGTTTTTATACATTTTTCGTTCATTTTCTTATGTTTTTATACGTTTTCGTCCGTTTTCATACGTTTTCGCCACATTTTTTACGTTTTTGTACGTTTTCATCCGTTTTTATATGCTTTCATCCATTTTTGTACGTTTTCATCCGTTTTTATAGCTACACACGTCCGTTTATTTTATTAATGCAACGTTAGTCCGTTATACGTTTTCGTCCTTTTTACACGTTTTCGTCCGATTTTACATGTTTTCGTCTGATTTTATACGTTTTCGTCCGTTTTAACACGTTTTCATTTAATTTTACATGTTTTCGTCTGTTTTACACGTTTTTGTTTGATTTTACACGGATGAAAGCATATAAAAATGGATGAAAGCGTAAATCGGCGAAAAAGTATAAACCGGACGAAACGTATAAAAAGGTAAGAAAATGGGCGAAAAATATATAAAAACGGATAAAAACGTAATAAAACAAATGAAAACGTATAAAAAGGGATGAAAACGTAAGAAAATGAAATTTTAAGTTATGTGCTAACGGCCGTTAGTATAAAGGACTAACGATGCTAAGTTTAGATTGACTGGATTCATACATTAACAAAAATTCAAAAGGTTTGTGTTACAATGACAAAAGTGGTCAAGTTCGATACATTTTTTTTTTATTATCCCTAGAAAGTAATAGTGGGTAAATGAGTTGGCAGTCCACGTGTAACACCCCGATGAGTTGGCAGTTCACGTGTTGTGACACGGTGGAAATCGTACATACAATGACAAAAATTCAAAAGTTTTGTGTTACAATGAAAAAAAATAGTTGGCTACACACAATCACAATAGGTGTCAAGTTCGATGCATTTTTTTGTCATTTTCCCTTTAATATATTCACACTTATGAGTGTGCAAAAACTATTCACATTTAAAAGTGTGAGAAGTTGTTTTAAAACCATAGCATTTTAAAATCTTCACTCTTGAAAGTGTAAACTTTTTTATAAATCTTCACGCTTACAAGTGTGAAATTATTTGTTACACCCAATTGGTTCACACAAACTAAGTATGAACTTTTCAACTCCACACACTATAAAGTGTGAACACGTGTCTTAATAAATGTGAAAAGTTAACTATTTTGTTGTAGTGTGTAGATTCGGTATTAAACGCACTCATCCGTTATCATCACGTTATATATAATTTCCTATAGCCTTATTTGTAAATCTGGCAGGTGGTTCATAAATGCATCTGATTCCTTTTTTTATTGTTCATCGCAAATTACGTATTACGTAGTAGTTTCAACATACCATTCGACACACAAGATAATACGAAAACATGTATTGTTTAAAAGCCAACAAACAAAAACCGATAAAAAGAACTCGAACCCTATCCCATATGGCCATATACCATACTTAATGTTGAAGTTACTCTGCCTTTCGGAACAAAAAAATAACGGTTGCTTAGGAAGCTTTATTTTATTTTATTTTTCCTAGTCCTTCAACAAAGAAGAGACTCTCCAAAACTAAGTGTATGCCAGTTGATGCAATGATCAGCACATTGTGTTCTTTTATTTTAGTTGCTTGGGAAGCTATGTGATCGTACATTAGATGAGGGTACATCATCACTATGCAACCAACTGGGCTTAGCTCAGTTGGCCACCAAGGTCTCCTTAGGAGCTTTGGCAGGAGGTGTTACCACATGCGATGTTGGGGTAGTATTACTCCCAGAACAGGGTTAGATAATCAATTCAGCAGAAACAAGCAACAATTCAGCAGAAACAAATACCACTTGGTGGTTACCGGATATCACTTGGAATCGTGTGATCACTTTCCAAAGTAAACTATTCGACCCTAATGCCTGGGTATCACGAATATCTACTTGGGATAAGACCAAATGCAGTTAGAGAATTAGGCACAATTCTATAACCCTTTCGCTTATAAGTGTTTAGTGTTTTCTGTGTATCCTTCATGCTTAATCACATATCCTATTTATAGGATAATACTCTTGGCTAATTCAATGGAATTATGAGTATTAATCGGCCCATTAATAGCCTCATAATTATCCCCATTATAGCCGTTAGTGGTTACATGACCAATTAAACGTGGTCATTAAGCAGTTGAAACCGCCACTTGAATAGATCAAAACCGTTACAAGCAGTACTTTCATCAGTACTTTCATAGTGCTATCATTGGTTACCTTTGCCCTTGAAACACCACTGCCTTGTAAACACTACAACACCGTGGAAACACCGATCCAGTGGAAGTACGCTTCGATGGAAACACCTGATAATCGTGGTAACCACAACAGTACTTTCACCAAGCACTACCAATACAAACCACTACAAGAGTCAAGGTGTTCATGGACCTTATGGGTGTACACTCCGTACCTCCTAACCCATTACAAGGTGTGAACTATTACCACAAGTGCACTAAAGCTCCTGACACTATACAAGCCATGTGTCCATATCCAAATTCATAAATGTTGTAAAAGCTAAAAGTCCAAAGCTTCAAGGCGGCAAAACTTCAACATTTACATAGGTGGTTCCTCTTTATTCATGCTTCTGCCAAGCACTTTTTCAAAGAAAATTAACCATTGAGAAGTAAAGACTTCATCCTCCTTTCGCGGGTTCTGAGCACAACCTTGGGATGTAATAAAAAACATGTGCTCCAGTTCACTGAATGTTCAGCTTTCCACATTGAACTCAGCTCCCAAGTTTCCTTAGGAGGGAGTTGGGTGTCCTAGCATTCAGTGACTAAGTTGGACTTAAACCCATCCCTTTAGCAGACTTTATAACCAAGTCTCTAGCCGGACCCTTCGTCAAGTGATCAGCTAAATGTTGTTGAGATCTAACAAACTCTATAGATACCACCCCATTCATGATAAGCTCAC
Organism: Chrysanthemum makinoi; assembly: GCA_910596185.1. Lineage (NCBI taxonomy): Eukaryota > Viridiplantae > Streptophyta > Magnoliopsida > Asterales > Asteraceae > Chrysanthemum > Chrysanthemum makinoi. Next base: position 69,863,854 of record OU343216.1, on the reverse strand, counting down.
GAATCATGCTATGTCCGACACCTAAGTGTCTAGACTTACCATTGTACATCTGGCTATAAGCCTTAGCCAATGTAGCAGCACTATCACACCGGATAGAAATAGGTTCTATAGGTTTAGGCCACAATGGAATCTCAAGAAGCAAGTTTTTCAACCATATAGCTTCTTTACCAGCAGTGCTAAAGCCACAAATTGATTCCATTGTTGAACCTGGTGATGCAAGTTTGTTTCTTGGATGTCCAAGAAATTGCACCTCCACCAAGTAGGAATACCCACCCAGCGGTAGACGAATTGTCTTCAGTGTTTCTGATCCAACTTGCATCAGTGTATCCTTCCAACACTGATGGGTAACCAGTATATGCGAGACTATAATCCATAGTTCTCTTCAAATACTTCGGTACCCTTTGAACGCTTGCAGTGATGAGCACTAGGATTACTAGTAAACTGCTCAATTTTCCCACTGAAAAACCAATATCGGGTCTTGTACAAGTCATGGCATACATGGCACCAATTACCTAGAGTACTCAAGTTGAGATACAGCCTTGCCATGATTAGGCATCACCTTCTCACAAGTATCCATAGGTGTACTCACTGGAGTACAATCAAAGTAATTGAATTTCCTCGGCACCTTCTCAATATAATGAGACCGAGAGATAGAAATTCTTTTACTTTCATGTTTAATCCTTATACCAAGGATAACATCAGCCTCCCCATGTCTTTCATGGAGAACCTTGATGACAAAATTCCTTTTCAAGTCAACTGATTTTTGATGCCAAAGATCAACATGTCATCGCTTGGTTAAGAACATAACCACTAGACAAAACCACTTCATCAAATTTTTGATGCCATTGCTTAGGTGCCCGCTTAAGTCCATAAAGAGACTTAATCGGTTTACACACCTTGTTTTCATTGCCAAGCAAGATGAAGCCTTGAGGTTGGTTCATATAAACCTCCTCTTCCAATTCACTATTCAAGAAACGTCTTCACATCCATCGATGAATAATCGATTGTGAATAGATGCCATAGCAATCAGCAGTCTTATGGTACTGTTACGAGCCACAGGGGCATAAGTATCAAAATAGTCTATCCCTGACTTTTGTTTAAAGCCCGAATAACTAATCTAGCCTTGAACTTTTCAATAGTTCCATCTACCTTCATTTTCTTCTTGAAAATCCATTTGCAACCTAGAGGTTTGCAACCAGGAGGTAGATCAACCAACACCCAAGTGTTGTTCCCCATGATGGAATCCATCTCATCATTGATTGCTTCTTTCCAGAAAGCAATATCCTGGGACTTCATTGATTCTTCAAATGTCTTAGGATCATCCTCAACAATGAAGCAATAGGAGTATTGGTCTGAGACATCATCCCTTGTCCCTTCAACTAAGTATAGTTGAAACTCAGGTCCAAATGACTTTGGAGCCCTGACCCTTTTGCTCTTCGAGCACAGGTTGAGTTGTTGAACCACAACCTCATCAGGGACCACTGATGGTTCATCATCGTGGACCTCTCGATACACCAGTGTCAGAGTTCCATTAGGAATCCTCTAACTTGGTCTTGGGACTGATGAGAATCTATTCTCATCAAAATCTGCATCCCTTGATTCAATTATAGAGTTAACCGAAACATATTCATTAGGTTCAATAACATAGAACCTAAAAGCCTTGGAATGCTCGGCATATCCAACAAAGATGCAATCAATGCCTCTTTCACCCAAAGTCTTTTGCTTTGGATCGGGGAGTCTTACAATAGCCCTACAACCCCGACCACTGAGATAGTTCAGGTTGGGTTTCCTTTTAGTCTAGAGTTCATAAGGGGTAATCTTGTTCCTTTTGTTGGGAACCCTATTTAATAAATAGCAAGCTGTTAACATAGCTTCACCCCAGAACCCTTGACTCAGTCTAGAATAGGACAACATGGAATTAACCATCTCCTTCACCTGTTTTCCTTTCGGAAATACCATTTTTCGAGGAGTATAAGGGGTCGTTTCATGGATTATTCCAACAGACTGAAAGTCTGAGTATCCATGTACTCACCTCCCTATCATCCTAATCTTTTGATCAAAGACCCAAGTTGTAATTCAACTTCAGTTTTAAACACTTTGAATTTATCTAAAGCTTCATCCTTTGTATGTAACAAATAAACATAACAAAACCTAGAAGCATCATCAATAAATGTCACAAAGTACTTCTTATTCCCCAAAGAAGGAGTGGAATGCAAATCACACAGTCCGTGAATAAGCTCCAAGATCTTAGTCTCACGACTAACACCCTGAAAGGGTTTCTTGGTTATCTTGGTCAACATGCAAGTTTTACACTTTTCAGTGTCCATGTCAAAAGCAGGGATTAAACCATCCCTAGAAATATCTTGTATTCTTTTATAGTGAACATGACCAAGTCTAGCATGCCAAAGGGTAGAATCATCGATCATATGTGGTCACAAAAGCTGAAATAACACTACAAGTGGTAATATTAAGCCTGAACATTTGATTACATAAATAACCAAAACCAATAAAAACACCACATTTAGAAAGAACAAATTTATCAGATTCAATAACTTGTTTATATCCATGATTATTCAAAACACTACTTGAAACCAAGTTTTCCTTATATCAGGAACATGAATAACATTAAACAAAGTTACAATCTTTCTAGAACTAAACCTAAGATCTACACAACCACGACCATGCACCAAGGCTGTTGACTCATTTCCCATGTGAAGAATAGAACCATCATTCAGTGACTCATAAGTCTTGAACCACCTTCTATCTTTACACACATGAACTGTTGCACCAGAGTCAACCCACCACGCAACATCATCATCCTGCACATAAAAGATTCAGATACATATGTAACATAATAAATCTGAAAAGACTTATTAAACATATTCTGACCTTTCAGTGAGTTGGGTGAACCACCACTCCCTGAACCATTAGTGCCTGATCCATTGGCTTTACCACCAATTTTAACACCCTTGCAGTCCCTTTTAATGTGACATGTTTTGCCACATTTCCAACAAGTAGGTGTTGCCTTCTTGTTTGGATCTACCCTTGTGTTATCATGATATTTGCGTTTGCCTTTGTTGTCATTGTACCTGGTGGAGTTGTTATGCTCCACCATATTGACAACAGATGCACCAGCAGCATTGCCACTCTTTGGCTTGTCATTATCCTGCACCTTGAGAGATTCCTCAATATGCGATGATGCTAACTCAACAAAGTTAACTCCTCCTTCATATGTTTCAAGGTATGCTTGAAATCATTCCATGAAGGAGGGAGTTTGTCAATGACACACGAGACTTTGATAGCCTCATCCATGTTCATTTGGTGTTGTGTAAACCTTCCAAGTATTCCAAGAAGTTCATTGTATTGTTCCATAGCTGGTCTTGAATCAGTCATTTTGTAATTTGTGAAATTACTAACAAGGAACTTCTTACTTGATGCATCCTCAGCCATATATTTGGCATCCAAGGAATCCACAGTTCTTTGGAAGATTCAAAGTTCTGATAAATATCAAACAAAGAATCAGACATACCATTGAGAATAAGACCTCTGCATATGTAGTCATCATTCTCCCATTTGCTCCTCCTCTGATCGCTCCACGGTAGCATCATCACCATCATCAGGAATAGGCGTGGTTAGCACATACACCACACTCATGCTTGACAGCAAGAAGTGCATCTTCTTCCGCCACCTCCTAAAGTCCACCCCTTCAAACTTGTCCAGCTTAGCAAAGTTTGAAGCCATGTGTTTCATTGTAGCAGTTGCCATTGATTATCACAAAATAGTTTACTTTGATTGTTGGGGTAGTATTACTCCCGACAGGGTTAGATAATCAATTCAGCAGAAACAAGCAACAATTCAGTAGAAACAAATACCACTTGGTGGTTACCGGATATCACTTGGAATCGTGTGATCACTTTCCAAAGTAAACTATTCGACCCTAATGCCTGGGTATCACGAATATCTACTTGGGATAAGACCAAATGCAGTTAGAGAATTAGGCACAATTCTATAACCCTTTCGCTTATAAGTGTTTAGTGTTTTCTGTGTATCCTTCATGCTTAATCACATATCCTATTTATAGGATAATACTCTTGGCTAATTCAATGGAATTATGAGTATTAATCGGCCCATTAATAGCCTCATAATTATCCCCATTATAGCCGTTAGTGGTTACATGACCAATTAAACGTGGTCATTAAGCAGTTGAAACTGCCACTTGAATAGATCAAAACCGTTACAAGCAGTACTTTCATCAATTACTTTCATAGTGCTATCGTGGTTACACGCCCAGTGGAAACACCACCGCTAGTGTAAACACTACTTGTGAAACACCACTTCGTGGAAACACGATCCAGTTGCTTAGTGGAAACACGATAATCGTGGTAACCACAACAGTACTTTCACCAAGCACTACCAATACAAACCACTACAAGAGTCAGGGTGTTCATGGACCTTATGGGTGTACACTCCGTACCTCCTAACCCATTACAAGGTGTGAACTATTCCCACAAGTGCACTAAATTTTCCAACATGCTAGAGATCTCAGGTTTGAGTCTCTCTATGGTAAGTTTTTGTCCTGAGTGGGATCTGTGTGGGTTCTTCCCTATAGATGCGTCGATTCGAGGCTGGTAGGGACTATCTTTTGGGTATGTAATGTGGAATCGAATCAATAACTATAGTATTGTACTAACTCGTCATTAAAAAATAAAAAAATAATAAAAAAAAAATCTTCACTATGCAAAACCTAAAAAAGAAATATGCTTTCCATTTTGAGCTCAGAGGTTCACTACTATACAAACTGGTTTTTATCATGGGAAAAAACTGTGGGTAATTTCCCACGGAATAGCAACATCTTACACACCAATCAGTTAACTACATTTTCGGAGGGAAACTAAATTTGTCACAAATTTACCATAGATTAGCGACATGTCACACATTAGATTCCCACGGATTTAGTACTGGGAATACCTCACTTTTCTTTTTTTTTGAAGCAATAATTTTCTTAAGAACCTAGCAAGAAGCTAGCATCAAGTGTTACAATGATTAGATATGGCGTTATGAGGGTTAGAATACCACTCTATCCAATTATAAAAGTTTTTGCTACATCTACTAGAAATCCAATTGAACGAGTGAAGTTTTACATCATTTAGAATCACATCTTTGATGCTTCAGTTGTTCTTGAAAGTTATCTCATTTCTATTCTGCCAAAGAATCCAAATAGTTGATTGAATCACGCCATAAAAAAGGTATGTGAGAGTAGATGTGAGATTTGCCCGATCCGCCAAAGTGATTGCCTTAAAGAGATTGGAAGGAATTAAGTTGTGAAGATTCCACCATTTTAAAATACCGATCCACGTTTGCTTTGCTATGGCAAAATGAACAAAGATGTAATTTTCTGCTTCGAGATCATCATCACAAACAAGGCACCGAACCGAGTGTAGATAAATTCCTCTTCTATCTATGTTAACTCTTGTTTGAAGTCTTTCATTTGCTACTCTCCAACTATTGATATTTATTTTGATAAGAATGTACTTGTTCCATCATGTTTGATCATGAGCCATGGTTGTTGTAGAGCTTGTATAGATATTTCTAAAAGCTTTGACCGAAAATGTTCTTGAAGGACAAGTTCTAAATTCTCATGAGTCTAGAGAGTTGCTAAGATGTAACTCATAAACAAGATTGTTTAAAATCTATAATTCCTGAATTTCCTCTTCATAACGTGGAGTCAAGTCTATGTTGGAATATATAATCCATATTATCAAATAATAACATATAATCATCAAGAGAACACAACAGAATAAACAAATCATATAACATAATTAATAAACCTTAAAAGAAGCGTACCTTGTTAGCTTCCACACGAATCAAGTAAACAATAAATCACAAACTCAAAAATTAGGGTTTAGGTAAATCGACTTGTGTAAAAGTCGATTAGTACTCACCACCAAAAATCCAAGTAGGATTTCTCTATGATCTTGCACACGCATATTAAAGCGATTCAATTAGAATGCTAGTTTCTTGATCACAATAACTAGCCAAGACACATTCATTTTGTACAACATAAATCGCAAATTCCTATGGGATTTGTAGTTCGCTCGTGGAGACAAAAGAGAATGGAGAAGAGAAGAAAAGGCTAGTTAGGGTTTCACAAGATTACTAGAAAATGAATAAAAGGGTTTGTATTTATAGTGTGTTAACTTAGAGTCTAAGTTAGATAAGGATTCCCCTATGGAACCCTTTGGCCAATCAATTACAAGCCTAAGGAGAGGGTTCTAGAACCTTCTCCTTGGCTAGTCCATTCTAGTCCCTTTTCTTTCGTTTAACCATCGTTAAATAACTTTAGTTAAGTTATAACGACCGTTAGTCCATTTATTGTGAAATAATAATTAAAATATAACTATTATATATTAATTATTATAATTGAATCTCATACGCAACGCGTGCAATCCTATAGGCTCGAGTTCGAAACCGGACATACGTTATAATTTATGTTCACAAAATAACAACTCCCACTTGGAGATATATTAATAACTGTAATGACATTGGTTAGCGTCTAGCAACAACCAATGCCCCTAGAACAGCTAGAGTGTGGTTCCATGAAACACAATTTAATGATTCATCATTATACTATCCTTTTATTTCAAATACCATGTTAAATATGTATATGAATCTTAGTCATTATATAATTTAACTATTCTGTTTCTCGTTATATTCCAATTGATCAAGATTACCAAATCATCGGGATGTTATCCAGATCGATGTTGGGTATGGTCATACAAACATCTTGACAACCCTACGAGGGGCCCAATAGTATTATACTTCAAAACAAATAAGAAGGAACAAATTCTATCTTGCCTACAAGTATAATCCGTAGATTTCACAACACTTCTTAAAACAACCCTTATGACTACTAGTTACGAATAACGTTAGATTGTTTCACAAAAATGGGCTTCACCCACGCCATTCCGGATTACGTCTCAAGTCTAAGGATAAATAAAGTTTATCATTTACATGATTTACTTAATGACAAAGATCCATACAATACAATCATGTTGATTGGGATAAGTCTGATATGCAATCTTTTGAATATCATGTGGGTATGGCAGGACGTTCCTTAAATATACAAATTATATTTAACCAAACCCTCAGATTTGTCTTAAGTCAACCATATTCCCATATGATAGATCGGCAATGGTCATTTAGAATAACATAAGTTATTCATGGAGATAAACATGCAAATATAGGATACAACTTATTATAAATAAAAACAAACATACCAAGTACTTTAATTCATTAAAAATAATAATTGTTTAATAGATCCTTTATCCAAATACTAATCACATATTTACATGAGACTACCAGCTAAACGAAGTTCTATGCTTTCAGTATGTTGAGTAAGCTTTGCCTTAGGTAAAGCCTTCGTAAAGAGATCAACTAGATTGTCATCTATGTGAACTTTGAGTATATTTTTTCACCAATTTCGACTTGTTCTTGAACATAGTGATATTGTCTAGGAAAGATTCTGATGCCTTTCATAACTCCTAGTTAATTGGCGAATGTAATTGCTCCAGAGTTGTCACAATACATTTTCATAGGTTCTTCATTTGAGGGCATAACACCAAGCCCTGAAATAAACTTCCTTATCCAAACGAATTCCATCGTAGCTTTAGAAGCAGCTATATACTGATGCGCGTACGAAGCGCGTTCGGGGTCAAAGGAACTTCCTTTTCGTCGAGCAAGTTTTTCAACACCCTAGGCAGTGAACCTAATCGTTGTAGTGTAGTATTGGGTAAGCCTCGGGTATTGATATCGTTCTCTACGGGAATAGGAATGCTAGCAAGAAGTGTACTACGCTAAGGTTGGGGTTGAGGATGACTCTTTTTTATCTTTTATATATTTTTTAGAAAGCTAAGGGTAAAATCTCGGGGCAATGGATTTGGGGGTGGTACTTCTACCGATTACTTCTACTATTCTAATTATCTAATACTATAGGTAGCTATGTCTTTTTGTTTGTGTGCTCGTATGATGATTAAAAATGTGTTTACCTATATACTATTACTCCCTAGTTATCTTTTATTGTTGGTTGAATTGTCACATCCTTATTCTTAACGCGTTGTGTTTTCTAAAGTCGTAGGGAATGCTTATGCCCTAACTCTTTGAGAATACCTTTAGGTTATTGTCTACGAAGTCCTCTAGATGATTCATAAACTAACTTTAAGGTTATCTTTGGATGTTTAGACTACGAAATCCTCTAAGTGATTCATAAACTAATGTTCACTAAGATTACTCAAGCATTTAAACACAACAATAGCCTAGTGCACTCCTAAGCCATTTACAATTAAGATAAAAGACAACCAATCAATAATTAACAACTAGGTTTCATAGATCTAAGAAAACATACAAGAAATTTAGTCGGACATGTTAAACAAGCAAGCATACACACATTAAATGGAAGACATAATGATACTAATGGAATAAAACACTTATCTTGATGTGTGAAATAGGGTTTGGGACCCTAAGATACTGTCCAAGTCGGACTACAAATGTTTAGGGTTTTTTACTCTACAAGTATACCTCTTAAAATACTGAAAAATCAAATTCTATATATAGATTTACATTTGCGACGGCGTCGTCTTATAGGTGGGATGCCGTCAGATCGCCATCATTAGGGTTTTCGTCTTGGCCAAGTTATCGATGGGACGGCGTCACGTTGTGTAGGACCTTGTTTTTCTCAAACTTATCACATTACAAACCTTTATCACACGAATAACAAGTAACACGCAAACACTTATGCGTAGAGCTTAAGCAAGGAAAGTGGTGACTTGAATGATATATGTATATGTCTTGTATGTGTAGAGAGAAGTAAAGATGAAAAGAAGAACTTGTATTGCTTAAAGAAAAACACACACAAATCACACTTAAGCACACCCCTCAAATGACCATTTGAGGGGTATTTATACTTCCATACATATCACCCTTATGGGGTTGGGCTTGGGCTTGGGCTTGGATTGGACTTGGATTGGATAATAACTTACATAAGGCTAGCTTAACATAAATATTAGCCATTTAGCTTAGCCCAATCCACGAGCCCGTTGACTATTCTATCACGATATCTAACACACGTTACAAAGTTCCTAAACGTGAATGACCATCACTTCCATTAAATATTATTAAGGCTAACAATCTCTCCCTAAGGGGTGGTCATTCAAAAGATGCTCTACTTGATTATGTCTTTACTTATCTTGAGCTTGAACTTTGTGTGTCGATATTGAATAGTCTTGATATTTGTTCCTTCATGCTTTGTGATCAGATAATGTGGTATTCTGCCATTCGTCAACTTCTTTGGTTAGGTGTCTCCACGTCATTCTCCACCATTCTCACACTTCTTTTAGACTTTGAGTTTCCAATGATGAAGTTCTCGAGTCTTTAAACTTTGAAGATTCTTTGACATTTAAGAAGAATCATCTTTAACTTAATATGTTGCCTTTGAATTTGATGAGAACTTAATTTGTGATGTTGTTGGTATGAGCATGTGGAGAATATGCATGATCCCTTCCTCCTACATGAGCATCCATCACAAAGGAGGTTCCGTGTACAATCACGAACACCAATTGATCATTGTAATCTTTTCTTAAAGAATTGATTACAAACAATTGTTCTCGATGAATTTCTTGATTCCATTCACCTTGATCGGGCGAATCAGTCGTCCTAATCCCATAAGGGACAGTTGGCATTACATTGAATAATGTTAGGAATTAGAAATTCCGGGTATTAAAGAGTCGGTCACCTCAAGTATATGTAATCATTAGAAAGCTCTTAGTCGTAGTTATTTTAAGTTAAGTAGTATTTAGTTAAGTAACACCGTGGAGGACTGGACGTCTTTACCCATTGTGATGCGATCCACGGCCGTTGTGTGGCGTTTTATGTAAGACTATAAATACTCTCTACCTTCCAAGGTAGAGAGTTGGAGCTCATAATAATATCTTTCACTTTCTCTCACTAAGTTCCCTAAACCTCTAACTTTCTCTCTCTAGAATTCCATCTATATGCTACTTTGTGTTATGGTTTGATGTGTATGTGAAAAATTATATCTTACAATTGGTATCAAGAGCCATGGTTAGATCATATCTTGCACATCTTTGGATTTCTAGTGGTTTTAGGTGGTTTTGAGTTTGAAAAAGTTTAGTGGTTTTTGCATCATTTGGTTGATTTCTTGTGTTAAAGTTTTGATTTTGTTAGTACTTTTATGTTTAGAATCATCACAAGTGTGTAGGTTTTCATTTGGTAAGCTTAAATCATCTTGGTTGGGTTGTTTTTGGATTGAAAAGTGATGTTTATGTGGGTTTTTCATGCTAGCGACTTACTTCACGGATTAGTTTCTTCGTAGCGACTTGCTTTACAAATTTTGTAGAAGTTACGCTTCTAAACCTAGCGACTTAGATCTAGCGATTTACTGTACAAGTAGTGGACTCTCCACTACGGGTAGCGACTTGGTGATAGCGACTTGATCGGTAGCGAGTTGCTCTTTAGCGACTTGTATCTTTAGCGACTTGAGTAGCTAATTCTTTGCCAAAATTTTGCTAGCGACTTGAGGCTTAGCGAGTTACTACCTAGCGACTTGCATTTGTCTAGCGACTTGGGACTCTAGCAACTTAGTGGTGTAGCTTAATTAAGCATTAGCGACTTAGTGCATTATCTTCTAGCGACTTAGTGCATTATCTTCTAGCGACTTAGTGCATTATCTTCTAGCTACTTGAGTGATTGTTTACGGTTTTCTCTTGATTTAGTAAAATCCCGTGAAAGAATCTATTTCTCGGTTTAATCATAGAGTTATAAAATCCCGTATAAACTGTAAACATGTCTACCAACGTTCCAACTGTCATCTCCACTTTTCGAGGATGTTCAAGCGGTGGCTCGCATAGGGCCGCTGTCCACCCATGCTTGATGAACCGACTACGATTCTTGGGCTCAACGAATCGTGTATGCTTGCCTTGGAAAGGAAAATGGTGTCAACATTCTCAAATCCATTGATGAAGGACCATATCGAGTTGAGACGACTAGAGACATACTTGATACAAATGAAGATGGTACTCTGTTTTACGGAATGGACAGACCTAAAATGTATGATGAGCTTGATGATAAGGAGAAAAAGAGATTCGATGCTGATATCGGGGCTTCAAACATTGTTCTTCAAGGTCTTCCTAAAGACATCTACAAGCTGATCAATCATAACCCTGATGCAAAGGCAGATGGGATAATGTTAAGATGCTTCTCTCACGTTCAGAATTAACTATGGAAGACAGAGAATCCCAACTCTATGACGAATTTGAACACTTCAAGATGAAACCCGATGAGAGTGTCTATGAGTACTATGTGAGATTTCATAAGTTAGTGAATGACATGAGGAACATCAGAATGACTATGCCTAACATTCAGATGAACTCAAAATTTGTGAACAACATGAATCCCGAATGGTACAAGTTTGTCACCTTGTGAAGCTCACTAAAGGATTGAAGAATACAAACTATGAGCAACTCTATGCCTTCCTCCTTCAGAATGAGAGACATGCTATGTTTGAAAAATTGATTCTCAATCAGTTCAAAACCAACCGGGGAGAGACAAGCTCGTCTAATGACTCAACTGCCTTCTACTCAAACATCCGAATCACAACCAAAGCATCACAAGTCATACCCTTGGGTAATGGTAATCACAAACTCATTCCTGATCGTATGTTCAAACAAGTCGATGCCTTTGATGCACACGTGGGTAACTTCATTAATCAACTAGCTCTTCCGATTAGTCAAAACATGAATTCTCTCCCACAAACCAACAACAACCTCGAGCAAGATCTAACCCACACAATCAAGCCACTGTTAAAGATGGAAGGATCGTGGTGCAACCGCCAGGAAAGACAGTATGATCAGGGAAGAGGTGGAGCTGGTAGAGGTTATGTTGGCAACCCGAATCGAGGAAGGAATGGTAACCAAGGTCAAGCTAAGCCAATCAAATGTTATAACTGTGGTGGTGAGGGACACATTGCAAGGAACTGTACATCTCCAAAGCGCCCACAGAATGCCGATTACTTGAGAGATAAGATGCTGCTTTGTGGTACAAGCTCGGGACAATGGTGCTTGCTTTGGATGAAGAGGAATTGTTGTTTCTAGCTGAGGGCAATGCCAAGACCTATGATGCAGATGTGGATGAGCGGCCTATTCAGGAGATAGGTCACAATCATCGAATGCCTTTCAAGTCAGCTGATTGTGATGCATACGACTCTGATGTGGATGATGGACCTACGGCACACACAATTTTATGGCTAGCATTTCTCCAATGGTTTCTCCCAAGGTCTCTTCTTCACCACTACGGCCCATCCAGACAAACTCATCTCAGAGGTATTAAAACTATACGATAATGCTGATGTGCAAAAGATGCATGACAAAGTACAATCAGCTGAAACTATTGAATCAAATATTGAAAATATGGGTAATATCAATATTGTCCCATATGATCAATATGTGAAACAAAGTGAAAGTGAAGTTGTACCAAGTGATGCATCTTCTGCGGTCAACAATGACTATGTTTTTGATGAATACCTGCATGTGCCCCTCGATGATTTCGTAATTTCAACTAAATGCCTATAAAGAACGTGTTGCTATTTATGAACAACGTGCTAAATTTGAGTTGACCACTGGTGAGCAGGAAATGGATGACCAAGTCGCGCAGTCATTAGAAAAAGTAATTTTAGAGAAGAAGTATTGAAACAAGAATTAAATTCCTTGCAAGAAAAACTTTCTAAAACAACTAAGCAAAAACAAGAACTTCAAGAAAATGTGAAAATGCTTAAGCAAGAATTTAATGCAAAGGAATCAAAACTCTTGAGAGATTTTTCTAATCTGAAAACTTTGAAAAACAAACTTGAAAACAAGTTGTACATACAAGGAAACACCATTCAGATTGCTCACATGGTCACTAAACATAGAGTCCTAAGCGATAAGCATAGTGTTCCCATGATAGATAAACCCAACCTCGATGCGGAAAGATAGCAAAAGCAGCTCAAAGTGTGATCTATGATGGCGATGAGATTCTTAAACCTAGACGAAACCTAGTTGCTTGAGTGCATCGAGGGAAGATAAGAAATCGATGAAGTCACTAGGAAAGGATGAACAAAAATTAGATGATCCTAAATGCAAAGAGAAAAAATAATTATCACTCCCCATGACTACAAAAAGGAAAACTGGATTTCCTTGAACATGTTTAAGCCTCAGACATTGTTGACTCCCGAACAAGTTTTCTGGAAAATGGATTTAGATAAGCGAAGTCGAAAATATTGTTGAAACAAACCCTCCCCTATGGAAAATGCCTAGAGCAATCTGTGTATCCTCCTAATACACCAATGCATCTTGTTCCTAGAAAAATTGCCACTAAAAGCAAGACCTTAATTAGCCAATATGTTATATTTCAACTATTTGTTGATTTTGAGAAAACTTGCAAGAAAAGGATCACACCCACGGTATAACGGAAGGAGAAAGGGGTTTTGAGCAAATGAAAGAATGTTATTTAACCGAGGTCATGCCTTTCTTTAAACTTCTAAAAGATCACTTTGAGAGTCTTAAAAAGGGGATAGAAACCGATATCAAGGGAATGGAAAAGGAATTTGATGCAATGGTAGTTGAAGTTAGTGATTATGAGCGTGCACTAAAATATAATGAGATTGAGAGGAAGAACTTGCATACATTAAATGAGACTCTTATTATTGAATGTGTTGCTCAAGATATCTTTTTCTTGCTTCAAATTGCTCTATTAATGCTTCCAAATTTCATGAACTATCTGTGGCCCTGAAAGTCTCCCATGATCGTGTCATTGAGCTTGAAAAACTAATTCTAAACTAAACGAGAAAATTGAACCGGATGATCACGACAATTTGGTTAAACATTTTTCTAAACTAGAAGTTGAGCATTTTAATTTACAACTAAAATATCAACATCTTAAAGAAAATGTTAAAACTTCAGATATCAAGACATCGTCGGATGCTCCGAGTTTGATGCGTTTTTCAAATTAACAAACGTGATGAACAGATTCAAGCTCATTGCAACACGATCAAAAAGTTGAAAGCCCAAATCTCTCAATTAAAGGGTCAAACGAACAATATGACAGGCTCCCAAATCCCTCCTCCTTTAGATTCTGAGAATTCTCAAACTTTTCATCTTCAAAACTTAGTTGATGCCTTACAAAAGGAAAACGAGAGTTTTCTAGAAGAAAATGAAAAAGTTAAACGACATTTTAAAGAGTTATATGATTCAATAAAAGTCACCCGTGACCAAAAAAAAACGAAAAAATAACGCGTCTTCTACAAAAGGAAATTGAGAATCTGAGAAGTCGTGGAAATGGGAAACCGCCACTTGTTTTCAATAAGAATGTTGTCTCAAAGTCACCCTCAGACTGCAAATACACCGTGATGCTTAAATATATTCCTCCTCATCTTAGGAATAATGAACATGCTTTTCATGAATATTGTGCTCACCTTAAGGATAGTCTAGAATGTCTCCGTGAGATTGTCGAAGAGGATTTCATTAACAAACCTCTTGATAGTGAAATTAGGTTTGCTTGCCTCCATGCCAAACGATCTCAAGAGTTGCTAGAATGTGTAATTGCCACATGTCCCAAATCCTTAACCTTAGGTGCAAAAGGCAAAGCTGTGATGCCTTGTTCTATGCCTAGTGCCAAGCAGAAATCCGTTCTATGCCCAGTCTTAAGAAAGGAAACACTAATGTGCCTTCAAGTAGTTCAGATTCGAGATATGTTAGTGCTAAGAAAGTGAACTTTAGTGTGCCTACAAAAAGCTCAAATCACAGTCTTAAAGTATACACTAATGTGCCTTCTAGTACTTCAGATCCTTGCACATCAAGTTAGGGAATGCAAAATTAGATCAACCAACTAATGTTTCCATTCCCTCTACAGGAGTAATCAGTGACTTTAAAGCGAACGGGTCAAAGTCTCAAGACAATACAAGGAATGATAGGACCTTGCAAGCTAAGAATGTGCATTGGAAGAGAGTAGAAGACCAATCTAGGAACTTTAAGCTTGAGTTGAATAAAACGAATCGTGTTGATTCAAGTATTAGCCTTAGGCGCATCAGTAATTAATTCATTCGATACTATTTGCAAACCTTGTAATCTTTATGCTTGAATTCATTTGCTAATCATGAATGTGGTGTGAATGCTTTGTCTAATGCTGTCAAATGCCCGTTAAAATTGTTAATGCTAATAATCGTGCAAATAAGGCAAAAAGGCAAAACGAAAGATTGTTAGAAAACAGTGGAAACCCACAGGAAGAACTTTATAAAGATAGGTTATTATTGGATACCTTTTGGCCATAAGAATAATCAGTTTTGTTCTCAAACTGCTAAGATTATGCCCACTAGAAAATGGATGCCTATTGGTAGAACTATTCCCTTAAGAAGTAAACATACTTTGAATAGGTCAAATCTGAGACGACCAAGATTGCATCTATTCCCAATGATTCCATTGCTTCTACTTCTGATATGGATGTTTCTTTTTATGATGTGGGTGTTCCACCATTGTTACTAACCAAGTGGAACCCATTCTTGCATGGGGATCCCAATTATCCATATATCCATTCTTGTCTGTGTTCAACTGCAGATCGTTCAAATCGCTCTACGTGGTACCCGGACTCGTTTGTTCCAAGCATATGACCGAGACCGGTCGCGCTCATGAACTTCGTGAGAAAATTCATCGGGACACTTAGATTCGGTAATGATCATTTCGGTGCAATTATGGGTTATGGTGATTATGTTGTTGGTGATAGTGTTATCTCTAGAGTATACTATGTTTAAGGTCTTGGTCATAATCGTTCTCGTTGGTCAATTCGTGATTCTCGATCTAGAAGTAGCCTTCTAAAACATACTTGTTTTGTTAGAGATCTTAATGGTAAGGAACTGTTAAAAGGAACTCGTGGTTCAAATCTTTACACCATCTCTATAGAAGATATGATGAAGTCTTCTCCAATTTGCTTGCTGTCAAAGGCTTCAAAACAAAGTCATGGTTATGGCATCGACGTCTCAATCACTTGAACTTCGGCACCATCAATGATCTCTCCCGAAAGGACTTAGTTGTAGGTTTACCTCGACTAAAGTATGAAAAGGATCATCTTTGTTCAGGATGTCAATTGGGAAAAAGCAAGAAGTATGCCCATAAACCCAAACCTACTAACTCTGTCATCGAAGTTCTTCATACAATTCATATGGATTTATGTGGACCAATGAGAGTGCACAATATCTTTGGGAAGAAATATGTGTTAGTTGTGGTTGATGATTACTCTAGATTCACCTGGGTCAAGTTCTTAAGGACAAAGGATGAAACTCCTGATATCATCATCAAACTTATCAAACAATGCAGGTTCGACTTAACAAAACCGTCGAATTATCCGGACACGCAATGGAACTGAGTTTGTTAACAAACAACTTAGTGAATTCTATGAAAGCATTGGAATCATCCATCAAAGAAGTATTCCACGAACTCCTCAAATGTAACGGTGTAGTTGAAAGACGAAATCGAACTCTTGTAGAAGCCGCTCGAACAATGTTGATTTACTCAAAAGTTCCAATGTTTCTCTCAATGGGCTATTGCCACCTGCATGCTACACACAAAATCGTTCCCGATTCACATCGTTCATGGAAAGACACCATATGAACTTGTCCACAAATGAAAACCTAATCTCTCTTTCCTTCATGTGTTTGGTGCATTGTGTTATCCAACTAATGAGGGTCAAGACTTAGGGAAACTTAGGGCTAAAGCCGACATTGGAGTATTTGTAGGATATGCACCAAACAAAAAGGGATACCGAATCTATAACAAAAGAACCCAAATATCATGGAAACCATTCACGTTACGTTTGATGAGCTGACCGGTCAAATGTCTCCTGGACACTCCACCGGGACCCGACTTCAAAACAGTCCCATTGGTTCATCCCTTGTTCCAAACTCTTCTCAAGAAACTCCATATGTACCTCCATCCGAAGATGATTTAAAGAAATTGTTTGATCCTATGTTTGATGAACTGTATGATTCAATCACTAATGAGGTGTTGATCCCTACAACAGAAGATGCTCATATTCCCGTGAATGAAGTCAATCCTTGCCTCAATATCTTTAAGTCAAGAAGCACTGCTGCCGATCCTTCGATCTCATCAACAAATCATCATTCTTCAAATGTACATCATGGAAATGTTTCTTGCATCAATGATGAAGTTAATCCCTTTGCTACTCCCGAAGATGCTCCATTTGAAAACATATTTGATCCTGAATCATCATCGAACCATCTTCTTCGAGAGACATCGACTCGCTACCTCGGTTCCTCAACAACGCCACATGAACACCTTAGAAAATGGACTCACGATCATCCATTAGACAACATCATTGGTAATCCCTCTCGTCCTGATCAACCCGAAACAACTTGCAACCGATGCCTTATGGTGTTTCTTCAACTCCGTACTATCTAAGATCGAACCAAAAGATGTTAAAACTACCATGAATGAAGACAAAGTGGTTCAATGCCATGCAAGATGAAATTCATGAGTTTGATCGACTTGTTGTATGGGAGTTAGTACCGCCCAGATTGTGCTATGATTATTGCTCTTAAATGGATCTTCAAAGTGAAACTTGATGAGCATGGTGATGTGTTGAAAAACAAGGCTCGATTAGTTGCTAAAGGATATCGTCAAGAGGAGGGTATAGACTTTGAAGAATCTTTTGCTCTTGTTGCTCGAATCGAGGCAATCGAATCTTTTGGCTAATGCGCTAGTAAGAACATGGTAGTCTATCGGATGGATGTGAAGACGGCATTTAACGGAGATCTTAAAGAAGTCGCTCACGCCAACCCGAAGGATTTGTGAATCAAGAGCATCCTACTCACGTTTATCGCTTGAAGAAGGCTCTTTACGGTTTAAAGCAAGCTCCAAGGGCATGGTATGATACATTGTCAAAGATTCTTCTATCAACCGATTAAAGAAAGGAGCGATTGATCCTACATTGTTCACCGAGAAGTCGAGGCAAACATTTAACTCATGTTCAAATTTATGTTGATGATATTATTTTTGCCTCGACTGACCCAATGGAATGTGATCGCTTTTCAAATGAAATGAGTTCAAAGTTTCAAATGTCAATGATGGGACAAATGTCATTTTTCTTGGGATTACAAATTTCACAAAGTCCCGGAGGCATTTTCATAAATCAATCTAAATATGCAAATGAGATTTTAAAGAAATTTGGATTTGATTCAAGTGACCCTGTTGACACCCCATGATTGATCGAACCAAACTAGATGAGGACCACTCGGGGATCATGATTGACCAAACGAAATATCGTAGTATGATTGGATCCCCGATGTACCTCCACGGCTAGTAGACCGGACATCTTGTTCGCTGTTTGCATGTGTGCTAGATACCGTGCTAAGCCTACTAAAAGCACCTTGAAGCGGTTAAACGGGTCTTTCGGTATCTACAAGGAACCATCAATATGGGACTATGGTACCCGAAGGACACCGGTATGTCACTAACGGACTATGCATGCCGATCATGCAGTTGTCAAGATACACGCCGGTACATCCGAGGTGCTCAGTTTTGGGTGATAAGCTTGTGAGGTGGTCTTCAAAGAAGCAAATGAGTACTTCTATTTCCTCTACAGAGGCTGAATACATAGCCATGTCATCTTGTTGTGCTCAAATCTTATGGATGAGATCTCAATTATCTACTATGGCTTTGAATTCAACAAAATCCCTCTCAGATCTGTGATAATAAAAGTGCTATTGCTCTCTCATGCAACAACGTTCAACACTCAAGAGCAAAGCATATCGACATTCGACATCATTTCATCGGGGAACAAGTGGAAAAAGGTGTGGTGGAACTCTATTTTGTGAGGAATGAATATCGGTTAGCGACATCTTCACCAAAGCTCTTCCAAGAGAACGTTTGAGTTTATTCTTCCACGTCTTGGCGAAAAGCCTTCAACCGAAACACTCAAACGCCTTCGTGAGGAAGACGAGGAGTAAAGGTCTATCTTCATCTATCTCTTGTAAATATTTATTAGAAAATCAAAATACAAAATTATAAAACCCTCAAAAATCAAATAGAAAATTATAAAACTTTCAAAATCCATAAAAATCTAAAAAATTCAAAAATCTTCAAAAATAAAAATATTGTCAATTTGTCATGTTTTTTCGGTTCGATAATATCTACGGTCTTTTGTGCTGTCATTCAAAGAATGACACGGGACTTTAGATGTTGTTCGAATTCTTAAAAAAAAAAAAAAAATCAAAAATCAAAAAAATATTTTTGGGAGAAAGAGAAACAATGGTTTATTGTCATTTTCAAGCAATAACCCGGTTTTAAAAGAAAGAACAGAGCCATGTTTTACCATGTTTTCAAATTCCATGCTCTGATTTTATAAACATTTATCTCGCGAAAACTAATGCTTTGAAAAATAACTCGGACTCTATTTTTGATAATCATCTCGACTTATTTGTCAAAATATCTATCTCTCAATCAACAACCTATGTCATTGATTGAGGGGAGAATGATTTCAATTAAATTAAAAAGTTATTTGGCATTAAATTGTTTTCAAAAGATGTACATGCATGTTTTATCAATGGAGTTTAAAGTCTTAACATCCGATCCTTATCGCGATTAAAACGCTTTCATAATCAAGTCACAATTCTCCTTAAAAGCTTTCAAAATCAATTTAAATCTATAAGAGATCACAAATCTCAAATGATTTGATAATTGTGATCGGGGAGAATGTGTGATTTAAATTGGATTTAAACCGATAATTCGTAAATGGTTTTATAAGAATGTACATGATGTCCCTCCCGCATGTGACAAACGATCAAATTTTTCAATGCACATGTTGAGGGGGAGCATCTATCTTAAACCTACAAAATTTGAAACGTGATCATTTATCTCAATGTGCGTGAGGGGAGTTCCCTCTAGTATGTGTAAAACTCCTTTCAAACCTTGATGCACATGTTGGGGGAGTTCTTGTTCTAAAATTATAAAAAACAATTCAGGTACAAAATGCTTTGATAATATATCACAAGTATCCGGATTGATTTTCAAATGGTTTTCAATTGGTTCCAATGGCAGATGAACAATACCAAATAGACCCACCAACTTTACTTTATGTATGGTGATATAAGGATGATAAGGTTAGGTTTTTGTTCCCAAGATCCGAGAAACGGAGGGATCTACCCAAGGACTATCCACTAGTTAGTGTAGAGTTCTTAGGTATGATGATAAAAGGAGAAAATGAGATATGGGAAGAGTGCAGACTAAGATCGAGCTAGTAATCGGAATAAACCCAACAAAGTTCTAGTTATGAAGTCTCGGTAAGCACTCAAGGGGTTGAAGAATTAAAAAGAATTGAATGAGAAAAGGGTGAAAACAAATAGCCCTCCATTTATTCAACCTTAGGGCAGAAAACGGGTTCAATTCATATACTACTGATGGTAACATCGGTATTGAAGACAAGACGTCATGGACCCAAAGGACGACCTTGCACTTCAACTTTCCAAACCACTCAAGTTCCTCTTAAAAGGACTTGTTTCATTCTCACGGGAACCGACATTATCTATCGACTTTCTCTTAGAGATTGTTGATATTGAAGAAGGAGACCCTCTCCCTAGTCTCCGACATAGGATCCAAATATGCACAAATTGAGTCTAGAGCCACGAGATCATCAATAAATCTCATTAGGACACTTTCAATGAAGACTCTCTGTTTCACACAATGTGGAAAGAGAGATTATATCTTGAGTCCTACGCATTATCCTTGTGGTATTGCGAGAACATCCGAAAGTGATGTGTTTACATATTCACAATGAAGATGGAAAGCCTTCTCGAGCCAACATCTAACAAGCTCCTGGTAGGTGGCATGTGAGATCTATTATATAGTTCAACCATGTGACAACCAACGAAACAATGGGGCTTATTCAATCTTTTGAATCAATCACAGTTCAAAGTTATGGATTGACGGATACCTTTGAAAAACTGGTCTTTGTGCTTTAAAACTCTTTTCATTAGCACGTCACCGTGTACTAATTTTTCAAATCAAAAGGTGTTTTATGATTGATAATTGATTTTCATTAAAACCTTCGTTGTATTGCAAAAACAATTTCTATTGAGCAATACTCGATTGTTTTTCAAATATCTTTTCATCAATCGGACTCAAATTACCGTTCACTCACTCCGTGTTGTCTTCTTTGAGATGTTCCGGTTTGAGAACGACTAGAGAAGCTAATGAGAAACCCTGTCAAGGAAATTCTTCGAATTATACCACCCGATCACGAGGCGGTACTTATGTCTTGATCAAGGAACCGTGGTAGTGTACCTCAATTCAGAAGTGATCAAAGACACTTTCGTGCGATTTATTGCTAAGCTTTGTATGCTTGTACCCGGACGTTCTGTTTTGATCGAATGAAGCGTCAATCCATACGCATGCTCACTTAACACATTCATATCTCAAAAGAAATCATGATTAGTGCATCAATGACTCGATATTTTCACTCCATGCTTTCGCTACTACTGCCGCCAATATCATGAATCAACAAAAGCTTCGCTACTCGATGAGAAGATATCATGATCCCGAATGTGAGCATGTCGGTCCGAATGTCACAACATCACATAATACCAACACCACTGGATGTCACGAGAGATCTTTGATTCTAACCGATGATCTCTAAAGCTGGCTCAAATTATTATCACGTGGATCAGTAAAAGACCTCCACTTGGATTAACCAAACATGCAATGTGAAGAATTAATGACTACGAGCTTGAGAAGCAAGCACTACATCAAGAATGCAAGATCAATCTTTTAATGTAATATCATTTTGTATTCAATGTCATTTTAGTATATGATTGAGGTGACCTCCTTAGGGAGATTGGAATTAGAAATTCCGGGTATTAAAGAGTCGGTCACCTCAAGTATATGTAATCGTTAGAAAGCTCGTAGTCGTAGTTATTTTAGTTAAGTAGTATTTAGTTAAGTAACACCGTGGAGGACGGACGGGTCTTTACCCATCGTGATATGCCCGATCCACAGCCCGTTGTGTGGCGCTTTATGTAAGACTATAAATACTCTCTACCTTCCAAGGTAGAGAGTTGGAGCTCATAATAATATCTTTCACTTTCTCTCACTAAGTTCCCTAAACCTCTAACTTTCTGTCTCTAGAATTCCATCTTGTATATACTTGTGTTATGGTTTGATGTGTATGTGAAATCCAGTTATATGTTACACTCCTCAACAAAATGGTGTCATTGAAAGACGAAAACGTACACTTGTAGAAGCTGCTAGAACAATGCTTACCTCCGCAAATCTTCCATTAAACCTATGGTCTGAAGCGGTTTCAACCGCTTATTTCACACAAAACCGATCTATCATAAACAAACATTTCCACAAAACTCCATATCACATCCTTCACAAACGCAGAACCGATGTAAATTACTTACGCACTTTTGGTTGTCGATGCTACCCTCTTAATGATCGTGAAAACCTTGGAAAATTAAAAGACAAAAGGGATGTAGGAATTTTTCTTGGATATTCCACACAATCAAGTGCTTACCGTATTTACCTTCTTAAGTATCCAGTTCATCAAAAACTATTTATGAAGATGTTGAACCATCCTCCAATAAGTACATTCAACAAGAAATTTCACCAAACAATACCACTCCAACCTCCAATCAGAATGTTGATGATCAAGAAATCCGAAATGCATCATCTGAAGAAGAAACATTCCATAATCCATTCATTAATCCCAGCGGTGTTGGTAAACCTTGTGAGACGCAATATGTTGAGCCTTCAAACATCCATACATTTTAGCAACCACATCCGCACAAAGAAGTTGGACTCAAGATCACCGCTTACAACAAATTATTGGAAATCCTTCTAAACCCGCCCAAACAAGAAGTGCAACACCGATTACTATTACTACAATTCTTTCCCCGAGTAAAGTAGAATCTACCAATGTCAAAGTGAATCCAGATCCCGACCGATTATCGCAATGCAAGAAGAAATAAACCAACATACATGACGCTTGGGAGAAGGGTTCCAAACGTATAAGAAAACTTATAATTGCATTGAAATGGATTCTGAAGAACAAATTAGATGAAGACGGTGAAGTAATCCACAACAAGGCTTGCCTCATTGCAAAAGGTTACAATCAACAAGAAGAAATTGAATTTGATGAATCATTTGCACAAGTAGCAAGGATCGAAGCAATACGCTTATTCTTGGCTTATGCAGCTCATAAATCTTTCCATGTATACCAAATGGACGTGAAAATGGCATTTTTATATTGAGAGTTAGAGGAAGAGGTGTATGTGAGTCAACCAGAAGGCTTTGTTGCTCCTGACCATCCGGATGATATCTATGTTCTTGACAAAGCCATCTACAGACTCAAGCAAGCTCCACGCGCATGGTACAAAGTGTTTTCAGAATATCTACTCAAACACAAAGTCATCAAAGGTTCAATCGATCCAACTTTGTTTATAAGGAAAAAGGGTGATGACATCATGCTAGTCCAAATCTATGTCGATGATATTATTTTTGGATCCACGAATCCTAAGTATAGCACAAAATTTGAAAATATCATGCATAAAATTTGAGATGAGCATGATGGGAGAGTGAAAATTATTTTGGTCTCGCAAAATTCATCAAAACAAATACACGATGGAAATTTTGAAAAAGTTTGGAATGGATAAATCGACTGTAGTACACCTATGTAACAAAAGCCTAAACTAGATGAGGATAAAAGTGACAAACCAGTTGATGCTACAAGATACCGTAGTATGATTGGTTCACTCATGTATCTAGCATCTAGTCGATTGATATTCATATTTTTTCCGTCTCAGTGTGCCTATTACCAATCAAGGCCAACGGAAAAGCACCTTATTGTTGTGAAATGGATATTTTGGTACCTTAAAGGAACACTTTACACGGGCCTTGTGTATCTGAAAGACTTCGGTTTTGAACTAATTACCTATTCAGATGCAGATTATGCAGGTTGTCAAATTGATTTCAAAGGTACTTCGTGCTCGCTTAATTTTGAGAGAAAAGTTAATTAGCTGGTCTTCTAAGAAGCAGAATCACACAGCCTTATCCACCGTAGAAGCTGAATACGTATCCATATCTGGATGCTGTGCACAAGTACTATGGATGAAAACCCAATTGATGGACTATGGTTTCATTTTTGACAAAATCCTAATATATTGTGATTCGCAAAGCGCCATCCCCATATCTTGTAACTCAGTACAACACTCCAAATCCATGTATATAGCAGTCAGATACCATTTCATCAAAGAACATATAGAAAGATGGGCTGTGGAATTGTACTTTGCAAAAACTGATTACCAAATTGCCGACTTCTTCATAAAAGGCTTGCCACATGAAAGATTTGAATATCTAAGACAACATCTAGGAATGGCAAGTATACGGGCTGACACTAATGAAGAAAAGGTCATAGAAGTCAACAATGTAACAGTCAACATAAATACATCTGGTAAAACAATCACGTAATTCTTTACTCATAAAGGCTGTTGGTTAAATAACAGATCAACACCCACTTTTAAGGAAAGGACCCTGGACGTACGCTTCAATGCGTTAATCTTTCATAAAAGAAGAGAAGTGTTGGAAATTTAGCAAAACA
>OU343216.1:69753733-69839046 GCA_910596185.1 Chrysanthemum makinoi | reverse complement strand
GATTTGGTGAAAGTTGTGAATGTCATTTAGGAGACGTTTAAACTTAGCGGGAGAAAAGTATCGGCTAATAAAAGCTTCTCTCATCTCTTCCCACGTAGTAATCGTTCCTTCATTTAATTCGTTCAACCAAATCTTGGCTTCTCCGATTAATGAGAAAGGAAAAGTCCTCAATTTAACCATTTCCTCTTGATTTTCACCATATTGGAATAGGCTACTAATCTCATGAAAATCGGCTATGTGTCGGTGAGGATCGAACCAGATTCTCCCATCAAATTGATTCTCCCGAATCATTTGCATGTGGGTATCCTTGATATGGAAATTGTTGGGAAAAGGGCGTTGAATAATAGCGGAACTAGGTGTTAGTGCAATGGTCCTAGTGCTTGACCACATGGGTTGGTCATCAGGATCAATGACGATTAAGGTAGGGGAATCGGGTGGAGTTTTGACTTTCTCATCAAACATGTCGAGTTGGGATGAAAACTAAAAATAAACTATCTACTTTTAGAAAAAAATGGGACTATTATTATTACTATTAGAAGATTTAAAAAAACAAACTAATCATGACAAAACTATTTTTTTTTCTTTTTTTTAAGAGTTTTAAAAATAAAAGTCAAAACACAATTTGATTTCTTTTTCCAGAAAAATGACATGAAAGAACTAAACTAAATAACTCTAAGACCTTGACTTTTTTATTTAAAAAGAAAACTAATTATGGCTTCTTTTTTTTTCTTTTACCAAGAGTTCTCGGTAGCTCCATTGAAACGCACAAAGAAGCAGAGAAGCAGGTCAACGCGAAGCATATTAAAAACCCAACTTCTTTAGGGAATCAGGGAGACCCGCCTTATACCTCTCACACAGTTTGTTTCCAATGGGTGAGCCTTACTTTCGAGGGAATAAAATTTTTTATTAAATAATCTACCAAACAAACAAACAAGGAAAAACACAAATAGGAACAAGACTAAGCTTTGAACTAAAAGTTAAACAAAAATTGAAAAGAAAAAAAAATGGTTTTTTTTTTGACATAATGGTTCAGCCGATCGGCTGGGCTTCCAGCCGATCCGGTTGGATTTGGTTTCGATGTCTAGCCGACTCGGTTACAGAGACGTACCGATCGGCTGGACGAACTGAGTAAGAAAATGATTTTTTTTTTCGCAAGCAAAGACGGCACAACTAGGGAATGATTAAAGCACAGATTCAAAGCACACAAAAACACAAACAAATCCCCGACAACGGCGCCAAAAACTTGATGGGTTCCATCGGGGTTTTCAATTTATATGCAAGAATTACCGGTTAAATAGGAACACATTCAGGCAAGTATACCCTAGTCAAGTTGTAGTATAGGTTTTGGTAAATCAATGTTGTCCCAAGAGACTTGGTTGCACTACAAGTGTCGTTTGTTTGTTTAAGCAAGTAACAAGGTCATGGTTATGATTGTCACGGATCAAACTACTAAGAAAAGCAATATGAGCAAGCACACGAAGAACATACATGTTTAGACAAATGATCACAAGGATAATCGGATGTTTAGTTTGGAAAATATATATTATTAAAGGTAACCTTTCGACCTCTTGAACCAATAATAGTAGTCCAGTGTTTTATAAATCAAATTTACATAAGCCTCAATCAAATGGTCATGTCATGAGCCTTATGCCTAAACAACAAAGAAATAATCCTTTCGGCCCTTATACTTTGATGTTATTAATCCGTGAAGTTCTATTTACTTGAAAGATAATGACAACACATATTCGAAAGATTCCTTTCAGCCTTAATCCAAATTAAACCTTTACTTGTTATGTTTATTAATTCTCTTGCACAATCGTCACAAAGTACAAGACCAAAATCATTCGTCTACTAATAAATTGGAACTAACCATTGTTAAGAATACTTTCGTCCATTAAACTCAACAATGATCAACCAAAACAATAAACAAGAACAAGTTCCAATTCAACCAAATATGATGTTATCAACATATTCCAAACAAACACCACAATTATCCAAACATCCTTTTATCACAAGTTCTCATATGAAATAAACAAGTATCAAGACAACATTCACCAGAATCACATAATCAACACAATTAAAGAACCAAACATGAACAATAACATTCAACATCATAAAAGTAACAAGGATTTACCCAAAGTAAGATTACATTAGGCAAGGGTGAAGGATTATAGCACTCCTTCAAGCCTCCAATCAACTACAACTTCTAACCATGCATACTTCTGGAAATGGCAGAGGTTTATGGTCTTTTGGGAGAGATAATTTTGGTAGAAATTCGTCCTTAAAGGTGGAGGCAAGAATTACACACAAGTTGGGATAGGATAGTTGGTGGAAATTCGTCCTTAAGGGTGGAGGCTTGAATTTCACACCTTTGGGGACGGTAAGTTGAGAGAGGGATGTTGTAATAGGTGGAAATTCATCCTTAAGGGTGGAGGCTAGAATTTCACACCTAGAGATGGAGTGGTGGGTGAAAGGGATGAGAAGGATGGAGAGGGGATGGTGAAACGAGGTTTCAAAGGCCTCTATTTATATGTTGGAATCACTCCTAAACCTAAATCAAGTGTTAGTAATTCATATGTAATAGTTAGCTTAATATGGCCTTTATGTTAGTAATTAGCCTTAGGCTTATGTAGAAGGCCTATAAGCCTAGGCCTAGTCCAATAAGGAAAAGGATGGGAACTAGGAGTGTTGCCCTAGCTTCCCTCCGATAAATACCTTGTAATAACCCTCACTTAAGTGTTGGTTGTTCTATATTTTCTTTCATTCACTCTCCTACGCGTAACCGTATGACTATATCGTGTGTGTGTGTTTGATTATTGTTCATCCGCCTCTCTTCTCTTCTCTATTTCTTCTATTGTTACTTGTGTTGCATATTTGGGAACCTAACAGTGGTATCAATCGCCAAATAATTGGGTGAATCGTTATTGTTTTTGAAGTGGGTTTTGGTCCTACGCGTAAAACAACGGTCTAACTTTGGCTCACTAAAACTGATTTTTACACTTTTAATCCAAGATTCTTGTACTTTCAACGTTTTAAGGTGTTACAATAACTGTTTTTGCAAAAGTTTCAAACTTTACGCGTGGATCATCGTTTTAAGCTAATTTTGCACGAGGGTTTCGCTCACGCGTAATCGTTTTAGACGCTTTGGATCATCAAGTTTCACACTTTTGTGTTATTTTGGTGATATTGAAGCTATTTCATCACCAAAATCTGGTTTAGAAACATCTTTGGGCAAAAGTCACTTTACGAGTAGAACTACGCGTATCAAAACCCTAATTCTATGCGTAACTTGGTTCTTGGTTTGATCTTCGCTGGTTTACTCCGTGTTTTCTTGCTTGGATAAGCCTGAAAATACGTCGACTTGGGATATCTTTTGCACTGTGATAGTGTAAAAGATCACTTGGGCTAAAAACCCTAAACTTATGCATAAGCTTAAGCTTACGCGTAGAACCTTTTACGCATAAGATCTATCTTACGCCTAAGCTCTGCCTTACGCATAAGTTAATCCTACGCATAAGTTTTCTACGCATAACTTTCTGTTTACGCATAACTTTAGTGTTTTTCTCATTACTTACGCGTAAGCTAATCCTATGCGTAACCTTTGCTGTTACGCGTAACTTTGGTGTTTTTACGCATAAGTGTTATTTTGCCTTCACGTGATTTCTACGCCTAAGGATACTTCATTAACATCGTTTCATTCGACTATAAAGATCCATCAACACAAGTTATCAAAAAAAATCCAAATTTAATTTTTCGAGGAGACTAAACGTTCAATTTTTACGCGAGATTCAAATTTTGGTTTAACTGTGAAAATTTTCGTCAAAAATCCAAATTTTTGGGCCCAAATTCAAATTTTTCGGGTAAAATTTGGCGTCAAAATTGTCATAACTCAAATATTTCTTACAACATTAGAATTGAATTTTATAGTGAATTTCAAATTTTGAGAGTCAAAATTTTACAAAATTATTTTTTGGAGGGAAATTGAAATTCACTATATCGACCCTCTGTGTGTTATATCGAATTGCCTCTTCTTCTCTTTGATTCTTCTGCAGGGGAGTGACATGGATTCTGAAGATGATGCTGCATTTGTGGCATTGAAAGAAGGATACATGGCTCGCTCGCATTGAAGCGTCAAACATCATCAAATTCCGATATCCCGCAATGCGTACAAGGTGAAAGAGTTGATATACATGAAAGGAATGCTCCAATGGACGTTGAGAATGTTGTGATTACGAACCGCCGGTAATACGGACAATGAGGTTGTAGCATTGAAAAGCGGATGACAAAGACATGATCCGAGAAGATATCATACTTAACTACGACTAACGAGCCCAAATGTGACGAAGAACAAATGGTTGAGGAAGATATCTTACCCGCCTATCACACCGACACGTAACAGGATGGTCGAGGTACAATCATGTTGATCATATTTTGACCGCAAATGCGCACACAACATACCGAGCAATCGAATTTAGTAATGAAGGAGAGGTTGACCAAGTTGTGTTGCACAATGTCCGCACAACTATCTCATGTCTCGAGCCCTTACTTGTTAAGAATTCAACTAAACGCCAAATCAAACTCTTGAATCGAAAACATTCTTCTCAAAAGACCATTGCTCAGTTTCATAAAGATTTTTCAAAACTAGAGGCACATTGCATCTCTCTTGAACTTAAACTACAATACAAATCTTTTTCTTCGAACACAATGGTCGATATTCAAATGAACAAACTAATCGTGTGGATACATTAGTAAAAGAAAATGAGCATTTAAAGGCTCAAATTCAAGTAAAGGGGCTTGCACATGTTGCTTTACAAAACAAACTGAGAAGATTAACTGACAAGAGTGTGGATACTAATTTTGCAAAACTAACAATCTTGGGGAAATCGTCTCTACAACCTTTCGTGAAAACAATATGTAGTTAGACAACCAACTGCATTTAAATATGAACGTTCAAAATCTTCAAAACCACGGTTTCCCTCCCAAGTTGTTGAGAATAATCATTTGATAAAACCAGTCACTCCACATTCTTGTCCTAAGAATAATGCTTACGTTTTGTTAAACATGTTTCGTTAAACCTGTTTCGTTATTCCTATTTCTCGTTAAACCTCAACATGTGTCGCTCCTGGCAAATCTAGGATTAGTTCGAACACGGTCTAAACAGAGCATTAAAATTAAAAATTCATATGATTCAAATGACGAAGAACTATGATCTAGAAAAGGCTAGAAAAGGGCACTTCTTCAAAGGATGGAATCTTAGGTTCACGACCTAGTGTATCACCTTCGAGTGTATTATCAACACTACATATAGTAGCAAACCAAAACCTAAGTTAACTCAACAAATAGTTAGAAATAAACCCGTTGATCTAAATGTAAACTGTCAGAAACCTAATAGGTGGATCCATATAGGACGCAGACTCTTCCCAAAAGAAGTTTCAACATCCCTTAGATCTAACCTTAGATGGATACCAACAGGTAGGATTTTCAAAACCTGAGTCTTAGGTGGATTCCTACAAGCAAGATACTAAGTAGTTGCACCAAAACAAGTGGGATACCAACAACATCCATCCCTGAGGCAGGAAATGAAATCATCAAAATAGCATGTTCAGGTGTCAAGAAGATAATTGACACTACATCTTTATGCTTCTAACATCCGGAACCCGCTTACACTTGGGGATCCATGTTTTCTCTTCCTTGCCTCCCTTCTATTTTTCTATGCAGTACAACTATGGCTCCTAAAAAGCCTTAGGACCCGCTTCTCACCGTCTAAAATTTAATGATCCATCACCGGTGCTCCACCATTGTACTTAATCATCAAGAATTGGGAACATTGCTTGCTCCTCCGTTAAAGATTCTGTCCAAAATTGCTTCGAGATGTATCGAATGTTTCCGCTGCTCAACCCGATACTACTCTAATTTCTAATACACTGAATCTACAACAACAACCGTTCTTTGTAATCGCACCTCCAATCGAATCTTCGATAACAGAAGATCAAACTGTTTCCAACAACAATGAAACAAATGATGATCAACAAAATGATTAAACAAAGCGGTTTTATCGCCATTGATTCTCACGAGATATTTATGGTACTTCACAATTGTTTGATTAATTGAACATACATGGTTTCATTGTCTCTTATACATGGTTTTCTTGTCTTTAATTCATCATCAACATACGTGGTGTATGATTCTGAATCATTGAAAACATCGAGGGGAGAGAGTGTGTAGGTGGTCATTGCTTCCTTGTTCTTCTACATGCTTCTTTGCGAAAACCCAATGCCTTCTTGAATTTCTTCAATTAGAGGGAAGAAATAAGACGATCCGTGGCTCAAACGTCTCACTTTGGTGTTATCGTCTCAATTTCACGGGTGATCTTGTGTGAAGTTACCCAAATATGATGTTATGATGCCTCACACACGGTCTTGGTATCGAGTTATTGCATATTCAAAGTGATTAGTATTCCGAAAGACCACAACATTCGTGGAAAGTCGTATCATTTCTTTTCGCATTGGTTTGTTTGGTGTGATGCGTCTACATACGTGAGAAGATCTTGTTGATTTCTGGCATTTTACCCTCGAATGGATCTTCCGCAATTAGTCGATTTTCTTTTGTGTGGTTTATCGCTCATCTATGAATTTCACATACCAAACCTTCAAAAGTTAGAGGAAATGTAGGCTTCATCAAAGTTTTTAATCTGCTAAAGACAGTTGTCGTTTGGGGAAGCTGATTCGAAACTTCTTCACAATGGCTTCGAGTATAACGACTTGGAACCCGGTCATAACCGCTTAAACTTTCCCCAAACCCCATCATCACCGATACAAGCCCTCGGCTTACTCGTCAACAAATGGAAAGACTATTTGCTCCTACTTCGTTGGCGATATTGATGAACGTGCTCGTGTGTATCCGATGTTTCCGCCATTGCTCAACCCCGATAATACTCTAATACCGATACACGCTACAACAACTCTTGTTGAAGATGCACCACCGTTGAATCTACTACAACGAGTTGAACAAACCGCTTCCAACAATGATGAACCGGTGATGATGTACCCCCCCTGCAGATTTTGATCCAAATGCGTTCTTCAACCCGTTTGCTAATGAAACTGCTGCACCTGATGTCGCGGAATCATCTACAAGCCATTTGAATCCTCCGAATCTGCATAATGTATACCAACATCAACCCTCTACACATCGATGGACAAAAGACCATCCTCTAGAAAATATTATAGGCAACCCGAATCAACCCCGTTCTGAGACACCGTCTTCACACGACGGGTGAACATTGCATTTATGCACTCATGTCTGCCAAACCGAACCCAAAAACATTAAGTATGCAATGACAAAAGATAACTGGATTGAATCCATGCAAGAAGAACTCAACCAATTCAAACGTCTTGAAGTATGGGAACTGGTTGAAACACCAACAGGGGTCTACGTTATTGGTCTTAAATGGATTTGGAAAAACAAATTGGATGCTGAATGGAACGTTATCAGAAACAAGACACGCCCGGTGGCAAAGGGTTATAGACAGGAAGAGGGTATTGACTTTGAAGAATCATTAGCTCCGGTTGCTCTTCTTGAGGCTGTTCGGATATTTCTGGCGTTCGCAGCTCATATGAACATAACGGTCTTTCGGATGGACGTCAAAACTGCTTTTCTGAATGGTCAACTGAAAGAAACAGTTTATGTCGACCAACCGAAGGATTCGTTGATCCCGCTCTTCGAACCATGTCTACAAACGAACAAAGCTCGTATGGTCTCAAACAAGCTCTTCGGGCATGGTATGATAAGCTATCATCTTTCCTCATTACCAATAATTTTACCAAAGGTTGATCGACCCAAATCTTTTCATACAATATCACGGGAACATATTTTAATTGTTCAAATTTATGTGGATGACATCATTTTTGGGTCAACTCATAAAAGTACTCAATCGCTTTTGCAAAACTAATGAAGAAACATTTTGAAATGTCCATGATGGGTGAACTTACGTTCTTTCTAGGACTACAAGTTCATCAATCACCCTTTGGTATTTTCTTGAGTCACCCAAATATGCCCTTGAAATTTCAACAAATTCGAATGAATTCTTGTGATACTTATGCCACACCAATGGCACATACCAAGAAGAATGGACGCCGATTTGCATGGGAAATTGGTTGACCCTACCAAATACCGTAGTATTATTGAATCTCTCATGTATCTAATGTACACAGACCTGATATTGTCTTTGCGTTTATCTTTGCTCCCGTTATCGGTCGCGACCAACCTGAAACCCACCTCTCAGAGGCTAAAAGAATCCTCCGATACATCAAGGGAACCATTAATTTGGGGATCTGGTATCCGAAGGATTCTCGGTTTTGAACTAATAGATTTTTCAAAGCCGACACGCAGTGCTTAGACTCTCGGAAAAGTACTTCAGGAGCACTACAATTTCTTGGTGACAAATTGGTATCTTGGCAATCAAAGAAGCAGGACTGTACATCGCTATCCTCAACCAAGCGGTAATATGTAGCCATGTCGGCATGTTGTGCTCAAGTCATCTGGATGAGAACACAACTCAAAGACTCTGGTTACGTATTTGACGTAATCCCGATGTACGTGACAATCGGAAGTACTATTGCGATCTCGCAACTCAGTTCAACACTCAAAGTCAAAGCACATCGATCTTCGATATCACTTCATCAAGGACCACGTGGAACAGGGTACCGTTGAATTATACTTAGTACGTAATACCAATTGGCAGATCTTCTCACCAAAACCTTAGCTCCTGCTAGGTTTAATGAGTTGGTCCAACGAATTGGTATGCGGTGTTTGACTCAAGAGGAACTGGATGAACTCTTAAAACATTCTTAAAACCAGTCAAACACCAAAACCTCTTTTGTAAATAATTTTTCAAAAACAAAATACAAAAATATAAAACCTTCTAAAACAACAAAAATATTCTTCTATCTATATTTATTTTAACATGGCAAGTACATCTCTTCCGTCAACACTCAAATCTTTCAAAATTCAATATTTTTCCGATCAAGTGTTGAGGGGGAGAAAATAAATACTTAACTATTTCAAAATAACTGTGTACTTGCATGTTATCCTATCCAGTTGTTTCTTTTAATAATGATGGTCACATTTCTGGTTTCTGACACTCCTCGGACTAAAATTTATAAACTTTCATTATTTCTTGAGTCGAGGGGGAGTGTCGTCAAGTTTCTGTCTTAAAATCTTTAGTTTGGTAACAAAAAGGGAAGTTAAAGGCTTTGGATGAAAATTGAAAAGGTGGAGGGACTATTGTCAAAAGCTCAAAGTTATTTTCATAAAAACTCTCCACCTAACTTATCACTTCACATTTATTACACAAACCAAACATAATATACGCATATAAATCGTTCACCAAATCCGGTTATTGGATCATCAATCTGTAAGTGATTTTGTGTTTGTAACACGTTTTTAAACATTGGTTTTGATTTTCAAACAAATCCAACGGTTAAATTTACGTATATGGTTGATTTTGTGTTATACGCATACGCGTAAGAACACATGATCATGCTTATGTGTTTGAGGTTAAGATAAATGGGTCAAAACGTTTCTTTAATATCAATAATACTATGTTTATCCTCAAAATCCACCCAGAAACACAAATTGATTGTGTTTCAAAATTAGGGTTCTTGAGTCGGTTTGGGTGTTTTCATTTGTGAATGTGTTTGGCAATAAAGATTGTTATAATGGGTTGTTTTCAACATGAATTGATCATAGAAATTACCCAGAAACACTAATTGATTAAGAATTGAACTTTAGGGTTTAATGTTCTTCACATTTGGGTATTTTTGATTCACTGAAAATTGAATGTTAAAACTTCGTCATTACACTCATATGACATCTTAGAACTGCCAGAAAAACTTTGGTTCAATTCCTATGGTTAGATTTCATATGCGTAATCCGTAAGCTCTAGGGTTTAAGACTACGCGTAAGCAATCTTACGCGTAAACTGCTTAACGTGTTTTCATGCCATGTTCTGTTTAAAAATGGATGTATGTGTTAATATTGTTGCTATGATGAATTTATTTCAGGTCTGCTACACGTATAATTCAGAATCAAGGTCATTAGCAATCTACGCATAAGGAACACCTTACGCATAGAAGGTTATGCGTAAGAGAAATCTTACGCGTAGCGTTACGCGTAAGGTTCTACAAAGGGACTACTGGCGTATCCCGTGAAGGATATGCGTAAACATGACCACCTCGCATAAGGTCTACTCTTACGAGTAAGCCTTCGCGAAGGTGTTATATGCTACGCGTAAGCTCTACGCATAAGGTCCCTTTTTCCTACGCGTAATATTTCTTACGCGTAAGTAAGGATCCTACGCATAAGCTTGCGTCTAAGCGTATACTTCTCCTGTTTACGCATAAGCTACCATTTCTACGCCTAAGCCTTGATCAAACCTTCATTTTGAATTGTTACGCGTGCATTATGGTCAAAGGTCAAAATGTTGTGACGGTGACGCTCAATCACAAGCAACTCACCATCACTCCTGCAGACTTAAGGACTGTTCTCCTCATTCGACATCATACCAATGAATTCTCTACGCACCCCTCTGAAGAGACGGTTCTACAATTTTTTGATTAATATTGGGTACGACCGAAGCTTGAGGGGTTATCATTAAGCATTCTCACGTGGATCTCAAGAACATCCCTCGGCCTTGGAGAACCCTTTATATCATCATCACAAAATCCATTTCTGGTCGTGACAGCGGCTATGAGCATTCTAAGCTCATTAGAACTGCAAATCTTCGGGCCCGATCAACATGAAGCACATCAAAGTAGAAGCTCGATTTGGGATGACATGATGACATTCCTCAAAAAGCTTGGCTCAAAGATTCCTTATATCAGATATACTAAACTGTTGATCAGAGCACTTGGGTATAACCAGATATCCCCAAGAGAATCAATGACCACGACAATCACGCACATGTTTATGCGAACCTACCCTAACAGCCGATTCAAGGAATCAACAACTAAGAAAAGGGTCTTTGTGTTGCGGACCATCTTCTCTCGAGATGAACTCAAAAGCTCTACTCTTATAGAAGATATTTGGTTGTTGTGGAAGAAAACAAAGTTGGTTTTCTAGATGATAAATCTTCCGTACACCTACCAGGAAAACCGAGAAGAGGAAGTGGTGCAAGTCTTTGCAAGCACCGAGAGTCGAAGGAAGTTCCCAGGGAGAGGAATCCTCCACTTAAGAGGAAAGTTCCCGCCAAGGAAGCTATTCCTATTCCCATTCCCAAGTCTGAACCGCAAATAAAACTAACAGACGAGGACTCGGAGGATCTCTGCATCGATGAAGAGATTTTCTACTCAAAGCTGCTAAAGATGACACTACACCGGTACCTAAACCTCCCACCACCGGTGAACACGGCAAAGGGAAGACTCAGTCATTGAGCAACAAGAGGAAGAAGAATCGGGCGAAGAGCAACAAGATGAAACATACAAGAAAAAGTTCAAATTCCTTAGACTCCAACACGTTGCAAAAGAATTTGCTAAAGAACAAATGGGTGGCCCCGGAGGATCAAGTGGTGGAGCTCAACCTACACCAAATCCCGATGCGGTTAATCGACCCGATAAGGGATCTGGTGCCACCACTCTTGAGCAACAACAAAATGCGCGTGGAAGATTCTATTGATTACAACATTGAAGAACGAATCCGAGAAGTTAGAGAAGGAAAAAGTCGATGAAGAAGGCTGCAGCCTAAAGCCAAAGGCGATGAAAAAGCTAAGTCCTGAAATGAAGAAGATGTTGAGTATGATAAGTTTATTCTAGATAGTCCCGCACTGCGTTCAAAGGAAGAAACTTCGGATCCACCAAAGGACCCGGAGTCTCCACATATCTCATCATCATCAGATTCATCTTCTCACTCTTCACCACCACCATCAAAAGAACAACGGATCCACATTCGTCGATGAAGAAGCCAACGCCTCTTGGATGTCTCATGCAAAGTCACGAATCGTTAAAGGCTGTCAAACAATTGAGTCAGAGAGAGAAAAATATTACAAAGAAGAAGTTAGATTTTCTTTGCTGACCCGTGATATCTTCATGATGAGCAAGACAAGATGCAAGTTGAAACGGAGTATGTCTAGAAGCTCATGAAAGATGATCTTCACGGGAGAATGGACGAGATGATCAAAGGATACTCTCACAAGTTCCTCATGGAGGTCATTCCTAAACTGACAAAGGAGATGTATACCAGACAACTTTATCCGAATCTCTTACATCTAGCCATGCAAGCCATGAAATCAACTCCAATGAATTTGAGCATCAATCCAGTTGAACTCACAATATTCTCAGATGATGAATTGGTGAACCGGCTAGTAGCTAAAATGTCGAAACGCTCTACAATGTTTGCCTCCCACGAAGCTAAATTGTTTGAAGCATTCTTTGGAATACCAACTCAATTCGAGCATACAGAGAAGAAGTTGTAAGGCCTAAACGTTCAAGAGACGACGAAGACAAAGATCAGGATAAGGATAACGAGCCCAAACGCACGAAGAAGTCTGGTGAATCATCCTCTATTCCGTACTCAATTCAGCCTCCACCTCAAAGAACTCTAGCTCAACAAAGATCTCCTCCTCGCTCTTCAACTGAAAAACCTCAGGATTCTGAGACACCACCCAGACTCAGAAAACCGGTGATCACTTTGAGTATACGGGTGGTGACGAAGAGGAAATCCCTGAGCCCCAACAACAACCCATCTCTCCCCGACACATCTAAGAAACCGAATCTTCAACGGACCAAAGAAAAAGAAGAAAAAGGCCTATGGTGGCGTCTTATCATGGTCGGGCGAGGATGATACTGAATTTGAATGGTTCTTGAAGCTTGTTGATTCCACTCCCTACCCATCTGAAGGTCAAGAGGTTACAGAATGTAGTACATTGGAGCATACGAAACTACTGCAAGAAAAATTCCGTGTGAAAAGATGACGAAATCCGAGTTGAAGCGAATCAAGAATGAAGCATTTCAACCGCTAAAAGACAGCTCGGAAAGTGCTATTGAAGTCGAGTATCACCTTGACAATATAGGCACGAGCCATGTCTAACAATATGGATTGGCTCAACCCAGAAGCAAACATCGACTTCACCAAACGGGACAATCCTCCATATTACACCGGCTGGTCCAAACCTATGCCAACAATTGGCCAACCTCGACCTAGGATTCCATTCGAGATATTTCTTCAACAAAGACTTAGAATTTCTTCTTCACGGTGGCGATGGTTCAAGGAAATACGCTACATCATCGACACTTCTATTCCCTACAGCAGACCATATACTCTAACGCATAGCCATCGAGGAAAGAGCTAACCACATGTTCTCCAACAATGTGGAAGCTTATGACCGTGATGCAATCTGATGGGATTCACCACTGCCGGAACGCCAGAAGAATCTACTACGTAAGCGGTACCAGTTGAAGTCTAAACATGAAGTGTTCAGTACTAAGAGTATCGTTGCCATCAAACATGTTGATCTTTTGTCTAAATTGGACTACACTTTCCTCAAGAATATTGTGGTCAAAAGGCAAGATGAAAGGGATTATGCATTCTCTGAAGCGGACTTTGAGAATTTGTCTATCAACGACATTGAAGACATGTACCTTGCCAAAGTACAGGGTTGCATGAGACAATTTTCAACTGAAGTACAACATGAATTCATCAAGTCCTTGTTGATCTTCATCAGACGCATAGTCATCAAAGAACGTGTAGAAGATCTCCAGCTTGCAGTTGAATCATATCGGACCATGTCAACTTCACTCCACCTCAGCTAGATCTTCCCGACATTAACCAGCTTTCACAATACACACTCATCAACCAACCATTCGTAGTGGTTTACCTTAGTGAAACACTACGCAATGCTTGATGGCGTAGAGATCTTCACAAGTTTGGGGATCACACATTGAAGAAGGTTAGGGACGGATTAGCTTATAGGTTGAAGGATATTCATGAAGGAATTGGGTCTTAAAAGCGATGGAATTCTAAGGAAAGACGGGATGTGAAGAGGATCATCACCATGATTGATGAAAGGTTGTATCGGAAGGATCGGCCGTACACACTTGGAGAGCTTTGTGCGGTCGTCCCAGATTGCTCGCCGGCTATCAACGCCCTGTTCGCATTCCTAGAAACATTGATGGACTTCCTGGTACCCCTTGAACTGCTTCTTTTTTCATATAATTTGGATGTGTGATTATTTATATCTATGGCTTGTGCACACATAACAGTGTACAACCCGTTCTTGTCAAGAACGGACCCTGTGGTACGCCTGCCATAATCCTTACAAAAGGAGCTAAAGCTTCTTACTTTTGAGTAAAACCTATCAAACCTTTCACTTTTCAAGGTTTTGCTCAAAAGAACAAGTACTTCCCTTATGATTTTCAAAACCTCAACCGTTTATATCACTAGTTGAGGGGGAGTATTTGAATTAAAAACTTTGTTCACAAATTGTTCACAGTGGTCTTCTTCCCATAAAACTCAAAATGGTCATATTTATTCTCAACATTTCTTCAAAAATAACATTTATATGCCATTTTGAGGGGGAGAAAATTTATGTGATAAGAAATATGTTGTGTAACTGCAAATGAATCTTTGTGCTACGTGACTTAACCAACTAATTGATGAGAACTTAACCGTTGAAAGTAACTTCGAAAAGACTTGTCCGGGATGGGTAATAATTTCAAGCTAGTTCGCTAGTGATGTAAACGTGTCTCGCAAAGGAATTGTCCGAGTAGAATGTACCATTCGAGAAACTCCTGGTAGACATGATCTTTGACGGGTTTGACAACCTTTCGAGGTTTGTCCACACCTTCAAGATAGTTATTAGAGCTAGTTTTCACCTAAAAGCTACAATGTAACTCTTTAAATATGCAACGTAACCGTGTCTCGAGGGGGATTGTCTATCTTGAGTCGATCAATTCAAAAATGCGCGCTCTTTCCTCACCATGCACATTTCTGTCAAAACTCTTAAGCATGTGTGGAGGGGGAGTATTTATGCAAAAGATCAAATCTTTCAGTGGTACAAAATGTTTTTCACTCACATATACTTTAAGAGATTTTCTTGAAAATGGTTTTATGGCAATGGAGTTATAAGGAGATTAAGGTTAGGAATAACCGTCCTATGATCCGCCAGAGCCGGAGGGATCTACCCAAGGACACTACCAATAGTTATAATTAGAAGTCCTTAGGTGCGATTGTAAAAGGAGAAAATGAGAATCGGAGAAAGAAGGAGTTGAAGAATTAAAAGAAATGCAAAGAAAAGGGTGAAAAGAAATAGCCCTCTAGATTATTCAACTTAGGCGAACCACGGGTTCAATCTATATGCCCGGTCTGTCACTAGATGACACCGGTATTGAAGATAAAAGTCGTCATGGACCCAGTGACGCATGCACTAAACCTTCTTAGCCACTCAAGTTTCTCTCAAAAGAAGCTTGTTTCATTCTCACAGGGAACCCTACGTAAACTATCGGCTTTCTCCTAGAGATTGCTGGTATTGAAGAAGGAGACCCTCCCCCTAGTCTCCACTCAGGAAAACCAAAATGCACTATTGAGTCTAGAGCCATGAGATTCATCAAGAGATCTCTTAGGTACACTTGACATTTCATCACTTGTTGTTCAACTATAAGAACATCGCTGGTGGTGCGTTATCGAGTCCTTCACGAGATCTTGCTTGCAACTGTCGAGAACATTTATGAGAGGTTCACAATTGTGATCCTCAATGATTGAATGGAAACTCCTGCCAAGGTCAACATCTAACGGCCTCGACAGCGGGTCACTTGTAACTCCCCGTGGATTACGCTAGTATGTCTCGTATGGTCTACATACGTGAGGTGATGCTTGGTGTACCTCATCGACTCATCTGAACCGTAGATGTACGATTTTGCATCGTGTTATCTCACTTGTGCGACTTCGGTTAGAACGGCCTTTGTGAGAATTAGAGCTGTGTTTTCACATTATGCTGTTAACACTCTCGAAGTTCAAACTTGTAAGTCCCAGTATCCGCTTATTACTAACGTATTCATTTTTCCTCTTATGGAAGCTCTCGAGCGGAACGATCGTGCATATTCTTCACATGCTCATGCCAACATCATCACTAATGGAAGTTCTAAATAAAAGCAACACAAAGTCTAATGATTCTTCGCCAAACCAAAGAATCTACAAAGTTAAAGACTTAAAGAACTTCATTAGTACTGAAATCCAACATCAAAGAGCGTGTGGGCATGTTGAAGAATGACGTGGAGACCTTTGCTTTGAAGCGGAACTGAAGCGTAACTTGATCACGGCACAACAACAACATACTATCACCTTCATCACAAAAGAACAATGATCAAAGAACAAAGATAAAGATGACGCAAAGCGTAATCTTTTAAAGAAAACAATTTCTCTACACTAGGGTGATTGTTCAATTCAAGGCAATTCTTCTCACAAGAAAGAAGAATGTCAGAAGACGTCAAAGCTACTATTACATCAACGCCTTCACCGTTCATATTCATTCATCACCAACACTTAGGGGGAGATTGTTGGAATCACTCCTAAACCAAAATCAAGTGTTAGTAATTCATATGTAATAGTTAGCTTAATATGGCCTTTATGTTAGTAATTAGCCTTAGGCTTATGTAGAAGGCCCATAAGCCTAGGCCTAGTCCAATAAGGAAAAGGATGGGAACTAGGAGTGTTGCCCTAGCTTCCCTCCTATAAATACCTTGTAATAACCCTCACTTGAGGGTTGGTTGTTCAATATTTTCTTTCACTCACTCTCCTACGCATAACTGTATGACTATATCGTGTGTGTGTGTTTGATTATTGTTCGTCTCTTCTCTTCTCTATTTCTTCTATTGTTACTTGTGTTGCATATTTGGGAACCTAACTTGAGTGGGTATCAATAGCCAAATAGTTGGGTGAACGTATTGTTCTTGAAGTTGGGTTTTGGTCCCACGTGAACATACGCGGTGTTGATACTTTGGTTTGCTTAAAAATTTTTTTCACTTTTAATCCAAGATTCTTGTACTTTCAATGTTTTAAGGTGTTAAAATAACTGTTTTGGCAAAAAGTTTCAACCGCATACTTGTATGGATCATTGTTTTTAAGCTTGTTTTGTTGAGGGGTTTCATCCCACGCAACTTTAGGCGTTTGATAATCAAGTTTCACACTTTTGTGTTATTTTGCGATATTGAAGCTATTTCATCACAAAAATATGGTTTAGAAACATCTTTGGGAAAAAGTCACTTTTAATAGTAGAACTACGCATATCAAAACCCTAGTTATATCGCAGTAACTCATTTTGATTTGATCTTCAGTTTAGGTGGTTTACTCTATGGTTTTCTTGCTTGGATAAGCCTGAAAATACGTCAACTTTTGATATCTTGTGCACTGTGATAGTGTAAAAGATCATTTGGGCAAAACCCTAAAATTACGTTTAAGCATAAAGCTTACGGCGAGAAAATCCTACGCATAAGATTTATCTTACGGCTAAGCTTAGTCTTACGCATAAGGTAATCCTACGCCAAGTTTTCTCGCCTACTTAACTTGTTTCAGCTTAACTTTCGTGTTTGTTCCTTTCTTCGCTGCGTAAGCTAAACCTACGCAAACTCTGTTAGCATTGCAGCGTAACTTTGGTGTGTTTTACGCATAAGTGCTACTTGGCTATTGTCATTTCTACGCCTAAGGATACTTCATCAACAAAGGTTCATTCGACTACAAAGATCCATTTTAGCAACACAAGTTTTCAACATGTCACAACCACCATACTCTAACTATTTTCCTTACACTTATAATCAACAACAACAAC
Source organism: Chrysanthemum makinoi (assembly GCA_910596185.1). Classification (NCBI taxonomy): domain Eukaryota; kingdom Viridiplantae; phylum Streptophyta; class Magnoliopsida; order Asterales; family Asteraceae; genus Chrysanthemum; species Chrysanthemum makinoi. The sequence goes on along the minus strand of OU343216.1, from coordinate 69,821,234 downwards.
AACAACTAAGTCCACAACATCAACAATGGAATCAACAACAAGCAGTTTATCAACAACATACTCCACTACTTGCAGCAATTCCACAACCTCTTATAATTCAACCACCACCTAGTCTTCAAGTACAACCTTACACAAACTTCTACAATCAACATCCATCCAGGAATACTATGAAGGAACCGGCATAGTTTGGCAAGATGTGTGAAGCCTTGAGCAACCAACAATCAATTCATGAAGCTGGCTCACTTGATAGACCTCCAATGCTCACTCCGGTAATTATGATCAATGGGTGATTCGGTTCTTTAGGTTTTGTGATCTAAAGAAGCCACATGGAAAGTTATTAAAGAAGGTCATTAGGAAGGTCCATTTGATGCCTACTATCGTTACACCAGGAGATCCTAATGCTGTTCCACCAAGAGATGATGTCACCAACATTGCAATTGTTGTAGAACTCACGGGTGATCAACTTCTACACTTTGAAGCCGGCGAACTTGCAATGCAATACATCCTTTTAGGATTACCCAATCCAATCCTTCCAAGTGTTGATGCTCAAAAGACTGCAAAAGCAATGTGGGAACAGATTCATCTTCTTATACAAGGCACAACACTCAATCGGGAAGACATGGAATCCAAAATCTACTTGGCTTATGAACACTTCATGATTGAACCAGGAGAGTCATTAGAATCTTATCATCATCGCTTTTCAGATATCATTAATGATTTGGACAAACACAATATCATCATGCCATGAATTCTTTGTCAACACAAAGTTCCTAAGTAGTCTTGGTCCAGAATGGGAGAAGTATGTCATTTTTCTCTGTCAAGCTAAAGATATGCATCATGCTACCTACGAATTGTTGTACGACTATCTAAAGCCTCACCAAAAAGAAGTTGATAAGGAAAGAATTCTCCGTGGTCAAACTGTTTCACCATCACTTCCGGACAATCAACAACTTGCTTTATGGGCTCAAACAAATATTCCTCCTCAACAAGCTCTTCAACCCGCTCCTCAAACAACTACAACCATCAAACCTTACGATCCGATCCGGCCACAGAACAACCTCAACAAAATCAATTGGTTCCTTACAACAACAACATTGCTCAAGCTCTTTACAAAGGAAGTCGATGAGGACTCGATGCCTTCGGTATGAACTACAACAAGGATTTGTTATGATTGCTAAAGCATTTGGTCGTTATACAAACAAATCCAACAATCGCATTCGTTCCTCATCTAATACAAGAAATCGGTCAAGTGAACAATGGACGGTTGAAGTTCAAAATCGTGGTTATGGTCGCTCGATAGGAGGTGGTCAAGGGTTCAATGCTATGGGAAGAATAACATGGTGCTCCGACATCAAAGGGCTCAAGTGGTTGAAAAGGAAATGCTCGGAATGGGGTTAATGGTCTTCGATGCGATAACGTAATGAGAAGGGTCATCTGGCTAATGCATGTCCTAAACCGAGGACAAGAGGCAGTGCTTATTTCAAAGAGGCTTTGCTTTTGGCTCTTAAGGATGAAGCTAGTGGAACTCTTACCAACAAGGAACGGAGCTTTATGGCGAGCATCTTGCATTCGTGATGATATGGAGGACTTGCAGGCTAATGCAAAGATTGATGTTGATGGCACAAATGCAAGCACTACACATGAGTGATATGAGCCCAGTGTATGACAATCGACGGCTTGTCTCATCGTAAAACAAACAATTATCATCAATGATCTATATCTCCGCCACTCCTCTATCCGACAAGGATCGAGTGTTCAACATGAGTCTTCCACATCTCATTCGCTGATTATCAAATAGATCCAGTAGTTATATTTGATGATCAAAATGACCTTATGGTTAATATTGATAATCAAGTTGACTCGTGGTTATATTTGAGGATCTAAATAATGATCATGTTGAGACTCACGTTGAACAAAATGAGCTTTTGTCGACAGAAACGAGGCCTAACCTTAATTAAAGACCAACATTCTCGCTTGGAAATTTGCAAAATTAAAAGAAAATGCTGCACTGCTAACCAAGGATAATGAATGCTTAATTCGACAACTCAACTTTTCAAAACTCAAGAAAATCGCGGGAAAAAGGTTTTGAAGCCGCTTTTGCCAAATCACACCAAAATCAAAAATATTTGGAACGACAGATTTGTGATCTAGCCGCTTCAAAGAATGCTTTGTTGTCTCAAATAGAACAAATGAAACATGAACATATACAACAACTTAACGCTCTTACTTTGGACACTCAAAAAGCCAAGGCTGAGTTGTTAACTTGTCAAAAACATTTCTCTCGAGTACAAAAAGCATTCAACGAAATGAATAGATGACTATCTTGAGGAAATTGTCGACTTACAAAACAAAATCAAAGAGTTTAAAAATGTTGTTTATAAACATGGTGAATCAATCACAACGATTCAAAAGTTTTCTTTCAAACCAAATCCAAATGGATATGGATCGAATATTGCTGATTACAAACCTAAGTTTTCACACAGAGCATTCAAACCTAATCCCGAAGTTTAGTCGCGGCGTAACATAGAATTGATGATTCAATTATGTAGTTGTGGAATATAATCGCATGGAGGAATTAGATGCAGATGACGAGAGTCGGTCAAAAATGGAAAATGTCGTTTATAATAAACCATTTAACTATTCGAAAGCCGTAACTTTTGTCACACAACAAGATACTTCAAACACACCTTTGATTGTCACACCAGTTTCTGAAGTTAGTCCCTAACACAATGGTGCACAAGATAATCGTCCTTTACCTTCACTTAGTGAAGTAAAAACTAAAGTCGAAAGTTGTCGTGTTATCAAATATTTTGACACTTTCTTATCACGACATCAAACTTTTGGAACGTGCGATTGAATTTCATTCCGAAATAAAAGTTGAACATTTTACCTCGCCATGGGCATGAGAACAACGAGATATTTTTCAGAAAAGAATTTTACCCCATGTCAAAAATTTGAAAACTGTGCACTATATTGGGAAAGGGATTTTCACAAGGAACTTGGTCTCATGAAAACAGTTCTCGAGAAAACAGAAACATCGATTTCTAATACTAAACGTAAAAAGAAATTATTGAGAAAAGATGTTGATCGACTCTTGGAAGATGTTATATGTGCTGATATCTATAATGTTGTGTTATTGCATTCTTTGCCATATGCATCCGATTCTATATCTCTTGATATCAATGATCTGTTAAACCTATTGAAAATACTGAGATAATGTGCTTTAGTTCGAGTCTTTAAAAGCTAAAAATGAACGATTTTCAAACGAGCTTTCAACTGTATGTCGATACGCCGCCTTAATTGGTGTCAAAAAGATATTCACGATCAACAACTTGTTTTTCAAAACAAAATTGCCAGTTGCGTGTAAAAATCTTCGATCCAAAAGTTAAGCAACTGGTTGATCAAATCGTGTCTTTCAAGTGTCAAATCTCAAAATATGAACAAGAACTTGCAAAAGTTAAAAGGAATATGGTGTCATATTTGATTTACTCAAACAGACTCGTGATGAAGCATCCAATGAAACTTGATCATTATCTTGCATACACTAAAGAAGTCATGAATTTTGCTGGAAATCTTCGTTCTGAAAATCAATAGTTGGTGCACACTATTTTTACGTTAAGGGAAATGTTAGGAAAGTATGAACAACTTTTGCCTCGTAGTTAAGAGAATAGCACCGGAACACTTAGTAATCATGGAACCTAGAATCCCTCTTGCCAAATCACAAGTTGCTAACGTGCTTCCTTCTACTGAAACAGGAATAGTTGCCTTCTTTTCCAAACGTCCGCACTTCACGGCCTAGGAGCAATACAAGGAAGAATAGGAAGGCGACCAAGAAAAGAACAATAAAGAATCAAGTAGAAGAACACCTAGGACTATGAATAAGACTCATGTTGCTTCCACTATAAATATTAAAATGCAGCAAATGTAATAGGAATAGTGATGTAACAAATGCTAAACCTTTAAGTACTTTTGATATTCAGTCCGATGCACCTTGTGTTATTTGTCGTAAAAGTATGAATTCTGATTGTCATGAAAAATGTGTTGCTAAAGCTATCATCTCTCATTTACGGAATCCTAAGAATTGGAATACCTCTAGGCCCACTAATATTTCTAAGTCCGTGCTTGGTAAACGCATACTCTTTTAGATTCAAGAAAGCGCCAATGTTGTCCCTCGTAGCTCCAGCCACCTCCTAGGGAATAGTACCACCTAGTGCATTCACTAAGACTAAAGCAAATACTAGTTGGAGATGGCAGAAATGGATATATAACACACTAGGATTTAAATGGATGCCTAAAGTTATTGATATGTGTATGTCTACTATATCGCTTCCGAACCCTCTAACATTTCGGTTCCACATCTACTTCTATTCCATCTCAGTCGCCTGCGGTGTAATGCAGTGATACGATCATTCTTGGATTGTTGATAGCGGATGTTCCGATAACATGACATAAATTTAAAATCGTTATCAAACTTTGTTTCAAAGTTCATTGGCACCGCCGATTGGGAATGATCACTTGGCCTATCATGGGCTACGGAGATTACATTAATGGGAACATCGAAATTAGTGTGGTTTATTATGTGGAAGGCCTCGGTCACAATCTTTTTCTGTTGGTCAATTTCGTGATGGAGATTTGGAAGTTGCCTTTCGGGAGAAAACTTGTTTCATTCGTGATCTACAAGGAAATGATCTTATGTCCGCCAACGCCATCTAGTCTCTACACTATCTCCATGCAAGACATGATTGCTTCATCTCCCATATGTCTACTCTCAAAGGCAACATCTAAAAAATCTTGGCTATGGACCGCTCGCCTCTCACATCTAAACTTTCAGACCATCACCAACCTTGCTCGACACAAACTTGTTGAAGGTCTCCTCAGATTCGTATTCTAAAGATCACCTATGCTCGCCTGAACAAGGGAAAAGCACTCGTGCTCATTTTCCTTCAAAGGTGGAACACGCTCTCAAAGTGTGCTTCATCTTCTTCACATGGATTTGTGTGGCCCGATGCGCGTGAAGACGATTAATGGCAAACGCTACATCTTGGTAATTGTTGATGACTACTCAAGATGGACTTGGGTTTATTTTCTTCAAAGTAAAGATCAAGCTCCAAAGATGATCATCACCTTTCTACAAAAATTCAAATTCAACTCCGAACACCGCCGACAAATTCAATGTACAAAAGGAACTGAATTTGTGAATCAAACTCTTCGGGAATATTATGAGAAAGTGGGAAGTGAGCATCAAACATCTATTTCCGCACAATTTAACAAAACGGAGTTGTTGAAAGATCTAAACCGCACGCTAGTGGAAGCTGCCGAATGTTAATCAATGCTAAACTTCCGTGATACTTGTGGGTCAAGTTGCCTCAATTGCATGCTACACTCAGAACCGTTCAATGATTACAAAACGTCACAACAAAACACCTTTTGAGCTTTCCAACCGTGAAACCGAATCTCAAACACTTTCATGTATTTGGATCTCTTTGCTATCCAAATAATGATCGTGATGACTTTGGAAAGCTCAAAGCCAAAGCTGACATTGGAGTCTTTATTGGATGAATTCTAAAGGTTACCAACTGAATCGCCGTAACAAAAGGTTATGGAAACGATTCATGCTAATTTTGATGAACTTACCGAAATGGCTTCTGAGTATAACAGCTTGGAACCCGGTCACAACCGCTAAACTTCCCCCAAACCCCATCATCACTGATACAAGCCCTCGCCACCACAACAAATGGTTATTTGCTCCTCGCTCGATCGATATTGATGAACGTGCTCCGTGTATCCGCTTTCCGCCGCCAACCCGATAATACTCTTATACCTGATACACCTGCTACAACAACTACTGTTGAAGAAGCACCACCAGTTGATTCCACTACAACAGTTGAACAAACCGCTTCCAACAATGATGAACCGATTGATGATGTTCTGAATGAAGTACCCCCACCTGCAGATTTTGATCCAAATATGCTCTTCAACCCGCTTGCTAATGAAATCTAACTTGATTTCGCTGAATCATCTACAAGCCATTTGAATCCTCAAAATCCGCATAATGTATACCAACATCACCCTCTACATAGATGGACAAAAGACCATCCTTCGAAATATTATTGGCAACCCGGAACCGCCGTTACTTAGACAACGTCTTCACACGACGGTGAACATTGCATTTATGCACTCACCGCTCGCCAAATCAACCTAAAACATTAAGGATGCAATGACAAAAGATAACCGGATTGAATCCATGCAAGAAGAACTCAACCAATTCAAACGCCTTGAAGTATGGGAACTGGTTGAAAGACCAACAGGAGTCTACGCCATTGGTCTCAAAATGGATTTGGAAAACAAATTGGATGTGAAGGGAACGTATCGAAACAAGTCACTGGTGGCTAAGGGTTATAGACAGAAGAGGGTATTGACTTTGAAGAATCATTCGCCCGGTTGCTCGCCTTGAGGTCGTTCGGATATTTCATGTCGTTCTCATGAACATAAAGTTCGATGGATGGATGTCAAAGCCGCTTCAATGGTCAACTAAAGAAACGGTTTATGTCACCCAACCGTAAGGATTCGTTGATCCCGTTCCCAACCATGTCTACAAACTAAAAAGCTCAGTATGGTCTCAAACAAGCTCCTCGTGCATGGTATGATAAGCTATCATCTTTCCTCATTGCCAATAATTTTACCAAAGGTTCGGTTAACCCAACTCTTTTCATACAATATCACGGGGAACATATTTTAATTGTTCAAATTTATGTGGATGACATCACTCACAAAAAGTACTCAATCGCTTTTGCAAAACTAATGAAGAAACATTTTGAAATGTCCATGATGGGTGAACTTACGTGCTTTCTAGGACTACAAGTTCATCAATCACCCCGTGGTATTTTCTTGAGTCATTCCAAATATGCCCTTGAAATTCTTAAACAAATTGGAATGAATTTGTGACACCTATGCCACACCAATGGCACATACCAAGAAGCTGGACGCTGATTTGCATGGGAAATTGGTTGACCCTACCAAATACCGTAGTATTATTGAATCTCTCATGTATCTAAATGTACCGCCAGCACTGAGCATTGCTTTGCTTATCTTTGCCCCGCTATCATTCGCAAGACCAATGAAACCCACCTCTCGAGGCTAAAAGAATCCCGATACATCAAGGGAACCATTAATTTTGGGATCCGTATCCAAGGATTTCGGTTTTGAACTAATAGCTTTTTCAGACGCCGATCACGAGGATGCTTAGACTCTCGAAAAGTACTTCAGAGCACTACAATTTCTTGGTGATAAACTGGTATCTTGGCAATCAAAGAAGCAGGATTGTACATCGCCGCCCAACCAAGGTAATATGTAGCCATGTCGGCATGTTGTGCTCAAGTCATCTGGATGAGAACACAATCAAAGACTATGGTTACGATTTGACGTATCCCGATGTATCTGGACAATCGGAGTGCTATTGCGTCTCTGCAACTCCAGTTCAACACTCAAAGTCAAAACACATCGATCTTCGATATCAGTTCATCAAGGACCACGTGGAAAGTGGTACCGTTGAATTATACTGTGGGTAATGAATACCATTGCGATCTTCACCAAAGCCTTAGCTCCCGCTAGGTTTAATGAGTTGGTCCAACGGATTGGTATGAGGTGTTTGACTCAAGAGGAACTGGATGAACTCTTAAAACATTCTTAAAACCAGTCAAACACCAAAACCTCTTTTGTAAATATTTTTCAAAACAAAATACAAAAATATAAAACCTTATAAAACAACAAAAATATTCTTCTATCTATATTTCTTTTAATATGGCAAGTACATCTTTTCGCCAACACTCAAATCTTTCAAAATTCAATATTTTTCCGATCAAGTGAGGGGGGAGAAATAAATACTTAACTATTTCAAAATAACTCGTACTTGCATGTTATCCTATCCCTGTTGTTCTTTTTAATAATGATGGTCACATTTTCGGTTTCTCATTAACTCCTCGACTAAAATTTATAAACTTTCATTATTTCTTAAGTCGTGGGGAGTGTCGTCAAGTTTTTTTCTTAAAATCTTTCGTTTGGTAACCAAAATGGAAGTTAAAGGCTTTGGATGAAAATGGAAAAGGTGGAGGGACTATTGTTGTCAAAAGCTCAAAGTTATTTTCATAAAACCTCTCCACCTAACTTTCACTTCAAATTTATTACACAAACCAAACATAATCCACGCGATATAAATCGCTCAACAAATCCGTTATTGATCATCAATATGTAAGTGATTTTGTGTTTGTAACACGTTTTTAAACATTTGATTTTCAAACAAATCCAACGGTTAAATTACGATATGGTTGATTTTGTGTTCTACGCGATACCGTAAGAACACATGATCATGCTTATGTGTTTGAGGTTAAGATAAATGGGTCAAAACGCTTCTTTAATATCAATGATACTCATGTTTATCCTCAAATCCACCCGAAACACGAATTGATTGTGTTTCAAAATTAGGTTCTGAGTCGGTTTGGGTTTTCATTTGTGAATGTGTTTGGTAATAAAGATTATTATAATGGGTTGTTTTCAACATGAATTGATCATATTTTAACCTTAAATTACCTAAACACTAATTGATTAAGAATTGAACTTTTAGGGTTTAATGTTCTTCACACATTTTGGGCTTTTGATTCACAAAATTAAATGTTAAAACTTGGTCATTACACTCATATGACATCTTAGAACCCGAGAAAAACTTTGGTTCAATTCCTATGGTTAGATTTCATATGCGTAATTCATAAGCTCTAGGGTTTAAGACTACGCGTAGCAATCTACGCGTAAACCGTTAACGTTTTCATGCCATGTTTGTTTAAAAATGATGTAGTGTTAATATTGTTGCTATGATGAATTTATTTCAGTCCGCTACACTTATACGTAATCAAAATTAGCAATCTACGATAAGGATCACCTTACTATAGAAGGTTATGCGTAAGAGAAATCTTACCTTACGCGTAGCTGCACGCGTAGCGACGCGTAGCGTTTACGCGTAGCGCTTACGCAGTAGGTTCTACAAAGGGACTACGTGATCCGTGAAGGATATGCATAAACAAAGTGACTCTACGCGATAAGGTCTACTCTTACGAGCAAGCCTTACGCCGTAAGGTGTTATATGCGCTTACTGCAGCTTTCACATAAGGTCCCCTTTTCCTACTGCATATTTTACGCCGTAAGTAAGGATCCTACGAATAAGCTTGGCTTCACGCCAGATATTTCTCCTGTTTACGATAAGCTACCATTTCTCTACCTAAGCCTTAATCAAACCTTCATTATGAATTGTTACGTGTGCATTCTTGTAAATAAATAAATCATAACGTCACGAAACCAATAAATGTCACTAATAAGCTTAAACGTTTAATATGTTGTGGAAAATAAGTGATAACATAAACTTTAAAATTTAAAGTTAACTAACTCACGAAACTTTTCTCGACGACTTTGGACTATTGAACAAACAAGTGACTTTGGACTCGTAACAATCATTGACATGTCTCATTCAATAAGTAGACAATAAAACCTTCTATTGACTAACATTATGTCTTTCGATATGTTGGTTCTTTTGGCTAAATGTGTTTCAGAGCACGACATGGAAGCTCAAATGAATGTGGATGCACCAAATGTTCTCACCATTGCTGATATCTTCCCGCATGGCTATCCAATAAAGATTGGAAAGAATAATCTTTGTGTCGACTTTGAAACTCTCACCCGCTGAATCTTCTGTTCATTACGTGGATATTCAAGAATCATCCCTATCGAACATGCTCACCAACTCGCACATCGCCCCAGGATCTACATACGCAATTCGAATACAATGCATAAGGTCAAAGGTCAAAATGATGTGACGGTGATGCTCAATCACAACCAACTCACCATCACTCCTTGCACTTAAGGGTGTTTCTCCTCATTCCCGACATCATACCAATCAATTCTCTGCTGCACTCCATCAAGAGATCGGTTTCACAATTTTTGATTAATATTGGGTACCACGAAGCTTCGTGGGTTATCATTAAGCATCTTCACATGGATCTCAAGAACATCCCCACCTTGAGAACCCTTTATATCATCATCACAAAATCCATTTCGGTCGTGGACACGCTGTGAGCATCCTAAGCTCGTGGAACTGCAAATCTTCTGGCTCATCAACATGAAGCACATAGAAGTTGAAGCTCGATTTGGGATAACATGATGACATTCCTCAAAAAGCTTGGCTCAAAGATTCCTTATATCAGATATACTAAACTGTTGATCCAGAGAGCACTTGGGTATAACCCTGATATCCCCAAGAGAATCAATGACCCCACAATCACGACATGTTGTCGAACCCACTCCTAACTGTCAGATTCAAGGAATCAACAACTAAGAAATGGTGTTGTGTTTTAACCATCTTCTCTCGATGAACTCAAAAGCTCTACTCTTATAGAAGATATTTGGTTGATGTGGAAGAAAACAAAGTTGGTTTTCTAGATGATAAATCTTCTGGTACACCTACCAGGAAAATCAGAAGAGGAAGTGGAGGAAGTGCAAGCACCGAGAGTCAAAGAAGTTCCCCAGAGGAATCCTCCACTAAAGAGGAAAGTTCCCGCCAAGGAAGCTATTCCTACGTTCCCAAGTCCTAACCGCAAAGAAAGCAATTGACGAGGACTCTGAGGATACTTGATCGAGATGAAGAGATTTTTCACTCAACCCAAGTAAAGATGACACTACAACAAGACCTAAACCTCCCACCACCAAATTTAACACCAAGAAAGGAAGACTCCGAATTGAGCAACAAGAAGAAGAAGATTCATGAAGAGCCTCTAGACACCAAGTGATAGAAGGAAGTTCAAATTCCTTAGACTCAACATTGCAAAAGAATTTGCTAAAGATCAAATGGGTGGCCCCGGAGGGTCAAGTGGTGGAGTTCAACCTTCACCGTCCCGATGGTTAATCAACCCGATAAGGGATCTGGTGCCACCAATTTTGAGCAACAACAAAAGCGCGGAAGATTCTATTGATTACAACATTGAAGAACGAACTGCAGTTAGAGAAGAAAAGTCGATGAAGAAGTCAGCAACCTAAAGCCAAAGTCGATGAAAAAGCTAAGTCCGAAATGAAGAAGATGTTGAGTATGATAAGTTTCTTCTAGATAGTCCTCAAGACGTTCAAAGGAAGAAACTTCCGAAAGCCACCAAAGGACCCAGTCTCACATCTCATCATCATCAGATTCATCTTCCTTCACTCTTCACCACCACCATCAAAAAGAATCAACTGTGATCCACATCCAAATCGTGAAGAAGCCAACCGCCTCTTGATGTCTCATGCAAACTCACTAATCGTAAAGCCGCCAAATAGTCGAGAGAAAAATATTACAAAGAAGAAGTTAGATTTTTTCTTGTCAATTGAGATGATAAAGATCTTCATGATGAGCAAGACAATATGCAAGTTGAAATGGAGTATGTCCAGAAGCTCATGTGTTAGGAATTAGAAATTCCCGGTATTAAAGAGTCGGTCACCTCAAGTATATGTAATCGTTAGAATGCTCGTAGTCGTAGTTATTTTAAGTTAAGTAGTATTTAGTTAAGTAACACCGTGAGGACTGGGACTCAAGTCTTTACCCAATCGTATGCCTCGACCATGCTCCCGTTGTGTGTATGCATTTATAAGACTATAAATACTCTCTACCTCCCAAGGTAGAGAGTTGGAGCTCATAATAATATCTTTTCTCTCACTAAGTTCCCTAAACCTCTAACTTTCTCTCTAGAATTCCACTTATGCTTCACTTTGTGTTATGGTTTGATGTGTATGTGAAAAGTTATATCCAACAATTGGTATCAAGAGCCATGGTTAGATCATATCTTGCACATCTTTGGATTTCTAGTGGTTTTTGAGTTTGAAAAAGTTTAGTGGTTTTTGCATCATTTGATTGATTTCTAGTGTTAAAGTTTCGATTTTGGTTGTACTTTTGTGTTTAGAATCATCACAAGTGTTTAGGTTTTGATCTAGAAGGTTTGAATCATAGTGGTTGGGTTGTTTTTGGATTGAAAAGTGGTGTTTATGTGTTTTTCATGCTAGCTACTTGAGCCACGGAAAAGTTTCTTCAGAGTTTACTGCTTCACATTTTGTAGCGAAGTTACGGTTTGTAAAGCTAGCGACTTACCTAGCGGACAAGTAGTGGACTTCCACTACGTGGTAGCTTACTTGGTTCAGAATTCGAGTTGCTCTTTAGCTTAATTTGTATTCCTAGCGACTTGAGTAGCGACAGCCAAAATTTGCTAGCTTACTTGAGGTTAGCGAAGTTACTACTTAGCTTACTTGTATTTGTCTAGCTTAACTTGGGACTCTAGCGACTTAGTGGTGTATGAATTAAGCTGTTAGCTTACTTAGTGCATTATCTTCTATTTAACTTAGTGCATTATCTTCTAGCTTAACTTAGTGTAGCATTATCTTCTGTTAATTTAGCATTATCTTCTAGCGACTTGAGTGATTGTTTACGGTTTTCTTGATTTAGTAAAATCCGTGAAAGAATCTATTTCGTTTAATCATAGAGTTATAAAATCTCCGATAAACTGTAAACATGTCTACCAACGCTCCTACTATCATCTCCATCGCTGTCGGGATGTTCGCGGTACCGGCTCGATACTGCCCACCCATGCTTGATGAACCGACTACATTCTTGGGCTCAACGAATCGATTGTAACGCCTTTGGAAGGAAAATGGTGTCAACATTCTCAAATCCATTGATGAAGGACCATAAGTTGGACGACTAGAGACATACTTGATACTAATGAAGATGGTACCTCTGTTACGGAATGGACAGACCTAAAATGTATGATGAGCTTGATGATAAGGAGAAAAAGAGATTCATGCGATATCGTGGCTTCAAACATTGTTCTTCAAGGTCTTCCTAAAGACATCTACAAGCCGATCAATCATAAATGCAAAGGCAAAAGAGATGGGATAATGTTAAGATGCTTCTCTCGTGTTCAATTAACTATGGAAGATGAGAATCCCAACTCTATGACTAATTTGAACACTTCAAGATGAAACCAGATGAGAGTGTCTATGAGTACTATGTTAGATTTCATAAGTTGGTGAATGACATGAGGAACATCGAATGACTATGCCTAACATTCATGAACTCAAAATTTGTGAACAACATGAACCTAATGGCACAAGTTTGTCACTCCTGTGAAGCTCACTAAAGGATTGAAGAATACAAACTATGAGCAACTCTATGCCTTCCTCCTTCAGAATGAGAGACATGCTATGTTTGAATAATTGATTCTCAATCGCCTAAAACCAACCAGTGGAGAGACAAGCTCGCCTAATGACTCAACTCGCCTTCTACTCAAACATCGAATCACAACCAAAGTCACAAGTCATAAACCCTGGTAATGGTAATCACAAACTCATTCCTGATCCTATGTTCAAACAAGCCGATGCTGATCCACACGTGGGTAACTTCATTAATCAACTAGCTCTCCTGATTAGTCAAAACATGAATTCTCTCCCACAAACCAACAACAACCTGAACAAAGATCTAACCCACACAATCAAGCTAAGTTAAAGATGGAAGGATCGTGGTGCAACCAGCCTCAGAAAGACAAGATGATCGGGGAAGAGGTGGATGGTAGAGGTTATGTTGGTAACCATAATCGAGGAAGGAATGGTAACCAAGGTCAAGCTAAGCCAATCAAATGTTATAACTGTGGTGGTGAGTGACACATTGCAAGGAACCGTCACATCTCCAAAGCGTCCACTGAACGCCGATTACAGATAAGATGTCGCCGTACAAGCTCGTGACAATGGTGCTACTTTGGATGAAGAGGAATTGTTGTTTTACCGAGGGCAATGCCAAGACCTATGATGCAGATGTGGATGAGCTATTCAGAGATAGGTCACAATCATCGAATGCCTTTCAAGTCAGCCGATTGTGATGCATACGACTCTGATGTGGATGATGGACCTACGACACACACAATTTTATGGCTAGCATTTCTCCAATGGTTTCTCCCAAGGTCTCTCTTCACCACTAGTCGGCCCATCCCAAGACAAACTCATCTCAGAGGTATTAAAACTATACGATAATGCCGATGTGCAAAAGATGCATGACAAAGTACATTCAAACTATTGAATCAAATGTTGAAAATATGGGTATCATATTATCCCATATGATCAATATGTGAAACAAAGTGAAAGTGAAGGTGTACCAAGTGATGCATCTTCTGCAGTCAACAATGACTAAGTTTTTGATGAATACACCGTGATGTGCCCTCGATGATTCGTAATTTCTAACTAAATGCCTATAAAGAACGTGTTGCTATTTATGAACAACGTGCTAAATTTGAGTTGACCACCGTGAGCAGAAATGGATGACCAGCGCATGTACTATTAGAAAAAGTAATTTTAGAGAAGAAGTATTGAAACAAGAATTAAATTCCTTGCAAGAAAACTTTCTAAAACAGCTAAGCAAAACAAGAACTTCAAGAAAATGTGAAAATGCTTAAGCAAGAATTTAATGCAAAGGAATCAAAACTCTTGAGAGATTTTTCTAATCTGAAAACTTTGAAAACAAACTTGAAAACAAGTTGTACATACAAGGAAACACCATTCAGACCGCCACATGGTCACTAAACATAGAGTTCTAAGCGATAAGCATAGTGTTCCCATTGTTGATAAACCCAACCCGAAGTACATTAGAAAGAAAGGCTACCAAAGTGTGATCTATGATGGCAATGAGATTTTAAACCTAGACAAAACCTAGTTATTGAGTGCACCGAGGAAGATAAGAAATCAGATGAAGTCACTAGGGAAAGGATGAACAAAAAAATTAGATGATCCTGCAAATGCAAGAAAATAATTATCACCCCATGACTACAAAAAGGAAAACTGGATTTCTTTGAACATGTTTAAGCCTCAGACATTGTTGACTCTCAACAAGTTTTCTCGAAAAAGGATTTAGATAAGCGTAAAGTCGAAAATATTGTTGAAACAAACCCTCCCCTATGGAAAATGCCTAGAGCACCGTAGTATCTCCTAATACACCAATGCATCTTGTTCCTAGAAAAATTGCCACTAAAAGCAAGACCTTAATTAGCCAATATGTTATATTTCAACTATTTGTTGATTTTGAGAAAACTTGCAAGAAAAGGATCACACCCACTGGTATAACGGAAGGAGAAAGGGTTTTGAGCAAATGAAAGAATGTTATTTAACCGAGGTCATGCCTTTCTTTAAACTTCTAAAAGATCACTTTGAGAGTCTTTAAAAGGGGATAGAAACCTATATCAAGGAATGGAAAAGGAATTTGATGCAATGGTAGTTGAAGTTAGTGATTATGAGCGCGCACTAAAATATAATGAGATTGAGAGGAAGAACTTGCATACATTAAATGAGACTTATTGAATGTGTTGCTCAAGATATCTTTTTCACCGCTTCAAATTGCTCTATTAATGCTTCCAAATTTCATGAACTATCTGTGGCCCCGAAAGTCTCCCATGATCGTGTCATTGAGCTTGAAAAAAATAATTCTAAACTAAACGAGAAAATTGAACTGATGATCACGACAATTTGGTTAAACATTTTTCTAAACTAGAAGTTGAGCATTTTAATTTACAACTAAAATATCAACATCTTAAAGAAAATGTTAAAACTTCAAATATCAAGACATCGCCAGATGCTCCAGAGTTTGATGCAGTTTTTCAAATTAACAAACGTGATGAATGTTCAAGCTCACAAACAACACCATCGAAAAGTTGAAAGCCCAAATCTCTCAATTAAAGGGTCAAACGAACAATATGACAGGCTCCCAAATGCCTCCTCCTTTAGATTCTCCGAATTCTCAAACTTTTCATCTTCAAAACTTAGTTGATGCCTTACAAAAGGAAAACGAGAGTTTTCTAGAAGAAAATGAAAAGTTAAACGACATTTTAAAGAGTTATATGATTCAATAAAAGTCACCCGTGACCAAAACAACGAAAAATAACGCTCTTACAAAAGGAAATTGAGAATCTGGAAGTCGGGAAATGGGAAACTGCCACTTGTTTTCAATAAGAATGTTGTCTCAAAGTCACCCTTAGATGCAAATACACCGCGGATGCTTAAATATATTCCTCCTCATCTTAGGAATAATGAACATGCTTTTCATGAATACTGTGCTCACCTTAAGGATAGTCTAGAATGTCTCCGGGAGATTGTCGAAGAGGATTTCATTAACAAACCTCTTGATAGTGAAATTAGGTTTGCTTGCCTCCGGGCCAAACGATCTCAAGAGTTGCTAGAATGTGTAATTGCAACATGTCCAAAATCCTTAACCTTAGGTGCAAAAGGCAAAGCTGTGATGCCTTGTTCTATGCCTAGTGCCAAGCATGGAATCCGCTCTATGCCCTCTTAAGAAAGGAAACACTAATGCCTTCAAGTAGTTCGACCGGATATGTTAGTGCTAAGAAAGTGAACTTTAGTGTGCCTGCAAAAAGCTCAAATCACAGCCTTAAAGTATACACTAATGTGCCTTCTAGTACTTCAGATCCTTGCACATCAAGTTCGGGAATGCAAAAATTAGATCAACCAACTAATGTTCCCATTCCCTACAGAGTAATCAAGGACTTAAAGAAAGCGTGTCAAAGTCTCAAGACAATACAAGGAATGATAGGACCTTGCAAGCTAAGAATGTGCATTGGAAGAGAGGAGAAGACCAATCTAGGAACTTTAAGCTTGAGTTGAATAAAACGAATCGTGTTGATTCAAGTATTAGCCTTAGGCGCATCGTAATTAATTCAATTCGATACTATTTGCAAACCTTGTAATGTGTCAGTCCGCTTGAATTTCAATGCTAATCATGAATGTGTGAATGCTTTGTCTACGTCTGTCAAATGCCCGCTTAAAATTGTTAATGCTAATAATCGTGCAAATAAGGCAAAAAGGCAAAACGAAAGATTGTTAGAAAACAGTGGAAACCCACAAGAAGAACTTTTATAAAGATAGGTTATTATTGGATACCTTTTGGCCATAAGAATAATCAGTTTTGTTCTCAAACCGCTAAGATTATGCCCACTAGAAAATGGATGCCTACTGGTAGAACTATTCCCTTAAGAAGTGAACATACTTTGAATAGGTCAAATACAGACACCAGACTGCATCTATTCCCAATGATTCCATTGCTTCTACTGATATGGATGTTTCTATTTCTCGATGGTGTTCCAATTATCGTTACTAACCAAGTGGAACCCATTCTTGCATGGGGATCCCAATTATCCAGCTTATCCATTCTTGCTGTGTTCAACCCAGATCGTTCAAATCGCTCGTGGTACCCGGACTGTCGCCCAAGCATATGACTCGAGACCGTCATGCTCATGAACTGCGAGCAAATTCATCGGACAGTAGATTCGGTAATGATCATTTCGTGCAATTGGTTATGGTGATTATGTTGTTGGTGATAGTGTTATCTCTAGAGTATACTATGTATAAGGTCTTGGTCATAACTGCTTCCTTGGTCAATTCTCGTGATTCTCGATCTAGAAGTAGCCTTCGTGAAAACATACTTGCTTTGTTAGAGAACTTGATGGTAAGGAACTTTTAAAAGGAACTCGTGGTTCAAATCTTTACACCATCTCTATAGAAGATATGATGAAGTCTTCTCCAATTTTCTTGCTGTCAAAGGCTTCAAAACAAAGTCATGGTTATGGCATCGACGTCTCAATCACTTGAACTTCGGCACCATCAATGATCTCTCCGGAAAGGACTTAGTTGTAGGTTTACCCTGACTAAAGTATGAAAAGGATCATCTTTGTTCAAAGATGTCAATTGGGAAAAGCAAGAAGTATGCCCATAAACCCAAACCTACTAACTCTGTCACACAAGTTCTTCATACAATTCATATGGATTTATGTGGACCAATGAGAGTGCATAATATCTTTGGGAAGAAATATGTGTTAGTTATAGTTGATGATTACTCTAGATTCACCTGGTCAAGTTCTTAAGGACAAAGGATGAAACTCCTGATATCATCATCAAACTCATCAAACAAATGCGAGTTCAAACAAAACCGCCGTAATTATCCGACGCACAATGGAACCGAAGTTTGTTAACAAACAACTTAGTGAATTCTATGAAAGCATTGGAATCAGCCATCAAAGAAGTGTTCCACTAACTCCTCAACAACGTAACGTGTAGTTGAAAGACCTAAATCGAACTCTTGTAGAAGCCGCCGAACAATGTTGATTTACTCAAAAGTTCCAATGTTTCTCCGGCTGAAGCTATTGCCACCCATGCTACACACAAAATCGCTCCCGATTCACACTCGCTCATGGAAAGACACCATATGAACTTGTCCACAAATGTAAAACCTAATCTCTTTCCTTCCGTGGTGTTTCCGTATCACATCCAACTAATGAGGGTCAAGACTTAGAAACCTTAGAGCTAAAGTCCACATTGAGTATTTGTGTGGTATGCACCAAACAAAAGGGATACCTAATCTATAACAAAGAACCCGAAATCATCATGGAAACCATTCACGTTACGCTTGATGAGCCGACCGTCAAATGGCTCCTCGACACTCCAGCCAGACCCGCACTTCAAATCTCCCATTGGTTCATCCCTTGTACCAAATTCTTCGAAACTCCATATGTACCTCATCCAAAGATGATTTAAAGAAATTGTTTGATCCTATGTTTGATGAACAGTATGAACCAAGTGCTAATGAATCGACAATCTACCGTGAGGTCGCTTCATATTCCCTGAATGACGCCAACTCTCAATCTCAATATCATTAAGTCAAGAGTTTCATCACCGATCACTTCCTCATCAACAAATCATCAAACTTCGAGGGTACATCATGGAACTATGTCCGGTATCAATAATGAAGTTAATCCCTTTGCTACTCCTGAAGATGCTCCATTTGAAAATGTATTTGTTCTCTAATCTTCATCAACCATCTTCTTCGTGAGACATCGATCGCTACTTTAGTCCCTCAACCACGCCACATGAACACCTCTCATAAATGGACTCAATCATCCATTGGACAACATCATTGGAAATCCTCTCATCCCCTGTATCCACACGGAAACAACTTGCAACATATGCCTTATGGTGCTTCTTCAATCTGCACTCTAAGATCGTGGACCAAAGATGTTAAAACCGCCATGGATGAAGCTCGCTGGTTCAATGCCATGCAAGAAGAAATTCATGAGTTTGATCGATTTGATGTATGGGAATTAGTAACCGCTCAGATTGTTATGATCATCTAAAGTGGATCTTCAAAGTGAAACTTGATGAGCATGGTGATGTGTTAAAGAACAAGGTTCGATTAGTTGCAAAAGGATACCGTCAAGAGAGGGTATACTTTGAAGAATCATTTGCTCCGGCTCGATCGAGGCAATCGCAATATTCTTAGCCAATGCCGCAAGTAAGAACATGGTAGTCTATTAGATGGATGTAAAGACGGTTTCAACGGAGATCTTAAAGAAGTTGTCTACGCCACCACCCCGAAGGCTTTGTGAATCCGAGCATCCTACTCGCTTATCGCCCAAGAAAGCTCTTTAACGATTTAAATCAAGTTCCAAAGGCATGGTATGATACGCTATCAAAGTTTCTTCCGTCGAACGGGCTGCCAGGGTGAGCGCTTGATCCAACATTGTTCACCGTAAAGTCGCAAACATTTAATTCACGCTCAAATATATGTTGATGATATTATCTTTGTTCTCGACCGACCCCAATGAATGTGATCATTTTTCAAAAGAAATGGGTTCCAAATTTCAAATGTCGATGATGGGACAAATGTCATTTTTTCTTGGGATTACAAATTTCACAAAGTCCCTGAGGCATTTTCATTAATCAATCTTAATATGCAAATGAAATTTTAAAGAAATTTGTATTTGTATCACGTGACAATCGCTGGACACTCCCATGATTGAACGTACTAAACTTGATGAGGACCACTCAGGGATCATGGTAGACCAAACAAAATATGGTAGACCACCGGGTTATTGCCTGATGATTATCAAAAAATCAAAAAATATTTTTGGGAGAAAGAGAAACAATGGTTTATTGTCTTTTTTCAGGCAATAACTGGCGTAAGAAAAGAAAGCGAGCCATGTTTTACCATGTTTTCAAATTCCATGCTCGATTCTATAACATTTATCTCTCGAAAACTAAATGCTTTGAAAATAACTCGGTCTCTATTTTGATAATCATCGGGACTTATCTCTGTGTAAAATTCTATCTCAATCAACAACCTATGTCATTGATTGAGGGGAGAATGATTTCAATTAAATTAAAAAGTTATTTGGCATTAAATTGTTTTCAAAAGATGTACATGCATGTTTTATCAATGGAGTTTAAAGTATTAAAATCCGATCCTATAGCTAAAACGCTTTCATAATCAAGTCACAATTCTCCTTAAAAGCTTTCAAAATCAATTTAAATCTATAAGAGATCACAAATCTCAAATGATTTGATAATTGTGATCGGGGAAGAATGTGTGATTTAAACTGGATTTAAACCGATAATTGTAAATGGTTTTATAAGAATGTACATGATGTCCTCCCGCATGTGACAAAGCGATTTCAAATTTTTCAATGCACATGTTGTGGGGGAGCATCTATCTTAAACCTATAATTTGAAACGTGATCATTTATCTCATAAAAGGTGTTCTCTAGTATGTGTAAAACTCCTTTCAAACCTAGAAGCACATATTGAGGGGAGCAAAATCATGAAAATCTCATCCTTCCCCAAAATGCTTTATCTACTTGATTCGATTTGGGAAGTGATGTTGATATCTTTTAGAAAATGGTAATCAAAGAAGTTAATTCTTCTTCTTGCCTCCGTGTGCAAAACAATTTCAAATACTTGATGCACATGTTGAGGGGAGTTCGTTCTAAAAATATCAAAAACAATTCAGGTACAAAATGCTTTGATAATATATCACAAGTATCCGAATTGACTTTCAAATGGTTTTCAATTGGATCCAATGGCAGATGAACAATACCAAATAGACCGACCAACTTTACTTTATGTACTGCGGATATAAGGATGATAAGGTTAGGTATTGGTTCCCATGATCCTACGAACCGGAGGGATCTACCAGGACAATCCACTAGCTAGTGTAGAAGTCCTTAGGGATGATGATAAAAGGAGAAAAATGAGATATGGGAAGAGTGCGGACTAAGACTAAGCTAGTACTGGAATAAACCCAACAAGGTTCTAGTTATGAAGTCTCTAAGCACCTAAGGGGTTGAAGAATTAAAAAGAATTGAATGAGAATAGGGTGAAACAAATAGCCCTCCATTTATTCAACCTTAGGGCGTAAACCGGTTCAATTCATATGCTATCGATGGTAACATCGGATTGAAGACAAGACGTCATGGACCAAAGGACGACCGCACTACAACTTCCCAAACCACTCAAGTTCCTCTTAAAAGGACTTGTTTCATTCTCACGATGAACCGACATTATCTATCGACTTTCTCTTAGAGATTATTGATATTGAAGGAGGAGACCCTCTCCCTAGTCTCCGATATAGGATCCAAATATGCACAAATTGAGTCTAGAGCCACGAGATCATCAATAAATCTCATTAGGACACTTTCAATGAAGACTCTCTGTTTCACACAATATGGAAAGAGAGATTATATCTTGAGTCCTACGTATTATCCTTGTGGTATTGCTGTAACATCCGAAAGTGATATGCAAACATACTCACAATGAAGATGGAAAGCCTTCTCGAGCCAACATCTAACAAGCTCCTGGTAGGTGGCATGTGAGATCTATTATATTGATCAACCATGTGACAACGAACGTAAACAATGGGGCTTTCATATCTTTGAATCAATCCCGGTTCAGTTATGGATTGACGGATACCTTTGAAAAACCGGTCTTTGTGCTTTAAAACCTCTTTTCATTAAGCACGTCGACCGTGTACTAATTTTTCAAATCAAAAGGTGTTTTATGATTGATAATTGATTTTCATTAAAACCTTCGTTATATTGCAAAAACAATTTCTATTGAGCAATACACGATTGTTTTTCAATTATCTTTTCATCAATCATGGAAAAAACCGTTCACTCCATCCGTGTTGTCTTCTTTGAGACGTTCGGTTGGAAGAATAGAGCAAATTAAACCTGTCAAGGAAATTCTCGAATTATACCACGTCACAGGCAGACTTGTAATCATCAACGGGAACCGTGGGTCGTGTACCTCAATTCATCGAAAGTTTTCAAAGACACTTTCGTGCGCTTTATTTCTAATCGCTTATGCGCACCCCGACGCTTGCGCCGATTTGACGAATGAAGCGTCAATCCATAGCCGCATGCTCACCTAACACATTCATCTCAAAAGAAATCATGATTAGTGCATCAATGACTCTGATATTTATTACTCCATGCTTCTCGCTGGCACGCCAATATCATGAATCATCGAATGCTTCCGCTACTCGATGAAGAGATATCATGATCCGCACGTGAGCATCGGTCCAATGTCACAACATCACATAATACCAACACCACAATGGATGTATCAGAGATTTTCCATTAGCCGATGATCTCAAATGTCGGCTCAACATTATTATCACGTGGATCAGGAAAAGACCTCCACTTGGATTAACCAAACATGCAATGAGTGGAATCAATGACTACTGAGCCGAGCAAAGTAATACATCAAGAATGCAAGATCAATTGTTAATGTAATATCCGATTGTATTCAATGTCATTTTAGTATATGGTTGAGGTGACCTCCCTTAGGGGAGATTGTTAGGAATTAGAAATTCCCGGTATTAAAGAGTCGGTCACCTCAAGTATATATAATCGTTAGAATGCTCGTAGTCGTAGTTATTTTATGTTAAGTAGTATTTAGTTAAGTAACACCGCGGGAGGACGGACGGTCTTTACCCACCGTATGCCCGATCCACCACGTTGTGTGCGATTTATGTAAGACTATAAATACTCTCTACCTCCCAAGGTAGTTGAGCTCATATATAATATCTTTCACCTCTCTCACTAAGTTCCCTAAACCTCTAACTTCTCTCTAGAATTCCACCTATACGCCATACTTGTGTTAATGGTGATGATGTATGTGAAAACTTATATCCAACATCATGAAAGATGATCTTCAAGGGACAATGGATGAGATGATCAAAGGATACTCTCACAAGTTCCCATGGAGGTCGCTCCAACCGACAAAGGAGATGTAAAACGGACAACTTTATCCCATCTCTTACATCCGCCAAACAAGCCATGAAATCAACTCCAATGATTTTGAGCATCAATCCAGTTGAATCCACAATCTTCTCGTGATGATGAATTGGTGAACCGCTAGTAGCTCAAATGTCAAATGCTCGCAACGCTTGCCTCCCACGGCTACATTATTGAAGCATTCATGAATACCAACTCAGTCAAAGATACGAGAAGAAGTTGTAAGGCCTAAACGCTCAAGAGACTAATGCGAAGACAAAGATCTAAAGGATAACGGAGCCCAAACGCACGAAGTCCGTGAATCATCCTCTATTCCGCATCAATGCGCCTCCACCTCAAAGAACTCCACCAACAAAGATCTCCTCCGCTCTTCAACGAAAAACCTCAGATTCTCAGAGACACCACCCTGCACTCGAAAAACCGGTGATCACTTTGAGTATACGGGTGGTGACGAAGAGGAATCCCCGAGCCACAACAACAACCCATCTCCCGACACGCTAAGAAACCGTAATCTTCTTCAACCGGCACTAAAGAAAGAAAAGGGCCTATGACCGACGCCTTATCATGGTCGGACGAGGATGATAATCAATTTGAATGGTTCTCGGCTTGTTGATTCCACTCTCTACCCATCCGGGTCAAGAGGTTACGAATCGTAGTACATTGGAGCATGCTAAACTACCGCAAGAAAATTCGCAGAAAAAAGATGACGAAATCCGAGTTGAAGCGAATCAAGAATGAAGCATTTCAACTGCTAAAAGACGACTCGAAAGTGCTATTGAAGTCAAGTATCACCTTGACAATATAGCACGAGCCATGTCTAACAATATGGATTGGCTCAACCCGCATAAACATCGACTTCACCAAACGGACAATCCTCCATATTACACCGACCGTCCAAACCTCTACCAACAATTGGCCAACTGGACGCAAATTTAGGATTCCATTCAGATATTTCTTCAACAAAGACTTGGAATTTCTTCTTCACGGCGTATGGTTCAAGGAAATACGCTACATCATCGACACTTCCATTCCCTACCATATACTCTAACTACATAGCCATCGAAGAAAGAGCTAACCACATGTTCTCCAACAATGTGGAAGAGTATGACCGTGATGTATGGGATTCACCACCGCCGGAACACCGGAATCTACTACGTAAGTCGCCAGTTTAGAAGTCTCAACATGAAGTGTTCAAGACTAAGAGTATCGCTGCCATCAAACATGTTGATCTTTCGTCTAAATGGGACTACACTTTCCTCAAGAATATTGTGGTCAAAAGGCAAGAAGAAAGGGATTATGCATTCTCTCGGCGGACTTTGAGAATTTGTCTATCAACGACATTGAAGACATGTACCTTGCCAAAGTACATGGTCGCATGAGACAATTTTCAACTGAAGTACAACGTGAATTCATCAAGTCCTTGCTGATCTTCATTAGACGCATATCATGAGAACGCGGTAGAAGATCTCCAACTTGCGTTGAATCATATCGTAACCGTGTCAACTTCACTCCACCTCAGCCTAGATCTTCCCGACATTAACCGCCTTTCACAATACACATTCATCACCAACCACGGAGTGGTTTACCTTAGTGAAACACTATGCAACCGCTGATGGGGTGTAGAGATCTTCACAAGTTTGGGGATCACACATTGAAGAAGGTTAGGGACGGATTAGCTTATAGGTTGAAGGATATTCATGAAGGAATTAGGTCTAAAAAGCGATGGAATTCTAAGGAAAGACGGGATGTGAAGAGGATCATCACCATGATTGATGAAAGGTTGTATCGGAGGGATCAGTTCGTAACACTAGAGAGCTTTGTGAGGTCGTCCCATGATTGCTCTCGCCGGGCTACGCCGCTCAGCCGCATTCCGAAACATTGATGGACTTCACGTACCCCTTGAACTCGCTTCTTTTTCATATAATTTGGATGTGTGATTATTTATATTCGTGGCTTGTGCACACATAAAGCTGTACAACCCGTTTTGTCAAGAAAGGACCGTGGTACGCCTCGCCACAATCCTTACAAAAGGAGCGAAAGCTTCTTACTTTTTGAGTAAAACCTATCAAACCTTTCACTTTTCAAGGTTTTGCTCAAAAGAACAAGTAGTTCCCCTTATGATTTTCAAAACCTCAACCGTTTATATCACTAGTTGAGGGGAGTATTTGAATTAAAACTTTGTTCACAAATTGTTCACAGTGGTCATCTTCTCATAAAACTCAAAATGGTCATATTTATTCTCAATATTTCTTCAAAAATAACATTTATATGCCATTTTTGAGGGGGAGAAAATTATGTGATAAGAAATATGTTGTGTAAATGCAAATGAATCTTTGTGCCTGCACTTAACCAACGAATTGACGAGATCTTAATCGTAGTAACTCAAAAGACTTGTCCGGGACAGGTAATAATTTCAAGCTAGTTCGCTAGTGATGTAAACGTGTCTCGCAAAGGACTTGTCCAAGTAGAATGTACCATTCGAGAAACTCCTGGTAGACATGATCTTTGACGGGTTTGACAACCTTTCAAGGTTTGTCCACACCTTCAAGATAGTTATTAGAGCTAGTTGTCACCTAAAAGCTACAATGTAACTCTTTAAATATGCAACGTAACCGTGTCTCAAGGGGGATTATCTATCTTGAGTCGATCAATTCTAAAGTGCGCGATCTTTCCTCACCATGCACATTTCTGTCAAAACTCTCAAGCATGTGTAGAGGGGGAGTATTTATGCAAAAGATCAAACTCTTTCAGTGGTACAAAATGTTTTTCACTCACATACACTTTAAGAGATTTTCTTGAAAATGGTTTTATGGCAATGGAGTTATAAGGAGATTAAGGTTAGGAATAACCGTCCTATGATCCGCCAGAGCCAGAGGGATCTACCCAAGGACACTACCAATAGTTAGTATTTAGAAGTCCTTAGGTCCTGACAAAAAGGAGAAAATGAGAATCTTAGAAAGAAGGAGTTGAAGAATTAAAAAGAAATGCAAAGAAAAGGGTGAAAAGAAATAGCCTCCGTGATTATTCAACTTAGGCGCATAATCGAATCAATTCATATGCACCGTCAGTCACTAGATGACACCCGATTGAAGATAAAAGTCGCCATGGACCCAAAATGCACTAAACCTTTTAGCCACTCAAGTTTCTCTCAAAGAAGCTTGTTTTCATTCTCACAGGAACCCTACGGAACTATCGGCTTCTTAGAGATTGCCGTATTGAAGGGAGACCCTCTCCCTAGTCTCCGCTCAGAAAACCAAAATGCACTATTGAGTCTAGAGCCACGAGATTCATCAAAAGATCTCTTAGGAACACTTGACATTTCATCACTTGTCGTTCAACAATAAGACATCGGTGGTACGTTATCGAGTCCTTCACAGATCTTAGCAATCTGTATAGAACATTTATGAGAGGTTCACAATTGTGATCCTCAGTGATTAAATGGAAGTTCCTTCCGGTCAACATCAAATGCTCGACAACAGGTCACTTGGTACCCCCGTAGATTACGCTTAGTGGTCTCAAACGGTCTAGGCGTAGGTGATGCTTCGGTGTACCTCAAATGACTCATCTAACCGTGTACTTCGTACATCGGTTATCTCACTTGTAGGACTCTGGTTCAGAACGCCTTTGTAAGAATTAGAGTTGTGTTTTCATACTATGTTATTAACACTCTCGAAGTTCAAACTTGTAAGTGCCCGTATCCGCTTATTACTAACCGCATGTTTTCTCTCTTATGGAAGCCGGATGAACGATCGCGTTCTTCATATGCTCATGCCAACATCATCACTAATGGAAGTTCTCTCAAAAATCAACACAAAAGTCGAATGATTCTACATCAAATCAAAGAATCTACAAAGTTTAAAGACTTAAAGAACTCATCGCCATTCTAAAATCCAACGCCAAAGAGCATGAGCATGTTGAAGAATGACGTGGAGACACCGAGCAGCCAAGCATCTGAGGCGTAATTTGATGCATAACAACAACATACTATCACTATCACCACTAAGAACAAAGATCAAAGAACAAAGAATATGATGATCGCCAAAGAGACGGTTTAAAGAAAACAATTTCTCTACACGGGAGATTGTTCAAATCAAAGCAATTTTCTCACAAGAAAGAAGAATGTCGGAAGACGCCAAAGCTACCATTACATCACCTTACCGGTTCATATTCATTCATCACCAACACTTAGGGGGAGATAGTTGGAATCACTCCTAAACCTAAATCAAGTTAGTGATTCATATGTAATAGTTAGCTTAATATGGCCTTTATGTTAGTTATTAGCCTTAGGCTTATGTAGAAGGCCCATAAGCCAAAGCCTAGTCCAATAAGGAAAAGGATGGGAACTAGGAGTGTTGCCCTAGCTTCCCTCCTATAAATACCTTGTAATAACTCTCACTTGAGGGTTGGTTGTTCAATATTTTCTTTCACTTCCTACGCTGCAACCGCATGACTATATCGTGTGTGTGTGTTTGATTATTGTTCATCCGCCTCTCTTCGCCTCTTCATTTCTTCTATTGTTACTTGTGTTGCATATTTTGGAACCTAACATAAACTCAACATAGTTAGGAGTGGCATATTTGGGAACCTAACTATATCTTCGTGAGCCGCAGTTAATGGGATATACAACATAGTCGGATACCAATAGGACACTAATAAAATTTTTCTTCACTTCATTTTCCACAATACCAAATCCATCATCTCATCAATACCATTCATCAACATACAGAACACCCATAGCCGGTCAATGTGTTACACTCACCATTTTCAACAAATGTTAAACCACACCACCAATGGAGAAACCATTGATCATTTACACCGTGATCGAGATATACCGCCCCAACCGAACCTCAATCAATTTAGATCGCACATATCGACTTTCCAGCGCAAAGGGTATCGGCTCGGACGCTCTGGCCTAACTATCGAATCACCTTCTCCGCGAAAAATCATTCATAAACAAAAGTTTGCCACCAGCCGCGTAAAATCATCATACTTAGCTTCATGGCCACCGATTCACGTTCTATGATGCCGACCCAGATGGTTTGCAGTATCGCAAGGATATTGTTGGTATAACCGGATTTTGAGTTATTGGTCAGTTAGGATTGATCACTGTGATGACGTGATCGCGGAGAGCGTGGGAGGATCTTTGATTTCGACTTTCCAACATCCCGGAAAGTATCGCTCCAAATCATTGGGTACTCTTGATTGTGATTTTGTTTGTTTATTATGGCGACACATATACCCCATTGCCGTTAAAAGCCAAGCGTCACAATCCTTATCAAAGGAGCGTAAAGCTTACTTTTAGTAAAACCTTCACTTTTCAAGGGTTTTGCTCAAAAGAACAAAGTACTTCCTTATGTTTTCAAAACCTCAACCGCTTATATCACTCATTGAAGGGAGTATTTGACTCAAAATCTTTGTTCACAAATTGTTCCCGATGGGTTATTCCACTAAAAAAAGTCATGGTCATTTTTCTCATTCTTCAAAAACATTGATATGCCATTTTTGGGGGAGAAAATACGCGATAAGAAATATGTTGTGTTTTGCTTATGAATTCTCATGTGAAAAGACTTTAACCCATGAATTGACGGGATCTAAACAGTCTTACATTGAAAAGATTTGTCTTCCAAGACCTATCCAAGTAAATTGTACCTATTCGAGAAGCTCTTGATAGACATGAACTTTGACGGGTTTGACAACCTTTCGGGATTGTCCACATCTTCAAGGTAGTTATTAGAGCTAGTTTTCACCAAAAGCGACAATGTATCTCTTTAACTATACAACGTAATCGTGTCTCGCAAGGAATTGTCTATCTTGAGTCGATCAATTCTAAAAGTGCGCGCTTTTTCCTTACTGCAAGATTTATGTCAAAACTCTAAGCACATGTTGAGGGGAGTATTTAAAGATCAAACTCTTACAAAGGATACAAAAATGTTTTTCATTCATAAACACTTTAAGAGATTTTCATGTAAATGGTTTTATGGAAATGGAGTTATAAGGTGATTAAGGTTAGGAATAACTGTCCTATGATCTGCCAGAGCCTGAGGGATCTACCCAAGGATACTACCAATAGTTAGAATTAGAAGTCCTTAGGTATGATTGTTAAAAGGAGAAAATGAGAATCGGAGAAAGGAGTTCTGTTAGGTTCCCAAATATGCAACACAAGTAACAATAGAAGAAATAGAGAAGAGAAGAGAGGCGGATGAACAATAATCAAACACACACACATGATATAGTCACATCGCCATTTAGAGAGAGATGAAAGAAAATATTGAACAACCAACCCTCAAGTGAGGGTTATTACAAGGTATTTATAGGAGGGAAGCTAGGGCAACACTCTTAGTTCCCATCCTTTTCCTTATTGGACTAGGCCTAGGCTTATGGGCCTTCTACATAAGCCTAAGGCTAATTACTAACATAAAGGCCATATTAAGCTAACTATTACATATGAATTACTAACACTTGATTTAGGTTTAGGAGTGATTCCAACAATCTCCCCCTAAGCGTTAGTGATGAATGAATGAAGAGTGAAGGCGTTGATGTAATAGTAGCTTTGACGCCTTCTACATTCTTCTTTTTGTGAGAAGAATTGCCTTGATTTGAACAATCTCCCCAATGTAGAGAAATTGTTTTCTTTAAATGTTCCTCGCACGCCATCTTTATCTCTTTGTTCTTAGATCATTGTTCTTTTGTGATGAAAGTGATAGTATGTTGTTGATGTCCGATCAAGTCCTCGCCGTCTCCGCTTTCACTCCATGTCTCCACGCCATTCTTCAACATGCTCACACGCCTTTTAACGCTGAATTTCAAAGATCTGATGAAGTTCTTTAAGTCTTTAAACTTTGTAGATTCTTTGATTTGATGTAGAATCATTCTGACTTTTGTGTTGCTTTTGAGAGAACTTCCATTAGTGATGATGTTGGCATGAGCATGTGAAGAATCGCGACGATCCGCTCCGAGCTTCCATAAGAAGTAAACATAAGAAAGGTTAGTAAGCGGATTCCCAAGACTACAAGTTTAAACTTCGAGAGTGTTAACAGCATAGTGTGAAAACACAACTCTAATTCTCACAAAAGCCATTCCCTGAACCGAGTCCCACAAGTGAGATAACACGATAAAAACGGGTACATCTACGGTTCGATGAGTCGCTAAGGTACACCAAGCATCACCTCACCATCGTAGACCTGTTTGAGACCACTAAGCGTAATCCACGGGGAGTTATCGGTGACGACCGTCGTGGTGTTAGATGTTGACCCCCGCAGAGTTTCCATTCAATCGAGGATCACAATTGTGAACCTCTCATAAATGTTCTCGGCATTGCTAAGATCCGTAGGACTCGATAACGCACTTCATGATGTTCTTATAGTTGAACAACAAGTGATGAAATGTCAAGTGTACCTAAGAGATCTCTTGATGAATCTCGTGGCTCTAGACTCAATAGTGCATTTTGGTTTTCCTGAGCGGAGACTAGAGAGAGGGTCTCCTTCTACAATACCGAATCTCAAGAGAAAGCCGATAGTTTACGTAGGGTTCCCTGTGAGAATGAAACAAGCTTCTTTTGAGAAAAACTTGAGTGGCTAAGAAGGTTTAGTGCATGCGCCAATGGGTCCATGACGATTTTATCTTCAATACCGGTGTCATCTAGTGACACCAAGAGCATATGAACCAACCTGTTCCACTAAGTTGAATAATGGAGGGCTATTTCTTTCACCCTTTTCTTTGCATTTATTTTTAATTCTTCAACCTTCTTTCTCCCATTCTCATTTTCCTTTTACAATCGCACCTAAGGACTTCTAATTCTAGCTATTGGTAGTGTCTTTGGGTAGATCCCTCCGGCTCTGGCAGATCATAGGACGGTTATTCCTAACCTTAATCTCCTTATAACTCCATTGCCATAAAACCATTTTCAAGAAAATCTCTTAAAGTGTATGTGAATGAAAAACATTTTGTACCATTGAAAGAGTTTGATCTTTTGCATAAATACTCCCCTCTACACATGCTTGAGAGTTTTGATGAAATGTGCATGGTGAGGAAAGAGCGCCAAGACTTTTGAATTGATCGACTCAAGATAGACAATCCCCTCGAGACACCTGTTACGCTGCATAGTTAAAGAGTTACATTGTAGCTTTTAGGTGACAACTAGCTCTAATAACTATCTTGAAGGTGTGGACAAACCTCTAAAGGTTGTCAAACCCGTCAAAGATCATGTCTACAGAGTTTCTAATGGTACATTCTACTAGGACAAGTCCTTTCAGACACATTTACATCACTAAGCGAACTAGCTTGAAATTATTACCCGTCCGGACAAGTCTTTTCGAAGTTACTAATGCTTAAGATCTCACAACGTTGGTTAAGTCTGTAACAAAGATTCATTTGCAGCTACACAACATATTTCTTATCACATAAATTTTCTCCCCCTCAAAAATGGCATATAAATGTTATTTTGGACGAAATGTTTGAGAATAAATATGACCATTTTGAGTTTTATAGGGAACCACCGTGAACAATTTGTGAACAAAGTTTTTAATTCAAATACTCCCCCTCAACTAGTGATATAAACGGTTCAGGTTTTGAAAATCATGGGAAGTACTTTTGTTCTTTTGAGCAAAACCTTGAAAAGTGAAAGGTTTGATAGGTTTTACTAAAAGTAAGAAGTCGCCTCTTTTGATAAGGATTGTGCAATCAAGCGTACCACATGGTCCTTTCTTCAAGTACGGTTGTACACTTTTATGTGCACAAGCCATTGTCATATAATCAAACAAAAAAATCACAATCAAGAGAGTACCCATGATTTCGCACGACGCTACTGAGGACGTTGGAAAGTCGTAATCGTAGTTTGGTCATCCTCCCACATAGCTCTCCAACCGCAGACCGATCCCGATGAATCCAACATTCATCAATCCTAGTGATAAAACCTAACATCCTTAATCTTTTGAATTCCATCTCCATCCATTATACCCAACTCAATATCCTTCAAACGATATGCAAATCCATCTCGAACCATCTCCGTGGTGGCCATAGAACTTAGTGAATTTCATCGAAAGCCATGAAGCAAGTATGATGATTTTCACTTTGGTAGACAAACCCAAACTTTTGTTTATGAATGATTTTGTATCGAGGTTCTTGATTGATTCCATGAAATGTAGAATTTAGGTAAGGTTCGACCTCCGAGGTGTAACTTCATTATCACGCCTTTGATTTTAAGCGTTATGAAAAAAGGAGTGAAGAATGTACTTGATCTAAATTTCGGTTGAGGTTCCGGTTGGGGCTCGTGTATGTGTGATCCTCACCACCGCTGTATGTTAAGTGATCAACGGTTTCTCCATTGGTGGTGTGGTTTCAATCCTTTGGTTGATCGTCGATGGTGGTGGCCGTAGCTTGTTGTGTAGTGGTGATTACCTACTTAACCATTTGTCGAATCATTGGATGGAGTTGCCTTCTAAATGATTTTGTTGTTGACATCGTGTTTTTATGTTGATGGAGGTGATGATTGAAATGATGATTTGGGTTTGGTGGAAATGTCAAGAGGTGTTTCGTAAGATCGTTGAGTTTGTGTATGGATTGTCAACTATGTAGTTGTTTGATTCCTTTTTAAACTTTTCCTTCCTTCTAGCACTTTTTGCCTCTTTCGAATCATTTCCTCAACCAAATTATCATCGCGACTCTTTCATCCTTATCATGATCGTAATCTCCTTCGTATATATTTCCACATTCACCTCCGGATTTTCTTGTGGTTGTATAAGTTATTGTTGTGGTTGCTTCATTTCAACAGTAGTACGTGAAACCCCATCCTTACCGGGTTAACCGGATCGGATGGGGTAAGAGTTGTTTGCAATGGATCTTCCATAAGTGGAGGACTACCGCCAGCCCTCCCGCCCACGTTGATTAACCTGAAAGGTTGAAGCATGGAATTCCATCCTTTCTCGCTTTAATGACTTACTTAAATTTTATTTTCTCATCCATTGAATCTTACTCATTATCGATGACTTGTGAGCATGAATTTGAATGGATGTTGCGTAGGATGTCCACAGCAATTCTTCAAGATGATTATGAGCATATGAAGTTGTTGAAGATGACACGGAGATTGTTCTAGCCAATTGTTTTGTCGATCCAGCTAGGAATGTGTTTGCCATCAAGGGCTCACGGCATTGATGATTGCTTGATTTGGTACCACTTTGTGATCTGAAAGACATTAGACAAAAAGACAGACATATGGAAACACAATGTGTTTGTTTTTAAACTGATTTATTATCTAATTCCTTGTTTGATAGTAACATGTTTATGTTAGTTACAAGTCCTAAGTCACATTTGTCCAATTGTTTGAAGTTGAAGTGATAAGTTACTAGAACGTGTTAATTTTGAAATTTCAAAGTCCAAATCTTCACTTAACACACAACATATTAACTTTTGTAAGCATAAGTGTAACATTAGATATTAGTGACTTATGAGTAACATTTAATAAGCAACATGCATAGGCCAAAAGTAAGTGAATAGTGGTTTTGGTGTAACAAGGATCCTTATGCCTAAGAAAGGAGCTTATGCGTAAGAGTAAGCTAAAGCGTAAGACCAAGCTTATGCGTAAGAGTTTTTACGCAGAAGACAAGTTCAAAGGCTTTAGGCTTACGCAGTAGGAATAAGTTAGATGTTATGCATAAAGTTTACCGTGAAGAGTAAAGCTGCACAAGCCTTGTTTACTTAATATCTTTCCAAGATACACGTAATCCATCGTAGACCCTTTGCGTAACATGTTAAACATAAACATGAAAACATGATTGCAGTTAATTCCAAACATCTTTATAGATCACAAAACAAGCACAAGAACATATCGTGTACACACACAAAGACTTAGCGTAAAATTACTTAAACCCTAAACCCTTAATCTATGTGTAAGAGATATAGCCACACAAATCAAACAAGAATGTTTCTCGAGTGTCCTAGATGTCATATGAGTGCAATGGAACAAGATTTAACACATTTCCACCACACGTAATCCGAAGATTTATGGGAGATGAACCCTAAAAACCTAAAACTTAAATTCTTACAGTTTAGATGTTTCTGGGCTAATTTAAAGGTTCAAAACCATGCATATAAACTTATTCTAACACTTTCTTGACTACCTAATAACATA
This sequence comes from Chrysanthemum makinoi, assembly GCA_910596185.1. Taxonomy (NCBI): domain Eukaryota; kingdom Viridiplantae; phylum Streptophyta; class Magnoliopsida; order Asterales; family Asteraceae; genus Chrysanthemum; species Chrysanthemum makinoi. The sequence continues at coordinate 69,786,929 of OU343216.1, read as the reverse complement.
TCACGTATAGAAAAAACCCTAGATGAGCCCAAGAACCCTAGAATTCAAATTAATGAAATTTAAGATTCAGGATGGTTTAGGACGATTGAAACAAGTTTAATAGACACTAAGAAAGGTTTTAACATAACACATTTCAATCCAAACACTTTGCATAAATACCCAATTGCTCGAAAGTGAACAATTTTCCAAAATCAGTTTAAAGAGTTTTAACCGCTGGATTTGAAAAAAATTTGAAATCCTTTAGAATCTTGATCAAAACAATTTAGAACTTACAATTATGAAATGCCTTGAACGATTTTGAAGATTTGATTTGGGCCGTTTGATTTTGGTTAAACAAAACACTTGTAAGTCAATAAACTTAACGATACTCCCCCTCGACTTTTGAACTAATGAATTTTGAAAAACATTTGAGTCCGAGGAGAGTATATGACAAGAAACGTATCCACCATTTTTGAAGAAACAACATAATTTTGAAAACATGGAAGTACAAGGTTTTATGAAACCTAAAAATATTTACTTTCTCCCCCTCAACACTTGTTCAGAAACTAACTAAAGATTTGATAGAACACGTGTGGATCAAGATTTGTACTTTATGTTGGAAAGAATTTAGATAGAAGAATATTTTGAGTTTTATCGATTTTATGATTTTGTATTTTGTTTTTGAAAAATATTTACAAGAGAGATTTTGGTGTTTGATCGGGTTTTAAACTGTTTTAAGAGTTCATCCACCTTTGAGTCAAACACCGCGATACCAATCTGCGTGGACCAACTCATTAAACCTAGGGAGGCAAGGCTTTGGTGAGTCGATCGCCAATTGGTATTCTCGTACCTAAGTATAATTCAATCGTACTCGCTCCACGCGGTCCTTGATGAAATGATATCAAGATCGATGTGCTTTGATTTTGAATGTGAATCCAGTTGCACGAGATCGCAATAGCACCGATTGTCGCAAAGACATCGATTCTCGGTCAAATACGTAACCATAGTCTTGAGTTGTGTTCTCATCCATATGACTTGCGCACAACACGCATGGCTACATATTCGCTTCTGGCTGAGGACGCTGATGTACAATCCTCGCTTCTTCGATTGCCATGACACCGCTATCACCAAGAAATTGTAGAGTTCTGGAAGTACTTTTACGTAATCTAAGCATCCTCATGGTCGTCGCCTCAAATGTTTATTAGTTCAAAACGGAACCCTTCGGATACCGATTCCCATATTAATGGTTCCCTTGATGTATCGGAGGATTCTTTTAGCCTCATAGAGGTGAGTTTCATTGGTCTCGATCGATAACGGAGCAAAGATATACGCAAAAACAATGTCGTGTCCGCTAGTCGTTAGATACATGAGAGACCCAATAATACTTGTATTTTGTAGGGTCCACCATTTCCCATTTAAATCAGCGCTAGCTTGGTATGAGCCATTGGTGTGGCGAGGTGTCACAGCTTTGCATTCCAAATTTGTGCAATTCAAGGGCATATTTGATCTGATTAAGAAAATACCACTTGATTGATGAACTTGTAATCCTAGAAAGAACGTAAGTTCACCCATCATGGACATTTCAAAATTTTTCTTCATTAGTTTTGCAAAAGCGATTGAGTACTTTTTATGTGTAGACCCAAAAATGATGTCATCCACGTAAATTTGAACAATTAAGATATGTGCCCCGTGATATTGTATGAAAAGAGTAGGGTCGACCGAACCTTTGGTGAAATTATTGGCAATGAAGAAAGATGATAGCTTATCGTATCATGCCCGAGGAGCTTGTTTGAGACCATACGAGCTTTGTTCACTTTGTATACATGGTTCGGCGAGATCAACGAATCCTTCTCCGGCCGTCGACATAAACTATTTTCAGCTGACCACCAGAAAAGCGCTTTGACGCCCATCGAAAGACCGCCATATTCATGTGAGCCGCGAACGCAAGAAATATCCGGTCACCTCAAGACAGCAACCGAGCAAATGATTCTTCAAAGTCAATACCCTCCTCCCCGATAACCCTTAGCCACCAGACGCACTTGTTTTCGATTACGCTCCTTCAAAGATCCAATTTGTTCTTCCAAATCCATTTGAGACCAATGACGTAAACCCATGTTGGTCTTTCAACCAGTTCCCATACTTCAAGACGCTTGAATTGGTTGAGTTCTTCTTGCATGGATTCAATCCAGCTTGTCTTTTGTCATGCGTCTTTAATGTTTTAGGCTCGACAAGTGTATAAATGAGTGCATAAATGCAATGTTCACGTTGTCTCGTGAACGCATGGTTGATTCTGCCAATAATATTTTCCAGAGGATGGTCTTTTGTCCAACTATGTGGAGAGGGTTGATGTTGGTATACGCAGTGCATTCCGAGGATTCAAATGGCTTGTAGATGATTCTCGCGACATCGTGCAGCTAGCCATTAGCAAACGGGTTAAAGAACTCATTTGGATCAAAATATGCATGTGGGGTACTTCATTCGCAACATCATCACCGTTCATCATTGTTGGAAGCGGTTTGTTCAATCGTGTTGGGAGTCAACTGTGGTGCCAACAAAGGGTTGTTGAAAGGTGTGTAAAATAAGAGTAGTATCGTTGAGCGCTGGATACACCGAGCACGCTCATCAATATCGTCAATGAACGAGGAGCAAATAGTCTTTCCATTTGTTAACGCAGTAAGTCGAGGGCTTGCGGTCACCATGATGGGGTTGGGGAAGTTTGCTGCCAGACCGTTCCAAGCTATTATACTCGAAGCCATTGTGAAGAAGTTTCGTAATCGCCTTCCCCAACCCACAACGCCTTTAAAGTATTTGAAACTTTGATGAAGTCTACATTTCCTAACTTTGAAGGTTTCAAGATGCAAATAAATTTGTAGATGAGCAAGAAACCACACAAAGAAAGTCTCGACTAATTAGGAAGATCCGCTTGGAGGGTAACATGCCAAAAATCAACAAGATCTTCTCACGTATGTAGACACATCACACCAAACAAACCATGAAAGACTAAAATGATACGACTTTTCCCCAATCTTGTGGTCTTTGGAATACTAGTCACCGTGAATATGCAATAACTCGATACCAAGACCGTAGGAGGCATCATAACATCAAATTTGGGTAACTTTACACAAGATCACCCGTGAAATTGAGACGATAACACCAAAGTGAGACGCTTGAGCCACATCGCCTTATTTCTTCCCCTAATTGAAGAAATTCAAGAAGGCATATCGGGTTCGCAGAAGCATGTAGAAGAACAAGGAAGCAATGACCACTACACACTCTCTCCTCGATGTTTTCAATTATTCGAATCATACACCACGCATGTTGATGATGAATTGAAGATAGCAAACCATGTATAAGGAGACAATGAAACCATAATAAATCATGCGCCGCCAAACGCAGCTAAATCACACAAGCCCGCCACTTGTGAATGGCGGATCAGAATCACCTTAAACTCGCTAAGCACGAAATCAATGAAGATCTGAGTATAGGGTCTCCCCGTCGTTGAGCTATGCAATGGATTATCAAACGTTTAGTGATCGAGGAGTTTGAACAGAAAAGGGATTAGAATTATGATTATAACTAAGGAAAAGCCAACAAATTACAACGGCTAAAATGCAAATTAAAGGAAATTAAAAAGATAAAATCTATTAAATAAACGCTATCACTATTTTTACAATGATGTTTTGTTTTTATGTTTTTATAAATCTGAAATTAAAATCTACGCGACGTACAATTAAAAACGTGAAACTAGAACAATATTAACCCTAAAAATATAAAAATGATATTTTTATAAACCTAATGATAAAAGAAAATATATGGAAAAAGAAAATTATTTTGATCACTAATTATCTAATTATTATTAATTAAAAACTATTTTTAACTATTTAATAATTACCTAAAATACAAAAAATGAGGAAACAAAGCTAGAAAAATCAAATTATGAAATGGAAAAGTCTAAAATATCAAACTAGAATTTTCAAAACTATTTTTGTATTTTTCTGATTATTTTCTATTTTCTAGGAATTTTAAACTATTAAAAACTAATTAAATTACTAAAAATTATCAAATAAACTATGAAAAATCTGGAAAATTACTTTTTTCACTTCTTATATTTATCTAAACCTAAGAAAATTGAAAAATTATTTTTTTTTGAACCTTTTCTAATTTTTATATAAAAGCTAATTAAAAATGCTTAAAAACTACTTTAAATTAGGAAAAATAGCAAAACAACTTGGAAAAATCTGAAAATTTCAAGAAAACTCTAAAATAATACTAGGAATCTGAGAAAATTGGAAAAACAGGCACTTGTTTGGAGAAATCAGAAGCTAAACAAGTGCTTATTATTAAGCACTAAAATAAGCCAAATGGAACACACAAGCTACCAACATGATTCAAAGTTTAAATATGCTAATAGTACTAGAATGCAACTAAGAATAACAAGCTACAACCACAGAATCACAAGATAGCAAAGATTTGATCTCTATGAATTCCAAGTCAAAACAGGTTCTGAGTGACAAGTTTAAGCTCATGCACAAGCCTCAAAATAAGCTCAAACAAAAAACTACCAATTGGAACTTGTAAAGGACCTGGGTGAGAGTAATTGTTCCAAAAATCAGCTTATGACAAGCTCTTATGAGCACTGTGCACCTGCTTCAATATCTGGGAAACTCAAAGACCAACTGAGTACAGTGGTGCAGGGCACTTTGGGCTTGAAAAGTGAGCTTGTTTGGAGCTTAAAAAAATTTGTAAAATCCAACTAAAATGGTGATAAGTAATTGGACCAGATGAGGTTTATGAAGGTACAAATTTCACTGAAAATGGCTCAAAGATGAAGCCATGAAAATTCTTTTGCATTGGTCATTAAAAACAGATTACAAGCAACTTTGACTTTTGAAGATATTTAAGATTTTGACTTAAGTGAACTTTGAATCCAAATTTTGTGATCTAGATTGATGTTATGTGTTGTTATAGACCTAATGCAAGCAACATTATTGATTTCTAAACACAAAATGATGGTCTGCTATCTCACAATCATAACAAGAAGACGTGATAGATGGATTAAGGAACAATTTTGACTTTTGATGTTGCGCACCCAAGTTATGATTCAACCGAACTCAAATGATCTTAAGACATATGAAACAACAATAAGCGTATTAACCGATAGGCCGAAAGACGATGGATTGACGATCCAAACACCCCTTTATAACTTGATTTTGTAACTAAAACAGATCCAAACAATGATTAAACTTATTTTAATGATGAAACCAACTTTAATTGACCTAAATACTACTAATTGAGCAGGTTACAACTATTTCTAACCACTAAAACAGATTATGCAAGAAATGGATTTAAGCTTGACTTACAAATTGTCCAAGCCACAATGGCATGCAACCGAGAACCAAGAACTTCTAACCTATATAACCAACCCAATAAGCTATAATTCACCCCAAATCATCGCCGAATCAACCCAAATCCATGCCGCTTCAAATCGCTCCATATTGACTTTTTGTTGACCAAGGTTCAAGATTGAGTGAAACTGAATTATAAGCTTATACAAAGCTTTTATGAGCTTGTATGAACTTATTTGAATGTGAAAATGAGTTGTTAAAAGCTTAAGCAAGTGAGTTTAAAATTTAAAATTTCAAAAGCTAACAATAATGATGGACATTGAACATAAAGCAAATTATCACTTAAATCAATTTAAAATACACTAAAAAGGTTTACTTGAGTACAATGAAGCTTTAAATTACAACTGCAACTCTATTTTAGACTAAAAAACATGAAACGACATACATTGCTAAAAAAATAAAAGCTAACTCTCTCCTTGTTGCATCTCTTGGCTTTTTATACATCCCAAGCTTCATCTCTCCTCTTTCTGAATAGTTCCCAAAGATGAATCTTGACCATAGGATGTCTCAAAGTGATCCTAGCCATTTAAAGGTTTTTTTTTGGCGCCAAAACCTTTTAACCGCTTTGTAGAGATTGAGTGGGATTGGGTTAATGCATTTAATGAACCTTGGATTGTTGTGTTTGGAGGGGAAGTAGGGTGATGATGGTTGAGTGTGACAGAGGATTTGCGGTGTTTGATGATGGTGGTTTCGGTACCCCGTGAATGGAGAGGGAAGTGGTGGGTCAAACTCATTTGGTAGGGATTAAAAAAAGGGTTGGGTTGGTTTGGGGTTTAAACCGGTAATGGTTTGGGCTGTGGGTTGATTGGGTAAAACAGTGGGCCAAAGGTGATAAAAGGGTCCAATTGGTTTGTAGACATATTAACACAAGGGACCAAACATGTAAATCTTTGAAAGATGAGGACCCAACTGTAAATTATGAAGAGTGATCCAAGGGTTTGTTTTGCCAATATTTAATAGTCCAAGGTTTAGTTTTTTGACATTTTTGAAAATTCCCAAGGACTAGTTTTGAACATTTTGGATTTTAGGGGACTAAATTGTAATTTTCTCAAAACTTTTAGATTTCTCACCAAAGGACTAAATATGACAATTTGTGATTTTAAAAAAGACCTTTGGTGACTTTTCTTTTGAAATTTTGGCTCAGGGACTATTTTTGACAATTTTATAAACTTGGGGACTAAAAGCGCAATTTTTGCAAATTTGATATGTTTTTCATCCGATTTTGATATTTTTGCATTTAAAACACATAAAACACTGATTTGTGATATTTTTATTATTTTGATGTGTTTCCTGTAGGTTTTCAGATGATTTTGCAGTTTTATTTTGATAAAATGATGAGTATTTACACACTCATCAATCCCCACATCGGAGATATTGCTAGTCCCTAGCAATGATTTGAGAAAACATAATGGATTTTAATCTCTTTACCAAAAGCCATTACTTCTGGAGTAGCCAAATGTTTCAATTCAAGTAAGAACCATGGTACACCGATAACCATGTGATTTTGAGCAAACCACCAACTTTCAACGGATTTGATTTTGTCTTTACCGAAGCCGTATTCATACGACTAGCCAACTCTTAGATAAATTATCAATATTATCTTTGGTGAGTCGATTACCAATTATGGTTTTCCATCTGCCTTTACCACAAGCCATAATCATGCTAGCCAACTCTTCACTTTTTAGGATATGGTGAGTTGAGAACCATACAATTTTGGGCAAATTGCAAGCCATATAAACGGATTTGAGAATTCTTTACCAAGAGCCGCTGCTTGCTCTGGATTAGCCAATCCTTTAGTTTATCAAACATGAGGGATCGATAACCAAATGAGTAAGTGAAAACACTTACTCCAAAAAAAATTTTGGCCAAAACGGAGGTGGGTAGATAATATATGAAATTAAGCGAGAATTCCCCCACACTTAGAAATGAATATTGCCCTCAATATTCAAAGTAACGCGGTTATGCGAAACCGAGAAACGTAAAAGGGAAATATTACGGCCATTATTTAGAGAAGATTTTTTTTTAGATAACATGTGGGCAACCCCACACTAGTGGTAGAAAGAGGTGAGAAAGCAGTAAATATGGGTGAAAACCCATATGGCATGCTACCGTTTTTGATTCGAAGCTAGCTTGACTCGACCCCGAATTCATTGGTTCATGGGGAAGTAAAGTGGAAGAGACAATCTCCATCGGACTTCCATTCAAAATGTTTGGATAAACATTGAAGTCAAAGTTCCACACCGATGAGATATACATAGAACCGCTCACAAATGGTACATGAAGATGCGGGATCAAGATAATGTCTTCATTCGAAGGAGTGAAGAAACGTGAGAAGTGATGAGAATATATGAAGAAAAGAAAGAAAATCATGATAGAAATCATGACTAACTCTTCATCCTCAATAGGAGAATTCATAGTCTCATGAATCTCATCAGTTAAGCTCAATTGGTCTAGACATATCTCGGGTGTGTCTAGATCAAAGTAGAAGTTATCATACTCTGGCGGAGATATGATATGAGTGAGTTCATCCGAGAACTCCATGAAGGTGAATGAATCATATTCGTAATTGATATGAGTGGGTTCATCGCGAACTCCTCAAAGGTAAATGATTCATGATCGAGGAGAGAATTATGAGAATGAAAAGTGGTACCGCCACTAATCTTCTCTCCCATATTATCAAACAGAGGCTTTCATTTCCGGAATAGAATCATCGGAAAGAATGTCACTACCCTTAATGGGGGTAGGAGATGAAATAGGTTTTTCTTTGAAAGCCTCGATTTTAGAAATGAGAAGACTAACATTCAATAATGTTGTCAAGAGCTTCATCTTTGATTTCGATGTCGGTAACTTCATCATTCTCTTCTTCTAAGCTAACAAGCTCGGAAGGTAAATCTTCCACATAAACGATGTCTCCACAAGATAACTAATCATCATCATCGAATCGAGGACATCTCAACATGATCATTTTGGAAGACAAGAGGAGGAGGGATATCACACACATGATCAAGAATTCCCTGTGACTCTCGTGGGATTGGGACAAGGTCCTCAACACTAGACTTTATCAATTCGTCCGATTCCTTTCGTGAATGTCAAAATGCTCGTCCCCATAATAAGAGAGTGAGTGTGAATCTCGGGTGTGATAGCGGTTTGAGATGGAATCTCAAATTTGGAATATCAACTGAGGGGTTGAGAAATATTATTTCTAAAAGGATAAAACCCTCCTCGTCATCGTCATAAAGAGGCATTGAGAATTGGGAACGCCTTTCGCATGCTCTAGGGCTAATAATTCTTCCCTAGATTCTCGGGCCTTTCGCTCTTCGGCAAGTAATTCTCCTATGGTCTTTTCATCACTCACTTGATTCTTAAAATTACTCATCATATCCTCAAGTGTTTTTATTGCGGTTTCAAGATCCTGGGAGATTTCATGAGACAACGGCTCGGTGGAGTTTGAACCGTATAGTCTTTGTGGAGGTTGGAAAGTATCAAACATGTGAGAGTCATGATTGTTACAAGGAACCTGGGTTCCTATTTGGCAATCGAGTTGAAATGGGGACCTCCGGACTCACAACAAGAAAGCTGTTGAGTCGGGGAAGTGATCATATGGAGTTTGGTCATATCCAAAGTTCTCGAGCATCACCGAAAACCGCTCATAGACAAAGCAGTTTCGGATTGACACTCAAATCCTTGGTGAGGACCTCCACAAAATTCACAAATGATATGTTGGTTATATGAATATAGGTCGGGCTGGGGTGGGTAATTGGAAAAATTAGAGAAGTCGTTAAATGAGTTCCGATTAGGATCATAATCAAATGAATTCCTCGAACCACAAAACAAACAACTCACGTTATGAATATCATTACCACATTGTACACAAGTACACCAACGACATGGTGAACCATAAAGAGGCTCACCACAACCGACACAAGGAATAAACGATTGCATTTGAGAGTTATGAAGAGGAATCGGTTTATTCAAAGAATCATCAAAACCAACATGGTGATCTGAATGACTATCAAGTCTCAAGAACATTCGAAAGATCGGAGGTGGGACAAGTGGTGTGCTCTGAGAGCTAGCAATTTCCACCACTTCCGCTATGGTCTCCGGTTCTGGTTCTTGAGAAACGTGAAGATTAGGCAAGTCATGCTTGCTAGTCACCGGTGTTTGAACGGGTTCATCGTAATCAATTCTAATTCTTGACCTTTTTTCATCGACATAAATTTGTTCGATTAGATTCGCTCTAGATTCAAAGAGATTGTCCTCGTAATCCTCGGTGGGTGCTTGGGGTAGCTCCGACGTTTGAACGGGTTTGTCAAGATTAGAATGTATTTCAAGTTGTGGTGGTTGGTAAATAACTTTGAAAAGCATTTTTGATGGATAATTCGCACGCAATTGCAAAATTCGCGAACTAGGACCTCCACACCGCTCACACATATTTATTCGACGATGAAGTTGGACGAATCGCTACATAAGAATTAAACATATAGAGGATTAAGAAGAGAATCAAATGGTTGAGAGGATACGAAAAATAGAATTAAAGCGGCAAAAGAGGGTAAGAGAAATAGAATCAACGAATAAGAGGAATGAGAAGAATATTTTTGGGGTTTTTGGATAAGAAAATATAAACATATACAGATGGATGGTATGAACAAAGAGTGAATATCCAAATTACTAATCTGCTAAACGGAAGATAATCGATAGCAAGTAGCTAAGCCCAAAAATTTGATCTTGCGCCAAGCAGTCAAGCTAAATCACACAAGCCGCCACTTGTGAATGAGACCGTAACCGCCTTAAAGCGCTAACCAAATCAATGAAGATCGAGGAGTATAGGGTCTCCGGTCGTATGTCCCAGTGAGCTATGCAATGGATTATCAAACGCTTAGTGATCGAGAGTTGAGCAGAAAAGGGATTAAATTATGATTATAACTAAGGAAAAGCCAACAAATTACAACGGCTAAAATGCAAATTAAAGGAAATTAAAAAGATAAAATCTATTAAATAAACGCTATCACTATATTTGAAATGATGTTTTGTTTTATGTTTTATAAATCGAAATTAAAATCTACGCTGACGACAATTAAAAAAACGGAAACTAGAACAATATTAACCCTAAAAATATAAAAATGATATTTTTATAAACCTAATGATAAAAGAAAATATATGGAAAAAGAAAATTATTTTGATCACTAATTATCTAATTATTATTAATTAAAAACTATTTTTAACTATTTAATAATTACCTAAAATACAAAAAATGAGGAAACAAAGCTAGAAAAATCAAATTATGAAATGGAAAAGTCTAAAATATCAAACTAGAATTTTCAAAACTATTTTTGTATTTTTCTGATTATTTTTCTATTTTCTAGGAATTTTAAACTATTTAAAACTAGTTAAATTACTAAAAATTATCAAATAAACTATGAAAAATCTGGAAAATTACTTTTTTCACTTCTTATATTTATCTAAACCTAATAAAATTGAAAAATTATTTTTTTGAACCTTTTCTGAATTTTTTATATAAAAAGCTAATTAAAAATGCTTAAAACTACTTTAAATTAGGAAAAATAGCAAAACAACTTGGAAAAATCTGAAAATTTCAAGAAAACTCTAAAATAATACTAGGAATCTGAGAAAATTGGAAAAACAGGCACTTGTTTGGAGAAATCAGAAACTGCTTAAACAAGTGCTTATTATTAAGCACTAAAATAAGCCAAATGGAACACACAAGCTACCTACTTATTACAGAAGTTTAAATATGCTAATAGTACTAGAATGCAACTAAGAATAACAAGCTACAACCACAGAATCACAAGATAGCAAAGATTTGATCTCTATGAATTCCAAGTCAAAAGCAGTTCGAAAGTGACAAGTTTAAGCTCATGCACAAGCCTCAAAATAAGCTCAAACAAAAAACTACCAATTGGAACTTGTAAAGGACCTGGGTGAGAGTAATTGTTCCAAAAATCAGCTTATGACAAGCTCTTATGAGCACTGTGCACCTGCTTCAATATTCACGGGAAACTCAAAGACCAACTGAGTACAGTGGTGCAGGGCACTTTGGGCTTGAAAAGTGAGCTTGTTTGGAGCTTAAAAAAATTTGTAAAATCCAACTAAAATGGTGATAAGTAATTGGACCAGATGAGGTTTATGAAGGTACAAATTTCACTGAAAATGGCTCAAAGATGAAGCCATGAAAATTCTTTGCATTTGGTGAAAAGCGATCAAAGCAACTTTGACTTTTGAAGATATTTAAGATTTTGACTTAAGTGAACTTTGAATCCAAATTTTGTGACTGAGATTGATGTTATGTGTTGTTATAGACCTAATGCAAGCAACATTATTGATTTCTAAACACAAAATGATGGTCTGCTATCTCACAATCATAATGTAAGAAGAGATAGATGGATTAAGGAACAATTTTGACTTTTGATGTTGCACCCAAGTTATGATTCAAGCGAACTCAAATGATCTTAAGACATATGAAACAACAATAAGCGGAACCTGATAGGCCCACGAAAAAGAGATGGATTAGCCAGATCCAAACACCCTTTATAACTTGATTTTGTAACTAAAACAGATCCAAACAATGATTAAACTTATTTTAATGATCAAACCAACTTTAATTGACCTAAATACTACTAATTGAGAGTTACAACTATTTCTAACCACTAAAACAGATTATGCAAGAAATGGATTTAAGCTTGACTTACAAATTGTCCAAGCCACAATGGCATGCAACCGAGAACCAAGAACTTCTAACCTATATAACCAACCCAATAAGCTATAATTCACCCCAAATCATCATTGCAATCAACCCAAATCCATGCTTGCTCAAATCGCTCCATATTGACTTTTTGTTGACCAAGGTTCAAGATTGAGTGAAACTGAAGTATAAGCTTATACAAAGCTTTTATGAGCTTGTATGAACTTATTTGAAGTTGAAAATGAGTTATTAAAACTTAAGTGCAAGTTGAGTTTAAAATTTAAAATTTCAACGATTAACAATAATGATGGACATTGAACATAAACTGAAATTATCACTTAAATCAATTTAAAATACACTAAAAAGGTTTACTTGAGTACAATGAAGCTTTAAATTACAACCTAACTCTATTTTAGACTAAAAAACATGAAACGACATACATTGCTAAAAAAATAAAAGCTAACTCTCTCCTTGTTGCATCTCTTGGCTTTTTATACATCCCAAGCTTCATCTCTCCTCTTTCTGAATAGTTCCCAACATGAATCTTGACCATAGGATGTCTCAAAGTGATCCTAGCCATTTAAAGGTTTTTGGCGCCAAAACCTTTTAACGCTGTGAGATTGAGGGATTGGGTTAATGCATTTAATGAACCTTTGGATTGTTGTGTTTGGAGGGGGGAAGTAGGGGTGATGATGGTTGAGTGTGACAGAGGATTTGGGTTTGATGATGGTGGTTTCGGGTACCCGTGAATGAGAGAGGGGAAGTGGTGGGTCAAACTCATTTGGACCGATTAATAAAAGGGTTGGGTTGGTTTCAGGGTTTAAACCGGTAATGGTTCGGGGCTGGGGTTGGATGGGTAAAGCAGTTGGGCCAAAGGTGATAAAAGGGTCCAATTGGTTTGTAGACATATTAACACAAGGGACCAAACATGTAAATCTTTGAAAGATGAGGGACCCAATCAGTAAATTATGAAGAGTGATCCAAGGGTTTGTTTTGCCAATATTTAATAGTCCAAGGTTTAGTTTTTTGACATTTTTGAAAATTCCCAGGGGTAGTTTTGGACTAGTTTTGAACATTTTTGATTTTCAGGGACTAAATTGTAATTTTCTCAAAACTTTTAGATTTCTCACCAAAGGACTAAATATGACAATTTGTGATTTTAAAAAGACCTTTGGTGACTTTTCTTCTGAAATTTTGGCTCAGTGACTATTTTTGACAATTTTATAAACTTGGGGACTAAAACGCAATTTTGCAAATTTGATATGTTTTTCATCCGATTTTGATATTTTGCATTTAAAACACATAAAACACTGATTTGTGATATTTTGATCATTTTGATGTGTTTCTGAGTGTTTTCAGATGATTTTGCAGTTTATTTTGTATAAAAATGATGAGTATTTACACACTCATCAATGTCCAATTGATCGAACAAGTGTGAAGTCCTATAAATATCTCGTGAGAATCAATCAGCTGGCGATAAAACATTTACATTCATTATGTTGATCATCACCGTGTCATTGTTTTTGAAGGCGGTTTGATCTTCGTTATAGAAGATTCGGTTGTTGTTGTAGATTCTGTGTATCTAAAATTGAGTATTATCTATTAGTCAATGAAACATTCGATACATCTAAGCACGACTTTTGGCGTAATCTTTAACCGTAAGAGCAAGCAATGTTTCCAATTCATGACGATTAAGTACAATAGTGGAACAAATGATGGATCATGATATTTTTACGGTGAGAAACGGGTCCTACTGCTCGCCTTAGGAGCCATTATGTTGTACTGCAGATAGAAAATAGAAGTGGGGGGCAAGGAAGAGAAAAACATGGATCCCCAAGTGTAACCGGGTTCCACATGTTAGAAGCATAAAGATGTAGTGTCAATTATCTTCTTGACACCTGAACATGCTATTTTGATGATTTCCTTTCCTGCCTCAGGGATGGGTGTTGTGGGTATCCCACTTGTTTTGGTGCAACTACTTAGTATCTTGCCTGTAGGAATCCACCTAAGACTAACAGGTTTGAAAATCCTACCGTTGGATATCCATCTAAGGTTAGATCTGGGGATGTTGAAACTTCTTTTGGGAAGAGTCTCAAGGCCCTATATGGATCCACCTATTAGGTTTCTGACACTTACATTTAGATCAACCGGGTTTATTTCTAACTGCTTGTTGAGTTAACTTAGGTTTTGGTTTGCTACTGTAGTGTTCAAGATAATACACTCAAGGTGATACACTAGGTCGTGAACCTAAGATTCCATCCTTTTGAAGAAGTGCCCTTTTCCTAGCCTTTTCTATATCATAGTTCTTGTATGCGTCATTTGAATCATATGAATTTTTAATTTTAATGCTCGCTTAGACCAACGGTGTTCGAACTAATCCTAGATTTGCCGGGAGCAGACCACATGTTGAGGTTTAAGAAATAGAATAATGTAAAATGTTTTATGAAACATGTTTAATGTAAAACGAAGCATTATTCTTAGGCCGAGGGAATGTGGAGTGACTGGTTTTATCAAATGATTATTCTCAACAACTTGGGAGGGAAGCCGTGGTTTTGAAGATTTTGAACGCTCATATTTAAATGCGCTTGGTTGTCTAACTACAAATTGTTTTAAAGGTTGTAGAGACGATTTTCCCAAGATTGTTGGTTTAGCAAAATTAGTATCCACACTCTTGTCGGAGTTAATCTTCTCAGCTTTGTTTTGTAAAGCAACATGTGCAAGCCTCTTTGCTTGAATTTGAGCCTTTAAATGCTCATTTTCTTTTACTAATGTGTCCACATGATTACTTTGTTCATTTGAATGTGACCAATCGTGTTCTCGAAGAAAAGATTTGTTTTGTAGTTTAAGTTCAAGAGAGATGCAATGTGCCTCTAGTTTTGAAAAATCTTTATGACACTGAGCAATGGTCTTTTTGAGAAGAATGTTTTCGTGATTCAAGAGTTTGATTTGACGCGTTTCAATTGAATTGTTAACAAGTAAGGCTCGTATATGAGATAGTTGCGGACATTGTGCAACACAACTGGTCAACCTCTCCTTCATTACTAAATTCAGGTTGCTCAAGATGTTGTATCGCATTTACGGTCAAAATGTAATATGATCAACTGATAGATTGTACCTCACCATCCGTTCGTGTCAATGTCATAGCGGTAAGATATCTTCCTCAACCATTTGTTCTTCATCACAGTTGGTTCCTGATCGTAGTTAAGTATGATATCTTCGGCAGACTGGCTGCTGTCATCCACCTTTCAATGCTACAACCTTATTGTCCGCATTAGATAGCGGTTGTAGTAATCACAACATTCTCAACGTCCATTTGAGCATTCCTTTCATGTACATCAACTCTTTAACCTTGCACGTCAAGGGATATTGGGAATTTGATGATGTCTGACGCTTCAATGCCAGAGCCAGAGCCATGTATCCTTCTTTCAATGCCACTCCTAACAATAGAAGAGAAGAAATACATAGTCATACGATATATTTTAGAGCCAGAGCCAGATATAGTTAGGTTCAGAGCCAGATCTAGAGCCAGAACCATATTTTAGAGCCACCAAGGAGCTTATTAAATACCCCTCCAAGTACAGTAAAGTATATTTCAGAGCCAGAGCCAGAAATTAAATTTATACTACTTCCAAGTACAGTTAAGTAAATTTATACTACTTCCAAGGCTAGGGGTATTCAATGCTCAACTTAGCCTCCAAGGAGCTTGGAAAGGACTAGAAACTGAGTGGGAAGGACCTAGAATCGTTTGGGACAAGTTTGGAGTCTTATTGATGAAGAAATACCATAACCAGGCCTCCCAGCCGAATCGGTTGAGCTCCAACCGTTTCGGTTGGTGTTCTTGACTACTTTCCAACCGTTTCGGTTGCGGGGCCCGACCGAATGGTTGGAGCCTTTTGAAAGAAATTGACAATCTCCAAAGTTGTAGATCTTTCTCTTAGCTTTCCGTGGCCGTGAACCGGGGGTCAAATGGAGTCCGTATGCAAAAGTTATGGCCAAAATGGTGAAGGTGTGTCGGGAACAACGAGTCTTCCAATATGTCTTCGTTTTAGCTTCATTTCTTCATTTCTTTCTCGTTTTCCTTCTTGAACTCTATTCTTGAGTCTTTGTACCACTATCTTGATGACTTTATCTTCTCGAATATACTCCACAAGACTTGCTTTTGTCGGGAATTCTTCATACATGGAGAAATCTTCGTATTTTACATCTTTTTCCGTCTTTTTCTCCACTTTCCTGTACTTGGCTACAAATGAACTTGCAAACACACTTTTATATGATTAAGCATCAAAAGCATATGATTATAGCCAAATAACACACATAAAAGCACGGATAACGCTACTAAAAACATGTACAATTTGAGCGTTATCAAATCCTTATGATTCCCGAAAATCTTATTCACCACATAATCAACTCCCTTCTCCTTATCTTCCTCATTCCTATAGTAGACCGGTAGCTTAAGTTCTTTTTCATCAATGGATAATGATGAAAATTTCTCAATCTTAAAGGGCATTTGGTAAGCTACATCGTCGATCTCATCCTTGAATCCCACTATTCCTAAAGTCGGATCATAAGTCATCCCGGTGTTTTCTATGAAAGGCTTTCCTAGAATAACGTGGGACAAGCTAGGATCTATAGCCGTACTAATATCATTCACAACTATAAAATCCGTAGGAAACGTGAAACAACCTACATAGACGGGCAATCCCTTAACTCTACCAAGAAAATTGCAACTAACCCTAGGATTATCGGGATCTTACCTAGTTGGGATAGGCTTCTTCATTACCCAACTATAGTAGGTGCTAGTCATGATATTTATCGGGGACTTGCGATCAATGTAGGCCTTTGCCACAAGAAGGTGTCCTATGCAACATGGTATGTTGAGATTCCAAGGGTTCCCAAACTTGATCCTAGGGCTTCTCCTAACTTACATGTGACGGATGTCTCGTACTAAGTGTGGGTGGCGAGAGAGTTCTTCTTCCATAGGAAATGTATTGAAATAGTCATTGCCTACTTCATCTACTTCCTCGGTCGATTCGTTCTTAGGAGTTTCACTAACCTCAAGTACCGTCTCATGGTTCACTTCTTCATTTGTCCTATTAGGCACTAAGGTGATGGTATTGACGAATTGAACGTGCTTGGCTAACTTACTTGGGTCCTTAATTTCTACACCAGAAACTTCAGGGGTTGAGATAGCGTTAACCTTCCTATCACTATTGGTCATGGCTTTCAAAAGGTTATCTATCTTCCTATCCATCTCGGCTTGTTGTTGGTTAAAGCAGTCCGAGAGCTTAGCTATTTGAGCTAGGTGTTGCAACATCCCTTCTATGTTTTGTTGGCTAGGTCTGTGAGATGGGGGTCATGAGAAATCATTAGATGTGAATTCTTTGGTTTGTCCCCAATAGAAGTCGGGCTTTCCCTTCCATGCTTCTCGGGCATCATTGAAAGTCCTAGGTCCCGTGTTGTAGGGAATCTTCCTCCCGTTCCATTGGTACGCGAGGATGCGTAGTTAACGGAAGCTTATTCGGGGAGTCTTGTGCAAGTGCGAGTGTCATGAGGACCACTACATAGTTCACACAAGGAAGAAACTTTGTTCACTTGGCGTGAAGACTTAGGATTTTCGTAGGAGCTCATTAGGAATTTAACTTGATTTTCAAGCTTCGAGCATCCTCACGGATTACGGAAGGTTGTGAGTCAATGGAAGGCAAGGAGATTGCCTTTACGGTTTTGAGCAACTCACGGGGGTCATTCCAACTTTCGTTGTCATAGAGGGCAAGGTCCTCTATTATACCCCATGATTCTTCAGCGGTGAGATCACTAAGTTTACCACCGGCCACTTGGTCAATGGATCGCTTAGTTGGGAAGTTGACATGATCATAAAGAGTTGGACTTGAAGCCAAAGATCAATGCCGTGATGAGGGACTCTATAGAGTAAGTCCTTGAATCGAGTCCATGCTTAGTGAGAGATTCACCTGGCGTTGTTGGAACATCAAGATTTCATTCCTAAGCTTAGTAGTTCTCCCGGTGGGAAAAATTGAGCAAGGAAGCGAGAGGTGAGATCATCCCAACTTGAGATGGAGCCATGAAGTCGCCAAGCCAATTACTAGCTTGGTCAAAGAGAGAATTGGAAGAGAGCCACGTGGTCTCTCGAGTAGTAGCATCGAGGTTGATGGAATCGGCACTAACTTTAAGGAAATCCTTAAGATCGATTAGGATCTTGAATGAAGTCCATGGAATGCACATCCGCTTTTGCACCAACCGGATGGTGTCGATCGAAGGTATCGTAGTTTGGGCTTGGTCGGGAAGCTCAATGGTGTTTCTATAGCCTAGGTGGCTTGGTCTTGAGTCTTCACCAAGAGTACGACCTCTTGGTGGCTCATTTGGTGGTGGGTTGATGAGTGGTGGTTGATTATCACCTTCCATGATGAAAAGTGATGGGGTTACGAACAAAGGTCACAAAGAAGGGGGATAGACTACGAGGAAGCTAAAAATAGGAAATGTAACATATTGGATTTCACATACACATCATAACACAAACATACTTAGGCGTATAAGAGATGAGTTTTAGAGAGAGAAAGTTAGAGGTTTGGGAACTTTAGTGAGAGAAAGAAAATTCTTATTATGAGCTCCAACTCTCTACCTTGGGAGGTAGAGAGTATTTATAGTCTTACAATAAAATGCCACACAGCGGGTCATGATCGGGGCATACTGGATAAAGACCCATCCGTCATTCACACGGTGTTACTAAACTAAATACTACTTAACATAAAATAACTACGACTACAAGCTTTCTAACGATTACATATACTTGAGGTGACCGACTTTTAATACTGATTTTCTAAATCCTAACAATCTCCCCTAAGGAGGTCACCTCAAACACACAATAAACTTACATTGAATACAAACAGATATTACATTATAAAATGTTCTTGCATTCTTGATGTAGAACTTAGCTCAAGCTTCAAGTCATAGATTCTTCACATTGCATGTTTGGATAATCCAAGTGGAGGTCTTTTTGATCCACGCGATAATGAGTTTTGACCTAGCTTTGAGATCATCACCCATATTAAATCTCTGACTCTTCCTTTATGGTGTTGGTATTATGTGATGTTGTGACTTTTGGACCGACATGCTCACATTCTGGATCACGATTTCTTCTTATCGAGTAGCGTAAGCTTTTGTTGATTCATGATATTGGCGCCGCGGCGTAAGCATGGAGTGATAATATCAGAGTCATTGATGCACTAATCATGATTTCTTTAAAAATGAATGTGTTGTGTGAGCATGCGGCTATGGATTGACCGCTTCATTACGATCGTACAAGCGTCGGCTATGTACATTCGCATACAACGGTTAGCAAGTAATAGAAAAGCGCCGCTAATTTAAAGTGTCTTTGATCACTTTCGCTGAATTGAGGTACACGCCCACGGTTCCCGTTGATCGATTATGCACTGATCGGGTAAAATTCAAGAATTTCTTGAGGGTTTCGCATGTGCTCTAGTTCGTTCTCAAACCGAGCGTCTCAAAGAAGACAACACGGAGTGAGTGAACCAAATAATAGAGATTCGATTGATGAAAAGAGATTTGAAAACCAATGCGTGTATCGCTCAATAGAAATTGTTTTTGCAATACAACGAAGGTTTTAATGAAAATCAATTATCAATCATAAACACCTTTATTTTGAATATTGTACACGATCGATGTGCTAAGAAAAGAGTTTTTGGAGCAAACCACCTATTTTTCAAAGGTATCCGTCAATCCATAACTTGAACGGGATTGATTCAAAATATTGAATCGCCCCATCGCTTCTGCTCAGCTTAGGTTGTCACATGGTTGATCTATTGGATAGATCTCACATGCCACCCAATTTTACAGAGCTTGTTTGATGTTGGCTCGTAAGGCTTTCCATCTTCATTGTGAGTATGTTAGCATATCACTTTCGGATGTTCTCGCAATACCACAAGGATAATGCGTAGGACTCATAAGATATAATCTCTCTTTTCACATTGTGTGAAACAGAGTCTTCATTGAAAGTGTCCTAATGAGATTTATTGATGATCTCGTGGCTCTAGACTCAATTTGTGCATATTTGGATCCTATATCGGAGACTAGGGAGAGGGTATCTTTCTTCAATATCAACAATCTCTAAGAGAAAGTCGATAGATAATGTCGGTTCCCCGTGAGAATGAAACAAACCCTTTTAAGAGGAACTTGAGTGGCTTGGGAAGTTTTAGTGCAAGGCACATCGGGTCCATGGACGTCTTGTCTTCAATACCGATGTTACCATCGGTAGTATATGAATTGAACCGGTTTAGCCGCCTAAGGTTGAATAAATGGAGGGCTATTTCTTTTCACCCTTTTCATATTCAATTCTTTTTAATTCTTCAACCCCTTCAGTGCTTACCAAGACTTTATAACTAGAACCTTGTTGGGTTTATTCCGATTACTAGCTCAGTCTCGATGCACTCTTCCCACATCTCATTTTTCTCCTTTTATCATCATACCTAAGAACTCTACACTAACTAGTGGATAGTCACTGGGTAGATCCCTCGGTTCACGGCGGATCATGGGAACACATACCTAACCTTATCGTCCTTATATCACCATACATAATGTAGAGTTGGTCGGTCTTTTTTGGTATCATTCATCTGCCATTGGAACCAATTGAAAACCATTTGAAAAAATCAATCAAGATACTCGTGATATAGAATCAAAGCATTTTGTATCTTAATTGTTTTGATATTTTAGAAATGCTCCCCCTCAACATATGCATAGAGATTTAGAAATTGTTTAGCACATGGAGGCAAGAGATCTTTGAAATCGCTAGATTAAGAGTGAAAGGTCCAATCTTTTGATTAACAGCTTTAAAATGATCATCATCACTTCCCAATCAATTTGAGTAGATAAAACATTTTGAGGAAGGATGAGGTTTACAAAAGTTTGCTCCCCCTCAATATGTGCCTTTCGAATTTTGAAAGAATTTTGCACATATTAGAGGAACCTGACTTAGAGACAATTCAATCATGCGTTTCAATAATTTGAGGTTTAAAATAGATGCATCGCTTGTCACTTGCGGGGAGGCAAACATGCTAAACACTTATGAAACCATTTATCGAATTATCAGTTTAATATTCAATTTAAATCACAAATTCTCCCCCGATCACAATTATCAAATCATTTGAGATTTGTGATCTCTTTAAATTGATTTTGAAAGCTTTTAAGGAGAATAGTGACTTGATTATGAAAGCGTTGTTAACCGATAAGGACCGGATTTTTTAGACTTTAAACTCCATTGAATAAAACATGCATGATTATCTTTTGAAAACAATTGAATGACAAATAACCTTTAATTTAATTGAAATCATTCTCCCCTCAATCAATGACATAAGTTGTTGATTGAGAGATAGATAGTTTGACAAACTTTTAAGTCGGATGATGATTATCAAAAATAGAGTCTAATTATTTTTCAAATCAACTAGTTTTCATTAGACAGTAAGGATTAGTTTAAAGAATCAGAGCATGAGATTTTAAAAACAAGATAAAGCATGGCTCGTTCTTTCTTTGGCGGGTTACTTGCCGAAATGACAATAAACCATGTTTTAGTTTCTCCCAAAAATATTTTTTGATTTTTTTTAAGCATTCAAGCAACATCTAAAGTCCCGTGTCATTCTTTGAATGACAACACAAAGACCGTAGATATAATCGAATCGAGGTAAAAGCATGACAAAAAGTACAATATTTTTTGAGGATTTTTCGAATTTTTCAAATATTTATGGATTTTGAAAGTTTTATATTTTTCTATTTGATTTTTGAAGGTTTTGTAATTTTGTTTTTTGTTTTTCGAATAGATATTTACAAGAGATAGTTTGAAGAAAACCTTTTACTCCTCTTCTTCCTCTTGAAGGCGCTTGAGTTTCGGTTGTAGGCTCTAAGACCAAGTCGCGGAAGGATAAACTCAAAACGCGTTCTCTAGGAAGAGCTTTGGTGAAGATGTGCGCTAACGGTATTAGGTCCTCACAAAGTATAGTTCCACCACACATTTTTCAACTTGCTCCCTGATGAAATGATGTCGAATGTCGATGTGCTTTTCTCTTGAGTGTTGAATGCGTTGTTGCATGAGAGAGCAATAGCACTTTTATTATCACAAAGATGCAGGGATTTTGTTGAATTCAAAGCCATAGTCAGATAATTGGGATCTCATCCAAAGGATTTGAGCTCAACAAGATGACATGGCTATGTATTCAGCATCTGTAGAGGAAATAGAAGTACTCATTTGTTTCTTTGAAGACCAGCTTACGAGCTTATCACCCAAAACTCGAAAGCACCTCTCGTGCTTCGACGCGGTATCTTGACATCTCGCATGACAAGCATCACGCATAGGTCGTTAGTGACATACCGTGTCCTTCGGGTACCATAGTCCCATATTGATGGTTCCTTGGAGATACCGAAAGACCCGTTTAACCGCTTCAAGGTGCTATTTGGTAGGCTTAGCCCCGACATTCTAGCACACATGCACACGAACAAGATATGTTCAGTGGTTCTAGTGAGGTACATCGAGGATCCAATCATGCTACGATATTTTGTTTGGTCTACCATGATCCCTGAGTGGTCCTCATCCAACCATACGTTCAATCATGGGAGTGTCAAGCGTGTCACATGATTCAAATCTAAATTTCTTTAAAATCTCATTTGCATATTTAGATTGATTTATAAAAATGCCTCAAGGACTTTGTGATATTTGTAATCCCAAGAAAAATGACATTTGTCCCATCATTGACATTTGAAATTTGGAACCCATTTCATTTGAAAAGCGATCACATTCATTGGGGTCAGTCGAGGCAAAAATAATATCATCAACATAAATTTGAATGTGAATTAAATGTTTGCCTGACTTCCGGGTGAACAATGTAGGATCAATGCTCCTTTCTTTGAATCCGGTGGATAGAAGAAACTTTGATAGTATCATACCATGCTCTAGGAGCTTGCTTTAAACCGTGAAGAGCCTTTTCAGCGATAGACATGAGTAGGATGCTCGGATTCACAAAACCCTCAGGTGGAACGTAAACCACCTCTCTTTAAGTCTCCATTCAGAAAGGCGGTTTTAACATCCATCGATAGACTACCATGTTCTTACTAGCAGCATTAGCCAAGAAGATTCGATTGCCTCGATAACGAGCAACTGGAGCAAATGATTCTTCAAAGTCAATACCCTCCTCGATGGCGGTATCCTTTGCAACTAATCTAGCCTTATTCTTTCAACACATCACCATGCTCATCAAGTTTCACTTTGAAGATCCACTTTAGAGCAGTTATCATAGCACAATCTGAGGCGGTACTAATTCCCATACATCAAGTCGATCAAACTCATGAATTTCTTCTTGCATGGCATTGAACCGGCTATCTTCATTCATGGCGGTTTTAATGTCTTTTGGTTCGACCTTAGAGAGTAAGGAGTTGAAGAAGCACCATAAGGCATCGGTTACAAGTTGTTTCCGAGTGGGACTCTTGGAGAGGGGTTTCCAATGATGTTGTCCAATGGATGATCATGTGTCCATTTTCTAAGGTTTCGTGTGGTTGTTGTTGGAACTAAGTAGCGAGTCGATGTCTCCGATGAAGATGGTTGATGATGATTCAAGAGCAAATATATTTTCAAATGGAGCATCTTCGAGAGTAGCAAAGGGATTAACTTCATCATTGATGCCAGAAACACTTCCATGATGTACATTTGATGATTGGTGATTTGTTGATGAGGCAGTGATCACGTGCGGTGCTTCTTGACTTAATGATATTGAGAAGCGGAAGGATTGACTCCATTCACTTCATTCAGGGGATATGAGCGACCTCTGTTGTAGGAATTGACAGTTCATTAGCACTTGGCTCATAGTGTTCATCAAACATCGGATCAAACAGTTTCTTTAAATCATCTTCGAGGGAGGTACATATGGAGTTGCTGGAGAGGAATTTGGTACAATGGATGAACCAATGGGACTGTTTTGAAGTCGGGTCCGTGAAGCTGGATTGTCCAGAGCCATTTGACCGGTCACTCATCAACGTAATCGTGAATTGTTTCCATGATATTTCGGGTTCTCTTGTTGTAGATCGGTAACCCTTCTTTGTTTGGTGCATAACCAACAAAAACTCCAATATCTGCCTTTGCTCTTAATTTACCTAAGTCTTGACCCTCATTAGTTGGATAACACAATGCACCAAACACACGAAGGAAAGACAGATTAGGTTTTCTTTGTCGCAAGGACAAGTTCATATGGAGTTTTTCCATGGGTAGTGTGAATCAGGGATCGATTTTGGGTGTAGCATGTATGTGGCAATGGCTTCACCCGTAGAAACATTGGAACCTTTGAGTAAATCAAGCATTGTTCATGTGCGGCTTCCACAAGAGTTCGATTTAGTCTTTCAACTACACCGCTTCGTTGAGGAGTTCGAGAACACTTCTTTGATGGCTGACCATTCCAATACTTTCATAAAACACTAAGTTGTTTGTTAACAAACTTCGGTTCCATTGTCCTGCTCGGATGATTCGACCATTTTGTTAAGTCGAACTCCGCAAATGTTGTTTGATGAGTTTGATGATGATATCTGGAGTTTCATCCTTTGTCCTTAAGAACTTTACCCATGTGAATCTAGAGAAATCATCAACAACAACTAACACATATTTCTTCCCAAAGATATTCGCACTCTCATGGGTCCACATAAGTCCATGTGAATTGTATGAAGAACTTACAGAATCGAGTTTGTAGGTTTGGGTTTATGGGCATACTTCTTGCTTTTCCCAATTGGCATGTTGAACAAAGATGATCCTTTTCATACTTAAGTCTAGGTAAACCTACAACTAAGTCCTTCCTGGAGAGATCATTGATGGTGCTGAAGTTCAAGTGATTGAGACTAACGATGCCATAACCATGACTTTGGTTTTGAAGCCTTTGACAACAAGCAAATTGGAGAAGACTTCATCATATCTTCGATAGAGATGGTGTATAGATTTGAACCGCGTGTTCCTCTTAAAAGTTCCTTACCATCAAGTTCTCTAACAAAACAAGTATGTTTTCTAATACTTCTAGATCGAATCGCAGAATTGACCAACGAGAGAACAAGTTATGACCAAGACCTTCCACATAATATACCACGGAGATAACACTTTACCAACAACATAATCTCCATAACCAACCCATAATTGCACGAAATGATCATTCCCGAATCTAACATCGTCCGATGAATTTGCTCACGAAGTTCATGAGCGCGACCGGTCTCGGTCAAATATATGCTTGGAACACGGCACTGAGTCCGGTACCACGTAAGCGATTTGAACGATCTGAGTTGAACCTGACAAGAATGGATAAGCGGATAATTGGGATCCCCATGCAAGAATGGGTTCCATTGGTTTAACGATGATTGGAACACCCACATCGAAATAGAAACATTCATATCGAAATTGAGGCAATGGAATCATTATGATGAAGCAGGTGTCGTATTTGACCTATTCAAAGTATGTTCACTTCTTAAGGGAATAGTTCTACCAGTAGGCATCCATTTTCTAGTGGGTGTTGCAGCTCGATTAACTTATGGCCAAAAGGTATCCATTGATAACCTATCTTACTAAATGTTCTTCCTGTGGGTTTCCACCATTTTCTAACTTTCTTTTTGCCTTTTTGCCTTCTTAGCATGATATTTTGCATTAACAAGATTAACCTGGGATTTGACAGATTAGACAAAGCATTCACACCACATTCATGATTAGCAGAGAATTCATAGCAGACATCATTACAAGGTTTGCAAATAGTATCATAATGAATTAATTACGATGCGCCTATGGCTAATACTAGAATCAACACGATTTGTTTTATTCGACTCAAACTTAAAGTTCCTAGATTGGTCTTCTACTCTCTTCCAATGCACATTTTTAGCTTGCGAGGTCCTATCTTGCTTGGTATTGCCTGGAGGCTTTGAACTGCTTGCTTTAATGTCATGATTACTCTGTAGAGGAATTATGGGAACATTAGTTGGTTGATCTACTTTTGCATTCTGAACTAGACATGCAGGAGTGCATTTTTACTAGAAGGCACATTGAAGTTCACTTTCTTAAAAGCGGGCCTAGAATGCTTGGCACTAGGCATAGAACAAGGCATCACGGCTTTGCCTTTTGCACCTAAGGATTTAGGACATGTTGCAATTACACATTCTAGCAGCTCTTGAGATGGTTTGGCACGGAGGCAAGCAAACCTAATTTCTCTATCAAGAGGTTTGTTAATGAAATCCTCTTCGACAATCTCACGGAGACATTCTAGACTATCCTTAAGGTGAGCACAATAGTCATGAAAAGCAGCTTCATTATTCCTAAGATGAGGAGGAATGTATTTACTTGATATGATGTATTTCTTGGTCTAGAGGATGACTTTGAAACAACATTCTTATTAAAACAAGTGGCGGTTTCCCATTTTCTGACTTCTCATATTCTCAATTTCCTTTTGTAAAGGCGTTATTTTTTAGTTGTTTTGGTCACGGTGACTTTCATTGAATCATATAACTCTTTAAAGTGTCGTTTAACTTTTTCATTTTCTTCTAGAAAACTCTCGTTTTCCTTTTGTAAGGCATTAACTAAGTTTTTAAGATGAAAAGTTTGAAGTCTTGAGAATCTAAAGGAGGAGGCATTTGGGATCCGATCACATTGTTCTTTTCACCCTTTAATTGAGAGATTTGGGCTTTCAACTTTTTGATCATGTAACAATGAGCTCGAATCGTTCATCGTTTGTTGCTAATTTCAAAAGCGCATCAAATTCGGGAACATCCAAGGATGTCTTGATATTTGAGGTTTTAACATTTTCTTTTAGATGTTGATATTTTAGTTGTAAATCAAAATGTTCAACTTCTAGTTTAGAAAAGATGCTTTACCAAATTATCGTGATCATCCTGATCAATTTTCTCATTAAGTTTCTAATTAATCTTTTCAAGCTCAATGACACGATCATGGGAGACTTTTAGAGCAGCAGATAATTCATGAAATTGAGAAGCATTAATGGAGCAATTTGTAGCGATATAAAACACATCTTGAGCAATACATTCTGAAATAAGATTCTCATTCAAGGTATGCAAGTTCTTCCTCTCAATCTCATTATATTTTAATGCTCGCTCATAGTCACTAACCTCAACTATCATTGCATCAAATTCCTTTTCCATTCCTTTAATATCTGAATCTATTCCTTTTTTAAGACTCTCCAATTGATCTTTTAGTTGTTTAAAGAAAGGCATGACCTCAGTTAGATAGCATTCTTTTGTTTGCTCTAAACCCCTTTCCCCTTGATTATCGAGTGGGTGTGATCCTTTTCTTACAAGTTTTCTCAAAATCGACAAATAGTTGAAGAATAACATATTGGCTGATTAAGGTCTTGCTCTTAGTGGCAATAGTTCTAGGAACTAAATGCATTGTTGTATTTGGAGGATACCACATCGCTGCAGGCATTTTCCTAAGGGAGGTTTGTTTCAACAAGATTTTCACCTTTTGCTTATCTAAATCCTTTTCGAGAAAACTTGTTAGTGTTAACAACGTTTGAGGCTTAAATTTGTTTAAGGAGATCCATTTTTCCTTCTTGTAATCATGGGTTGTGATAATTATTTTCTTCTCTTTACATTTAGGATCATCTAGTTTCTTGTTCATCTTTTCCCTAGTGACTTCATCTGATTTCTTATCTTCCTCGGTGCACTCAGCGCAACTAGGTTTCTGTCTAGGTTTAAGGATTTCATTGCCATCATAAATTACCTTATGAGCATTTCTAGCCCTTTTAATGACCTCTGGATTTGGTTCCTCAACAAGGTGAATGCTATGCTTATAAGCAAGACTCTATGCTTAGTGATCATGTGGGAAGCGTCTGAATGGTGTTCCTTGTGCGTACAACTTGTTTTCAAGCTTGTTTTTCAAAGTTTTTAGATTAGAAAAATCTTTCAAAAGTTTTGATTCCTTAGCATTAAATTCTTGCTTAAGCATTTTCACATTTTCTTGAAGTGCTTGTTTTTGCTTAGCGAGTTTTAGAAAGCTTTTCTTGTAAGGAATTTAACTCTTGTTTTAATACTTCTTCTCTAAAATTACTTTTCTAATGATTTATGCATTTGGTCATCCATTTCCCGCTCACGGGTGGTCAACTCAAATTTAGCACGTTGTTCATAAATAGCAACACGTTCTTTATAGGCATTCAGTTCGGAGATAACAGAATCATCAGGGGCACATGCAGTGTATTCATCAAAAACATAGTCATTATTGACTGAAGAAGATCATTACTTGGTACAATCTCA
Source organism: Chrysanthemum makinoi (assembly GCA_910596185.1). Classification (NCBI taxonomy): domain Eukaryota; kingdom Viridiplantae; phylum Streptophyta; class Magnoliopsida; order Asterales; family Asteraceae; genus Chrysanthemum; species Chrysanthemum makinoi. Next base: position 69,758,552 of record OU343216.1, on the reverse strand, counting down.
CTTTCACTTTGTTTCACATATTGATCATATGGGACAGCATTGATATTACCCATCTTCAATATTCGATTCATAAGTTTCAAGAGATTGTACTTCATTATGCATCTTTTGCTCATCAACATCATCATATAGTTTTAATACCTCTGAGATTATCTTGTCTTTGGATGGACGGTTTGTTGTGGTGGAGAGACTTTTGGGAGAAACCATTGGAGAGATGCTAGCCATGAAGATTGTTTGGCTGATGGGTTCATCATCTACATCGAGTCAAATGCATCTGTCGGCTACTTGAAAGGCATTCGATGATTGTGACCTATCTCTGATTAGGCTGCTCATCCACATCGCATCATAAGTCTTGGCATTCCCCCGGCAAGAAACATAACTCCTCTTCATCCAAAGCTGCTCCATTGTCATGAGCTTGCACTAGCAACATCTTATCCCTGAAGTACTCGGCGTGAGGGCGTTTTGGAGATGTGCAATTCCTTGCAATGTGTCCCTCACCACCACAGTTGTAACATTTGATAGGCTTTGTTTGTCCTTGATTTCCATTCCTTCCTCGATTCTGATTTCCACCATAGCCTCCACCTCTCTCCACCCCCTCGATCATCTTGCCTTTCTTGAGCGGGTTGCACCATAACTTTCCCATCTCGATCAGGCATGATTGTGAAGATTAGATGCGATTCGATTTCATTGTTGGTTGAAGGTGGTGTATGGGTGAAAGGGTCAAGTTTTGTTTAACCATGAGAGCTAGTTGATTAATGAAGTTTCCCATGACATCATCGGCATCACTTTTTGAACATAGTGGATGGGGAATGAGTTTGTGATTACCATCTCATGGGTATTACTTGAGAAGCTTTGGTGGTAATTCCAACATTTGTGTAAGCGGTTGAATCATTTGATGAGCTTGTTCTCCTGGTTGGTTTTGAACTGTTCAGAATCCTTTTTCAAACATAGCATGTCTCTCATTACGAGAAGGAAGGCATAGAGTTGCTCATAGTTTGTATTCTTCAATCCTTTAGTGAGCTTCACAGATGTGACAAACTTGTGCCATTCGGGATTCATGTTGTTTACAAATTTTGAGTTCAGTTGAATGTTTGGCATAGTCATTTTGATGTTCCTCATGTCATTCACCAGCTTATGGAATCTCACATAGTACTCATAGACACTCTCATCTGGTTTCATCTTGAAGTGTTCAAATTCATCATATAGTTGTGATTCTCTGTCTTCCATAGTTAATTCAGAACCTGAGAGAAGCATCTTGACATTATCATCCAGCCTTGGCTTGGTGTTGTGATTGATAAGCTTGTAGATGTCTTTTGGAAGACCTTGCAATATGATGTTAGAAGCCACGATATCGCATCGAATCTCTTCTTCTCCTTATCATTGAGCTCATCATACGTCTTTGGTCTGTCTATTCCATAGATCATTGTTCCATCTTCATTTGTATCAATTATGTCTCTAGTAGTCTCAACGATCACGGTCCTTCATCAATCGATTTGAGAATGTTGACTCCATTTTCCTTTCCAAGCGATACAATCGATTCTTTGAGCCCAAGAGTCGTAGTCAGTTCTGTCAAGCATGGGTGGGCGGGTATCGAACCGTTGCTTGAACATCCTCGACAGCAGTGGAGATGATTGTAGGTGCGTTGGTAGACATGTTGGAGATAATCCGGGATTTTATAACTCAATGATTAAACCAGGAAATAGATTCTTTCACGGGATTTTACTAAACCAAGAGAAAACCGTATTACACACAAAAGTCAACCAAGTCGCTATGACTCCTTGAACAAGTCGCTAAGTACTAAGTTGCTAAGTAATGACAAAGCAAGTAAGCTAAGTTCCCAAGTAAACTACAAATTTTGATAGCAAATTAAGCTATGCACCAAGTAAGCTATGAGATCAAATTAAGCTAAATAGCAACTAAGCTAAGGACCAAATCGCTACCACCAAATAAACTCTGAAACTTAAAGAGCAAGTCGCTATCAAAATTGAAAGCAAGTCGCTACCTTACCAAGTCGCTACCGTAGTGGAGAATCACTAAGTTATGCTTTTGTTGGCTGTCTCAATAGACAAATCGCTAGCCCAAGTCGCTATCAAAACACACTCTGACTACTTCTAATTTTACAAACCAAGTCGCTACCAAGAAATGAAGTCCGTAGCACAAATTAAAGCAAGAAAACTTTAAAAAACACACTTTTCAATCAAAAACAACCCAACCACGATGATTCAAGCCTTCCAAATCAAAACCTAAACACTTGTGATGATTCTAAACACAAAAGTACAATCAAAATCCAAACTTTAACACTAGAAATCAACCAAATGATGCAAAAACCACTAAACTTTTTCAAACTCAAAAACCACCTAAAACCACTAGAAATCCAAAGATATGTAAGAGATGATCTAACCATGGCTCTTGATACCAATTGTAACATATTGGATTTCACATACACATCATAAAACAAACATACTTAGGCGTATAAGAGATGAGTTTTAGAGAGAGAAAGTTAGAGGTTTAGGAACTTTAGTGAGAGAAAGAAAATTCTTATTATGAGCTCCAACTCTCTACCTTGGGAGGTAGAGAGTATTTATAATCTTACAATAAGCAGCCACCTGCAGATGTGGATCGGGCATACTGAGTGGGTAAAGACCGTCAGTCCTCACGGTGTTACTAAACTAAATACTACTTAACATAAAATAACTACGACTCGAGCTTTCTACGATTACATATACTTGAGGTACCAGACTCTTTAATACAGGATTTTCTAATCCTAACTTGGGGAAAAAAAGCTTGCTTGATAGGAGTCATCAAGGGAACCTAAGCGAGGTGGAAATCTAACTAGCTATTCTATTCCCGGCAACTGGCGCCAAAACTTGATGCAGCATTACTGCTTGGCGTTACAGTCAAAAGGAACTTCGCACCGTCGAGCAAGTTTTCAACACCCACAGGCATTGAACCTAATCGTTGTAGTGTAGTATTAAGGTGGCCTGAGATTGATATAGATTCTCTGGGGAATAGGAATCGCAGTGAAATACTACGTAGGTTGGGGTTGAGGAAGATTATTTTATTCTTTTTATATTTTTAGAAAGTTGAAAGATGCGAATCTAGAATTATTGGATTTAGGGGTTGGTATTTCTCAGATTACTCTACATATCTAAATTAGCTAATTTAAGGTGAGTGTAGTCTATGTCTATTGTTGTATGCTTTCATTATGATAGTTTAAAAGATGTGTTTACCTAGATGCTATTACTCCTAGTTATCTCCTATTGATGGTTGAATTGTCACGTCCTTATTCTTAACTCTTTGTGTCTTCTAAAAGATTAGTAGGGTATCGTTTTTTCCTAACTCTTTGAGACTACCTTAAGGTTGTGCCTCTGAAATCTCTAGGATTTCATAAAGCTAACTCTAAAGGTTACCTTTAGATGTTTAGCCTACAATAACTCTAGGTGATTATAAACTAATGTTCACAAAGATTACTCAAGCATTAAAACACAATGAATGACCTATCGCAATACTAGGTCAATCACAATTAAGATTAGAGACAACCAATCAATATTCAATACCTAGGTTTCATAGATCTAAGCAAACACACAAGTAAATTAGTAGGACATGGAGAACATGCAAGCATACACACAAACAATTGAAGGCATAATTGAATTAATGAAGTAAATCCGTATCTTGTTGTAAAATAGGAATGGAACCCTAAGATCTCTTGCCCAAGGCGACAAAGTCGGTTTAGGTTTTACTCCACGAAACTACCTCTCTAAAATTCGAAAATTGAATTCTATATATAGAGTTACAATATGCGGCCAGCGTCACTCTTTAATATGTGGTCGGTGCGCCCACTCATTAGGTTTTCGTCTTGGCCACGTCAACTTAGTGGCGGCGTCACCTTATGGTTGTGGCGCCCATCGGCTTCATCTTCTAACACGTCGGGATCCAAATCTAGGAAAAGTCGGTTGTGATGCCCTACTCTTTAAAACGTGATCGTCAAGTCCAAAGCAATTTGGCTTCACGGTAGATCCGAATGTTGCGGCAGTCGCCATTTAATTTTGTCGCGCCATAAGCTTACATTCCAGCGACAGGTGTCTTGATTCTTGACTTTGGCCATTTTCTTCATATATTAAGCCTTTTAAGTCCAGAATAAGTGTCATTCTAGTAATTTGCCTTCAGAGACCTAAAAGTGAAAGGAACGAAATTAGCGATACTTAGGATACAAAAGTGATGCGATTAAAACTAAATGACCCCTCAAAAGTGTACCTTTTTAAATCCTTATCAATATATTGATCACCTATATTCAACCAGGGGCAGTAGGACATAGCCTGATCACCTATGTCAGACTCGGAGGTGGTGCTTAATACTTAGGATAGTTATAATAGCGTTATGTCCGGTGAAATTTGATTAATGTTAATATTTTAATAAACATGTAATAAGCCACACATTGGCGTTACACTAAAGCCACTCACTGGCATCCCTTAATCATAAGCCACTCACTGGCATCCCTTAATCATAAGCCAATCACTGGCATTCCTTAATCATAAGCCACTCACTGGCATTCCTTAATCATAAGAAAGCCCTTCAGCTGGCGTCACACTATTATTTCCCTATATAGAACATTTTCATATCACAATTGGGTTATGTTATAGTCACTCCTACCCCAAACCTTACACTCCATGGACAAATCAAACCATTCTAGGAGCAACCTTCCAATAGCACCTATGAGAAAGATCCCCTAGTCAGAATAGGCAATAAAAAGAACAATAAACCTTTGGCAAAATCTAGAAAGGCACGATAAATGACATATAATCCCACATAAACTTGAAAATTT
>OU343216.1:69736488-69753633 GCA_910596185.1 Chrysanthemum makinoi | reverse complement strand
ATATTGTTTTAAAAATAAATTGAACTAAATTTTGGAAATCAACCGGACTTCATTTTATCAAAACTTAAGTCACTCAATCAACGACTACGGTCATCGATTGAGGGGGAGAGTGATTTCAAATTAAATATTTTCAAACGATATTTCCTCATAAAAGTCCGTTTGTACAAAATATGTGGTGATCTAAAGATTTAATGTTATGTCATGGTATGATTTTCTTTAAAACTCAAACATCTTTCAAAATGAAATTTTTTCTTTTCTTGTTTGATTGTGAAATTGTTTTGTTTTACTTAAAAGATCTCTTAAAAACTATCATACCTGACACTAACAATCTTTAATGTCTATAATTGGTCATCTATCAGTTATTTTTCAAAATTAAAGTTTGCCACGTCTTTCCCCAAAATTTTCTAAATGATTTAAATCAATCAGGATCCAAAATCTCAATTGGTTTGAAATTTTTGATCGAGGGAGAGATCGTGATTTAAATCTCAAATTGGTTTTAGTCCTTTAAAGGCACTTCTGCCTTCATGTGTCAAACGATTTTGAAATATATAATGCACATGATTGTGGAGGAGCATTTAACCAAAAACCAAAGAGTATTTAAATAAGGCTACATTTTCTCCCATGTTTTCTAAACCTTATTAAATCACTTGGGATCCAAAATCTCAAAGGGTTTGATATTTTTGATCGGGGGAGAATTTGTGATTTAATAATAAAATTTGATAAAAGATGATCGTTTTGATTCAAATATGCATGCTGCTCTCCCATATGTGCTAAACGCTTTCGAATCTCGAAGCACATATTGAGGGGGAGCATTTCAAAAGAAAATAAACTATCAAGGTACAAAGATTTCTATGTTTCAACATAAGGTACCTTGATTGATTTTCTAAATGGTTTCTTAATGGCTTTTGTGATCATGGATGTACTTCAAAAGATCTCTTTCCTCTATGTGATAAAATGATTTCAAATATCCTATGCACATATTGAGGGGGAGAATTTACCAAAGAAATTCAAATGGCTTTTTCTATGGAAATTGTGATCAAGAATATATTTCAAAGAACTCTTGCCTCTATGTGCTAAACAATTTTAAGATCATATGCACATGTTGAGGGGGAGCATTTATAAATGATCAAAACTATTAAGGTACAAAATGCTTTGATCTCGTATCACAAGTACCTTGATTGATTTTCCAAATGATTTTTCAATTGGTTTCAAGAAGGAAAGAACAAATACCGAAAGACCGACCAATTTACTTTGTGCATGGTGTTATTAGGATGGTTAGGTTAGGTATTCGTTCCCACGATCCCGCCAGAGCCGGAGGGATCTACCCAGGGACAATCCACTAGATAGTGTAGAGTCCTAAGGTATATTGAAAAAAGGAGAAAAGTGAGAAATGGGAAGAGTGCGGACTGAGATAGAGATAGAACTGGAATAAACCCAACAAGGTTCTAGTAATGAAGTATCGGTAAGCACTGAAGGGGTTGAAGAATGAAAAAGAATTGAATGTAAAAAGGGTGAAAAGAAATAGCCCTCCAATAATTCAACCTTAGGGCAGAAACCGGGTTCAATACATATGCTACTGGTGGTTACTAAGGTAACACTGGTATTGAAGACAAGACGTCATGGACCCAGTGACGCACTGCACCTAACTTCCCAAACTACTCAATTTCCTCTTAAAAGGGCTTGTTTCATTCTCACGGGGAACCGACATAATCTATCGACTTTCTCTTAGAGATTGTTGATATTAAAGAAGGAGACCCTCTCCCTAGTCTCCGGCATAGGAACCAAATGTGCACAATTGAGTCTAGAGCCAAGAGATCATCCACAATATCTCATTAGGACACATTATTCTTGAAAACTTACTGTTTCACACAATGTGGAAAGTGAGTATATATTAAGAGTCCTACGCATTATCCTTGTGGTATTTCCAGAACATCCGAGTGATATATTAAATATATTCACGATGAAGATGGAAAGCCTTCTAGATCCAACATCAAACAAGCTCTTGGTGGGTGACATGTGAGATCTTTTATAAAGATCAAGCTTGTAACAACTGGATAGAAATAATGGGGCGATTCATTCTTGAATCAACCTTGGTTCAGGAAATGAATTGACGAATACTTTTGGAAAAACCGTTCGATGTGCAAATCATCTTTTCTCTAGCACATCTAATGTGTATTCATATTTCAAATTCAAAAAGTATCTCTGATTGAAAAAATACTTTTGGAAAAACCGTTCGATGTGCAAATTTCTTCTTTTCTCTAGCACATCAAATGTGTACTTTTTCAAATACAAAAGGTATTTTTGATTGAAAATTGATCTTTCTCAAAAAACCTTCATCGTATTGCAAAAATCTTTCTTCTAGGCAATACGCTTGTTTTCAAATCAATTTTCATCAATCGCTGAATCACAATTCCTGGTTCACTCACTCCGTGTTGTCTTCTTTGAGACGGACGTTCCGGTTTGAGAACAGCTAGAGCAGCGAAACCCGGTCAAGGAGATTCTTCGAATTCTACGATCACAGACATACTTGTCTTGATCAACGGGGAACCGTGGGCGTGTACCTCAATTCAACGAAAGTGATCAAAGACACTTTCGTGTGTTTTATTGCTAACTGTTGTTTGCAGGTACATTTGGACGGTTTCAGCTGATCAGAATTGAGAAGTCAATCCAAAGCCGCATGCTCACAGCATACACACTTAATTGAAGAACATCATGACAAGTGTGATACATGGTAAATTTTCACCAAAAATTTAACTGATAATTAGTAATTTACTATTACTAAGCATAAGACATTTAAGCACGCGTAAGCTTTACCTGATCATTTGAGTAGTTAACTCGCATACTGTAGACAATTGCATCACTATTGCATTCATATCATTCTGTAAATATTTCATTTTGTCTTATGATTTAAATTGTAAGACGAGAGGTTATCTCGTTTACCACAGTGACCGACACGGCACGCGAACCGACACTATGAAAAGGGCTTGATAAAACAAATGACAAATGTCCGTGATAGGGAATTACTACAAAGATAAAAATATTACCGACACGTAACCATAAAATACTACGTTGTAAAAAAATTATTATCAAGCAATGGTATTACGGTCACAATATAATATCGCGGGACACAAAATAAGTAACACATTCACACTTGAACAAGAACCTCTATAAGACTCAAACACAATAAATATGAAAGTGAAACACAAGTATATTCATGTACACAAGTAAATTATAACCATACTATACATATACATACAAAAGTTTACATATTATTTTTATTTTATGAGAAAACCTTTATTAAAATGTTGAGATAAAAACCCCTTGTCCTTCTCTTCTCACTCACGACAAAACAAATGCAAGACCAGGAAACACCAAAAGATATCAAAGATCTCATCTTCAACCTCTCTCTCTACTCTAGACCTACGCCCCATAGACCGAATCTTCCAAAGAGAGAAAGCCCAACATGTCTATCCCATCATCTACTCCTCTTTCTTACCAAAAACATGGGAGTTTTTGTCTTCCAAATCTTCCTTTGATGCGCCGGTTGCTACTCATACGAAATCAAAGAGAATCAAGATAAAATCACACAAGAGATTCATATCTTCACATCTATCTACCTAGAGTAAAGTCCATAATTCGCCTAAGAATTTGGAAGCTAGCCAAATTTGGCTTCACACCAAGACCCAAGAGAAGAAAGTTAACCAAACCTCTCCTCAATAAACTCCTATATCTCTAGTCGAATTGCAAAGCTTCAAACTCAGTTTTCATCAAGTGTTTACCAAAAACTAGGGTTTGTAAAAGTTAGGGTTTTCTAAAATTGAATTGGGGGTTTTACAATTTGAGGTATTTTGGTGCTAATTCAAGTCTCATTTGGTCTGAATCCAAGAAGCAATTTTCGTTCGTTACCCACCTTCTCTTCCAAGTTGAGGTTATGAATTTTCCTTGTTGTAATATTCTTTTGTTGTTGTTATATTGTTAAGTTAATAACTTGTACCAAATGATATCATAAAGCTTTGCCGGGTTTGATTCTTCTTATTACTTCATGTTGAAAGTTATATGTCATTTGGGTGTTATGTTGGTGTTTTTCTGTCGAGGGATATGAAACAAAAAAAAATAGAGAAGTCCAGTTTTATACCAATATTTACTAATAAAAATTAGCACAAAACTCGAAAACTTTTGTTGGTCATGAGATTAAACCGGATAGTGAGATGTTAAGGTTGATACTTTGTATTAAGTCGTGTTGTTTTGTTTGAAATTGTTTTTCTGTCGAGATGTATGAAACAAGGAAAGGTAAAGTTGAGATAATGAATTTTTTAAAAAAAAAGACTGTTGTAATATTGAATAGAAGTGTAGTTGAGCCAATGAAATCTCAAACCAAAAACAAGTGTATCATTTGAAAGTCCTCATGTGTTTTTGACTTTTTCCTTACCGATGCTAATGTGGTCCTAGAATATTGTCGAGTTAGATAAGTCATGTCCGAGTCTCGTGTGGAGTCAAGATTAACTGGTGGGCGTCACAATAATAGTTAAGTAGGAAGTTGGTCATGTTCAACTTGGATCTTTTCTTTCTTCTTTGAGTAATCGACCCGACAGAATGGGCATGAAAAGGGGTCTCGCTACCCTTGCTCCAAGGGAGTAAATGGATTCATGTCTTGGTCGAACTCAAAGATTCTCTAACGTTAGTAGAAAATTTATTAGTATCCGTACTCCGCGATATAAAACCCATTTGGAATAGGCTTCTAAGTTTTAAAAAATAAAATATAAAATAAAAATGTAATATGTTCACTAAAAAGCTTGACATAAAATCCACTCTTGAAACCATGGTAGTACTTGGTTACTTTCCCTTTCTTCAAATTGTGTTTAAGTATGCTACCAATTACCCTCTGCAAGTACTTCCTCGTCAAAAGTATAGCAGCAAAAGATAAAACAATGAAATGAGCCATCTAAAATTTAGTACCAAACTGCACTTGTAATACATTGGGCCGTAACCCATGTCTTGTAATTTATTAAAGACATTGGAAATTCAATGGGCCTAAGCCCAAATCCAACACCAAATTGCCGGGCCACAAGGTGGTTTTGGGTGTCCGTTTGAGTGGCATAGGCAAATCAGAGAAATAATACCCAAAGCGTCTAATCGGAAGACAAATAACTAAACTCGTTTCCGCCTATTTCCTCTCTTTCATTTCGTACATTTTGTCATGACGTCAAAAGTCTTAATCCAATTAAACAAGTGTAAAGGTTTAACATAAGCAACAAGTGCTTAAAACATGATTCATATAATAAGGTATACATCAAAAGTTTAACGGCAATGTGTAAACAAATTTATCTCCCGAAGTTTCGGTCGTAAATTGCATATACTAAAAACTAGATTACGATAAACAAATAAAGACTACTATATCATTTTGTCGTACATTAATTGTAAGTCTCCAAACTTAACTTAATTATTTTCTAAATGCAATTAGAAAATAAATCAACTAATATCAATTTTGACAATAATAATATGTACCAATAAGTATGTATACATTTATATACTTACTAATAGGATATTGTAATTATCTTACAAACCAAATTATGGATTTTAATAACGTTATAGTGTCGACATAAAAAGTATATATACTTTCGTATACTTACTAGTAAAACTATTTAATCATTTTTACAAACAAAAGTTTAGTTTTGTTTCAAATATAAAAACAATTGAACTATTTTAAGTAAATGATACTTAAAAAAAATGAACTAAAACATTGCCCTCCTTATCTAGGTCGCGTGTCGGTGCCTCTTCACAACAATTCACTAAATCCCACTTTTGGATTGCACATTTGCTAAGGTGAGTTTCATAGCCCCACTTTTACTTGATAAACTGTTTTATACGTTTTGGGGTGAGAAATATGCAAAACCTTTTATGGACCAAAACTATTACATGATTACTATTACGTGGTTTAGCCTAAGCCCTTATGTCCCTAGTGAATGCCCTTTTTCATGAACCGTCAATTCCCTATTAGGAAACGCGAATGTTATAAATAGATCTATTGAGGGTGACTCCTCCGTTTGGTTGGCCATGCTTAGGCCAAAGCGAAACGTATACCATGTCGGAACCAAGTGTTGAGGGACAAAACACTTGCTATGGGCCCCTATATTGTATGACATATTTTAGCATACAGAATGCGTAGTATCGGTTGCATGAACTTAGAGCTAACGTAATAGACTTTCACCCATATATCATTATATTCTTGATAATGGTTATATGTCTTTGCTTATGGTCCAAACTTACTGTTTTAACTGAAACCTATGAACTCACCGACTTTTAGTGACCCTTTTAAGCATATTTTCTCAGGTGCTTAGTTGTGAACATGGATGCAAGGCAAGAGGTGGTAATGGTCGTAGAAATTTCTAAAGAAGTGTTTTTACACATAAAAGATGTTTTTATATTGGGACCACAAAAATTATGGGATATGCCCATTCATCTAAACAATATTGTAGGATATTGTTTCAAAATATTTTATGAAATTATACGGAGTATGTATTCCGTTCTGTATTACTGGTATTATGATTCACTGATGAGTGTGTAAATACTCATCATTTTTGGGTCAATTTGAACTGCAAAACGTTTAAAAATGCTCAGAAATGCATCAAAACACTGAAAATATTCCAAAATTGCATTTTATATGTTTCAGATGCAAAATGTTTAAAAACAGATGAAAAATGAGCAAAGTTTGCATAATTGGCAGTTTCAGTCCCTCAACTTTCAAAATTTGTCAAAACTAGTCCCTGAGCCGTAATTTCAAAAGAAAAATCACCAAAGGTCCTTTTAAAATCACAACTTGTCAAAATTAGTCCTTTGGTGAAAAATATAAAAAGTTTGAGAAAATTACAAGTTTGGTCCTCCAAGTTTCAAAATTGGCAAAAATGGCCCCTGGAAATTGGAAAATGTCAAGTTTGGCCCTTGCATTATTGAAACTTGTCACTTTTAACCCTTGGATCAACTTTGATGAAATGGCTGCAATGGTCCCTCGTTTTTCAGAATTTACACAAATAGTCCTTGTGTTATTAAAACCTTTAATCCATTTGGCCTTGTCACAATGCAATTGGACCCCCTGTCATTAGCCTTTTGGACCCCTTCCCATTTGACCCTTCACTTTATAATATTAAACCTATTTGACCTTCACGGGTTTCCCTCCTTTTCACCTTCTTCCCTGCCAAACCTGCAACACTCATAGCACCCCATTCCCCCAGCTCATAACCCACTCAACTTGTTCCCCCCTCCTCCACCACAATCCAAAAACACATTAAATGCACCATTTCCCCAAACACTCAACCTTACCAGCTGGATAAAACCATTTCCCGCCAAAATCAATCCTATGGTCAATATTCACTCAAAGCCATCCAATGGCCCTAAAGAGAGGTGGGAACTGCTTTCGAAAGAGAGAGAAAGAAAAGTTGGGTATAAAAGAGCAAGAGAATGCAAGAAGAAGGGAGGTAGTTAGTTTTTTAATTTTTCTAAAATGTCGTTTTTTAAATTAATGTACTAGTTTAAGCCAAAATGTTGTAATTTCAGTTTATTTGTATCTCCTTTAAGTTAAAATATCATTGTATTGTACTTTTGAGAATCAATTTCAAGTTTGGTTTAAGTTCCAAGTTTTTAGTTCACTGTTGAAAATATCAGTTTCCAGTTCTTATTCATAAGCTCTCAGAAGCTTATTTTTAAACTCAAATCAGCTCAATTAAGCTTATCAAAGCTTTTTGTAAGCTTAAGCATCCATTTCAAGCAATTTTGGTTCATGGTCAATAAAAGTCAACTGTTGGTGCAAATTGGAATTGGAAATGAAAATGGGTGTTGTAGTGGTGATAATGGGTTGGATTAAGGCTAAATTAGAATAGGTTTGGTTTGGCTTTAGCCTGCAAGCAGTTGGACAGTGGTTAGTGATTTTCTCACTTTTAAATTTCAAGTCATTTTGCATTTTATGCTTATACTTGTATATGTGATCAATGGTAGTTCTAACTTGTTTATATAGTTGTGTTTAGGTTATGTAAGGTTAGTTTGAGCTATGGTCTAAGTCAGTTTAGTAGTTTAAGTAGTTTAACTTGCTTATCAGTAGTTTTAGGTGTGTTTGGATTTTGTAGTAAAACTGTGCTATAGGGTTGAGCAGTGGGTAGAGTTTGTTGCTTGGGGTTTGTTTAGATCAAATATACTCATTTGAGTCTTAATCTTGTACCTGCACAGGCTATAAGTCAAATCTCCACTTAATCCATCTCAACAGTTTCACTGTTGAGATTTTGTCAAATCAAAACCTTGTTTTGTGTTTGTAATACTTAAACATTGATTGCATTGTCTTTATTTCATTATAATACATCATTATCAGTCCTTAAATCATGATCAAAGTTCAAGAAAGTCAACTTTTCAGTTTTGTTAAAAAAGTCAAAACATTGAAAAAGTCAGTTTTTGGCCAACTAGGGTGGTTTTTCTTGGATTCATCTCTGAGCCAATGTCAATGAAAATTGTTGTTTTAAAAACTTCTCTTGGTCTATTTCTTTGTTACAGTTTTTACAGATTTTTGTGATTTTTTTTAAGCTTCAAATGAGCTTGGCAACAGGGCCTTATATGCCCTGTGCACACACTCGATGTGAGGTGTGCGAGCCATTTGTAGAGCTTGCATTGGGCTCATAAGAGCTTATCCAAGTCTGTTTTTTGGTTTACAAGCTCTCACCCAGGTCTTCTTTAGAATCCAGCTTTTAGTATTTAGTCTCCAGCTTATTCAAGTGCTTATTATTCAGCTGCAAGTTGGCCTAAAAATCTGATTTTAGCACAAAACTCAATTTCATCAAATCTTGGTATTCAGCAATCCAGAGGTTATAGCTTGTTGATTCTAGTTGCATTTGGTCACTTTTAGCATATTTTAGCTTGTGTATCAGTTTGGTGCTTGTTTTGTTCCATTTGCTTATTCAAAGTGCTTATTTATAAGCACTTTACACATCAGTTCCATAATTCCACACATAAGCACCTGTTTTTCCATTTTTCTTAGATTCCTAATAATATTTTAGACTTTTCCTGAGATTTTCATATTCTTCCAAGCTTGTTTGCTATTTTTCTTAATTTAAATTAGTTTTTAAGCATTTTTAATTAGCATTTAATACAAAAAATTAAGAAAAGTTTCAAAAAAATAATTTTTCATTTTTCTTAAGTTAAGATAAATATAAAAAGCCAAAAAAATATTTTTCCATATTTTTCTTAGTTAAATTTGTATTTTTAAATAATTTAATTAGTTTTTAATAGTTTAAAATTCCTAGAAAATAGAAAAATATTCAGAAAAATACAAAAATAGTTTTGAAAATTCTCTTTTGATATTTTAGACTTTTCCAATTCATAATTTTATTTTTCAAGCTTTATTTCATATTTTCTTTTATTTTAGGTAATTATTTAATAGTTAAAAATAGTTTTTAATTAATAATAATTAGAATAATAGTTGTAAAAATAATTTTCTTTTTCTAAAAAATTTCTTTTATCATTAGGTTTGTAAAAATGTCACTTTCATATTTTTAGGACTTTTATTTCTTAGATCTCACTTTTTATTTTGTGCGTTTACGTAATTTTATTTAAACGTAAGTTTTTAGTTTTAAACGTTCATCAATTTTAAAAATAGTGATAGCGTTTATTTAATATTTTTTATCTTTTTAATTTTCTTTAATTTGCATTTAAGCCCTTGTAGTTTATGTACTTTTCCTTAGTTATAATCATATTCACATATCCCTTTTTCCGTTCAAATCTCTCGATCACTATACGTTTGATGATCCATTGCATAGCTCGCTGGGACATAACGACCCGGGGAAACCCTATACTCCCCTGATCTTAATTGCATTCGTTTCTGAACCATTTTAAGTTTCTTACGGTCGGCCATTCACAAGTGGCAGATTTGAGTGAGAAAACTTGACGGTTTGGAGCGGATCAAATTTTTGGCGCCGCTGCCGGGGAGCTGTGTTGATTATCTTCCGTCTAGCAGATTAGTGATTTGAATATTCACTCCTTGTTTATACCATCTGTATGTATTTATATTTTCTTATAAAAATCAAAAACCCAAAAAGATTTTCATTCTTTGTTTTTGCAAAATGTTTATCCAAAAATCCAAAAAGATTCTTCTTATCCCTGTTATCTGTTTGATTCTTTCTCTCGTATCCTCTAAACGTTTAATTCTATCTTCTTGATCCTCTTTGTGTTTAATTCTGATGGAATCATCGATTCCTTGTGTCGGTTGTGGAGAACCGCTTTTCGGTTTACCGTGTCGTTGGTGTGCGTGCGAACGATGCGGTAATGACATTCATAACGGAAGTTGTTTGTTTTGCGGTTCGAGGAATTCATGTTCTTATGATCAAAATTCTTTCAATGAGCCGAAAAATTTCTCCGACTACCCACCCCAACCCCAAAATTTTTCGTTCAATCAGCAGTATTGCTATGGTTGTGGGGATCCGTTAGTTGATTTTCGATGTCAACGATGTTCTTGCGAGAGGTGTGGAAATGATCTTACGGATGGATTTTGTTCATTTTGTGCTTCGGAAGCTGAAAACTCATGCACTTTATCCGAACTTTTCCAACTATCCTCAAAACGATTTTAGCCACCCTCCTCAGTATTCATTTGAGCAAGAACCGTGCTATCAAAGTTTTAATGACACATCGTTTCAGAATGTACCGAATTTTTCTTGCACAAATTGTGGAGGTCCTCTTCAATGTCAACCGTGGAATCAAAATTACTATACTTCCGGTTTTGACAATTTCCAACCTCCACAACACCATACGGTTCAAACTCCACCCGAGCCGTTGCCTAAAGAAACTTCCCAAGATTTTGAAACCGCAATGAAAAACTTGATGATATAATTCAAAACCTTAAGAATCAAGTGAGTGGTGAAAAACCCATGGGAGAATTGCTAGCCGAAGAACGGAGGCTCGTGAAATCTAGGGAAGAATTATTAGCCCTAGAGCATGCGGCTCTAAGGCGTTCCCAATTTCTTAAGGCAGCTCTATATGATGATGACGAGGAGGGTTTTTATCCTTTTAAGAATATTATTTCTCAACCCCCTCAGTCAGTTGATATCCCAGCAGTTGAGATTCCATCTCAAACAACTGCTATCCCACCCGATATTCCCACTCACTCACTGAACATGGGGGATGAGCATCTTGACACTGTTCCTAAAAAGGAATCGGACGAATTCATAAAGTCTAGTGTTGAGAACCTTGTCCCAATCCCGAGAGAGTCACAGGGAACTTTTGATCATATGTGTGATTCTCTTTCCCCTCTTGAGTGTTCAAATGATCATTTGGAAACTTTCTCCGATTTTAGCGATGATTGTGCTTCCCATGGAAACATCGAGTACGTTGAGGCATCACTCCCATCGATCCCCTTCTTGAGGAGTTCACCGATGAACTCACTCACATCAATCCACTTTCATCAGAAAGTGATGATGATATCTTTGATTTCGAAGCCGATCCGGGAGAGACGAAAGTCTCCTTGATAATGATCGTTCACTCACTTCTTATCCCAACAGTCCAATAGAGAATGTTGATTACTTTGTTCCCGAAACATTCAAAGCTACTTTCACCAATCCTCTATTTGAATTCGACTCTCAATTCACTTTAATTTCTGAGAATCCACTCTTTGATACTCAGATTGAGGATAGTGATGAGTCCACAATGGAACAAGAGTTCACAAATTCACATCATGTGAATGATTCTCTTCATGAGGAGTTCGCAGGTGAACTCACTCATATCATGACTCCGCCAGAGTATGATCGCTTGGATGGCAAAAATCATGATCGGGGGGAAAAGTTCTCAATCATGAGAGTTTGTATTTCTATGACAAATTTTCCAACCCTCCCTCTCGAGATGCTTTCCAAGCCAAAGAGCTCAACCGATATAATCCAACGAGTGCAACTGACTTGACCACGAGGAAGAAGATCTTATCATGATCGTCATCATGATTTTCCTTCTTTCTTCACCTACCGGTGACTTCCTCTCTTCTTCACTCGTTCGAGGTGAGGACACTATCTTTGACCCGGCATTTTCATTTATCATTTTTGAGCCGGTTCTATGTATATCTCATCGGTGTGGAACTTTCACGTACTTCAATGTTTGTCCAAACATTTTGAATGAAAGTCCGATGTAGATTGTCTCTTCCACTTACTTCCCCATGAACCAATGAATTCGGGGTCGAGTCAAGCTAGCGACTCGGGAATCAAAAACAGTAGCATGCCATATGGGTTTTCACCCATATTTCTGACTTCTTTCTACTTTCTACCACCCTAGTGTGGGGGAGTTGCCCACATGTTGTGTATATATGCAAGTTTTTATAAAAAAAAAAAAAAAAAAAAAAAAATCTTTCAAATTAATGGCCGTAGTATTTTCCTTTTACGTTCGGTTTCGGCATAACCGCGGTACTTTGAATATTGAGGGAAATATTCATTTCTAGTGTGGGGAATTCTCACGAATTTTATCATGTAATTATACCGCCTAATTCCCCCATTTTTGGCCAAAATTTTTTTGGAGTAAGTTTTTACACTTACTCAATTGGTTATCAGTCCGCCATGTCTAAAAAACAAAAGGATTGGCTAATCCAGGAGCAAACGGCTCTTGGTAAAGATATCTCAAATCCGTTGACGGCTTGCAATTTGCCCAAAATTGTATGGTATTCAACTCACCATATCTTTAATTAGTGAAGAGTTGGCTAGCCCGCAAGTTTATGGCTTGTGGTAAAGGCAGTGGAAAAACCATAATTGGTAATCGACTCACCAAAGATAATGTTGATAATTTATCTAAGAGTTGGCTAGTCTAGAAGCAAACGGCTTCTGGTAAAGACAAATCAAATCCGTTGGAAGCTGGTGATTTGCTCAAAATCACATGGTTATCGGTGTACCATGGTTCTTACTTGAACTGAAACATTTGGCTACTCCAGAAGTAATGGCTTTTGGTAAAGAGATTCAAATCCATTAAGTTTTTCTCAAAAGATTGCTAGGGACTAGCAATAGTTTAGTGTGGGGGATTGATGAGTGTGTAAATACTCATCATTTTTGAGTCAATCTGAACTGCAAAACGTTTAAAAATGCTCAGAAATGCATCAAAACACTGAAAATATTCCAAAATTGCATTTTATATGTTTCAGATGCAAAATGTTTAAAAACAGATGAAAAATGAGCAAAGTTTGCATAATTGGCAGTTTCAGTCCCTCAACTTTCAAAATTTGTCAAAACTAGTCCCTGAGCCGTAATTTCAAAAGAAAAATCACCAAAGATCCTTTTAAAATCACAACTTGTCAAAATTAGTCCTTTGGTGAAAAATATAAAAAGTTTGAGAAAATTACAAGTTTGGTCCTCCAAGTTTCAAAATTGGCAAAAATGGCCCCTGGAAATTGGAAAATGTCAAGTTTGGTCCTTGCATTATTGAAACTTGTCACTTTTAACCCTTGGATCAACTTTGATGAAATGGCAGCAATGGTCCCTTGTTTTTCAGAATTTACACAAATAGTCCTTGTGTTATTAAAACCTTTAATCCATTTGGCCTTGTCACAATGCAATTGGACCCCCTGTCATTAGCCTTTTGGACCCCTTCCCATTTGACCCTTCACTTTATAATATTAAACCCATTTGACCTTCACGGGTTTCCCTCCTTTTCACCTTCTTCCCTGCCAAACCTGCAACACTCATAGCACCCCATTCCCCCAGCTCATAACCCACTCAACTTGTTCCCCCCTCCTCCACCACAATCCAAAAACACATTAAATGCACCATTTCCCCAAACACTCAAACTTACCAGCTGGATAAAACCATTTCCCGCCAAAATCAATCCTATGGTCAATATTCACTCAAAGCCATCCAATGGCCCTAAAGAGAGGTGGGAACTGCTCAGAAAGAGAGAGAAAGAAAAGTTGGGTATAAAAGAGCAAGAGAATGCAAGAAGAAGGGAGGTAGTTAGTTTTTTAATTTTTCTAAAATGTCGTTTTTTAAATTAATGTACTAGTTTAAGCCAAAATGTTGTAATTTCAGTTTATTTGTATCTCCTTTAAGTTAAAATATCATTGTATTGTACTTTTGAGAATCAATTTCAAGTTTGGTTTAAGTTCCAAGTTTTTAGTTCACTGTTGAAAATATCAGTTTCCAGTTCTTATTCATAAGCTCTCAGAAGCTTATTTTTAAACTCAAATCAGCTCAATTAAGCTTATCAAAGCTTTTTGTAAGCTTAAGCATTCATTTCAAGCAATTTTGGTTCATGGTCAATAAAAGTCAACTGTTGGTGCAAATTGGAATTGGAAATGAAAATGGGTGTTGTAGTGGTGATAATGGGTTGGATTAAGGCTAAATTAGAATAGGTTTGGTTTGGCTTTAGCCTGCAAGCAGTTGGACAGTGGTTAGTGATTTTCTCACTTTCAAATTTCAAGTCATTTTGCATTTTATGCTTATACTTGTATATGTGATCAATGGTAGTTCTAACTTGTTTATATAGTTGTGTTTAGGTTATGTAAGGTTAGTTTGATCTATGGTCTAAGTCAGTTTAGTAGTTTAAGTAGTTTAACTTGCTTATCAGTAGTTTTAGGTGTGTTTGGATTTTGTAGTAAAACTGTGCTATAGGGTTGAGCAGTGGGTAGAGTTTGTTGCTTGGGGTTTGTTTAGATCAAATATACTCATTTGAGTCTTAATCTTGTGCCTGCACAGGCTCTAAGTCAAATCTCCACTTAATCCATCTCAACAGTTTCACTGTTGAGATTTTGTCAAAACAAAATCTTGTTTTGTGTTTGTAATACTTAAACATTGATTGCATTGTCTTTATTTCATTATAATACATCATTATCAGTCCTTAAATCAAGATCAAAGTTCAAGAAAGTCAACTTTTCAGTTTTGTTAAAAAAGTCAAAACATTGAAAAAGTCAGTTTTTGGCCAACTAGGGTGGTTTTTCTTGGATTCATCTCTGAGCCAATGTCAATGAAAATTGTTGTTTTAAAAACTTCTCTTGGTCTATTTCTTTGTTACAGTTTTTACAGATTTTTGTGATTTTTTTTTAAGCTTCAAATGAGCTTGGCAACAGGGCCTTATATGCCCTGTGCACACACTCAGTATTAACTGAGTGTGTGCAGGCCATTTGTAGAGCTTGCATTGGGCTCATAAGAGCTTATCCAAGTCTGTTTTTTGGTTTACAAGCTCTCACCCAGGTCTTCTTTAGAATCCAGCTTTTAGTATTTAGTCTCCAGCTTATTCAAGTGCTTATTATTCAGCTGCAAGTTGGCCTCAAAATCTGATTTTAGCACAAAACTCAATTTCATCAAATCTTGGTATTCAGCAATCCAGAGGTTATAGCTTGTTGATTCTAGTTGCATTTGGTCACTTTTAGCATATTTTAGCTTGTGTATCAGTTTGGTGCTTGTTTTGTTCCATTTGCTTATTCAAAGTGCTTATTTATAAGCACTTTACACATCAGTTCCATAATTTCACACATAAGCACCTGTTTTTCCATTTTTCTTAGATTCCTAATAATATTTTAGACTTTTCCTGAGATTTTCATATTCTTCCAAGCTTGTTTGCTATTTTTCTTAATTTAAATTAGTTTTTAAGCATTTTTAATTAGCATTTAATACAAATAATTAAGAAAAGTTTCAAAAAAATAATTTTTCATTTTCTTAAGTTAAGATAAATATAAAAAGCCAAAAAAATATTTTTCCATATTTTTCTTAGTTAAATTTTTATTTTTAAATAATTTAATTAGTTTTTAATAGTTTAAAATTCCTAGAAAATAGAAAAATATTCAGAAAAATACAGAAATAGTTTTTAAAATTCTATTTTGATATTTTAGACTTTTCCAATTCATAATTTTATTTTTCAAGCTTTATTTCATATTTTCTTTTATTTTAGGTAATTATTTAATAGTTAAAAATAGTTTTTAATTAATAATAATTAGAATAATAGTTGTAAAAATAATTTTCTTTTTCTAAAATTTTTCTTTTATCATTAGGTTTGTAAAAATGTCACTTTCATATTTTTAGGACTTTTATTTCTTAGATCTCACTTTTTATTTTGTGCGTTTACGTAATTTTATTTAAACGTAAGTTTTTAGTTTTAAACGTTCATCAATTTTAAAAATAGTGATAGCGTTTATTTAATATTTTTTATCTTTTTAAGTTTATTTAATTTGCATTTAAGCCCTTGTAGTTTATGTACTTTTCCTTAGTTATAATCATATTCACATATCCCTTTTTCCGTTCAAATCTCTCGATCACTATACGTTTGATGATCCATTGCATAGCTCGCTGGGACATAACGACCCGGGGAAACCCTATACTCCCCTGATCTTAATTGCATTCGTTTCTGAACCATTTTAAGTTTCTTACGGTCGGCCATTCACAAGTGGCAGATTTGAGTGAGAAAACTTGACGGTTTGGAGCGGATCATTCACCAATTCAGTAAGGCTCCCAGATAACACGTATGCTTCCGCTAAACCAAATTTGGGGGTGTTACAGATTGGCATCAGAGCCTAAGTTATAGAGAACTAGGTACATATAAACCCTAAACTATAACTATTTTTTTTTACAAAAACATCACTCTACGACCGCCAGTTACCGCTTGTCTTACTTGCCATATTACTCGAAGTCAATTTAGACAGGACTGCATGACATATTGCCTGTCTATTAATTCACTGCTCAATATCTATTATAAGTATATTTTTACATATACTTACACATATGCACCGCCTTGTCACAGACCATGCCTTCCCCTCACTCTGAAGCTGGATGCGATGGCACAACAGAAGGTTTGTCACCTGCTGAATGCATCCCAACCCCTTCTCAACTCACTCCTGACACTGGAAACCCGTACAGGGTAGTGTATCAAGTTCACCAGGAGGGTACTACCCACACTCCAACTGCTCACTTCCAAATCATCACTACCGTCAGTACTATATCTACCAGTTTCACTACTCCTACACCCTCACCAAGACACCAAAGAGATCCACTTCTCAGTTGGGAGATACCTGCTAGCAAGAGAATCTGTCTCTCTGCATCATCACCATCTTCTTCTGATACATCACCTCCTAGTTCGTTCGAAGTTGGGGAAACTTCAGGAGCAGCCACTGCTAGACCACCAACTCTCGACACAGTTATGGCACGCCTAACACGCCATGAAGAA
>OU343216.1:69671201-69736388 GCA_910596185.1 Chrysanthemum makinoi | reverse complement strand
AACCTTATGGCGTAATAGTTAGCGTAGGATTACTCTTCGCATAGCGCCTACGCGTAAGGGTGAATCACTTATCTTGCGTAAGTTTCAAATGACCTTGATTACGAATATTAGTAGCAAAGCACGAAATAAATTCATCAACTCATCAATATTAACACAAAAATTCATTTTAACAACAAATTATGGCATGAACATTCATTAAACATTATTTATGCGTATTGAAAGTCATACTGCGTAGGTCAAAACTCCCTAAGGTATAAATTACGCGTATTTTTTCTAACCATAGGATTTGCACCAAGCTTATTACGGTAGTTCTAAGATGTTGTGTGAGTTTACAAACCAAGTATTAAACATCTAGTTAAGTGATGAATCAAAAATACCCAAACTCAGAACATTAAACCTAATTCCTAATTGATTAAATTAGTGTTTTGCAGGTTGTTATAGGGCACAGAAATCATCAATTCATCAACATATGAACATAACACAACAATCTTTATAACCAAAATCCTTCACATTTGAAAACCCAATTAGACACTCAAAACCCTAATTATCAAAATCATCAATTACGTGTTTACGGGTGGATTTGGATGGTTAAAAATGTATCATTGATGTATTAAAACGTTTTGACACTATCCTTTTAACCACAAACACACACACAATGATTATGTGTTCATAAACATCGTAGAACACAAAATCACTAGCGTAACAAAAGATTTTGACGTAGGATTTACTAGAAATTCAAAACCAGCTTGAAAAACATGTTAAGATCATGAAAACACTTACAGATTGATGAAACACGATTTCTTGAATGAATTAGTGCATTAGGATCTTTAGGTTAGAAGTAATAAATGTGAGGAATAAGTTAGGTGGAGGTGTTTTATTAAAATAACTTTAACATTTTGACAGTTTTGGTCCCTCCACCTTTTCCCTTTTCAAACAAAGCCATTTAACTTCCATTTTGGTTACCAAACAAAGATTTTAAGAAAGAAACTTTGACTACACTCCCCTAGACTTAAAAAATAATGAAAGGTTATAATTTTTAGTCAGGAGGTGTCATTGAACCAGAAAAGTTTACCACCATTGATACAAGAAACAACCGGGATAACATGCAAGTACCTGAGATGTTTTGAAGCAGTTAAGTATTAATTTTCTCCCCTCAACACTTGATCGAAAAAATCTTGAATTTTGAAAGATTAAAGTGTTGTGGAGAAATGTACTTGCAATGTTGAAAGAAAAATAGATTAGAAGAATATTTTTGTTGTTTTATCGGGTTTTATATTTTTGTATTTTGTTTTTGAAAAATTATTTACAAAAGAGATTTTGGTGTTTGGCAGGTTTTAAAATTTGTTTTAGGAGGTCATCCAATTCCTCTTGAGTCAAACACCTCATACCAATCCGTTGGACCAACTCATTAAACCTAGCGGGAGGCAAGGCTTTGGTGAGAAGATCACCAATTGGTATTGTACCCACAAAATATAATTCAAGCGGTACCTATTCCACGTGATCCTTGATGAAATGATATGAAGATCGATGTGCTTTGATTTCGAGTCTTGGCCGAGTTGCACGAGATGCAATGGCACTCGATTGTCGCAGATACATCGGGATTACGTCAAATACGTAACCATAGTCTTTGAGTTGTGTTCTCATCCAAATGACTTGAGCACAACACGTCGACATGGCTACATATTACGCCGGTTGAGACGGTGATGTACAATCCTGCTTCTTTGATTGCCATGACACCAGTTTATCACCAAGAAATTGTAAAGCTCATGAAGTACTTTTCCATGAATCTAAGCATCCTGCGCGTGGTCGGCGTCAAGCGATTAGTTCAAAACAGAATCCTTGGATACGGATCCCCAAGTTAATGGTTCCCTTGATGTATCAGAGGATTCTTTTAGCTTCAGAGAGGTGGGTTTCATTGGTGCATGGCGATACGGGAGCATAGATAAGCGGCAAAGACAATATCAGTCACTCTTTTGTTAGATACATGAGAGACCCAATAATACTACGATATTTTGTAGGGTCCATTAATTTCCCATGTAAATCGCGTCTAGCTTGGTATGAGCCATTGGTGTGGCATAGGTGTCACGGGTTTTCATTCCAAATTTGTTTAACAATTCAAGGGCATATTTGGGCTGACTCAAGAAAATACCACGGGGTGATTGATGAACTTGTAGTCAGAAAGAGCGTTGAGTTCACCCATCATGGACATTTCAAAATTTTTCTTCATTAGTTTTGCAAAAGCGATTGAAAACTTTTATGTGTAGACCCAAAAATGATGTCATCCACGTAAATTTGAACAATTAAGATATGTGCCCGTGATATTGTATAAAAAGAGTTGGGTCAACCGAGCCTTTGGTGAAATTATTGGCAATGAGGGAAGATGATAGCTTATGCATACCATGCAGGGAGCTTGTTTGAGACCATCTGAGCTTTGTTAGGTTGTGTACATGATTCGGAACTTCGGGATCAACGAATCCATCTGGTTGGCTGACATAAACCGTTTCTTTAAGTTGTCCATTGAGAAACGCAGTTTTGACATCCATCCGATGAACCGTCATATTCATATGAGCCGCGCTAGAAATATCCGAGCGACCTCAAGGCGAACAGCGGGAGCAAAAGATTCTTCAAAGTCTATCCCTCTTCACGACGATAACCCTTAGCCACTAGGCGTGACTTATTTGGATAACATTTCCTTGGCATCCAATTTGTTTTCAAATCCATTTTAGACCAATGACGTAGACCCCTGTTGGTCTTTCAACCAGTTCCCATACTTCAAGGCGTTTGAATTGGTTGAGTTCTTCTTGCATGGATTCAATCGGTTGTCTTTTGTCATTCGTCTTTGATGTTTTAGGTTCGGATTGGCGGTGAGTGCATAAATGCAATGTTCACCATCTGTGTGAAGGCGTTGTCTCGTAATGGCCGGTTGATTCGGGTTGCCAATAATGTTTTCCAGAGGATGGTCTTTCGTCCATCTATGTGTGGAGGTTGATGTTGGTATACATTGTGCAGGTCTGATTCAAATGGTTTGTTGAAGATTCCCGACATCAGTGCGGCGTCTCATTAGCAGCGGGTTGAAGAGCATTTGGATCAAAATCTGCGGTGGGGTACTTCATTGAGAATATCATCGGCAGTTCATCATTGTTGGAAGCGGTTTGTTCAACTGTTGTGTGTGGAGTCCGGTGTAGGTGCATCTTCAGTAGTTGTTGTAGCGGTGTATCGGGTATAGTATTATCGGGTTGAGCGGCGAAACATGGATACACACGAGCACGTTCATCAATATCGTCCACGAGCAGGGGAGCAAATAACCTTTCCATTTGTTGTGAGTAAGTCGGGGGCTTTGTTCGGTGATGATGGGGTTTGGGGGAAGTTTAAGCGGTTGTGACCGGGTTCCAAGCTGTTATACTCAGAAGCCATTCCGTAAGTTCATCAAAATGAGCATGAATCGTTTCCATAACCTCCTTTGTTCGGCGATTCGGTTCGGAAACCTTTAGAATTATCACAATATCCAATAAAGACTCCAATGTCAACTTTGGCTTTGAGCTTTCCAAAGTCATCACGATCATTATTCGGATAGCAAAGAGATCCAAATACATGAAAGTGTTTGAGATTCGGTTTTCTGTTGTGGACAAGCTCAAAGGTGTTTTGTTGTGGCGTTTTGTAATCATAGAACGGTTTTGAGTATAGCATCGATAGATACAACTTACGCCCATAAGTATCACGGAAGTTTAGCATTGATTAACATTGTTCTTGCGGCTTCCACTAACGTTGGTTTAGATCTTTCAACAACTCCGTTTTGTTCGGTGTGCGTGCAATAGATGTCGATCTTTGAATTCCCACTTTCTCATAAAATTCACGAAGAGTTTGATTAACAAATTGAGTTCCTCTATGCGATTACGATTTGTCGGCGATTGTTTTGGAGCTGAACTTGTATTTTCGTGAGAAAGGTGATGATCATCTGTGGAGCTTGGTCTTTGCTTTGAAGAAAGTAGACCCAAGTCCAGCGGGAATAGTCATCAACAATTACTAAGATGTAGCGTTTGCCATTGATCGTTTGCACGCGCATCGGGCCACACAAATCCATGTGAAGAAGATGAAGCACATCTTGAGAGCTGTGTTCCACCTTTGAAGGAAAATGAGCACGAGTGCTTTTCCCTTGTTCACAAGTGAGCAAAGGTGATCTTTAGAATACCGAAAATGGGAGTCCTTCAACTAGTTTGTGTCGAGCAAGGTTGGTGATGGTTTGAAAGTTTAGATGTGAGAGACGACGGTGCCATAGCCAGATTTTGTTGATGTTGCCTTTGAAAGTAAGCAGATGGGAGAAGAAGCAACCATGTCTTGCATAGAGATAGTGTAGAGACTAAATTACGAGCGGACATAAGGTCATTTCCTTGTAGATCACGAATGAAACAAGTTTTTCTCCAAAGCAACCTCCAAATCTCCATCACAAAATTGACCTCGAAAGCGATTGTGACCGAGGCCTTCCACATAGTAAACCCTGCTAATTTCGATGTTCCCATTGACATAGTCTTTGTAGCCCATGATAGCTGCAGTGATCATTCGAACCGGCAGTGCCAATGAACTTTGCAATAAAGTTTGATAACAGTTTAAGATTGCTGTCATGTGTCGGGAACATCCGCTATCAACAATCCAGAATGATCGTATCACACCGCATTACACCTAGGACGACACGGATGGAATAGAAGTAGATGTGGAACCGAAATGTTAGAGGGTTCCAAGCGGATTATAGTAGATATACACACATCAATAGCTTTAGGTATCCACTTAAATCCTAGTGTGTTATATATCCATTTCCGCCATCTCCAACTAGTATTTGCTTTAGTCTTAGTGAATGCACTAGGTGGTACTACATTCCTAGGAGGTGAACTGGAGCTACTGAGGGACACAATGCGTTTCTTAGAATCTAAAGAGGCGGTCTACCAAGCACAGACTTAGAAAGATTAGTGGGCCTAGAGGTATTCGGTTCTTAGGATTCCTTAAACGAGAGATGATAGCTTTAGCAACACATTTATCATGACAATCGGAATTCATACTTTTACGCCAAATAACACAAGGTGCATCGGTGAATATCAAAAGTACTTAACGGTTTAGCATTCGTTACATCACTATTTCTATTACATTTGCCGGGCGCAATATCTATAGTGGAAGCAACGTGAGTCTTATTCATAGTCCTAGGGTGTTCTTATACTTTAGCATTCCTAATTGATCTTTTCTTAGGTCGCAACTTCCTATTCTTCGATGTAGTGCTCTAGGTCGTGAAGTGCGGACGTTTGGAAAAGGCGCAACTATTCTTCATTTGTTGAAAGGAAGCACGTTAGCAACTTGTGATTTTGGCGGTAGAATTCTAGGTTCATGAGTACTAAGTGTTCTGGGGCTAATCTCTTAATGATAGTGGGAAGTTGTTCATACTTTCCTAACATTTCTCTTAACTTGAAGACAGTGTGAAACAGATCTTGATTTTCGGACGAACATTTCCAGAAAAATGCATAACTTCTTTAGTGTGTGCAAGATAATGATCAAGTTCATTTGATGCTTCATCACGAGTCTTTTTGAGTAAATCAAATATGACACCATATTCCTTTTTAACTTTTACAAGTTCTTGTTCATATTTTGAGATTTGACACTTAAAAGACTCGTTTTGATCATCCATTGCTCAATTTTGGATTAAGAGTTTTTGCATTACTGTGATGATTTTGTGTTGAAAAGCAATTTTGATCGTGAATATCTTTTTGACACCAATTAAGAGCGGCGTTTTGCATTTGAAAGTTCGTTTGACAATCGTTGTTTTCAACTTTTAAGGACTCGATCACGAAGCACATTATCGGTGTTCTCAACATTTACCACAGAATCAACAGTATCGGCAGAGATATAATCAAATGCATATGACAAAGAATTCAATAACATAGCATTATGGACATCGGCCAGATGACATCTTCCAAGAGTCGATCAACATCTTTTCTCAACATTTTCTTTTACGTTTAGTATTAGAAATAGATGTTTCGTTTTCTCAAAGCGACCTTCATCAATCAAGTTCCTTATGAAAATCCTTTCCCAAGCAATGCACAACTTTTCAAATTTTTAACATTAGGTAAAGATTTTTAGAAAAATGTCTCTTTGTTCTCGCGAGGGCTGATTGAAAATGTTGAACTTTGATTTCAGAATGATATTCTATCTCATGTTGTAAAGTTTTGAGGTCAGCCATGAAAATGTCAAAATATCTAAGAATTTTTCGATTTTCAGGTTTTGAGTTTACTTCACTAATGGAAGGTAAAGGACCATAAGTTTGTGCATAATGGTTTTGGGATTAACATTAGAAGACTCGGTGTTTTATGATAATCTTGGTGTGTTAGAAGAATCCGTTGGTGTGGCGAAAGTGACCGCTTTTGAATAGTTAAAAGGTTTGTTGTAAACAACATTATTTAATTTTGATCGACTCGTCTTACGCATCTAATTCCTCTTGGCGATGATATTCAACAACACTCATAAAGAAATTATCAATTTTATATTCTTTGGAAACTTCTGGATTTGGTTTGAATGCTTTGGTTGAAAGCTTAGGTTTATGTCGGCAAGATTTGGTCCATATCCATTTGGATTGGGTTTTAAAGTAAACTTTTCAATAGGCTGTTCCGACTCGCCATGTTTGTAAAAACAATTTAAACTCTTTAAGTTTGTTTTGCAAGCGATGATTTCTTCAAGATGATCATCTATTGTTTAGTTGAATGCTTTTTGTATGGAAGCTGTTTTGACAAGTTAACAACTCATCCTTAGCTTTTTGATTTTCCAAGGTGAGAGCGTTAATTTGCTTTTTATGTTCATGTTGCGGTTGTTCTATTTCGACAACAAAGCATTCTTGAAGCGGCTAGATCACGCATCTCGTCTCTCTAAATTTTTTCGTTTTGATAAGATTTGGCCTTCAAAACCTTTTCACGTTTTTCTTGAGTTTTGAAAAAGTTGAGTTGCTTTTGTAAACATTCAAAATCCTTGGTTAACAGTGCATTTTTACTTTTCAAGTCATGATTAATGGCATGACATTTTTTCACTATGGTTGTTGGTCTTGTATTAACGAGCAAAATGCGGATGAGGCAAAGGTTCGGCTTGTTCAACGTGAGTCTCAACATGATCATTATTTAGATCCTCAAGTATAACCACGGAGTCAATTTGATTATCAAGGGAAACCATAAGGTCATCTAGATCGTCAAATATAACTCGAGGGGTCTAGTTGAAAACGTCCGGAATGAGATGTGGATGACTCATTTTGAACATTCGAGCCTTGCCGGATTCGATGTTGGCGGAGATATGAGATCGAGATAAATATGGTTTGTTAGAATTCACGAGACAAGCCATCAGTGTCATACACTGGGCTGTGTCACTCATGTGTAACTCATGCATATTAGCCATCAACATAACATTTGCATTGGCACGCAAGTCCTCCATATCATCATCGAGTGCATTTGCCATAAAGCTCGTTCTTTGTCCGTGAGAGTCCACCAGCTTCATCCTTAAGAGCCAAAGAAGAGCCTCTTTGAAATAAGCCCCTAGTCCTTGGCTTTGGGCATGCATTAGCCAGTGTCCCTTCTCATTGCAGTTGTAGCATCGAAGACCATTCAACCCATTTGAGCATTTCCCTGTTCCACCACTTGAGCTCTATTGTTATTCCTACCCACACATTAAACCCTTGACCACCCGCCCATCGTGACCATAACCACGATTCGAACTTCAACTCGTCCATTGTTCACAAATGATTCCTTGTATTAGATGAGGAGCGAATACGGTTGTTGGATTTGTTGGTATAACGGCTAAAGGCATTAGCAATCATAGCAAATACTTGTTGCAATGCTTGACGGATCGGTTTCTCATTAGCTTCAGCGACAAGTGCTTGAGCATTGTTGTTGTTGTATCGAACCAATTGAGTTTGTTGAGGTTGTTGTTGTGATGGCGGGTGATGTGATTGTGCGTTGGTTGAGTTCTTTGGTTGAGGAGAATAATTGTTTTGAGCATATAAGGCAAGTTGTTGATTTTCGGATGATGTGTGGAGCAATTTGAGCACGGAGAATCCTTTCCCTATCAACTTCCTTTTCATGAGGCTTCAAGTAATCTTACAACAATCCGTATGTAGAATGATGCATGTTCTTCGCTTGACGGAGAAAAATGACATACTTCTCCCATTCAGGACCAAGACTACTCAGGAACTTAGTATTCATTGCAATTCTTGGCATGATGATGTTGTGTTTATCCAAATCATTGATGATGTATGAAAATCGATGATGATAGACTCTAGTGTCTCTCCAGGTTCAATCATGAAGTGTTCATAAGCCAAGTAAATTTTGGATTCCAAATCCTCCTGATTGAGTGCAGATCCTTCCATAAGAAGATGAATATGATCCCACATTTCCTTTGCAGTCTTTTGAGCATCAACACTGAAGAATTGGTTTGGTAATCCTAAGAGGATATATTCCATTGCAAGCTCATCAGCTTCATAGTGTAGAAGTTCTTGAGGATTCAAGTGCGCATTGTAATGTTTGTTTGTTCATCTCTTGGTGGTTGCATTTGGATCTCGGTACAATGATATTAGGCATCTCAAATGGACCTTCCAAGATAACCTTCTTTAAGAACTTTCCATGTGGCTTCTTTAGATCACAAAACCTAAAGAACCTTATCACCCATTGATCGTAGTTTCCCGGAGTGAGCATTGGAGGTCTATCAAGTGATTCATGAATTGATTGTTGGTCGCTTAAAGCTTCACATCTTTGCAAACCAAGTGGGTTCCTTCATAGTGTTCCTTGATGGATGTTGATTGAAATCATTTGTGTAGGGTTGAACTTGAAGACTTGGTGGTGGTTGAACCATTTGAGGTTGTGGGATTGCCGCAAGTTGTGGAGTATGTTGTTGATTAAATTGTTGTTGATAAATTGCTTGTTGTTGATTCCATTGTTGATGTTGTGGACTTAGTTGTTGTTGACGTTGAGGATAAGTGTAAAGGAAATAGTTAGAGTATGGTGGTTGTGACATGTTGAAAACTTGTGTTGGTAAAATGGATCTTTGTAGTCGAATGAACCTTTGTTGATGAAGTATCCTTAGGCGTAGAAATCACAAATAACCAAGTAGCACTTATCGTTAAAACACCAAAGTTACGCGTAACAATTAGAGATTCGCAGCGTAGAATTTAGCTACTGGCGTAAGTAGGAAAAGCGCTAAAGTTATGCGTAGACAAAAGTTAGGCGTAGAAAGTTAGGCGTAGGATAACCTTATGCGTAGACAAGGCTTAGCGTAAGAAAAATCTTATAAGTAGGATTTCTACGCGTAAGCTTATGCTTATGCGTAATACAGGGTTTATCCCCAAGTGATCTTTTACACTTCCGCGATTAAAAGATATCCAAAGTCGACGTATTTTCGGACTTATCCAAGTAAGAAAACACGGAATAAACCACGAAAATGAAGATCAAACCAAGGAAACACTTACGCGTAGTTTTAGGGTTTTACTACGCGTAGAAATGCTCGAAATTTAGATTTTGTCCAAAAGTGTTTCTAAACCAGTTTTTGTATGATAAAATAGCTTCAATAACACCAAAAGACACAAAAGTGTGAAACTTGATGAACCAAAGCCTCTAAAACGGTTACGAGTAGGCTGAAACCCTCGTTCAAAAACTCGTTAAAAAAACAACGATCTACACATAAAGTTCCAAACTTTTTGCCAAAAACAGTAAGATTAACACCTTGTAACGTTGAAAGGACAAGAATCTTGGATTCAAAAGTGTAAAAAATACGTTTTTGATCAAACCAAAGTTTCGGTACCGTATGTTAAGCGTGAGACCAAAACCCACTTCAAACAATACGTTCACCCAACTATTTGGCGATTGATACCACTGTTAGGTCACTAGTTT
Organism: Chrysanthemum makinoi; assembly: GCA_910596185.1. Lineage (NCBI taxonomy): Eukaryota > Viridiplantae > Streptophyta > Magnoliopsida > Asterales > Asteraceae > Chrysanthemum > Chrysanthemum makinoi. The sequence continues at coordinate 69,726,489 of OU343216.1, read as the reverse complement.
TACAACACAAGCTTATGAGAAAGAGTAGAGAGGCGATTGAACAAGTATCAAACACACACACACACGATAAAGTAAAGACAGTTACGCGTAAGGCATGAATGAAAGAAAAACTTGAACAACCAACCTTCAAATGAAGGTTATTACAAAGTATTTATAGGCAAGGAGCTAGGGCAACACTCCCTCTCCTTCCCTATTCTTTATTGGGCATGGGCCTTAGCTTATGGGCCTTCTACATAAGCTAGACCTTAAACAAACATAAAGGCCATATAAAGCTACCAATTACATATTAAGAATATATACTTGAATTAGTGTTTAGGAGTGATTCCAACAGAACGTAAGTTCACCCATCATGGACATTTCAAAATGTTTCTTCATTAGTTTTGCAAAAGTGATTGAGTACTTTTTATGTGTTGACCCAAAAATGATGTCATCCACGTAAATTTGAACAATTAAAGATATGTGCCCGTCATATTGTATAAAAGAGTTGGGTCGACCGAACCTTTGGTAAAATTATTGGCAATGAGGAAAGATGATAACTTATGTACCATGCGAAAGGCTTGTTTGAGACCATCACAAGCTTTGTTCAATTTGTAGACATGGATTCGGGAACTGGGATCAACGATCCTTACGGTTGGTGACATAAACCATTTCTTTAAGTTGACCATTGAATGCGGTTTTGACGTCCATCTGAAAGACCGTTATATGCATATGAGCCTCGAGCGAGAAATATTGAGCGACCTCAAGGCGAGCAACGAGCAAATGATTCTTCAAAGTCAATACCCTCTTCACTATACACTTAACCCCAGCCACGGGCGTGACTTATTTCGATTACGTTCCCTTGACATCAATTTGTTCTTCCAAATCCATTTGAGACCAATGGCGTAGACCTCTGTTGGTCTTTCAACCAGATTCCATACTTCAAGAGCGTTTGAATTGGTTGAGTTCTTCTTGCATGGATTCAATCGATTTGTCCTTTGTCATTCGTCCTTAATGTTTTTAGGCTCCGATTGGCAGGCGATGAATGCATAAATGCAATGTTCACCATCTGTGTGAAGGCGTTGTCTTATGCTTGTGCCGGATTGGTCGGGTTGCCAATAATATTTTCAGGAGGATGGTATTTTGTCCATCTATGTGTAGAGGTTGATGTTGATATACATTGTGCAAATTAGGAGGATTCAAATGGCTTTTAGATGATTCCGCGACATGGTCGCAGATTTCATTAGCAAGCGGGTTTAAGACGCATTTGGATCAAAATCTGCGGTGGGGTACTCATTGAGAATATCATCAGTGGTTCTGCGTCGTTGGATGCGGTTTGTTCTTGTTGTTGTGAGTCAACTGGTGGTGCTGCCAATACTAGTTGTTGTCGCAGGTGTATCGAGGTATAAGAGTAGTATTAGGTTGGCTTGGCTGAAACATCGGATACACACGGAGCCGTTAATCAATATCGATCCTTTGAGCAGAGGAGAATATAGTCTTTCCATTTGTTGGCCGTAGCAGTAGGGGGGGTTTGTTTGGTGATGATGGGGTTTGAGGGAAGTTTAGCGGTTGTGACCGGGTTCCAAGTTTGTTATACTCGAGAAGCCATTTCGGTGAGTTCATCAAAATTAGCATGAATCGTTTCCATAACCTCTTTTATGCGGCGATTCTAGATCCAAAGCCTTTTGAGTTCTCCATTATCCAATAAATACTCCAATGTCGACTCGGCTTTGAGCTTTCCAAAGTCTTCACGATCATTATTTGGGTAGCAAAGTGATCCAAATACATGAAAGTGTTTTATATTCGGTTTTCTATTGTGGATAAGCTCGAAAGGTGTTTTGTTGTGGCGTTTAGTAATCATTGAACGGTTTTGAGTGTAGCATGCAATTGATACAGCTTCTGCCCACAAGTAATCTGGAAGTTTAGCATTAATTAACATTGTTCTTGCAGCTTCCACTAGCGTTGGTTTTAGTCTTTCAACAACTATGTTTTGTTCGGTGTATGCGTGCAATAGATGTTTGACGCTCTATTCCCATTTTCTCATAAAATTCTCGAAGGGTTTGGTTCACAAATTAGGTTCCTTTATACATTCGATTTGTGGGTGTTTGAGAAATTTGAACTTGAATTTTGTGAGAAAGGTGCGATCATCTGTGGAGCTTGGTCTTTGCTTGAAGAAAGTAGACCCAAGTCCATCGTGGTAGTCATCGGCGATTACCAAGATGTAGCGTTTGCCATTTTTCGTCTGCACGCGCATCGGGCCACACAAATCCATGTGAATAGATGAAGCACATCTTGAGGCGTGTTCCACCTTTGAAGGAAAATGAGCATGAGTGCTTTTCCCTTGTTCACAAGCTGAGCAACGGTGATCTTTAGAATACCGGAATCTTGGGAGACCTTCAACTAGTTTGTGTCGAGCAAGGTTGGTGATGGTTTGAAAGTTTAGATGGGAGAGACGACGGTGCCATAGCCAGGATTTTGTTGATGTAGCCTTTGAGAGTAGACAGATGGGAGATGAAGCAACCATGTCTTGGATTGAGATTGTGTACGAGACTAAATTGCGAGAGCGGACATAAGATCGTTTCCTTGTAGATCACGAATGAAACAAGTTTTCTCGAAATCGACTTCCAAGTCTCCATCACAAGTCAATGACCCGGGAATAGATTGTGACCCGGCCTTCCATAATAAACTCGCTAATTTGAATATTCCCATTGATATAATCTCCGTAGCCCATGATAGCTGCGTAGTGATCATTCACGAATCGGCTGTGCCAAGCGAACTTTGCAATAAAGTTGGATAACGGTTTAAGATTGCTGTCATGTGTGGGAACATCCGCTATCAACAATCAAAGGATGATCGTATCACTGCATACACACAGACGACATAGATGGAATAGAAGTAGATGTGGAACCCGAAGTGTTAGAGGGTTCCGAAGCAGTTATAGTAGACATACACACATCAATAAATTTAGGCATCCATTTAAATCCTAGTGTATTATGTATCCATTTCTGCCATCTCCAACTAGTATTTGCTTTAGTCTTAAAGAATGCACTAGGTGGTACTACAATCTTTGGAGGTGATACTGGAGCTACAGGTATATCAATGCTTTTCTTAGAATCTAAAGAGGGTGGTCTACCAAGCACAGATTTAGAATGATTAGTGGGCCTAGAGGTATTCTGATTCTTAGGATTCCGTAAACGAGAGATGATAATTTTAGCAACACATTTTTCATGACAATGAAATTCATACTTTTCGACAAATAGCACAAGATGCATCGGACTGAATATCAAAAGTACTTAAAGGTTCAGCATTAGTTACAACACTTTTTCCATTACATTTGCCAGACGCAATATCTAAAGTGGGTGCAACTGGAGTCTTATTCAAAGTCCTACGGTGTTCTTCTACTTCAGCATTCTTTATTGGTCTTTTCTTAGGTCGCAACTTCTTATTCTTCCTTGTATTGCTCCTAGGCTTTGAAGTGCGGACATTAGGAAAAGAGGCAATTATTCCTATTTCAGTAGAGGGAAGCACATTAGTATCATGTGATTTGGCAGTAGGGATTCTAGGGTCACGATTACTAAGTGTTACAGGTGCTATTCTCTTAATAACGGTGGGCGGAAGTTGTTCATACTTTCCTAACATTTCCCGTTAACTTAAGATAGTGCACCGACTCTTGATTTTGAGCGAGATTTCGAAAATTCATGACTTCTTTAGTGTGTGCAAGAAAATGATCAAGTTCATTTGATGCTTCATCATGAGTCTTTTTTAGTAGATCAAATATGACACCATATTCCTATTTAACCTTTGCAAGTTCTTGTTCATATTTTGAGATTTAACACTTCAAAGACGCGTTTTGATCATCCAGTTGCTCAAATTTTGGATTAAACGTTTTAGATTGCAACTGGTTGATTTTGTTTTGCAAAGCAAGTTCACGATTTTGACAATCCTTTTGACACCATTGAAGACGACGTTTTGCATTTGAAAGCTCGTTTAACAATCGTTCATTTTTTAACTTTTAAAGACTTCGTCGATGCACATTCTCAGTATTCACAACAATTTCAACAGTATCAACAGAAGCAGCAGAGATATAATCAGATGCATGATCAGCAGATTGTAATAACACAAGATTATTGATATCAGCACAGATAACAGCTTCCAAGAGTCGATCAACATCTTTTCCTAACATTTTCTTTTTGCATTTGGTATTTGAAATAGATGTTTCTGTTTTCTCAAAAACTATTTTCATCATTCCAAGTTCCTTATGAAAGTCCCTTTCCCAATATAATGCACAATTTTTCAAATTTTTGACATGGGGTAAAAGTCTTTTCTGAAAAACATCTCTTTTTTCGCGCTGTGGCGATGAAAATGTTCAACTTTTATTTGAGAATGAAATTCAATCTCCGCGTTCTAAAAGTTTGAGGTCAGAAGTGAAAATGTCAAAATATCGAAGAATTTGACGATTTTCTGGTTTTGAATTAACTTCATTGATTGAAGGTAAAGGACCATAAATTTGTGCATAATTTGGTTGGGGAGCAACATTAGAAGACTCAGACGTAGGTGTGATAATCCGAGGTGTGTTAGAAGAATCATTTTGTTTGACGAAAGTGACAGCTTTGGAATAGTTAAATGGTTTGTTGTAAACAACCTTTTCTAACTTTGATCGACTCTCGTCTTCTTCATCTAATTCCTCTTGACGATTATATTCAACAACACTCATGACAGAATCATCAATTTTGTATACTGCACTGGAAACTTCAGGATTTGGTTTGAATGCTTTATTTTAAAGCTTTGGTTTGTAATCAGCAAGATTCGGTCCATATCCATTTGGATTGGGTTTTAAAGTAAACTTTTGAATAGTTGTGACTGACTCACCATGTTTATAAACAACATTTCGAAACTCTTTGAGTTTTTTTTGTAAAGCAACATTTTCTTCAAGATAGTCATCTATTCGTTTCGTTGTATGCTTTTTGTATACAGGAAATTTTTTTGACAAGTTAACAACTCGGCCTTGGCTTTTGAATTTCAAAGTAGGCGTTAATTTGTTTTATGTTCATGTTTCAGTTGTTCTATTTCAGACAACAAAGCATTCTTCGATGCGGCTAGATCACGTATCTGTCGTTCTAATGATTTTGCGTTCTGGTGAGATTTAACAAAAGCAGCTTCAAAACCTTGTTCTCGTTTTTCTTGAGTTTTGAAAAAGTTGAGTTGCCTTTTTAAGCATTCCATATCCTTGGTTAACAGTGCATTTTTTTCGTGTAATTTCTGATTGCGTTCATGATATTTTTCCACTTGAGATTTTTGGTCTGTAACTAAGGTCATGAGCTCAAAAACTGGATCAGACATAGTATCAGCTTGTTCAACATAATTCACAACATTATCATTGTTCAGATCCTCAAGTATAACCACGGAGTCAATTTTAGTATCAAAGGTGACCATAAGATCATCTTGATCGTCAAATGTAACTACGGGGTCTAGTTGAGAGTCGCCAGAATGAGATGTGGACGACTCATGTTGAACATTCTGAGCCTTGTCAGATTCAGATGTTGGCTGAGATAGTAGATCATTGATGATAATAGTTTGCTCGGGTACCTGAGACAAGCCATCAGTGTCATACACTAGGCCTGTGTCACTCATGTGAAGAGCTTGCATTTGTGCCATTAACATCACTGCTGCATTAGCCTGCAAGTCCTCCATATCATCATCTGAGTCTGCATCTGCCATAAAACTCAATTCCTTGTTTGTGAGAGAACCACCAGCTTCATCCTTAAGAGCCAAGAGTAAAGCCTCCTTGAAGTAAGCGCTACCTCTTGTCCTCGGTTTGGGACATGCATTAGCCAAGTGACCCTTCTCATTGCAGTTATAGCACCGAAGACCATTAATCTCATTCTGAGCATTACCCTGTTCAACCGCTTGAGCTCTCTGAGGAGCACCCATGTTATTCCTTCCCATAGCATTAAACCCTTGACCACCTGCCATCTGACGACCATAACCACGATTCTGAACTTCAACACGTCCATTGTTCACAACAACTTGATTCCTTGTGTTAGATGAGGAGCGAATGCGATTGTTGGATTTGTTTGCATATCGGCCGAAGGCTTTAGCAATCATAACAAATCCTTGTTGCAATGCATCATAAGCTTCAGAATCCTCATTAGCTTCACTATAAAGTGCTTGATCATTGTTTTTGTTGTATGGAACCAATTGATTATGTTGAGATTGTTGTTGTGACGGATCATATGGTGTGATTGTTGCAGTTGGTTGAGGAGCGGGTTGAGGAGCAGATTGAGGAGGAACACTAGTTTGAGCCCACAAAGCTAGTTGTTCGGAGGTGATGGTGGAGCTGGGATTCCACGGATAGCCCTTTCTTTATCAACTTCTTTTTGGTGAGGCTTCAAATAGTCGTACAACAGTCCATATGATGCATGGTGAAGATTTTTAGCTTGACGGAGAAAGATGACATACTTTTCCCACTCAGGACCAAGATTACTCAGAAACTTAGTATTGACAGCAATTCTTGGCATAATGATGTTATGTTTGTCCAAGTCATTGATGATGTCTGAAAAGCGATGATGGTATGATTCTGATGTCTCTCCCGGTTCAATCATGAAGTGTTCATAAGCCAAGTATATTTTGGATTCCAGATCTTCTTGATTGAGTGTTGTTCCTTCAATAAGAAGATGAATATGTTCCCACATTGCTTTGGCAGTCTTTTGAGCATCAACACTTCGAAGAATTGGATTGGGTAGTCCTAAAAGAATGTATTGCATTGCTAGCTCATCAGCTTCAAAATGTAGAAGTTCATCACCAGAAAGATCAGCAACAGTTGCAATGTTGGTGACGTCATCTCTTGGATGAGTAGCATTAGGATCGCCAGGTGTAGTGATAGTAGGCATCTGAAATGGACCTTCCATAATGACCTTCTTTAAGAACTTTCCATGTGGCTTCTTTAGATCACAAAACCTAAAGAACCTTATCACCCATTAATCATAATTCCCGGGAGTGAGCATTGGAGGTCTATCAAGTGAGCCAACTTCATGAATGGATTGTTGGCTACTTAAGGCTTCACACATCTTGCCAAACCATGATGGTTCCTTCATTGTGTTCCTGGATGGATGTTGATTGTAGAAGTTTGTGTAAGGTTGTACTTGAAGACTTGGTGGTGGTTGAACCATTTGAGGTTGTGGAATTGCTGCAAGTTGTGGAGTATGTTGTTGATTAAATTGTTGTTGATAAATTGCTTGTTGTTGATTCCATTGTTGATGTTGTGGACTTAGTTGTTGTTGTTGTTGTTGTTGTTGATTATAAGTATAAGGGAAATAGTTAGAGTATGGTGGTTGTGACATGTTGAAAACTTGTGTTGTTAAATGGATCTTTGTAGTCGAATGAACCTTTGTTGATGAAGTATCCTTAGGCGTAGAAATCACAAGAAAGCCAAGTAACACTTATGCGTAAAAACACCAAAGTTACGCCTAACAGCAAAAGTTATGCGTAGGTTTAGCTTACGCGTAAGTAAGGAGAAAAGCACTTAAGCTATGCGTAAACAGTAAGTTAGGCGTAGAAAACTTAGGCGTAGGATTAACTTATGCGTAAGACAAAGCTTAGACGTAAGATAAATCTTATCGCGTAAAAATTCTCGCGTAAGCTATGCTTATCGTATTTTAGGGTTTTGCCAAAATGATCTTTTACACTATCACAGTGCAAAAGATATCCAAAGTCGACGTTTTTTTAGGCTTATCCAAGCAAGAAAACACGGAGTAAACCATGAAGAAGAAGATCAAACCAAGGAACAAGTTACGCGTAGGTTTAGGGTTTTGATACGCGTAGAACTACTCGTAAAATGACTTTTGCCCAAAGATGTTTCTAAACCAGATTTTTGTGATGAAATAGCTTCAATATCACCAAAATAACACAAAAATGTGAAACTTGATGATCCAAAGAGTCTAAAACGGTTACGCGTAGAACAGCTACCACGTAAAAAACCAAGCTCAAAAACAATGATCCACACGTAAAGGTTGAAACTTTTTGCCAAAAACAGTTATTTTAACACCTTAAAATGTTGAAAGTACAAGAATCTTGGATTAAAAAGTGTAAAAAATGTGTTTTTAAGCGAACCAAAGTTTGTAAACCGGTAGTTACGTGTAGGACCGAAACCCACTAAAAACAAACGGATTCACAACTATTTGGCGATTGATACCACTGTTAGGTCACTAAGTTTACAACACAAGCACAATAGAAAGAGATAGAGAAGAGATCGGATGAACAAACCACACAAACACTACGCGTAGGAGTAAAGAAAGGTTATGCGTGAGTAATGAAAGTGTAAATTGAACAACCAACCCTCAAGTGAGGGTTATACAAGAGTATTTATAGGGCAAGGAGCTAGGGCAACACATCTAGAATCCTTCCCTTCTTATGGGCTTGGGCCAAGGCTTATGGGCCTTCTACATAAGCCTTAGCTTAATAACAAACATAAAGGCCATATTAAGCTAACTATTACATATGAATCACTAACACTTGAATTAAGGTTTAGGAGTGATTCCAACAAAGACGAATCGTGTTGATTCTAGTGTTTGCTCTAAGCGTACTGTAATTGATGCGAATTCTGCTACTTTTGGCAAAACATGTAATGATGATTATGTGGTTTCTGTTACTAATCTTGAATGTGATGTGAATGATTTGATTAATGCTGTTAAGTGCCCTGTTAAGATTGTTAATGCAAAAGATCATGCTAAGAAAGCTAAAAGGCAAAGGCGAAAGAAAGTTAGAAAACAGTGGTAACCCACAGGAAGGAAATTTAGTTATATAGGTTATCAATGGATACCTACTGGCCATAAGATTAATGAGATGTGCCCTAAATTTGCTATGACAATGCCCACTAGAAAATGGATGCCTACTGGTAGAACTATTCCCTTAAGAAGTGAACATACTTTGAATAGGTCAAATACGAACACTAGCACTGCATCTATTTCTGATGATTCCATTGTTTCTACGTCTGATGTGGATATTCCAATCATTGTTACTAACCAAATGGAACCCATTCTTGCATGGGGATCCGAATTATCCAGTTATCCATTCTTGTCATGTGTTCAAGCAGATCGTTCAAATCGTTATGTGGTACCTGGACTCAGGCTGTTCCAAGCATATGACGGAGACCGTCGCGCTCATGAACTTCGTGAGTAAATTCATCGGAACTGTGAGATTCGGAAACGATCATTTTGGTGCTATTATGGGTTATGGAGACTATGTTGTTGGTAAAAGTGTGATCTCCAGGGTATATTATGTTGAAGGTCTTGGTCATAACTTGTTCTCTGTTGGTCAATTCTGTGATTCCGATCTAGAAGTGGCTTTTAGAAAACATACTTGTTTCGTTAGAGACCTTGATGGTGTGGAACTTCTCAAAGGAACTCGTGGTTCAAACCTTTACACCATCTCTATCGAAGACATGATGAAATCTTCACCCATCTGCCTGCTGTCAAAGGCTTCTAAAACTAAGTCATGGCTATGGCACCGTCGTCTCAATCACTTGAACTTTGGTACCATAAACAATCTTTCCAGAAAGGACTTAGTAAGAGGACTACCTAGACTTAAGTATGAAAAGGATCATCTTTGTTTAGCATGTCAATTGGGAAAAAGCATGAAATATGCCCACAAACCCAAACCCACAAACTCTGTAATGGAAGTTCTTCATACCCTACATATGGATTTGTGCGGACCAATGAGAGTGCAAACTATTAATGGGAAGAACTATGTGTTAGTTGTGGTTGATGACTACTCCCGATTCACTTGGGTTAAGTTCTTAAGGACAAAGGATGAAACTCCAGATGTCATCATTAAACTTATTAAACAGTGCAGTCCGACTTGACAAGAGTAAATTGTCCGAACGACAATGGAACTGAGTTTGTTAATAGAGAACTCAGTGAATTTTATGAAAGTGTTGGAATCAGTCCTCAAAGAAGTGTTCCACGAACTCCTCAACAGAACGGTGTGGTTGAAAGACGAAATCGAACTCTTGTAGAAGCCGCTAGAACAATGCTGATTTACTCAAAGGTTCCAACATTTCTATGGGCTGAAGCCATTGCCACTGCATGCTACACTCAAAATCGGTCCCTAATTCATACAACTAATGGTAAAACTCCATATGAACTTATCCACAATCGAAAACCTGATCTATCATACCTTCGTGTGTTTGGTGCTCTGTGTTACCCAACTAATGACGGTCAAGATTTAGGAAAATTGAAAGCTAAAGCAGACATTGGAGTATTTGTGGGGTATGCACCAAACAGAAAAGGATATCGAATCTACAACAAGAGAACCCGAAATAACATGGAAATAATTCACGTTACGTTTGATGAGCTGACTGGTCAAATGGCTCCTGGACATTCCAGTTCTGGACCCGCACTTCAAAACAGTCCCATTAGTTCCTCTTTTGTACCAAACTTCTCACCAGCAACTCCATATGTACCTCCTTCAGAAGATGAATTGAAGAAATTGTTTAATCCAATGTTTGATGAACACTATGAGCCAAGTGCTAATGATCTTTCAAATCCATCAATAGAGGCTGCTCTTATACTTGTCAATGAAGTTAACCCTTTAGTTTCTATGTCACTAAGTCAAGAAGCGCCTTCTGCTGATCACTCAGTGTCATCATCAATGCCTCAATAATCAAGTGTACACAATGGAAATGTTGCTGCAGCTAAAGATGATGAAAACCATTTTTCTCCTCCAGAAGATGAACCCTTTGAGAATATATTTGCTCCTGAACCATCATCAGAACCACCTTCATCAGGAGAAAACGACTCTGCTACTTCCGTTCCACAACTACAACCACATGAACATCTCAGAAAATGGACACAAGATCACCTATTGGACAACATCATTGGTAACCTCTCTCGTCCTGTATCCACTCGTAAACTTACTTGCAACTGATTCCTTATGGTGCTTCTTCAACTCCGTACTATCCAAGATCGAGCCAAAAGATGTTAAAACTGCTATGAATGAAGACAGCTGGTTCAATGCCATGCAAGAAAAAATTCATGAGTTTGATCGACTAGATGTATGGGAATTAGTACCTGCTCCGGACTGTGCTATGCTCATTGCTCTAAAGTGGATCTTTAAAGTAAAACTTGATGAGCATGGTGATGTTTTAAAGAACAAGGCTCGATTAGTTGCAAAAGGATACCGACAAGAAGAGGGTATTGACTTTGAAGAATCATTTGCTCCAGTTGCACGCATCGAGGCAATCAGAATCTTCCTGGCTAATGCAGAAAGTAAGAATATGGTAGTCTATCAGATGGATGTGAAGACGGCTTTTCTTAATGGAGATCTTAAAGAAGTCGTATACGTCAGCCAGCCTGAAGGCTTTGTGAACCCAGAGCATCCTACTCATGTCTATCGCTTGAAGAAGGCTCTTTACGGCTTGAAGCAAGCTCCAAGGGCATGGTATGATACGCTATCAAAGTTCCTTCTATCTACTGGATTCAGCAAAGGAGCAGTTGATCCGACATTGTTCACCAGAAAGTCAGGCAAACATTTAATCCATGTTCAAATCTATGTTGATGATATTATTTTTTCCTCAACTGACCCCAATGAATGTAACCGTTTTTCAAATGAAATGGGTTCCAAATTTCAAATGTCAATGATGGGACAAATGTCATTTTGTTTTGGGATTACAAATTTCACAAAGTCCCGGAGGCATTTTTATAAATCAATCTAAATATGAAAATGAGATTTTAAAAAATTTGGATTTGATTCTTGTGACACTGTTGACACTCCCATGATAGAACGTACTAAGCTGGATGAGGACCGCTCAGGGATCATGGTAGATCAACCAAAATATCGTAGTATGATTGGATCCCCTGATGTACCTCCAGCCGATGTAGCCGGACATATTGTTCGTTGTATGCATGTGTGCTAGATATCAGGCTAAGCCTACTAAAAAGAACCTTGAAGCGGTTAAGGGGTATCTCCAAGGAACCATCAATATGGGACTTTGGTACCCCGAAGGACACCGGTATGTCACTAACAGCCTATGCAGATGCTGATCATGCAGGATGTCAAGATACTCGTCGAAGCACTTCAGGAGGTACTCAGTTTCTGGGTGATAAACTTGTGAGCTGGTCGTTAAATAAACAAATGAGTACTTCTATATCCTCTACAGAGGCTGAATACATAGCCATGTGATATGTGCAAAAACACATATCATTTCTTTATCAAATCAAACCCAAAATAACCAAGAAAGAGTCGTTTATTGCTAATATTTAATGGTTTCTTGAGTTTATGTTTGTGCAGGTTCGGATATGTCAAAACATGCAAAAGTTAACCAAATCCACCAAAAACCCGAGCACGAGAGATAAAGAGTGCTAAAGCTGAGCCAGAAGGTCAGAATTGTGCATCTGTGAAGATTTCTATGCTGAAAAGATAATTTGTGAAAGATCTGATCAAGTTTACAGAATTGTCAAAATCAGTCCCTCAACTTTGAGCATTTGGCAGAATATACCCTTGAGTTTCGAAATTGGCAGAATGGCCCTTGGATTATTTGAAGATTGGCAAAATTAACCTTTGATCACATTTTCAGATTTACATGTATGGTCCTTTGAAATTCAGATTTTACACTTTGGGTCCTTAAAATATTAAATGGGTACAAGTCTAATCCAAGACCATTCATTTATACATTGGCCCATGTAATCCCAAAGCCCAAACCCAAGTCGCTATCTTGACCGGTCCACCATTATACACTGCAAAACCAAATTAATATAAAAAAACCACGCGCCCATTGTTTTCCCCAAATACCACAAACCCATATATCCCATGAACCCTAGTTTTCCCACTAAATTAATTCCCCACAATAAACTCAAATTCATCCCAAATTCGTACGAAACTCTGACACGTGACTGACACACGGATGCCACGCTGGCAATCCGTGTGTCAATCACATCATCCCTTGCTTCCTATTGGTCAGTGATGTGTGGAGGTATTAATCCAAGGGTCAAGATGAGATGGGATTTGATCAATGGTGATAAACAACTCAAAAGAAACACACATTTGGCTTTTGGATCCTTCCAAGACCTCATGCTCAAGTATAAAAGGATCCCCTCACTTCAAGAATTGGAGACATCTCTTACCTTTCTTTCAATAGCATAGAGTAGTTTTAATTTCATGTTTTTAAGTATGCTTCAGCTTTTGTAATTTCCTTTTTGTACTCAGTTTTTAATATTAATGAAATTTCAATTTTAGCTTTTAATTTCTTAAATCTTTGAATAATGTTTAAATGTTCTGAATTCAGTTTATTGAGTTAGTATAATTCATATTATTGCTTTTAAAAGATAATTACAGCTTGTTCTTCTCATTATTTAAAAAATCATAAAAAATTAGTTGAAAAATAAAAAAAATACTCTTAAATTTCTTATAAACTTGTCAAAAACTTAGCTACTGTTTCATTAAACTCACTTAAGCTTCTTATAGCTTTTAGTGAGTTTAACTCCATTTCAATCTCAATTCACAACAAAAGTTCTAAATCAGTCAACCAAAGTCAAACTGTGGAGAAATTTTGGATTAAGCAGCTATGGATGTGGATTTGGGTTGATGCAGAGCTGGATTGGGGTTTGAATTGATTAGAATAGCGGTATTTTAGTTCTGTTATAAGCTGCACATTAGCTGGAAGTCATGTGAGTTCTATTTAGTCTAATCTCATAACTGTTTGCTGCTCTTTTGAATTACTCTTGGCTGTAGCTTGTTTATCATTATTATATCAATTATTGGTTACTATTTGATTGTTAGAACTAGGATGATTGCTGTTTTGATTTGAAGATAGGATTTAGATAAGAGTAATTGGGAAATCAGTTAGCTTAAGTAATATTTGGTTCATTGCACAAATCTGAGTTAGAGGGTTAGTATTCAGCTAAGGTTTGCTACAATAGTCTAAATTAGGTTAGTTAAAGTCATTTTAGTAATTGAATTGCACCTTATAGCACACAAAGTCAAAATCATATTCAATCATTCCTAGTGTTCATATCAGTTAGAAATTAGGAGATCATAAGCTTAATTTGTGATTAGAATTCATTAGAGTAGCTTCCTTTAGCTTTATTATAGCTTATTACATCATTTTTAGTTCAAAATTTGGATTCAAATCTCACTTTAGTCAACTTTTCAGTTCTGTCTATAAAAGTCAAAAAGTGGAAAATACAGTTTTTTATAAAAGTTTGCAGAATTTTCATTGGTTCATTATTGGTTCAGATCAAGTGAGATTTTGGGGTTTTCAAGTTCAGTTGGTCTATTTTTGAAAACTGATTTTTGTGGATTTTTTGGAAGCACTTATAAGCTCTTCTTTCAGACAGTTTTCCCCTGTTCTCTGGACTCAGCATTAATTGAGTGCAGACAGGTCCTTTGCAAGTCTTGTACAAGCTTCAAAATAGCTTGTCCTTGGCTGAAACTTGGTCTAATTAGTATTTAGTTGGTGATCTTTAGTTCCTAAGATCTGGTTTCTAATTTGGCTTAATGGATAAGCTGTTGCACTAGCTTAAAGTTGGTAGTCAAAGTTGTTTTCAATTTAAAAATCAATCAAGTCATTTCATTATAGCTTGCACTCTAGAAGTTTAGGATAGTTGAAATAGGCTTGTTTTAAGTAGTTTTAGCTAAAATTAGGAGCTGAGATCATTTGGTGCTTTATTATACAGTAGCTTATAGCTTATTATTAAGTGCTTATTCACAAGCAGTTCCACTGACTCCATCTCTCTGCACACTAGACTAGGTTTTCTTAATTTTACTATAATCAAAGTATTATTTTAGAATTTCCCTGAATTTTTCATAATTTTATGGTCGCTTTACTATTTCCCTTATTTTAAATTAGATTTTAATCCTTTTTAATTACCTTTTAATACAAATAAATCAGAAAAGCTTCAAAAAAATAAGTTTTCAATTCTCATAGATTAAGATAAATATAAAAAGCAAAAAAATAATTTTTCCAAATTTTTCCTCGTTTAATTTGAAATTTTTGGCCATTTAATTAGTCTTAAATAGATTTTAATTCATAGAAAATAGAAAAATCATCATAAAAATACAAAATCAGTTTTGAAAAATCTTTTGAGTTATTCTAGATTTTAAAAAAATAGCTTCATAATTTTCCCTTTAATTTTCATAATTTTTTGTATTTTAAATTAGTTTTAAAAGTTTAAAATTAGTTTTTAATTCTAATAAATTCCAGAAAAATCATAAAAATTAGTTTTAAATCTTACTTAAGTTTTAAATTTCATTTTTAGTGTAAAAGTAATTTTAAATCATTTTTAGGATTTAGTTTAGATTTAGTTGCATTTAATTTACGTTTCTTTAATTACGTTTTAGTATAATTCGCGTATTTAGGATTTCCCGTAGTGTAATTTCCCTTTTATGCTTTCCCATTTCCCGTAGTTTAAATAAAACCAAATCAACAAATCAAAACATCGAGCATTAAAATTCCAAACCAATAACGACATTGGCAATTCACGCCTCGTTGGGAAACGACTCGGATTTCCTAATCCGTATCACGATCACTCACGGGATTTGATTTAATATTCTTTTTCCTAAAGGAATTTTGAATCATTCCTTGTGTTTATTTTTGATATCGGTATTGTATGTTTTATCCAAACACACACCCCTAAACCTACACACGAATCAAATTTTGGCGCCGCTGCCGGGGAGTTTGTGTCGCGACAATATCGTTAAATGTTTGACGATCAGTGACTCGAGATCCTTCATTCGTGAAGTTACTATTTTTTAAAAAATCAAAAAAGTAAAAAATATTTTCCATTTTCTTTTGTATATATATATATATATCATATTAAAAATACAAAAAGATTTTTCCTTGTGTTTTTGAGCTAAAAATAGAATACACCAATTATATAACATTCTCAACAGAGGTGTTATCATTAGTAAGTTCCCGAACCAAAGATCAAAAACTTGCCTTTGTGTCGCTTGTGAATCAATTTATTTCTATCGGACAAACAAACTGTGTGGTGGGTACAAGGTGACATTAAATTGCTTTGAAAAGAGAGGGTTTTAATAAGCTTCGCGTTGACCTAATAGCTTCTCCGCTCGCTTGTGCGTTTGTCTTATAGAAGTGATTTATTCACTTGGGGTTATTGGTTTAAGTTCCTTTTTGTTTTCGAATACCGTTCTCTTTTAATTGCCTTGGTTTTTAAAGTGCATGCGCACTCTCTCTCGATCAAGACGACTTCAGAATCAGAATCAAAGCGTACCGAGTTACGTAATATGGCTGCTGCTAACATACCACCAAACCCGGTCCTAATCCTCCTCCCGTTAATCAAAATGTAGCTCCCGATCTCCAAACAATGGAGGAGCTATGTCAACCTACAATGTACGGGAGGGAGGACCCACCTGCAAACTAATATTCAAGCTACCGATTTTAGCTTGAAACATCATATGATAGAACAAGTAAAAAACAGTTGTCAATTTCATGGTTTACCCGATGATGATGCAAACAAGCATCTTGATAAATTTTAACCGTTACTGCAGTATGAAACAAAATGGGGTCTCCGATACGCCTTCGTCTATATCTTTTCCCATACGCTTTGACTCATCATGCCACTTCTTGGTTTGATCGACTCTCGAAGAATTCGATTCATACCTTCGAGGAAATGGTTTCGAAGTTTCTGGCAAAATACTTTCCACTGTCGATGGTGACGAAGTTGAGGAACGATATCAGTAATTTCAGACAATATCCCGACGAATCTTTGTTTGAAGCATGGGAACGATATAAGCTTGCCATTGATCGATGTCCGAATCATAACATGTTGCTTGTCACTCAAATTGATACGTTTTATAATGGTTTGACATTAAGACACCGTGATACAATCAATGCTGCTGCCGGTGGAACTTTCATGAAAAGACGTCCCGAAGAATGTTACGATCTTATTGAGAACATGACCGCCCATCACAATTATTGGGATTCTACCGCCGAAAGGGGTGAATCATTTAGATCAAATTTTTCTTCTTCTCACGATACGGATCTTCATAAGAAAGTTGATGATTTGAACACGGCTATGTTGAAAATGTACCAAATGCATCTGTCTAGTCAAAGTCAACAAGTAAAAGCGGTACACCCGACTTGTGAGACTTGTGGAGGTCCACATTCTTATTTCGAGTGCCCAGCCGCCGGTGGCTACGCACATGAGAATGTTTATCCGCTTCTGAGGGGAACTACAATCAACCGCAAGGAGATCGAAATCTTCTTAGCTACCGTTCAAACAATTATCTCGGACCTCCCGGTTTCAACCAACCTCAACATCAAAACCATAATCAAAACCGTTTCAATGGTAACAACAATCAAAACCGAGGAGCTAATCATGGTAATCAACAATACCAAGCTCCTCCACCTCAAGTTTACCAACAACCACCACCTCCTCAACAGCAATATCAACAACCTTATCAACCACCTCATCAAGTTGCTCCGAACAACGAGTTTCTAACTTACATGAAGAACTCCGACAACACCATTAAAAGTTTACAAACTCAAATCACGAGCATCAAGAATGAATTTGCTACGAGTAACAAGCAGATGAGTGAAATGAAGAATATGATGGCTAATTTCTTTCAAGCTAATCAACCCTCGAGTTTCGGTTCTCTTCCAAGTAATATGATTCCTAACCCGAGAGGTGACATGAAAGCTATCACTACCCGAAGTGGTGTTGCTTACGATGGACCTACGGTTCCTACCACTAATTCTTCTTCTCCGTCTCGTGTGGTGACCGTGAGACCCGGGGTGACAAAGGACCCGGTGCTTCCTACTAATAAGGAGATCTTGTGAATGTCCAACCCACGGTTGTCCAAGATTCGAGCCGAAGATGCTCCGTTAATGTGAAGAAATCTAATCCGAAACCATCTATCCCATATCCGTCTCGTCTTAAAGATCAAACTCTTCGTGAAAAGTTGAATCATCAAATGGAAACGTTTTTCCAAATCTTCAAAGACTTGAATGTGGAGATCAGTTTTGCGGATGCCCTTCTCTTGATGCCTAAACTTGCTTCTACGATTAAGGGGTTGCTTACGAACAAGGAGAAACTATATGAGCTTGCTACGACATCTCTGAATGAAAATTGTTCGGCGGTTATCCTCAAGAAACTTCCCGAAAAGCTAGGTGACCCGGGCAAATTCCTCATTCCATGTGATTTTCAAGAATTATTCATTGCTTTCGCCGGCGATCTTGGCGCGAGTATCAATTTGATGTCGAAATCAATTTACGAGAAGCTTTCATTACCCCCACTTACCCCAACATGTATGACCCTTGAGCTAGCCGATCGTTCTACAACCCGACCAAAGGGTATAGCCGAGGATGTCTTTGTCAAAGTGGGGGAGTTCTATTTTCCCGCGGATTTTGTTGTGGTAGATTTCGATGCCGACCCTCGAGTACCCATTATTCTTGGGAGATGCTTTTTAAGGACCGGTCGTGCCTTAATTGATGTGTTCGAAGGAGAGATGCGTTACGAGTTAATCAAAAAGCCGTCACATTCAACATTAATCAAACGACGAGGTATTCCTCAAATTTTGACGATGCTTCCATCAATCGAATCGACGTTATTGATGTTTCTTGTGAGGAGTACGCTCAAGAAGTTCTCTGTTTTGCTAAAAATTCTACTTCTTCGGACTCACTTTCTTCTCTAAATTCTGAACCACCTTCTGAACCAATCATTGCCGATTCTTCCCCCTCTCTTACTCTGTTTGAGGGAGGTGACTTCTTTTTGGAAGAGATCGATGAGTTTCTTGCTATTGATGAATCGATTCCACCGGGAATTGATGATGGTGTTTATGATTCGGAGGGAGATATCCTGTATCTTGAACAATTGTTGAATGAAGATCCATCACCGTCACTCCCTCCGAAAGAGATACGATTGAAGAACTCAAAGAAGTACAAACGTCTAACGAAAAACTTCTGGAGCCCGAGCTCAAGGATTTACCTCCTCATCTTGAATACGCTTTTCTTGAAGCACCAAACAAATTTCCCGTCATTATTGCTAAAAACCTAAAAGATGAGGAGAAAACCGCACTTTTGGATGTCCTTCGAAAACATAAGAGTGCCATCGCTTGGCAAATTTCCGATATCAAGGGCATAAACCCTCGGTTTTGTACTCACAAGATTTTAATGGAAGATGATAGTAAACCCGTCATTCAACAACAACGTAGGGTTAACCCGAAAATCCATGATGTCATTAAGAAAGAAGTTCTTAAACTCCTTGACGCCGGAATCATTTATCCAATTTCCGATAGCTCATGGGTTAGCCCTGTCCATTGTGTCCCGAAGATAGGTGGAATGACCGTAGTCATGAACGACGATAATGAGTTGATTTCCACACGCCTCGTCACCGGATGGAGGGTGTGTATTGATTACCGAAAGTTGAATGATGCTACACGGAAGGACCATTTTCCGCTTCCTTTTATGGATCAAATGCTCGAACGTTTAGCGGGGAATGAGTTCTATTGTTTTCTCGATGGTTTCTCTGGTTACTTCCAAATTCCGATAGACCCGCAAGATCAAGATAAAACGACTTTCACTTGCCCTTATGGAACGTTTGCTTACCGACGCATGCCATTTGGATTATGTAATGCTCCCGGTACATTCCAAAGGTGCATGATGGCTATTTTCCACGACATGATCGAGAAGACAATGGAGGTGTTTATGGATGATTTCTCGGTTTATGGAGATTCTTTCACTTCTTGCCTTTCCCATCTAGACCACATGCTTAAACGGTGTGAAGACACCAACTTGGTCTTAAATTGGGAGAAGTGCCACTTCATGGTTCGAGAGGGCATTGTCCTCGGCCATAAAATTTCAAAATCTGGGATTGAGGTCGACCGAGCTAAAGTCGACGTTATAGCTAAACTCCCTCATCCCACTACCGTCAAAGGAATTCGGAGTTTTTTAGGTCATGCCGGTTTCTATCGCCGTTTCATCCAAGATTTCTCTAAGATAGCCCGCCCTCTGACCCATCTCCTTGAAAAGGATGCTCCGTTTATCTTCACCGATGAATGTATTGAAGCCTTTAATTTTCTTAGAAAGAAATTAACTGAGGCTCCGATCTTAGTTGCCCCCGACTGGGATTTGCCCTTTGAGCTTATGTGTGATGCAAGTGATTACGCAATTGGGGCAGTCTTGGGGCAACGAAAATCGAAACATTTTCAACCCATACACTATGCGAGTAAGACATTATCCGAGGCCCAACACAATTACACGACTACTGAAAAGGAATTATTAGCCGTTGTTTATGCTTTCGAGAAATTTAGACCCTACCTTGTCTTATCGAAGACCGTAGTGTATACCGACCATTTTGCCCTCAAGTATCTTTTGGCAAAGCAAGATGCTAATCCAAGATTACTTCGGCGGGTTCTCCTCCTTCAAGAGTTTGATATTACTATTCTTGACAAGAAAGGAGCGGAGAACCTTGCTGCTGACCACCTTTCTAGACTTGAAAATCCCCATCAAAGTGTGCTCGAGAAAAAGGGGATCACGGAAACATTTCCTCTCGAGACACTTGCGATGATTTCTAAGAAAGACCCGACCACCCCATGGTTTGCCGACTTTGCAAATTACCATGCGGAAAACTTTATCGTGAAAGGGATGTCGTCCCAACAAAAGAAAAAGTTTTTCAAAGATGTTAAGCATTATTTCTGGGACGACCCCTACTTGTTTAAGATTTGTGCGGATCAAGTAATCCGGCGGTGTGTTCATGGCCAAGAGGCTCTTGATATTCTTCATGCTTGCCATAACGGACCCACTGGTGGCCATCATGGTGCAAGTTACACCGCTAAGAAGGTTTTTGATTCCGGGTTCTATTGGCCAACCATATATCGAGATGCTCATGATTTAGTTAAGTCATGTGATTCTTGCCAACGTCAAGGGAAGATTTCGCAAAAGGATGAAATGCCACAAAATGCTATTCAAGTGTGCGAGATTTTTGACGTCTGGGGCATCGATTTTATGGGGCCATTTCCATCATCCAAGGGTAATAAGTATATCCTCGTGGCCGTCGACTACTTGTCCAAATGGGTTGAAGTGAAGGCGCTCCCCACCAATGACGCCCGAGTGGTTGTTAAGTTCTTGAAAAATTTGTTTTCCCGATTCGGAGCACCTCGTGCTATCATCAGTGATCGTGGTACCCATTTCCGTAATGAACAATTTGCTAAAGTTATGACTAAATATGGAGTTACTCACCGTCTTTCTACCGCGTATCACCCGCAAATGAGCGGACAAGTTGAGGTCTCCAATCATGGTTTGAAAAGGATATTAGAGAGAACCGTAGGAGAAAATCGAGCTTCATGGGCCGATAAGTTAGATGATGCATTATGGGCTTTCCGCACCGCATACAAGACACCCATCGGGTGCACCCCATTTAAGTTGGTGTATGGAAAAGCTTGTCACTTGCCCATCGAGCTCGAGCATAAGGCATACTGGGCCTTGAAACATGCAAACTTTGATCTTAAGACCGCGGGTGATCACCGGAAAGTTCAATTGAATGAATTAAACGAACTTAGGGATCAGGCCTACGAGAATTCTTTGATTTTCAAAGAGAAGACTAAAAGAATACATTATGCTAAAATTAAAAACCGCGTTTTCAACGTTGGTGATCAAGTTCTTCTCTTTAACTCTCGATTGAAGATATTCTCGGGCAAACTCAAAACCCGTTGGTCCTGTTAGAATCACTCCTAAACCTTAATTCAAGTGTTAGTTACTCATATGTAATAGGTAGCTTATTATGAGCTTTATGTTTGTTTAAGATCAAGCTTATGTAGAAGGCCCATAAGCTTAGGCCCATGTCCAATAAGGAAAAGGGAAGGAGTGGGAGTGTTGCCCTAGCTCCTTACCTATAAATACCTCTTGTAAACCTTCATTTGAAGGTTGGTTGTTCAAGTTATTTCTTTCACTCACATCTACGCCTAACCTTTCTTACTTGTATCGTGTGTGTGTGTTTGATTCTTGTTCAATCGCCTCTCTATTTCTTTCTAGTAAGCTTGTGTTGTAAAACTAGTGACCTAACAGTGGTATCAATCGCCAAATAGTTGGGTGAATCGTTATTGTTCTTGAAGTGGGTTTTGGTCCTACGCGTAGAACATACGGTTCGGTTTTGATACTTTGAGTCGCTTAAAAACGTATTTTTTCAACTTTTTAATCCAAGATTCTTGTACTTTCAACGTTATAAGGTGTTAAAATACTTGTTTTTGGCAAAAAGTTTCAAACTTTACGCGTGGATCTAAGTTTTTAAGCTTGTTTTTGTTCATGGGTGTCGTTCTACGCGTAACCCGTTTAGCCGTTTTGGTTCATCAAGGTTCACACTTTTGTGTTATTTTGGTGCTATTAACGCTATTCCATAACAAAAATCTGGTTTAGAAACAAATTTGGGCATAATCATTTTTACCAGTAAGATTACGCGTATCAAAACCCTAATCCTACGCGTAACTTTATCCGTTGTTTGATCTTCATTTTCGTGGTTTACTCCGTGTTTTCTTGCCTGGATAAGCCTGAAAAAAACGTCGACTTTGGATATCTCTTGCACGTGATAGTGTAAAAGATCATTTGGGAAAAACCAAACTTACGCATAAGCATAAAGCTTACGCGTAGAAATCCTACGCATAAGATTCATCTTACGCCTAAGCCTAGTCTTAGGCATAAGATAATCCTACGCCTAACTTTCTACCTACAACTTTGTGTCTACGCCTAACTTTAGCGTCTTTTCCATACTTACGCGTAAGCTAAATCTACGCGTAACTCTTGATTGTTACGCGTAACTTTGGTGTTTTTACGCATAAGTGTTACTTGGCTATTGTGATTTCTACGCCTAAGGACTCTTCATCAACAAAGGTTCATTCGACTACAAAGATCCATCAACACAAGTTATCAAAAAAAAAATTCAAATTTTGTGGAGACTATACGTTCAATTTTTAATTTTTTGAGTAAATTTAATTTTTTGTGGAGACTATACGTTCAATTTTTACGCGAGATTCAAATTTTGGTTTAACTGTGAAAATTTTGGTCAAAAATTCAAATTTTTGGGCCTAAATTTAAATTTTTTGGGTCAAATTTGACGTCAAAATTGTCAAAACTCAAATTTTTCTTACAACCTTAGAATTGAATTTTATAGTGAATTTCAAAATTTGAGAGTCAAAGTTTTTTCAAAATTATTTTTGGAGGGAAATTGCAATTCACCATATCAGACATACGTGTGCTATATCGCCTTGCAACCTTTTTCTTCTCTTTGATTCTTCTGCAGGGGAGTGAAATGGATTCTGGACATAAAGATCCATTTGTGGAATTGCAAGAAGGATTTATTGTTATTGAAAAGAAGTTTAAAGGGTTGATGTACAAGCGTCAGACATCATCAAATTCCCGTAATCTTGCTGTCGTACAAGGTGAAAGAGTTGATGTACATGGAAGGAATGCTCAAAGGGATGTTGAGAATGTTGTGATTCTGCATCTTCGTTATCTGAACAATGAGGTGTAGCATTGGAAAAGCAGATGACGGCAGCTCACGGAGAAGATATCATACTTAACTACGACACCGAGCCCAACTGTGACGATGAACAAATGGTTGAGGAAGATATCTTACCCACCTATGACGACCACGAACAGATGGTCGAGGTACAATATCTGTTGATCATATTGCTGCAAATGCGATACAATAAAGCTGAGCAGCACCTGATTCAGCAATGAAGGAGAGGTTGACCAATGTGTTGCACAATGTCCGGACAACTATCTCATGTGCGAGCCCTATCGGTTAACAATTCAACTGAACGTCAAATCAAACTCTTGAATCTGAAAACATTCTTCTCAAAAAGACCATTGCTCAGGTTCATAAAGATTTTTCAAAACTAGAGGCACATTGCATCTCTCTTGAACTTAAACTACAAAACAAATCTTTTCCTCGAACACAATGGTCAATATTCAAATGAACAAAGTCATCGTGTAGATACATTAGTAAAAGAAAATGAGCATTTAAAGGCTCAAATTCAAGCAAAGGGGCTTGCACATGCTGCTTTACAAAACAAACTGAGAAGATTAACTGACAAGAGTGTGGATACAAATTTTGCAAAACCAACAATCTTGGGGAAATCGTCTCTTTAAGCAATCAGAAAACAATCAGTAGTTAGACAACAAACTGCTTTTAAATCTGAACGATCTAAATCTTCAAAACCACGGTTTACCTCCCAAGTTGTTGAGCATAATCATTTGACAAAACCAGTCACTCCACATTCTGTGCCTAAGAATCATGCTTCTGTTTCTATTAAACCTGTTTCTGTTATACCTGTACAAGTGGCTGCTCCAGGCCAATCTAGGATTAGTTCGAACACTGTGTCTAAACCGAGCATTAAACTTAAAAATTCTTATGATTCAAATGACGCATACAAGAACTATGGTCTAGAAAAGGCTAGGACAAGGGCACTACTCCAAAAGGATGGAATCTTAGGTTCACGACCTAGTGTGATGACTTCTAGTGTGTTGCATAACACTGCTTGTAGTACCAAACCTAAACCTAAGTTTAATCTACAAACAGTTAGAAATAAACCCGTTGATCTAAACATAAAATTCCAGAAACCTAATAGGTGGATCCATATAGGACACAAACTCTTCTCCAAAGAAGTTTCAACATCCCCTAGATCTAACCTTAGATGGATTCCAACGGGTAGAGTTTTCAACACTGTTGGTCTTAGGTGGATTCCTACAGGCAAGATACTAAGTAGTTGCACCATAACAAGTGTGAAACCCTCTACATCCATCCCTGCGGTAGGAAAGGAAATCATCAAAATAGCATGTTCAGGTGTCAAGAAGATAATTAACACTAAATCTTTATGCTTTTAACATCTGGAACCCAGTTACACTTGGGGATCCATGTTTTTCTTCTTTCTTGCCCCCTCCTATTTTTCTATGCAGGTACAACAGCTATGGCTCCTCTAAACAAACATAGGACCGTTTCTCACCGTCAAAAATCATGATCCATCAGCGTTCCACCATTGTACTTATCGTCATGATTGGAAACATTGCTTGCTCCTCACGGTTAAAGATTCTAAAAGTCGTGCTTGATTTATCGAATGTTTCCGCTGCACAACCGATAATACTCTAATTTCAGATACACCTTAATCTACAACAACAACGAATCTTCTATGAAGATCAAACGGCTTCCAACAACAATGACACAGCTGATGATCAACATAATGAACAGAGATTTTTTATCAGCAGTTGATTCTCTCGAGATATTTATGGTACTTCACACTTGAACATACATGGTTTCGCTGTCTCCTTATACATGGTTTTATTTGTCTTCAACTCATCATCAACATACGTGGTGTATGATTCTGATTCATTGAAAACATCGAGGGGGGGAGAGTGTGTAGGTGGTCATTGCTTCATTGCTCTTCCACATGCGTCCTTGCGAAAACCCAATGCCTTCTTGAATTTCTTCAATTAGGGAGAAGAAATAAGACGATCTGTGGCTCAAATGTGTCACTTTGGTCTTATCGTCTCGATTTCACGGGTTATCTTGTGTGAAGTAACCTAAATATGATGTTATGATGTCTCATACACGGTCTTGGTATCGAATTATTGCATATTCACAGTGATTAGTATTCCGAAAGACCACAACATTCAAGGGAAAGTCATGACATTTCGTCTTTCGTGGTTTGTTTGGTGTGATGCGTCTACATACGTGAGAAGATCTTGTTGATTTCTGGCATGTTTCCCTCGAACGGATCTTCCGCAATTTGTCAGATTTTCCTTGTGTGGTTTTCTGCTCTTCTACAAATTCCGCTGCATACTGAAAACTTCAAAAGTTAGAAGATATGTCTACTACATCAAAGTTTCAAATCTGCTAAAGACAGTTGTCAGTTTGAGGGGGAGCTAATCTTGAAACATCGTCAATTGGGGATAGGTTAATTTGTTTCATACTTATTACATCTTTTCCCTAAATGGCTTGTGCACACATAACAGTGTACAACCCGTACTTGTCAAGAAAGGACCCTGTGGTACGCTTCAGTGCCACAATCCTTATAAAAGGAGCGAAAGCTTCTTACTTTTGAGTAAAACCTATTAAACCTTTCATTTTTCAAGGTTTTACTCAAAAGAACAAGTACTTCCCCTTATGTTTTTTTAAAACCTCAACCGTTTATATCACTTGTTGAGGGGGAGTATTTGACTTAAAAACTTTGTTCACCAAAATGTTCTTTGTGTCACTCTTCCCGTAACACTCGAAATGGTCATATTTATTCTCAACTGTTCAAAAATAACATTTTATATGCCATTTTTGAGGGGGAGAAAATTTGTGATAAGATATATGTTAGTTGAATTCTCGTGTGAAAAGACTTAACCAACGAATTGACGATACTCAAAGGTTAGTAACTCGAAAAGACTTGTCCGGGACGGGTAATAATTTCAAGCTAGTTCGCTAGTGATGTAAACGTGTCTCGCAAAGGACTTGTCCTAGTAGAATGTACCATTCGAGAAGCTCTTGATAAACATGAACTTTGACGGGTTTGACAACCTTTCGGGGTTGTCCACATCTTCAAGGTAGTTATTAGAGCTAGTTGTCACCTAAAAGCTGACAATGTATCTCTTTAACTATGCAACGTAATCGTGTCCCGCAAGGAATTGTCTATCTTGAGTCAATCAATTCAAAAAGTGCGCGCTCTTTCCTCACTGTGCTGATTTCTGTCAAAACTCTTAAGCACATGTGGAGGGGGAGTATTTCTGAATATCTAAAACTCTTGAAGTGTTCAAACATGATTTTTCATTTACAAACACTTCGAGAAATTTTCATGATAATGGTTTTATGGCAACATAGGTTAGTCATGGAGTTATAAGGTGACTAAGGTTAGGAATAACCGTCCTATGATCCGCCAGAGCCGGAGGGATCTACCCAAGGACACTACCAATAGTTAGAATTAGAAGTCCTTAGGTATGATTGTAAAAAGGAGAAAATGAGAATCGGAGAAAGAAGGAGTTGAAGAATCAAAAAGAAATGCAAAGTAAAGGGTGAAAAGAAATAGCCCTCCAGATTATTCAACTTAGGGCAGATATCGGGTTCAATTCATATGCTCTTGGTTGTCACTAGATGGCCGTTATTGAAGATTAAAAGTCGTCATGGACCGGTGGCCGCGTACTAAACCTTCTTAGCCACTCAAGTTTCTCTCACCAGAAGCTTGTTTCATTCTCACAGGGAACCCTACATAATCTATCGGCTTTCTCTTAGAGATAGTTGATATTGAAGAAGGAGACCTCTCCCTAGTCCATCAGGGAAAACCAAAACGCACTATTGAGTCTAGAGCCACGAGATTCATCAAAAGATCTCTTAGGTACACTTGACATTTCATCACTTGATGTTCGACAATAAGAACATCAGGTGGATGTTATCGAGTCCTACAGAGATCTTAGCAATCTGTAGAACATTTATGAGAGGTTCACAAGCGAGATCCTCGGTGATTGAATGGAAACTCTGCCGGGGTTAACATCTAACAGCCGGCAGGGTCACTTCGGTAACTCCTCGTGGATTACGCTTAGTGTGTCTCAAGCGGTCTCAGATCGTGAGGTGATGCTTCGGTATACCTCGACACATCGAACCGTAGGTTTACTTCGGTACATCGTGTTATCTCACTTGTGGGACTCCGGTTCAGGAACGGCCTTTGTGAGAATTAGAGTTGTGTTTTCACACTATGTTGTTAACACTCTCGAAAATCAAACTTGTAAGTGCCGGAATCCGCTTATTAACTAACGTTTTAATGTTTTCTTCTTATGGAAGCTCTGGAGCGGAATGATCGTGCAGATTCTTCACATGTTCATGCCAACATCATCACTAATGAAAGTTCTATCTCAAGGCAACACAACAGTCAGAATGATTCTTCGTCAAACCAAAGAATCTACAAAGTTAAAGACTTAAAGAACTTCATTAGTACTGAATTCCAACGTCAAAGAGCGTGTGAGCATGTTGAAGAATTACGTGGAGACAACGGAGCGTGAAGCAGACACGAGGCGAGGTGATGTGGAACAACAACATACTATCATTTTCATCACAAACAACAAAGATCAAAGAACAAAGTTAATGATGACGTCAAAGCATAACTGTTCAAAGAAAACTATCTCTCTACACTGGGGAGATTGTTCGTATCAAGGCAACTCTTCTCACAAGAAAGAAGAATGTCATAAGACGTCAAAGCTACTATTACATCAACGCCTTCACCGTTTTTCATCACCAACACTTGAGGGGGAGATTGTTGGAATCACTCCTAAACCTTAATTCAAGTGTTAGTTACTCATATGTAATAGGTAGCTTATTATGGCCTTTATGTTTGTTTAAGGTCAAGCTTATGTAGAAGGCCCATAAGCTTAGGCCCATGTCCAATAAGGTAAAGGGAAGGAGTGGGAGTGTTGCCCTAGCTCCTTGCCTATAAATTCCTCTTGTAAACCTTCATTTGAAGGTTGGTTGTTCAAGTTATTTCTTTCACTCACATCTACGCCTAACCTTTCTTACTTGTATCGTGTGTGTGTGTTTGATTCTTGTTCAATCGCCTCTCTATTTCTTTCTAGTAAGCTTGTGTTGTAAAACTAGTGGCCTATCAGGTCCGGACCATTCACCGTTGCTTAGGTTTTCCCGTATGGAACGGTAGAGCTTTCTCAGGAAGATGGCCCAAATTTCAAAGTCAATGATCATCGTGTGAAACATTATTTTGGAGGGGACCTCGCGTCTATGGTTGTCCCGGATCTCCAAACTTTCCCTAAGGACAACTGAATTCAGGGATCGAGTCAAGCTAGCGACTCGGTTTCCAAAAACAGTAGCGCTTCGTGGGAGGCACCCCATGCTTATCTCTATTTTCTTTCTATTTTCTCTAATAAATGACGTGAAGGGGTTAGCCTCTTCGATTTCTCGTGTTTGGTTGTTTGTGATGTTTTGTCCAGGATTTTCCCGATATGAAGACTCTCGTGCTCGAAGTTTGTCTTTTCTCCACTCGAGTTTCATGTTCGTTGCTTATGGAAATCCGATATCCGAAATCTTATCGACTAACGTTTATCTTTTAGCATACTTAATAAACGGCTTTTAGATTTTCGTTGATACCCTTACCTTTAAACATTGAGGACAATGTTTTGTTTTAGTCTGGGGTGGGTAATCTTCGATTTGATTTGACCGCACTTGCTTATTTTTGTCGTATACTCTCGCAACCCCGTTTTTCCTTAGAAAATGAAAAAATTGTGCAAAAATGAGAAAATAATTTTTTTTTGTAAGCTTTTGCTAGTTTTATGATCGAAAAGTTCTTGCTAGTCTCATAGAAGTTTCTTGGGTAAAAGCCATAAAATAACAACGTACTTTTCAATTTTGCCGATTGAAACACTTACTTTTTATTACCTTAGTTACCACGAACTTTCAAAATTTGTTTCGAAATCACCCATATGACCAGTTTATATTAAAATAATAACTGAAATGACTATATTACTCTCGGCATATGGGTGAAGTCAAAACAAATTTTGAAAGTTTCAACAAATTTTAAAGAATAATAGGGTAATATACTTATTTCAGTTATTATTTTAATATAAACTGGTCATATGGGTGAATCGAAACAAATTTTGAAAGTTCGTTGGTGAACTAAGGTAATAAAAAAGTAAGTGTTTCAAGTCGGCAAAATTTGAAAAGTACGTTGTTATTTTATGGCTTTTACCCAAGTTTCTTTAAATATACGTTTTCTTGAAATTGCCTTTGCTAATTGCTTAGACAAGAGGCTATAAAATGCGTTTCTAGCTCACAAAGCCAAGAATTTGCAAGTCTCCCTAAGTGATTTTAAATATGCGAAGCTTAAACAAGAATTTGCTAGTTTCTAATAAGTGAATTTAAAAATGCTTGACTTGAGATTATTTGACTAAGCATTTGCTAAGTTAATATATGTTTTGACACCTTGTTGACTTTCCGCTGGTGATAGTAGGAATAGAATTCGACTTGATCGCGTGTTGAGCCTAGCTTGTTCCCTTAACCATAGATAATTTAATTATCGGCTAAGCATCCGCGGATCTCATTATTTGGGATTTTAAATTTGCGGAGATCGAGGAATGATAGAATTACTTATGAGTGTAGATGCTAAGCGTGGAGTAGTTGCTTCTCTTTAGAGCCCATCGAAGGTACTTATGGCTTTTTGTTCCCACAAAATTGTTTCACCCATATCTGTGAATAAATAATTAGAGATGTTGAGTTTTGGCGATAGTTAGTTCTTTATCTTCTTAAAAGAATCTTTGTTTTAAAAATAGGGTACCCATCAAGGATCCGTAATAAATAAGTAATAAGTAATAAATAAAGTTATGAGCTGCGGTTCGAGATCGGACCCTTGGATCTTTAGCCGAGATTGAGTGAGGTCTTGGTCTAACCCACTGGGATCCTCATTTCATGAAGCCTATAGTCTTGGAATTACCCCGTGAAGCTCCGTGGTTCATAGCTCATATAAGTAAAAGTATAA
The DNA here is from genome assembly GCA_910596185.1 of Chrysanthemum makinoi. Classification (NCBI taxonomy): domain Eukaryota; kingdom Viridiplantae; phylum Streptophyta; class Magnoliopsida; order Asterales; family Asteraceae; genus Chrysanthemum; species Chrysanthemum makinoi. Next base: position 69,696,057 of record OU343216.1, on the reverse strand, counting down.
GTGCAAAAAAAAAATGAATGAAAAATGTTGAAAAAGTCAAAAATATAAGTAAATAAAAATTCCTTGATGTGGACCTCATTTTTGAGACAATGGTTCTCAAGAGAAGATGGATAACTAATTAGCGACTTATCTTTATATCTTTATCGGAATAAAAATTATCGAAACGAGGAATTTGAAGAAATTCAATTCTCACAAGAATAAAAAGAACTAGAGGAAAATAGGAAAATGGGAACAAAAGGTAATTACACAAGTAACTTCCATGGGTAGTGTTAGCATCTAAAATCATATTTAACAATGATTTCGATTTTACGCTTAGTTTGGGGACTTGTGAAAAATCAAGGATGATGTATTCTATCCGTATGGTCACTTCACGCTGTGTTGTGTTTCCTACTCCGTGATCCTAAAGTGTCGTTTGAAAAATGTTGGAGTTATTGATCGACATGAATGTTCAACAAACCGTCGCTCATAATTGGAATGTGCTTAATTGTAATATCTATATATGTGAATTAAAAGGTAAACGGGGCGTTTTTAGAATTAAGGGTTCTTAATCTCTTTTGAGGAATCTTTGCTACTTCTTCATAGGTTTAGTAGAAAGAGATTGAAATCCTTAGTTTTAGAAGCGTGAGTTGATTGCATTGCGTGGGGACACGACAATAGTCTCGTCTGGGGTATTTTGATATGTGCAAAAACACATATCATTTCTTTATCAAATCAAACCCAAAATAACCAAGAAATAGCCGTTTATTGCTAATATTTAATGGTTTCTTGAGTTTATGCTTGTGCAGGTTCGGATATGTCAAAACATGCAAAAGTTAACTAAATCCACCAAAAACCCGAGCACGAGAGATAAAGTGCTAAAAGTGAGCGGGAATGTCGAATTGTGCATATGTGAAGATTTCTATGCTGAAAAGATAATTTGTGAAAGATCTGATCAAGTTTGAAATTGTCAAAATCAGTCCCTCAACTTTGAGCATTTGGCAGAATATACCCTTGAGTTTCTGAAATTGGCAAGAATGGCCCTTGGATTATTTGAAGATTGGCAAAATTAACCTTTGATCACATTTTCAGATTTACATGTATGGTCCTTTGAAATTCAGATTTTACACTTTGGGTCCTTAAAATATTAAATGGGTACAAGTCTAATCCAAGACCATTCATTTATACCTTGGCCCATGTAATCCCAAAGCCCAAACCCAAGTTCGCTATCTGACCGGTCCACCATTATACCCGGCAAAACCAAATTAATATAAAAAAACCACGCGCCCATTTTTTTCCCCAAATACCACAAACCCAGATATCCCATGAACCCTAGTTTTCCCACTAAATTAATTCCCCACAATAAACTCAAATTCATCCCAAATTCGTACGAAACTCTGACACGTGACTGACACACGGATGCCACGCTGGCAATCCGTGTGTCAATCACATCATCCCTTGCTTCCTATTGGTCAGTGATGCGTGGAGGTATTAATCCAAGGGTCAAGATGAGATGGGATTTGACCAATGGTGATAAACAACTCAAAAGAAACACACGTTTGGCTTCTGGATCCTTCCAAGACCTCATGCTCAAGTATAAAAGGATCCCCTCACTTCACGAATTGGAGACATCTCTTACCTTTCTTTCAGTAGCATAGAGTAGTTTTAATTTCATGTTTTTAAGTATGCTTCAGCTTTTGTAATTTCCTTTTTGTACTCAGTTTTTAATATTAATGAAATTTCAATTTTAGCTTTTAATTTCTTAAATCTTTGAATAATGTTTAAATGTTAGAATTCAGTTTATTGATTTAGTCTAATTCATATTATTGCTTTTAAAAGATAATTACAGCTTGTTCTTCTCATTATTTAAAATATATAAAAATCATAAAAATTTAGTTGAAAATAAAAAATACTCTTAAATTTCTTATAAACTTGTCAAAACTTAGCTCTGTTTCATTAAACTCACTTAAGCTTCTTATAGCTTTTAGTGAGTTTAACTCCATTTCAATCTCAATTCACAACAAAAGTTCTAAATCATTCAACCAAAGTCAAACTGTGGAGAAATTTTGGATTAAGCAGCTATGGATGTGGATTTGGGTTGATGCAGAGCTGGATTGGGGTTTGAATTGATTAGAATAGCGGTATTTTAATTCTGTTATAAGCTGCACATTAGCTGGAAGTCATGTGAGTTCTATTTTGTCTAATCTCATCACTGTTTGATGCTCTTTTGAATTACTCTTGGTTGTAGCTTGTTTATCATTATTATATCAATTATTGGTTACTATTTGATTGTTAGAACTAGGATGATTGCTGTTTTGATTTGAAGATAGGATTTAGATAAGAGTAATTGGGAAATCAGTTAGCTTAAGTAATATTTGGTTCATTGCACAAATCTGAGTTAGAGGGTTAGTATTCAGCTAAGGTTTGCTACAATAGTCTAAATTAGGTTAGTTAAAGTCATTTTAGTAATTGAATTGCGCCTTATAGCACACAAAGTCAAAATCATATTCAATCATTCCTAGTTTTCATATCAGTTAGAAATTAGGAGATCATAAGCTTAATTTGTGTTTAGAATTCATTAGAGTAGCTTCCTCTAGCTTTATTATAGCTTATTACATCATTTTCAGTTCAAAATTTGAATTCAAATCTCACTTTAGTCAACTTTTCAGTTCTGTCTATACAGTTTTTTTATAAAAGTTTGCAGAATTTTCATTGGTTCATTATTGGTTCAGATCATGTGAGATTTTGGGGTTTTCAAGTTCAGTTGGTCTATTTTTGAAAACTGATTTTTATGGATTTTTTGGAAGCACTTATAAGCTCTAAATAAGCTCTTCTTTCAGACAGTTTTCCCCTGTTCTCTGCACTCAGCATTAACTGAGTGCAGACAGGTCCTTTGCAAGTCTTGTACAAGCTTCAAAATAGCTTGTCCTTGGCTGAAACTTGGTCTAATTAGTATTTAGTTGGTGATCTTTAGTTCCTAAGATCTGGTTTCTAATTTGGCTTAATGGATAAGCTGTTGCACTAGCTTAAAGTTGGTAGTGAAAGTTGTTTTCAATTTAAAAATCAATCAAGTCATTTCATTATAGCTTGCACTCTAGAAGTTTAGGATAGTTGAAATAGGCTTGTTTTAAGTAGTTTTAGCTAAAATTAGGAGCTGAGATCATTTGGTGCTTTATTATAGCTTATAGCTTATTATTAAGTGCTTATTCACAAGCAGTTCCACTACAGCTCCCATCTCTTGCACACTAGACTAGGTTTTCTTAATTTTACTATAATCAAAGTATTATTTTAGAATTTCCCTGAATTTTTCATAATTTTATGTTCATTTTACTATTTCTCTTATTTTAAATAAGATTTTAATCCTTTTTAATTACCTTTTAATACAAATAAATCAGAAAAGCTTCAAAAAATAAGTTTTCAATTCTCATAGATTAAGATAAATATAAAAAGCAAAAAAATAATTTTTCCAAATTTTTCCTCGTTTAATTTGAAATTTTTGGCCATTTAATTAGTCTTAAATAGATTTTAATTCATAGAAAATAGAAAAATCATGAAAAATAAAAATCAGTTTTGAAAAATCTTTTGAGTTATTCTAGATTTTAAAAAAATAGCTTCATAATTTTCCCTTTAATTTTCATAATTTTTTGTATTTTAAATTGGTTTTAAAAGTTTAAAATTAGTTTTTAATTCTAATAAATTCGGAAAAAATCATAAAAATTAGTTTTAAATCTTAGTTAAGTTTTAAATTGCATTTTTAGTATAAAAGTAATTTTAAATCATTTTTAGGATTTAGTTTAGATTTAGTTGCATTTAATTTACGTTTCTTTAATACGTTTTAGTATAATTCGCGTATTTAGGATTTCCCGTAGTGTAATTTCCCTTTTATGCTTTCCCATTTCCCTTAGTTTAAATAAAACCAAATCAACAAATCAAAACATCGAGCATTAAAATTCCAAACCAATAACGACATTGGCAATTCACGCCTCATTGGGAAACGACTCGGATTTCCTAATCCGTATCACGATCACTCACGGGATTTGATTTAATATTCTTTTTCCTAAAGGAATTTTGAATCATTCCTTGTGTTTATTTTTGATATCGGTATTGTATGTTTTATCCAAACACACACCCCTAAACCTACACACGAATCACCATGTCATCTTGTTGTGCTCAAATCCTATGGATGAGATCCCAATTATCGAACTATGGCTTTGAATTCAACAAAATACCTATGTCTGTGATAACAAAAAGTGCTATTGCTCTCTCATGCAACAGTTCAACATTCAAGATCAAAGCATATGGCATTCGACATCATTTCATCAGGGAGCAAGTGGAAAATGGAGTGGTGGAATTATATTTTGTGAGGACTGAGTACCAGTTAGCAGACATCTTTACCAAAGCTCTTCCTAGAGAACGTTTTGAGTTTATCCTTCCACGTCTTGGTCTAAAGAGTCTACAACCGGAAACACTCAAGCGTCTTCAAGAGGAATACGATGAGTAAAGGTCTTTATTCATCTATCTCTTGTATATATTTATTCAAAAAGCAAAATACAAAATTCTCAAAAACCCATAAAAAAATCTTGAAAAATTCCAAAAATATTGTTATTTTGTCATGTTTTTCCTTTTTTGATATCATCTACGGACTTTGTGTTGACATTCAAAGAATGTCACGGGTCTTTAGATGTTCTTCGAAAGTACATAATTTTGTTAAAAAAAAAAAAAAAAAAAAAAAGTTGAGGCGGAGAAAAATGGTGGTTTATTGTCATTTCAGGCATTAACCCGTTTTTAAAAGTCAAGGACAGAGCCATGCTTTATCTCATTTCTCTAATCTCAAGCTCTGATTCTTAAAACAAATGTTTGTCACCAATAAGACAAATGTTTCTATTAACAAATATTTTTCCGTCTAATGATTCTTCTGAAAAATATTTGCCATCCAATGAAAACTAAATTGCTTTGAAAATACCTCGTACTCTATTATTCGTGTAAATCATTTGTGCTTATCATCTGTCAAAATCTCTATCTCTCAATCAACAACTTGTGTCATTGATTGAGAGGGGGAATGATTTTATTCGAATTAAAAAGGTTATTTTGAAAGGTCATTTTTCAAACAATTGGCACGTAAATGAGCAAGGTTTATTGTTGACAAAATCAAAAAGAATAATATTTTATACAGTTGACTCAAAACCTTTGCTAATGTTATGTTTTCAAAAGACAATCTTGCATGTCTAAAACAATGGAGTTTAAAAGTCTGAAAATCTGATCCTTATCAATTAAAATTGTTTTTTTTCAAAAGCAAGTAACTATTCTCCTCAAAAGCTCTAAAAATTTTAATTTAAATCAATAGAGATCACATCTCTCAAAGGATTTGGAAAGTGTGATCATGGGAGAATTTGTGATTTAAATTGGATTTAAACTGATAACTTGATAATTGGTTTTATAAGTATTTAGCAAGCTTTCCTCCCCACATGTGCCAAATGATTTCAAATTTTTCATGCACATGTTGAGGGCATCTTTTAAACCACTAAGATTGAAAAGTGATTGATTTGTCTCTAAGTGCAGGTTCCCTACAGTATGTGCAAAACTCTTTCAAACCTCGAGGCATATTGAGGGAGCAATCTTAAGAAACCTCATCCTTCCCCAACATGCTTTATCTACTTGATTTGATCACGGGAAGTAATGTTAATATCTTTTAGAAAATGGTAATCAAAGAAGTTAATTCTTTCTCTTGCCCCCATGTGCCAAATCAATTTCTATTACATGATGCACCGCGTTGAGGGGAGCTCTTTTCTAAAAATATCAAAACAATTCAGTGTACAAAATGTTTTGTATCACAAGTATACGGATTGATTTTCAAATGGTTTTCAAGCGGTTCCAAGAGATGAACAATACCAAATAGACGACCAAATTTACTTTATGTATGGTGATATAAGGATGATAAGGTTAGGTATTTGTTCCCATGATCCGCCAGAACCGGAGGGATCTACCCATGGACAATCCACTAGATAGTGTAGAAGTCCTTAGGTATGATAAATAAAAGGAGAAAAATGAGAATATGAGAAGAGTGTGGGTGAGATAGAGCTAGAACTGGAATAAACCCAACAAGGTTCTAGTAATGAAGTCTCGTAAGCAACTGAAGGGTTGAAGAATGAAAAGGAAATGAATGAGAAAAGGGTGAAAATAAATAGCCCTCCATTATTTCAACCTTAGGGCAGAAACCGGGTTCAATTCATATGTTACTGGTGTTTACTAAGGTAACACTAGTATTGAAGACAAGACGTCATGGACCCAGTGACGCACTGCACTACATCTTCCCAAGCTACTCAAGTTCCTCTCAAAAGGACTTGTTTCATTCTCACAGGGGAACCGACATTATCTATTGACTTTCTCTTAGAGATGGTTGATATTGAAGAAGGAGACCCTCTCCCTAGTCTCCGGCATAGGAACCAAATGTTAACAATTGAGTCTAGAGCCCGCGAGATCATCATATAAATCTCATTAGGACACTATCAATGAAGACTCTTTGTTTCACACAATGTGGAAAGAGAGATTATATCTTAAGAGTCCTACGCATTATCCTTGTGGTATTGCCAGAACATCTGAGTAATATGCAATCATATTCACAATGAAGATGGAAAGCCTTCTAGAGCCAACATCGAACAAGCTCTTGGTAGGTGGCATGTGAGATCTATCCAATAGATCAACCATGTGACAACTGAACAGAAACAATGGGGCGATTCATATTTATGAATCAATCCTGGTTTAGGTTATGGATTGACGGATACCTTTGAAAAACCGGTCGTTGTGCTTAAAAACTCTTTTCTTTAGCACATCGACTGCGTACTAATATTTCAAAATAAAAGGTGTTTATGATTGATAATTGATATTCATTAAAAACTTCGTTGTATTGTAAAAAACAATTTATATTGAGCGGCACACGATTGTTTTTCAAATCTCTTTTCATCAATCAGTATATCTCAATTCGCTGGTTCACTCACTCCGTGTTGTCTTCTTTGAGACGTTCCGGTTTGAGAAACGGCTAGAAGCATGCGAAACCTGTCAAAGAAATTCTTTGGAATTATACGATCGGCAAGTACTTGTACTGATCAACGGGGAACCGTGGGCCATGTACCTCAATTCAATGAAAGTGATCAAAGACACTTTCGTGCGCTTTATTGCTAACTGTTGTATGCGAGTACACGTTTTGCAGTGATCAGAATGGAACGGTCAATTCATAGCCGCATGCTCACACAACACATTCATCTCGAAAGAAATCATGATAAAAGCATCAATGACTCACGATATTCTCACTCCATGCTCTGCTACTTTGCTAATATCATGAATCAATTAAAAGCTTCCGCTACTTCGATGAGAGATATCATGATCCGAATGTGAGCATGTCGGTCCACTGTCACAACATCACATAATACCAACACCACAAAGGATGAGTCGAGAGATGGTTGCTAATGATCTCAAAGTTGGCTCAAATCTCATTATCACGTGGATCAGTTAAAGACCTCCACTTGAAATTATCCAAACATCGTGGACATGAAGAATCAAAGACTACGAGCTACTGAGCAATGAACTTAATCAAGAATTCTAGTACTATCTAATGTAATATTTTTTTGTATTCATTGTAAATTGAGGTGTCCTCCCTTAGGGGAGATTTTTAGGAATTAGAAAATTCATTCGTTAAAGAGTCGGTCACCTCAAGTATATGTATTTGATAGAAAGCTCGTAGTCGTAGTCAAGTTATGTTAGTAAGTAGTTTGTTAAGTAACACCGTGGAGGATGGACGGGTCTTTACCCACTGTTTGCCTGATCCACAGCCCGTTGGTGGCGTTTATTTGTAAGACACTATAAATACCCTCTACCTCCCAAGGTAGAGGGTTGGAGCTTCAATACCATTTTTCTTTGTTTCACATAGTTCCCAACTCTCTTCCCTTTCTCTCTCTAGAACTTTCTCTCTCTCTAAACATATTTAACGCCACATATGATTATGGTTTAGTGTGTTTGTGAAATCCTATAGCTTACACGTCGAATAGGGTTGCAAGAACCACGGTTCCCCATTGATCAGTATTAATACTGCCTGTGATCAGGTAGAATTCCTAAGAATCTCCTTGACAGGGTTTCGCAGCTTGATCTAGCCGTTCTCAAACCGGAGAGTCCCAAAGTAGACAACACAGAGTGAGTGAACCAGCGAATTGAGATTCATTGATTTATGAAAAATTGATTAGAAAAACAATCACGTATTGCTGAAGAGAGAATTTTTTGCAATACGACGAAATTTTTATGAGAAAAATCAAGTTTTAATCATAAATACTTTTGTTTGAGAAGTGCCACACTCGATGTGCTTAGAGAAGAATTGAGCAAATCGAAAGGTTTTTCAAAAGAATTCGTCAATCTATTTCCTGGAACAAGTTCGATTCAAGAATGAATCGCCCCATCGTTTCTTTCCAGTTGTCACAAGTTTGATCCATGAAGGATCTCACACATGTCACCCACAAAAGCTTGTTTGATGTTGGCTCTAGAGGGATTTCCATCTTCATTGTGAATACTTAAAGTATTACTCGGATGTTCTAGCAATACCACAAGGATAATGCGTAGGACTCTCAATATATATTCTCACTTTCCACATTGTGTGAAATAGCAAGTTTTCATGAATTGTGTGTCCTAATGAGATTTATTGATGATCTTTTGGCTCTAGACTCAATAATAAACTTTGGTTTCCTATGCGAAGACTAGGGAGAGGGTCTCCTTTTCAATATCGTCAATCTCTAAAAGAAAGTCGCTAGAGTATGTAGGTTCCTCGTGAGAATGAAACAAGATCTTTTAAGAGAACTTGAGTAGCTGGGAAGTTTAGTGCAGTGCGTCACTGGGTCCATGACGTCTTGTCTTCAATACCGGCATTACCTTAGTAACCACCAGTAGCATATGTATTGAACCTGGTTTCTGCGCTAAGGTTGAATTATTGGAGGGCTATTTCTTTTCACCCTTTCACTTTACATTTCTTTTTCATTCTTCAACCCCTTCGGTGCTTACCGAGACTTCATCACTAGAACCTTGTTGGGTTTGTTCCAATCCTAGCTCTATCTCAGTCGGCACTCTTCCCTTATTCTCTCTTTTCTCCTTTTTTCATCATACCTAAGGACTTCTATACTATCTAGTGAATTGTTCCTGGGTAGATCCCTCCGGCTCTAGCGGGATTATGGGAACAAATACCTAACCTTACCATCCTTATAACTCCAATGCATAAAGTAAAATGGCCGGTCTTGTGGTACTGTTCTTTCCTCCTTGACACCAGATGAAAACCAATTTGAAAAACCAATAAAGGTACTTGTGATATCAAATCAAAGCATTTTGTATCTCAATTATTTTTGAGCTTTTATAAATGCTCCCCCTCAACAAGCGCGTTGGGTTTTTTTTAAATCATTTAGCACATGGAGGAAGGAGTGCTTGATTGAGTCTTTAAATGATCACCTTTTATCAGAATTTTTTAAAATTCAGAAATTTTTTTATCTAGAAAAGGCTAGGAAAAGGGCACTACTTCAAAAAGATGAAATCTTAGGAAGACAGTGTCTAAACCGAGCATTACAATTAAGAATTTTAGATCAGTGCTTCAACTAGTTACCTTGGTGTCATTGTTTACTTCTGGTCTTAGATAAATGCTCCCCTTCAACATGTACATCGAGTATTTGAAATCGATTAGCACGTGGCAGATGGAGGAAGGAGCGCCGTTATTTTCTAAAACAATCACCTTTTTATCAGATTATTTGATATTTAAATCACAATCTCTCCCCCGATCAAAAATTGCAAACCTTTTGAGATTTCTGATCTCTATTGATTTAAATAATTTAGAAAAAATTGAAAGAATGGTTTTCTTTTAAACTTTTACTGATGAGAACATTTTGTCGATCCCCTCAATTTATGAGAGAATGTTTAGTTCATGGTATGATAGTTTTAAGAGATCTTTAAGTAAAAGAAAAAAATTTCATTTTGAAAAATCTCTGAGTATAACGAAAGATCATACACTGACACCTAACAACAAAAACATTAATTCACCACTTTATAACGTACAAATGGACTCATTTGATGAAATATTGTTTGAAAATATGAAATTTGAAATCACTCTCCCCCTCAATCAATGACCCAAGTCATAGATTGAGTGATAACAATTTATGAAAAATTGGAGTCTGATTGATTTACTAAAAAATAGTCGGATTCTTTTTCAAACAATGTTACCACCATCTATAATACAAATATTTTTCTGAAGAATCATTAGAATGAAAAAAATTTGTATAGGAACAGCCGTCTTTTTGGCGACGTGCTTTCCTCATTTAGTTTTTAGGATAAGTGTTCGATATTTTTTTAAAAATCGATTTTGCGCAACACTTTCCTTTCTTTGAAAAAGCGGGTTACAGTCTGAAATAACTGCAAGCCATTGTTTTAAGCGCGGGTTACAGCCTGAAGTGACTGTAAGCCATTGTTTTAAGCGCGGGTTACAGCCTGAAATGATTGTAAGCCATTTTGTTGGATCGATGTACTCTAACCAAACTAACGTAAATAGCTTGTTTAAGGTTTAACAACCTCGGATAAATCCTAAGTTATTAACAATGAAACACTGAGTAATCTTTATTAAGTATGCGGAATTTACTTAATAAATCTAAGAAGAATAACTTTTATTATTAACTCTAAATCTGCTTATTATGCAGATACTTCAACAACTCTAAGAATATCGAACTTCTAAATAACTTTAACTCTAAGACTCTAAACTTGTGAACTTGTGAATCGTACTTCTAATGCCAATCTAAGGGTCCTTTTATAGGCTCAAGAATAACCCTAGTCGGTTTACAATTGTATCCTTGTACGACAAGTAATCTAACATAAACTATTCAAGAATTACAAGACTTTCCATAAATGAATAAAACAGTTCTTTCAATCTTGCAGTACTTTGACCTTCATGTGCAGTACTTTGACTTTCTTTTTAGCAGTACTTTGACTCTTTGACTTTTTCCAGTTCTTTGCCATTTTGCAGTACTTTGTAAATCTTCAGTACTTTAACTGTTCAGCACTTTCATATCCCAACAATCCTCCCCTAACTTGAATTCTACTTGTTTGACTTCAAGTTCTTTTGTAGATTAATCTTTTACTTTTCCAGCTTCAAGGAATGATTGTCTTTGTCTTTAGATTGTAGTTTCTGCACTTTATCAAAGCAACTTTATAATCAATCTTTAACAGCATCATCCATCAAGCTCCATCTTTTCAGCAACACAGCAACATATGACAATTTGTACATTAATTCAGTTTAAGTTGCATACTATTCTCATCACTTCCAGATGTGTTAACTTCTGTGAGAGGTGAATCATTGAAAATTTTAATAGATTTAGTTCTCTTTACCAAAGCCATTAACTCTGGAGTAGCCAAATGTTTTGGTGTGTAAGACCATGGTACATTGATAACCATATGATTTTTAGCAAATCATCAGCTATCAACAGATTTGTTTTGTCTTTACCAAAAGCTGTACCCTTCTGGACTAGTTAGTTCTTTCATCATGGTGAACTAATTACCATAAAATGGTTTTTCCACAGCCTTTACCACAAGCCATTTTCTTGTGGGCTAGCCAACTCTTCACATTAACTGATTTGGTGAGTTGATTACCATACAACTTATTAGCAAGTTGTCAACTAAAAACGGATTTGAGATATCTTTACCAGAGCCGTTTGCTCATGGAATAGCCAATCCTTTTGTAACCATGGTGGATTGATAACCTATTGATGTTACCATCTCAAAAACCATTTATTTTATTGAACCTTTGTTTCAAAATATTTGTTACTTAACAAAAGGTTTCTTCTAAAACTTCATTTAACGGTTAAAAGCTAAGCATACTTTGATTAAAGTACTTTGTTTATCATAGTACTTTGAATAAAATACTGATTTATCAAAAATAATTTATTCAATAAAGATTCATACCAGTTATTCATCATCATCAGCCATAGTAGTCCAGTTGATAAACAGATTGATGACCATACAAGCAATTTCATTATCCTCTTCAACTTCCAGTCCATGCTCTAGCATCCTCCTCATAAGCTCAACAGTAATAGGATATCTTCTATCTGCAAACATGTGAATCATTGCTCCATTTTCCAGCTCTAGAACATGTACTCCAGATTCTTCAAAAAATCTCTAGCAAACAATTTCCCATTGCTCTTGATTCTTCCAAATTTCATCATTGCTCTGTTCTTCAGTTTCCCATGTTGTTGTGAGATCTCCAAGTAAAACTAAACCAATTCCTTCTGATGGATGATGTTCAAAGTAAACTTTCACCAAATGATGGAGATAAAATAAATCCACTCTATCAATTGCATGCAGTAAATCCCATAGCCTATTGAACACTCTGAAGCTTTCATCTTCTCTATGAAACATCAGATAGCTTCCATCTTTAGATTCCACAACTTCAAAAGCAATAATCTGAGATCTGTTCATCTTCATGTCAGCATCTTCTTTGGAATATTCAAAATCTACTATTCTGAGATAATTTCTTAGTTCATCCCTAGTTTCAGATCTTAGCTCAACTTTCTCTTTCTTTGAAAACTGTATATCTTCAGCTTCAGTTTTCCTTTTTCTTTTTAAACTTTTCTTTCTTTCTGCTTCAGTCCAAGTAGCTTCATCTTTATAATCTTTGATGCTTGCAACATCCTTCTTATAAGCCTCTGTTTCAGCATCATATAATCTTTTCATATCAACATAATTCAGCTTCTGCAATCCTTTATAACCTCGACTTTTCAAATAAGCCATCATTGCATTCCTTTCTTTAGCAAGATTTAGTCTTCTTGGTAGAAAAGAAACAGGAGTTGGTGACTGTAATGGCTCAGCAACTTCAGCATTCAATTGTTCTTGAAATTTCCTAGCTGCTTCTCTATTCTGAGCTTCTTCCATTTCCTTAGCTTCTCTATCTTTAACATTCAACTCTTCTTGAAATTTTCTAGTTGCTTCCTCATTCATAGCAACTTGAGCAGCTCTTATCTGTGCTAAAGTAAGTTTCTTCTTCTTCTTTGTTTCTACCAATATACCTTTTCCTTTGTCCTTTGGATCAATAGCAGGTTGAGAAGTTTGTGGTTGTTCCTCTGCAACATCAGAAATACTAACATCCCTTGGCTTTGATAAATTGTGCAAGATTTCAGCAACAGTTTCATCATCACTTGCTTGTATGTATAGGTGTAGCTTCTTCTTCATGCAAAATAGTAGAGGACCAACTTCTTCTTCAAATACTGTAGTATAAGGACCATTTCCTCTTCAAAATCTAATACTCTTGGAGTAATTAACTCTTGTCTGAACATTCCATGAAAAGCAGTACTTTGATTAGCAGTACCTTGATCATCAGTACTTTGAACATCAATAAGTTGCTCCTCGGTATCTTGAACTTTAGTATCTTGAACTTCAGTCCTTTCTTCCTCAGTACTTTCAATGTTGACATATTCTTCAGTACCTTGAGGTTCATTCTCCTCCTTAATATCTTCTTGCAAATTCTTTTCTTCTAAATTCCTCCCCATTTTTGAAGATGGCTTAGGAACTTTCTTGCTTTTATTAGCCTTTTGAAATTGCCTTCGTCGCTTATGTTCTTCCTTAACCCATAAGCGATAACGTTGGATAAAAGGCTTAACAAAATTCTTTAACCTTCTAAACTTGAGCTTCAACCTCTTGATCTGTTTAGACTGATCTTCAAAAGACTTCTTTAATCTAATTAATTCCCTTGATAAAGCATAGGTGTTGAGGTCTTGACCGTAATGCGCCATAGATGCTTCATCTCCTCCAGATAACGAATGTGGTTCCTGTTGAGAGGCATGAACAGATACTTGTGGAGATGGCGGAAGTGAACCTGTTAAATCTTCCCTAACTTTAGTACTTTGAGAAGCAGTACTGTGTGAAGCAGTAATTTGTGATGCATCACCTAATGATGCAGCACTTTGTGAGGCAGCACTTTGTGAAGCAGTACCCTGTGTAGAAGCAGTACCTTCTCAGTCATCAGCATCTTCATCATATCTAGCTTCATCACGAACAGCCTGAACAATCTCCATCATTGAAGCAGTTAAGGGAGTATCTTCTCCTCTGAATAAATCACTCCTTCTTGCCATAAAGGTAAAAATCTTGGCTTGTTGCACAATGACAGGTAGTAAGTCGGTGGGCTTTGGAACATCAGCCAGTTGCTTGTTTAAGAAAACTTGTATAAACCTTGGGTACATTAGCCATTTGGATCCATGTGAGATGTGGGAGAGCATTCCATCCAGAATTAGCCTTGAGAAATTAAAACTTCGATTAGTAGCCAATCCAACTACAGCAGATGCAATATTTGACCCAAACTGCTCCCAAGAGGTACTCTTAGCACTTATGCAATGGAGCAACACATGAATCAAAAATTTCCATTGAGGACAGAATAAGGGTTTCTTGAAGGTTTGTTCTGTCAAAGACCCTTCATAACCAATGTCCCTAAATGTATCCTAAATTAGTTGCTTGTCAAAACGAACAGCCCCTTCTTCATCACCAAATAATAAATCTTCTCTAATAGAGGCTTCTGTAATTTTCACAGTTCTTCCAGCAACTGTTGATCGAATATAGTATTCATCTTCCTCAATATTATCCCTAGCATTAGCCCAAAATTCTTGAATCCAGGGTTCAATGATATCCGGCTCCACGAAAAGAGCATAACTGATTGGCGACCCAGTAAGATAATCAATTATATCATGAAAATCCACATTCGCCTCAGTCTTGTCTAAATTAGCCACCATGTTGTGCTTTGAAACTGTATGTCGATTCGCCATTGATGAATTTGTGAGCAAAATTAAGAAAGATGATCGAATAATAAAGAGATGGTGAGAGAAATATGGAAAAGATTCTAAAGTATCAATATGAGAGGGAAAATCGGAGAGTAGTTATTTATAGGTGAGACTTGAAAAATCACAGCCCATAATAACAGAGTTACCGTTAGAATTAATTACCCCTCAATATTACCGTTGGAACAGTACTTTAATAAGACAAACAGTACTTTCCACGTAAGCAGTACTTTCCCAAGCAGTACTTTCCAAACAGTACTTTCATTAAAAACAGTACTTTTCCAATTTCCTCTGTAAAAGCTAAGTATACATAAATATCCTCCCCTCAAACAATGCATAGGACTATACGAACACCTTATAGTCCTCCCCTCAAATGTAGCTCAGTAGTTAATCATGCCAATGCTCACCACCAAGTGATTGAATCTTGAAACATCAAAGCCTTTGGTAAGTAAGTCAGCTACATTGTCATATGTGTGAACCTTGACCACATTAATGAGCATGTGCTCATAACAATCTCTAATGAAGTGATGCCTAATCTGAATGTGCTTGGTCTTGGAATGATAAACTGGATTCTTCACAATACAGATAGTACTCTCATTATCAATATTGATAGGAGTATTCTTAAAATTGAACCCATAGTCCAATAGTTGATTCTGCATCCACAAAACTTGTCCACAGCAGCTTGCAGCAGCCACATATTGGCTTCATGAATGATGTTGCTGCAATTGTCTTTCTTGCATTGCCAGAGACTAATCTTCTTCAAGATATTGGCATCCTCCAGTGGTTGATCTTCTATCATAGTTATCACCTGCATAATCACTATATGAAAAAGCTTCCAAGTGAAAAGGTGACTCCTTAGGATACCACAATCCCAACTTAGGTTGTTGTTTCAGATAACTAAAAATCCTCTTTACTGCATTGATATGAGAGACCTTTGGTGAGACTTGATATCGGCACATAAAATATTGCAAACATGATATCGGCCTTGATGCAGTGAGATACATTGGATGACCAATCATTGATCTATATAACTTGACTTCAACAAGTTGTCCATCTTCATCTTTGCCCAATGAGTTGATAGATTTAATAGGTGTAGTTACTGGCTTCATAGCATCAAAATTGAACTTCTTAAGTATGTCAGATACATACTTGTCTTGACTTATAAAAATACCTTCCTTTGACTGCTTAACTTGAAGTCCCAAAAAAAAAGTTAACTCACCCATTGAACTCATGAAATTCTTTCTGCAATTTGCTCAAATCCTTAACCATAGACTGTTTGGTAGCCCCAAAGATGATATCATCAACATAGACTTGAACTAACATGATATCCTTCTTGTCTCTCTTGATAAACAAAGTCTTATCAATAGCTCCCCTCCTATAACCATGTTGTAATAAGAATGTGGAGAGCCTTTCATACCAAGCTCTAGGTGCCTAATGAAGGCCATAAAGAGCCTTAACCACCTTGTAGACTTTGTTAGGGTGTTTAGGATCTTCAAAACCCAGGAGGCATTTAACATAGACTTCCTCTTGAATAGTGCCATAGAGAAAAGCACTCTTGACATCAATCTAGTAAACCTGAAATCCCATATATGAAGCAAAAGCAAGAAATATTCTAATTGCTTCAATCCTTGCTACAGGAGCAAATACTTCATCATAATATACTCCTTCTTCATGTCTGTTGCCTTGAGTGACTAACCTTGCCTTGTTCTTGATCACATTGCCTCTTTCATCTCTTTTAACTCTGAAAACCCATCTGGTTCCAATAACTCTCTTCCCATCTGGAAGATCACATAAAACCCGAACTTCTTGAAGTGTAAATTGAAGAAGTTCTTCCTGCATAGCTTCAACCCAAATTTCTTTAGTCAATGCGTGAGCAATATTCTTGGGTTCCTCTTGAGAGATGAAACAAGTAAATAGGTAGGTTTGATGGTCTTTATGATTCAGCATGTTTCGCTTATATACAAAGCTAAGTAAAGCATTGTGAGGTGTAGTGAAACTCTTAGCTTTGTGTCTTGTCATAACTCCAGAAGTAGAAGGACCAATGATTTGGTCTGTTGGATGATTCTTATGAATTCTTAAGATTGGAGACTGTGGAACTTCATAAGTATCATTCAAGTTAGTGAAATCAGCATCTTCATTAGAATCTGAGAAAATACCTTCATTATCCAGCTCATCATCAGTATCTTCTAATCCAGGCATGGTAGGATCATCCAAATCATCTAAAGTATTGTCAACAGGTGCATCAGTACTTTGTTCGAAAGTACTGTGAGAGAACTCTGCATGCTTGTTCTTTTTCTTTGCTTCTTCATAAGCTCTTCTTTGTGCATCAGTATAAGAATGTGCCATAACATCTTGAAAAATCATCTGATTAAGTGTCTCTTGAATAGCTTGATCCTCAGTAGATAGTGAGGATTTTGGTTCATCAGTACTTTGCTTTGGTGCATCAGTACTTTGCTTTGGAGCAGCAGTACTTTTCTTTGGTTCTTCATCAGGAACAGCATTAGGTCTAATATGAACTCCATGAACAACATACTGTGAATCTTCTCCATTATTCACAAGTTGGTTCTCTTCTCTGACAGGTACATAGTTCATGGAAGGACTCAAAACTTCAAGATCAAACATCCAATCAGGACCTTTACCCTTCTGATTCTCTTGATCTTCTAAAAACTCAACATTGAAGACAATCTTGAACCTTCTTAGTGACTCGATTGTAAACTCTAAAGCCCTTGCTGTTGGTACAATATCCCAATAAATATCCTTCTTCTGACTTGCCATCAAACTTACCCAGATTATCAATTGTATTCAGAATAGTGAGAGGGCATCCAAAAGGCTTCAAAAATCGAATGTTGGGTTTGTTGCCCATCAGCAACTCATAAGGTGTCTTCATTTGTGGTTTGGTAACTGATACTCTGTTAAGTACATAGCAAGCAGTACTTACAGCTTCAGCCCAGAATTGAATAGGTAGTTGTGAATCTGCAAGCATAGTTCTGGCTGCTTCAATCAAAGTCATATTCTTCCTTTCAGCAACACCATTCTGCTGTGGTGTTCTTGCAATGCTGAATTCCCTCTTGATTCCTTTGGTAGCACAAAATTCATCCATAAGCTTGTTCTTGAATTCAATCCCATTGTCACATCTAATTCCTCTAACCTTGAGCCTCAATTGATTTTCTAGTGCTATTATTAGAGTCTGAATAGCATCAAAAGTATCATCTTTAAATCCCAATAAAAATACCCAACAGAATCTACTGCAATCATCTGTAATAACCAAGCAGTACTTTTTCTTGTTTAAACTTGCCATATAGAGTGCGTCAAACAGATCCATATGTAACGCTCCATGGTTCTCTAATAGTTCTCTCTTCAAGCTTCTTGCATGAATCTTTGTGTTGTTTACCCTTCTTGCATGCCAAGTATGAGTGATCATTCTTGTAAGTCTTTGAAGGTAAACCTCTAACTAAAATGCCTTTGACCAGTTTGTTGATATTCTTGAAATTAACATGGCCCAATCTTCTATGCCACTGATGTGCTTCTTCAGTTGTTGCTTTTGCCACTAGACAGGTGGCTCTTTCATAAGAGTGAAGACTCTTCATGTCTAGACTATACACATCATTTGTTCTTGGTACTCTGAGTACTACCAAGTCATCATTAACAGGCTTGAATTCAGATGAAAGAATGAGACATTTTGTGTCAGTAAATAACACAGGATGTTTTTTATCACAGATTTGAGAGACTGACAATAAGTTGAACTTAAGCTCCTTCACATATCTAACATTCTCAAAATCTATTCTCCCTGCTTTGATTGTTTTCCTTTCCCAGTAATCCTTCCTCCATTAGGATCATTCCCAAATGCAACTCTTCCTCCACTAATAGATCTAAAATCAGACAGAATCTCCTTATCTCCTGTCATACTTCCATAGCAACCACTATCTACAATCAGATGATCTTTAAGCTCCTCTTCTGGGTTGCCCTGCACAAAAATATAGAGAGTTAGTTTCTTTTAGGAACCCAAGCCATTAATGACTTGTGTTCCCCTTATGGAGTTACAAACTCAAATTCTTTGAGTATGTAATTCCCACTATTTTTTAAAACATGATCCAGAATTATCTTTTGGTTCTTTACATGTGGATTTTCAAAACTTTCTGGATTTTTAACAAAACTCTCTTTTTCAAGATTATTCACATTATCTTGTATCACAAAAACATCTGATTCACTTTTTGTTGAAAGTATTGTTTGTCCCTCTGCAGTACTTTCCCTCTTAGACCATTCAGTTTAACACTTGGTTCTTGTGATCTAGATCCCCTATGTGAATTATAGTACCTTCTAGGTTGATAGTAATGAGATCTCCTAGGATTCCTGCTCCAATTCAAGAAGTGCTAGCAGTACCTTGTTTGTCTAAGCAAGACTTTGAGAATGTACTGCTTGTGAAGGTACCGTGGTTTTGAAAAAGGTCTTCTCCGTGAGGTACCTATGGTCCGTGAGAAATTGCTATGATTAACCCTATTTGAATTATTCTAGACTGGTTTGGTTTCTCTAGGTTTCTTTTGGTTGGTGCACCTGTTCTTTGGAAATTTTCTAAGGTATTCTGAGTGATGTTCACAATCCTTGATTAAATGAGTAGGACTATAACACACAAAGCACAGTTTTTGACCCATACTTCCAAAGTGACTTCTTCTATGTCTATGACCAAAACTATTGTTCCTTCTAGGTGAATGATTAAACCTGTTTTGACCAAAGTTATCCCAAAAAGGTTTAGCAGTATTGTTTTGAAAAGGCTTTACTGAAGGTACTGCTTGTGGAGCAGTACTTTGAGTTGAAGGTACTGCTTGTCTTTGAAAATTTGTTTCAACAGTTTCCTTTGGGGTTTCAGACCTAGATTGACCAATAAGCTTCTTCCTAAACTCTAAACTGTCTACCCCAAAACGAGAAACATCAGGCCTAGGGGGTTGATGAATTCCAGTGAGATGTGGAACTGCATGATAACCAGTGTCTTTCCTAAACTCAGGAGGTGTGTCACTAACTAAATCCTCATTACTAGATGTATCAACATAATTAATGAGTTCATTATCACTAGTGGTTATATCTTCTAAGTCATCCTGATCACTAGTTGTGTTTTCTTCCATGTTGGTAAAGTCCATACAAAAACCTAAGCCAGTTCTAATGTAAGCCCTTCTCTGTTTTTCAACATAACTAACATGCATGCACCAGATTCATTCCAGGCAACAAACTTTGCTAACAGATCATCTCTTTCCTTAGTTAGTTTCTCAATTTCAGCAATTTTACAGTTTAGTTTCCATTCACTTAGTTTTAACTGGTAATCCTGTTGTTCATACTTTTCAGCCCAAGCCATTTCATTATTTTCATGTGTTAATATTTTGGCTTCTATTGACTCTAAGGTTATTTGATAACCGCTAGCTCGCCTAGCCCTAACACAATTATCTCTTTCAATCACATAACTATTTAGCAGTTTTTGATAGAAATCATGACAATTTGAGCATACCTCAGAGATAGGAGGTGAACTTGGTTAAGTAGCTACCATTGCAAGTAGAACAGGATCATCTTCACACTCCAAGCTCCAATCAAATCCTCCAAGACAATCTCTGGATTCCAAAGCAGCATGTTCAGGTTCCTCATCAAAAGCAGTGCTCCAATCCAATTCTTCCATCAATCTTCAACTACTTCTTCCACTGCTACCATACAATAGGTTACTGGTTCATCATCAAACTCTTCACTCCAGTCAACCTCTGATAAATTTTCTTGAGCAACCAAAGCTTTGGTTTCAGTAATAGGGATTTCTTTGAGTTCCAGCTTTGGTTTCTCAGTCATCCTATTTGCTTGATACTTAGCAAACCTACACTCCCTTGCAAAATGTCCAGTCTTTTGACAATTAAAGCATTCAATTTTTGATTTGTCAAAAGTGATTCCCTGTTTTGGCTTGAAGTCAATGTTCTTCCTGCTTTCTTCATGCACTTCTTGATCCTTGCAAGATCATTGCTACTTGCCACCCTGAAATTTCTTCCAAAGCATCCTCTTCAATCTGTGAGAGATCTTCATAGTGACAAGTAAAGAAGCCTGTTGAGCAAAGAAGGAACATACAACTTCATCTGAGTGCATAGTAGTAGTTGGTGGGGCTTGCTGAGTACGGGGTGGAGCAAAGATAAGACAAGACTTTGAGTCACAAGTACTTTGAGTTGGAGAAGACTTTTGGTAGGAAGTACTGCCCCTCTTTCAGATGATAGAAAAGCAATCGTGAGGCTTAGAACTTGTTTGACCATTCATCTCATGCTCATACACCTTTCGTGATGGGTAGAGATCATCAAAGTCCATGACATCCAAACCAGGTTGTCCTCTGATCATTGTAGCAATCACATGCCATGAAGATGGCAAACTCTTAGAAACTTCGATTAGCATCTTCAATCGATACTTCTCGCTTTGTATAACTCCAACATGTTGAGAGATTTTGAAATCTATCATATGCAGATCAAGACTCTCTTTCACCAACTATGAAAGTTTCAAACTGTTGCTTTTAGTAGATTTCTCGCATCTTCTTAGAAGCCTCATTCCCTCCAAATCTTGTCTTGAGAGCACCCCAGAGCTGCTTTGCATTTTTAGAATCATGAAACTTCGTAGATGTCCATCGTATAGCAGATAAGAGTATGTTAAGAGCCTTTTCTTGATTCCTTATGGTAGCTGCCGTAAATAGCCTTAGGTGCTTTAGGTTGGCCAGAATCTCCAATACGGATCCGAACTACTTCATTGCCATTGACAATTACATTCCATAAAGCATGGTCTGTAATGGCAATGTACTGCCTCATCTTCATGCACCATAGGTCATATTCTCCCTTATTGATGATTGGAATCTTGAGTGAGGTGATTAATGGTGGTGGAACAAATTTCACGACATCTTTGGGTTCTGTTGTAGTAGGTTTTAGGGTTTCTTAGTCGAAGTTTCCACACAAGCTCGATACCACTTGTTGGATCGATGTACTTGGAACTCTAAACTAACTTAAATAGCTTGTTTGTTAGTTTAACAACCCTGATAACATTTTAAATTATAGAGATACTTCAACAACTCTAAGAATATCGAACTTCTAAAACTCTAAATAACTTGTAATCTAACTCTAAGACTCTACTTCTAATGCCAATCTAGGGGTCCTTTTATAGGCTCAAGGATAACCCTAGTCGGTTTACAATTGTATCCTTGTACGACAAGTAATCTAATATAGAATGTTCTAGAATTACAAGACTTTCTATAAACGAATAAAACAGTTCTTTTAATCTTGCATTACTTTGACTTCGTGTGCAGTACTTTGACTTTATCTTTAGTAGTACTTTGACTCTTTGACTTTTTCCAGTTCTTTGTCGTTTACAATACTTTGTCTATCTGCAGTACTTTGTTAGTCTTCAGCACTTTCATATCCCAACAACATTTAAGACTTAATCTACTAATATCCTTAGAGATGTGATGATTAACATGCACAAAATTGAAGTTCAGAGTTTCACTGATCTAGGGAATCATTTAAGTTGAGATGGAGTGTTTGAGTGATTAAGATGAGCTTGAAATGATTGTTTTAGCTAGAGTTTGACAAATTCTGTCACTCGGATCCCGCGGTTCCCTCCCTTGAGGGATCCGGCTAGGCTAATCCAAGGGATCCGGCTCTCAGCAGTTATGATAGGTTAGAAAATAGAGTTTCTAAGGGCTAAGACCTATACCATCTTGAGTGTTTTAATTATCCTAAGTATCTAAAAATGGTGGTAATGGAAATTCTTCCATATGATTGATAAGGTTTTAAAATGTACCTTTTTGAGGGGTCATTTAAGCCCTTATTTGATCACTTTTGTATCCGTTATTACTTAATATCGTTCCTTTTCACTTTTTAGGTCTCTTGAAGGCAAATTTCTGTAATGGCACTTATTTGGACGAAAAGGCGCGAATATATGAAGAAAATGGCCAAATTCATAATCGAGACACTCAAAGTCATTGTGTGACGGCCACAGCCTTATACACGCCGACGCCGCCCCGAGGATTTTGGGAAGGGACAGATGACAAAAGTCTTATTTTCAAGTGACGCCCAGTTGTAAAAGTAGGCCATCGCAACTCAGACGACCTAGATTCAATCTAGACGGCGTTAGAAGTCGTAAGAGACTACGGCCACAAGCACAAGCACGCCGCCGCAAGTTTAACGGGCCAAGACGAAACCCTAATGACGGCGATCCGACGGCGGCCACAAAACATAAGGTGACGCCGCGATATGTAATCTTATATATAGAATCCAATTTTTCAGATAGTGGTTAGTATTTTGGAGTAAAAACCTAAAACGGAACCAAGGTGTCTTGTACGTATTTTAGGGTTCCAAACCCTATCTTACATCAAGTTCTTTACTTCATTAATACAAATATGTCTTTGATTATTTGTGTGTATGCTTGCATGTTCTCCATGTCCGGCTAATTTATTTGTGTGTTTGCTTAGGAATATGAAACTTAATTATTGAATATTGATTGGTTGTCTCCTATCTTAGTTTATTAATGATCTAGTAATGCGATAGGTCATTCGTTGTGTACTTAATGCTTGATTAAATCTTTGTGAACCTTAAAATATAACTCCTTGAGTAGTTGTAAGCTAAACCATCCAAAGAGTGCCTTAGAGTAAGAGTTTATTATCCCTAGTGGGTTTTGTAGACGAGATCCTTTGGTAAGTTCAAAGAGTTAGGAACATACGCGATACCCTACAACCTTAGACACACAACGCAACTAAGAATAAGGACGTGACAATTCAACCACCAATAGGAGATAATTAAGGAGTAGTAAAACCTAAGTAAACACATCTTTAAACTATCATACGAGCACACAATAATTAGGCATAGACTACATACACCTTAGATTAGATAATTAGATAAGTAGAGTAATCGATAGCAATACCAACCCCCAAATCCAAAACCGAGATTCGTGACTTTCAATTTCTTAAAAAACATAAAAAGATAAAAAAATAATCTTCCTCAACCCCAACCTTAGCGTAGTAATTCCTCACTAGCATTCCTATTCCCCTAGAGAACGATATCAATACCCTGCCACCCTAATTACTACACTACAACGATTAGGTTCACTGCCTAGGGTGTTATAAAACTTGCTCGAAGAAAAGGAAGTTTCCTTGACCCCGAACGACTCGTGTAGCGTTATCAATGATCAAGGTTGTTTCTTGTCTCCCACGACGGACTAGTTGGTGTTGTTGGTTGTTCCCTATTCAAAGAGAAGGTTGGTGAGTGAGTGGCTCTTGGTGGTGAATGACCCAATGAGTAGATGTTGGGGTGTGGAAGAGGTTCATTCAAGGAGTGCATTCCATGCTCAAGGAATGAGGGTTTTAATGGCTTGCTAGAACTAGCCATGTTTGGTTTTGAACTAGATGATCCTTTTTCTAGTCCAAAGGGTTTGATGCTAATCATTGTGGTTCTCTTAGCACTTGTTGGAAGTGTTTGATGAAGTGGAATTCTAGCATTGTTTTCTCTAATTGGAGATGATTCGGTGGATGAGATATCATGGATCATTTGACCTTTTCTTTTGGATGATCCTATGGTTGAAGAGTTGTTGCTAAGAGCCTTAGTCATGGTGATGATAGTGATGTTAAGTGATGCTAAATAAGCTTCTAGTTGTTGAATTTGTGAGAGATAAGTGAAAGTGGTGACTTAACCTTAAGGATGTTTGGCTTATAAAGGATAA
This sequence comes from Chrysanthemum makinoi, assembly GCA_910596185.1. NCBI lineage: Eukaryota > Viridiplantae > Streptophyta > Magnoliopsida > Asterales > Asteraceae > Chrysanthemum > Chrysanthemum makinoi. The sequence goes on along the minus strand of OU343216.1, from coordinate 69,671,548 downwards.
TTTAAATTTAGGAAATTAAATTCTTGGCCACTAAGAGGATTAAGCATGCACTTAGGATATTGATCAGCTCTAGGAGGATAATAAATGAAGGCTAAAAGTGGTTAGACAACCAAAAGGTGGCTTAAAATTGAAGAGGGAAGCTTGATTAAGGCTTACTGCAGCCACGGATCCCGCGGACCCCTCTCAGCAAGGATCCATCTGGTTATATACCAGGGATCCGGCTGTCAGACTAGTTTTGAGGTGAAATGATTATGCTTTAACAAGGTTTATTATCTATGGATTTCGAGGTTTGACTTAATTTTTGAAGTTTTTGGCTGATGGATATCTTAAATGCCTAACCATAAGGA
>OU343216.1:69561329-69671101 GCA_910596185.1 Chrysanthemum makinoi | reverse complement strand
TTACTATTCTTGACAAGAAAGGAGCTGCAGAACCTTTGCCGGGCCGACCACCTTTCTAGACTTGAAAATCCCCATCAAAGCGTGCTCGAGAAAAGGGGATCACGGAAACATTTCCTGAGACACTTATGATGATTTCTAAGAAAGACCCACCACCCCATGGTTTGCCGACTTTGCAAATTACCATGAAAACTTTATCGCGGAAAGGATGTCGCCCCAACAAAAGAAAAAAGTTTTTCAAAGATGTTAAGCATTATTTCCGGACGACCCCTACTTGTTTAAGATTTGTGCGGATCAAGTAATCCTGTGTGTTCATGGCCAGAGGCTCTTGATATTCTTCATGCTTGCCATAACGGACCCACCGTGTGGCCATCATGGTGCAAGTTACACCGCTAAGAAGGTTTTGATTCCGGTTCTATTGGCCAACCATATATCGAGATGCTCATGATTTAGTTAAGTCATGTGATTCTTGCCAACGTCAAGGGAAGATTTCGCAAAAGGATGAAATGCCACAAAATGCTATTCAGTGTAGATTTTGACGCCTGGGGCATCGATTTTATGGGGCCATTTCCCATCCAAGGGTAATAAGTATATCCTCGCGGCCGTCGATTACTTGTCCAAATGGTTGAAGTGAAGGCGCCCCACCAATGACGCCGAAAGTGGTTGTTGTTCTTGAAAAATTTGTTTTCCGATTCGGAGCACCTCGGCTATCATCGCGATCGTGGTACCCATTTCCGTAATGAACAATTTGCTAAAGTTATGACTAAATATGGAGTTACTCACCGCTTTCTACAAGGCGTATCACCCGCAAAATGAGCTGACAAGTTGAGGTCTCCAATCATGGTTTGAAAAGGATATTAGAGAGAACCGTAGGAGAAAATCGAGCTTCATGGGCCGATAAGTTAGATGATGCATTATGGGCTTTCCGCGCCGCATACAAGACACCCATCCGTGCACCCCATTTAAGTTGGTGTATGGCAAAGCTTGTCACTTGCCCATCGAGCTCGAGCATAAGGCATACTGGGCCTTGAAACATGCAAACTTTGATCTTAAGACCGCGGGTGATCACCGAAAAGTTCAATTGAATGAATTAAACGAACTTAGGGATCAGCCTACGAGAATTTTTGATTTTCAAAGAGAAGACTAAAAGAATACATTATGCTAAAATTAAAAACCGCTTTTCAACGGTGATCAAGTTCTTCTCTTTAACTCGACAAGATATTCTCGGCAAACTCAAACCCGCTGGTCCCGTTAGGAATCACTCCTAAACCTTAATTCAAGTGTTAGTTACTCATATGTATTGAGGTAGCTTATTATGAGCTTTATGTTTGTTTAAGATCAAGCTTATGTAGAAGGCCCATAAGCTTAGGCCCATGTCCAATAAGGAAAAGGGAAGGAGTGGGAGTGTTTCCCTAGCTCCTTTCCTATAAATACTCTTGTAAACCTTCATTTGAAGGTTGGTTGTTCAAGTTATTTCTTTCACTCACATCTACGCCTAACCTTTCTTACTTGTATCGTGTGTGTGTGTTTGATTCTTGTTCAATCGCCTCTCTATTTCTTTCTAGTAAGCTTGTGTTGTAAAACTAGTGACCTAACAGTGGTATCAATCGCCAAATAGTTGGGTGAATCGTTATTGTTCTTGAAGTGGGTTTTGGTCCTAGAGAACATACGTTCGTTTTTGATACTTTGAGTCGCTTAAAACGTATTTTTCAACTTTAATCCAAGATTCTTGTACTTTCAACGTTATAAGGTGTTAAAATACTTGTTTTTGGCAAAAAGTTTCAAACTTTACGCGTGGATCTAAGTTTTTAAGCTTGTTTTTGTTCATGGGTGTCGCTCTACTGCAACCCGCTTTAGCCGCTTTGGTTCATCAAGGTTCACACTTTTGTGTTATTTTGGTACTTTTAACGCTATTCCATAACAAAAATCTGGTTTAGAAACAAATTTGGGCATAATCATTTTTACGAGTAAGATTACGCGTATCAAACCCTAATCTTACGCTAACTTTATCCTTGGTTTGATCTTCATTTTTCGGTTTACTCCGTTTTCTGCTTGGATAAGCCTCAAAATACGCCGACTTTGGATATCTTTTGCAATCGTGATAGTGTAAAGATCATTTGGGCAAAAACCCTAAACTTACGCATAAGCATAAGCTTACGCGTAGAAATCCTACGCATAAGATTCATCTTACGCCTAAGCCTAGTCTTACGCGATAAGATAATCCTACGCCTAACTTTCTACTTAACTTTGTGTCTACGCCTAACTTTAGCGTTTTTCCATACTTACGCCGTAAGCTAAATCTACGCCGAACTCTTGATTGTTACGCGAATCTTTGGTGTTTTTACGCATAAGTGTTACTTGGCTATTGTGATTTCTACTCCTAAGGACACTTCATCAACTAAGGTTCATTCGACTACAAAGATCCATCAACAACAGTTATCAAAAAAAAATTCAAATTTTGTGGAGACTATAATGCTCAATTTTTAATTTTTGAGTAAATTTAATTTTTTGTGGAGACTATACGTTCAATTTTTACGCGAGATTCAAATTTTGGTTTAACTGTGAAAATTTTGGTCAAAAATTCAAATTTTTGGGCCTAAATTTAAATTTTTTGGGTCAAATTTGACGTCAAAATTGTCAAAACTCAAATTTTTCTTACAACCTTAGAATTGAATTTTATAGTGAATTTCAAAATTTGAGAGTCAAAGTTTTTTCAAAATTATTTTTGGAGGGAAATTGCAATTCACCATATCGACCTTCTGTGTGCTATATCGCCTTCGCACCTTTTCTTCTCTTTGATTCTTCTGCAGGGGAGTGAAATGGATTCTGGACATAAAGATCCATTTGTGGAATTGCAAGAAGGATTTATTGTTATTGAAAAGAAGTTTAAAGGGTTGATGTACAAGCGTCAGACATCATCAAATTCCCGTAATCTTGCTGTCGTACAAGGTGAAAGAGTTGATGTACATGGAAGGAATGCTCAAAGGGATGTTGAGAATGTTGTGATTAATGCGACCGCTTCTGTAATGCGCACAATGAGGGTGTAGCATTGGAAAAGGAGGATGACGCAGCAGATCCGAGAAGATATCATACTTAACTACTACCGAGCCCAACGCGGACGATGAACAAATGGTTGAGGAAGATATCTTACCCACCTATGACACTCGATACAGTAACAGATGGTCGAGGTACAATATACCGTTGATCATATTCACCGCAAATGCGATACAATAAACCGAGCAACCTGAATTCAAAGAATGAAGGAGAGGTTGACCAATGTTGCACAATGTCAGCATAACTATCTCATGTCCGAGCCCCTTCTGGTTAACAATTCAACTGAAACGCCAAATCAAACTCTTGAATCTGAAAACATTCTTCTCAAAAAGACCATTGCTCAGTTTCATAAAGATTTTTCAAAACTAGAGGCACATTGCATCTCTCTTGAATTTAAATTACAAAACAAATCTTTTTCCTCAGAACACAATGGTCAATATTCAAATGAACAAAGTCATCGTGTAGATACATTAGTAAAAGAAAATGAGCATTTAAAGGCTCAAATTCAAGCAAAGGGGCTTGCACATGTCGCTTTACAAAACAAACTGAGAAGATTAACTGACAAGAGTGTGGATACTAATTTTGCAAAACCAACAATCTTGGGAAATCGCCTCTTTAAGCAATCGAAAACAATCGAGTTAGACAACAAACCGCTTTTAAATCGAACGATCTAAATCTTCAAAACCACGGTTTACCTCCCAAGTTGTTGAGCATAATCATTTGACAAAACCAGTACTCCACATTCGCGGCCTAAGAATCATGCTTCGCTTCTATTAAACCTGCTTCTCATATACCTGCATAAGTGGCTGCTCCAGCCAATCTAGGATTAGTTCAACACCGTGTCAAACCGAGCATTAAACTTAAAAATTCTTATGATTCAAATGACGCATACAAGAACTATGGTCTAGAAAAGGCTAGGACAAGGGCACTACTCCAAAAGGATGGAATCTTAGGTTCACGACCTAGTGTGATGACTTCTAGTGTGTTGCATAACACTGCTTGTAGTACCAAACCTAAACCTAAGTTTAATCTACAAACAGTTAGAAATAAACCCGTTGATCTAAACATAAAATTCCGTAAAACCTAATAGGTGGATCCATATAGGACACAAACTCTTCTCCAAAGAAGTTTCAACATCCCCTAGATCTAACCTTAGATGGATTCCAACGGGTAGAGTTTTCAACATTGTTGGTCTTAGGTGGATTCCTGCTGTGCAAGATACTAAGTAGTTGCACCATAACAAGTGTGAAACCCTCTACATCCATCCTTGCGGTAGGAAAGGAAATCATCAAAATAGCATGTTCAGGTGTCAAGAAGATAATTAACACTAAATCTTTATGCTTTTAACATCTGGAACCCAGTTACACTTGGGGATCCATGTTTTTCTTCTTTCTTGCCCCCTCCTATTTTTCTATGCAGGTTGTCAACTATGGCTCCTACTGCAAACCCGCCATCATCAAAAATCATGATCCATCAGCTGTTCCACCATTGTACTTAATCGTCATGATTGGAAACATTGCTTGCTCCTCTCGTTAAAGATTCCGCAAAAGTCGTTCCGTGATTTATCGAATGTTTCCGCTGCACAACCGATAATACTCTAATTTCAGATACACTCAATCTACAACAACAACCTAATCTTCTATAACAAGATCAAACGGCTTCCAACAACAATGACACAACATGATCAACATAATGAACAGAGATTTTTATCGCCAGCTGATTCTCTCAGATATTTATGGTACTTCACACTTGAACATACATGGTTTCATTGCCTCCTTATACATGGTTTTCATTGTCTTCAACTCATCATCAACATACGTGGTGTATGATTCTGATTCATTGAAAACATCGAGGGGGAGAGTGTAGGGTGGTCATTGCTTCATTGCTCTTCCACATGCCCTTGCGAAAACCCATGCCTTCTTGAATTTCTTCATTAGGGAGAAGAAATAAGACGATCTGTGGCTCAAATGTGTCACTTTGGTCTTATCGTCTCGATTTCACGGGTTATCTTGTGTGAAGTAACCTAAATATGATGTTATGATGTCTCATACACGTCTTGGTATCAATTATTGCATATTCACAAGGATTAGTATTCGAAGACCACAACATTCAAGGGAAAGTCATGACATTGCCTTTCGTGGTTTGTTTGGTGTGATGCGTCTACATACGTGAGAAGATCTTGTTGATTTCTCGCATGTTTCCTCGAACGGATCTTCCGCATTTGTCGATTTTCCTTGTGTGGTTTTCTGCTCTTCTACAAATTCCGCTGCATACTGAAAACTTCAAAAGTTAGAAGATATGTCTACTACATCAAAGTTTCAAATCTGCTAAAGACAGTTGTCAGTTTGAGGGGGAGCTAATCTTGAAACATCGTCAATTGGGGATAGGTTAATTTGTTTCATACTTATTACATCTTTTCCCTAAATGGCTTGTGCACACATAACAGTGTACAACCCGTACTTGTCAAGAAAGGACCCTGTGGTACGCTTCAGTGCCACAATCCTTATAAAAGGAGCGAAAGCTTCTTACTTTTGAGTAAAACCTATTAAACCTTTCATTTTTCAAGGTTTTACTCAAAAGAACAAGTACTTCCCCTTATGTTTTTTTAAAACCTCAACCGTTTATATCACTTGTTGAGGGGGAGTATTTGACTTAAAAACTTTGTTCACCAAAATGTTCTTTGTGTCACTCTTCCCGTAACACTCGAAATGGTCATATTTATTCTCAACTGTTCAAAAATAACATTTTATATGCCATTTTTGAGGGGGAGAAAATTTGTGATAAGATATATGTTAGTTGAATTCTCGTGTGAAAAGACTTAACCAACGAATTGACGATACTCAAAGGTTAGTAACTCGAAAAGACTTGTCCGGGACGGATAATAATTTCAAGCTAGTTCGCTAGTGATGTAAACGTGTCTCGCAAAGGACTTGTCCTAGTAGAATGTACCATTCGAGAAGCTCTTGATAAACATGAACTTTGACGGGTTTGACAACCTTTCGGGGTTGTCCACATCTTCAAGGTAGTTATTAGAGCTAGTTGTCACCTAAAATCAGACAATGTATCTCTTTAACTATGCAACGTAATCGTGTCCCGCAAGGAATTGTCTATCTTGAGTCAATCAATTCAAAAAGTGCGCGCTCTTTCCTCACTGTGCATTTCTGGCCAAAACTCTTAAGCACATGTGGAAGGGGAGTATTTCTGAAAATCTAAAACTCTTGAAGTGTTCAAACATGATTTTTCATTTACAAACACTTCGAGAAATTTTCATGATAATGGTTTTATGGCAACATAGGTTAGTCATGGAGTTATAAGGTGACTAAGGTTAGGAATAACCGTCCTATGATCCGCCAGAGCCGGAGGGATCTACCCAAGGACACTACCAATAGTTAGAATTAGAAGTCCTTAGGTATGATTGTAAAAAGGAGAAAATGAGAATCGGAGAGAGAAGGAGTTGAAGAATCAAAAAGAAATGCAAAGTAAAGGGTGAAAAGAAATAGCCCTCCAGATTATTCAACTTAGGCGTATTAATCGTTCAATTCATATGCTACAGGTTGTCACTAGATGACACCGGTATTGAAGATTAAAAGTCGCCATGGACCCAGTGACGCATGCACTAAACCTTCTTAGCCACTCAAGTTTCTCTCAACGAAAGCTTGTTTCATTCTCACTGGGAACCCTACATAATCTATCGACTTTCTCTTAGAGATAGTTGATATTGAAGAAGGAGACCTCTCCCTAGTCTCCGTTTAAGAAAACCAAAACGCACTATTGAGTCTAGAGCCACGAGATTCATCAAAAGATCTCTTAGGTACACTTGACATTTCATCACTTGATGTTCAACAATAAGAACATCAGGGTACGTTATCGAGTCCTACACGATCTTAGCAACTGTCGAGAACATTTATGAGAGGTTCACAACCGAGATCCTCGATTGAATGGAAACTCCCGCAGTGGTTAACATCTAAATGCCGACAAAGAGGTCACTTCGTAACTCCTCGTATTACGCTTAGTGTGTCTCAAACGGTCTACGTCGTGAGGTGATGCTTCGGTATACCACTATCCTCAACCGTAGGTTTACTTCTGTACATCGTGTTATCTCACTTGTGGGACTCCTGTTCGCAGCGGCCTTTGTGAGAATTAGAGTTGTGTTTTCACACTATGTTGTTAACACTCGAAAATCAAACTTGTAAGTGCCGGAATCCGCTTATTACTAACCGTTTTAATGTTTTCTTCTTATGGAAGCTCTGAGCGAATGATCGTGCAGATTCTTCACATGTTCATGCCAACATCATCACTAATGAAAGTTCTATCTCAAGGCAACACAACAGTCAGAATGATTCTTCGTCAAACCAAAGAATCTACAAAGTTAAAGACTTAAAGAACTTCATTAGTACTGAATTCCAACGTCAAAGAGCGTGTGAGCATGTTGAAGAATTACGTGGAGACACCGAGCAAGCAAGGCACTGAGGCGTAATTGATGCGCAACAACAACATACTATCATTTTCATCACAAACAACAAAGATCAAAGAACAAAGTTAATGATGACGTCAAAGCATAACTGTTCAAAGAAAACTATCTCTCTACACTGGGGAGATTGTTCGTATCAAGGCAACTCTTCTCACAAGAAAGAAGAATGTCATAAGACGTCAAAGCTACTATTACATCAACGCCTTCACCGTTTTTCATCACCAACACTTGAGGGGGAGATTGTTGGAATCACTCCTAAACCTTAATTCAAGTGTTAGTTACTCATATGTAATAGGTAGCTTATTATGGCCTTTATGTTTGTTTAAGGTCAAGCTTATGTAGAAGGCCCATAAGCTTAGGCCCATGTCCAATAAGGAAAAGGGAAGGAGTGGGAGTGTTGCCCTAGCTCCTTGCCTATAAATTCCTCTTGTAAACCTTCATTTGAAGGTTGGTTGTTCAAGTTATTTCTTTCACTCACATCTACGCCTAACCTTTCTTACTTGTATCGTGTGTGTGTGTTTGATTCTTGTTCAATCGCCTCTCTATTTCTTTCTAGTAAGCTTGTGTTGTAAAACTAGTGGCCTATCAGGTCCGGACCATTCACCGTTGCTTAGGTTTTCCCGTATGGAACGGTAGAGCTTTCTCAGGAAGATGGCCCAAATTTCAAAGTCAATGATCATCGTGTGAAACATTATTTTGGAGGGGACCTCGCGTCTATGGTTGTCCCGGATCTCCAAACTTTCCCTAAGGACAACTGAATTCAGGGATCGAGTCAAGCTAGCGACTCGGTTTCCAAAAACAGTAGCGCTTCGTGGGAGGCACCCCATGCTTATCTCTATTTTCTTTCTATTTTCTCTAATAAATGACGTGAAGGGGTTAGCCTCTTCGATTTCTCGTGTTTGGTTGTTTGTGATGTTTTGTCCAGGATTTTCCCGATATGAAGACTCTCGTGCTCGAAGTTTGTCTTTTCTCCACTCGAGTTTCATGATCGTTGCTTATGGAAATCCGATATCCGAAATCTTATCGACTAACGTTTATCTTTTAGCATACTTAATAAACGGCTTTTAGATTTTCGTTGATACCCTTACCTTTAAACATTGAGGACAATGTTTTGTTTTAGTCTGGGGTGGGTAATCTTCGATTTGATTTGACCGCACTTGCTTATTTTTGTCGTATACTCTCGCAACCCCGTTTTTCCTTAGAAAATGAAAAAATTGTGCAAAAATGAGAAAATAATTTTTTTTTGTAAGCTTTTGCTAGTTTTATGATCGAAAAGTTCTTGCTAGTCTCATAGAAGTTTCTTGGGTAAAAGCCATAAAATAACAACGTACTTTTCAATTTTTGCCGAATTGAAACACTTACTTTTTTATTACCTTAGTTTACCAACGAACTTTCAAAATTTGTTTCGAAATCACCCATATGACCAGTTTATATTAAAATAATAACTGAAATGACTATATTACTCTCGGCATATGGGTGAAGTCAAAACAAATTTTGAAAGTTTGTTGGTGAAGTCGGAACAAATTTTAAAGAATAATAGGGTAATATACTTATTTCAGTTATTATTTTAATATAAACTGGTCATATGGGTGAATTCGAAACAAATTTTGAAAGTTCGTTGGTGAACTAAGGTAATAAAAAAGTAAGTGTTTCAAGTCGGCAAAATTTGAAAAGTACGTTGTTATTTTATGGCTTTTACCCAAGTTTCTTTAAATATACGTTTTCTTGAAATTGCCTTTGCTAATTGCTTAGACAAGAGGCTATAAAATGCGTTTCTAGCTCACAAAGCCAAGAATTTGCAAGTCTCCCTAAGTGATTTTAAATATGCGAAGCTTAAACAAGAATTTGCTAGTTTCTAATAAGTGAATTTAAAAATGCGAGACTTGAGATTATTTTGAAGCATTTGCGGCTAAGTTAATATATGTTTTGACACCTTGTTGACTTTCACTGGTGAGAGTAGGAATAGAATTTGACTTGATCGCGTGTTGAGCCCTATCTTGTTCCCTTAACCATAGATAATTTAATTATCGGCTAAGCATCCGCGGATCTCATTATTTGGGATTTTAAATTTGCGGAGATCGAGGAATGATAGAATTACTTATGAGTGTAGATGCTAAGCGTGGAGTAGTTGCTTCTCTTTAGAGCCCATCGAAGGTACTTATGGCTTTTTGTTCCCACAAAATTGTTTCACCCCATATCTGTGAATAAATAATTAGAGATGTTGAGTTTTTGGCGATAGTTAGTTCTTTATCTTCTTAAAAGAATCTTTGTTTTAAAAATAGGGTACCCATCAAGGATCCGTAATAAATAAGTAATAAGTAATAAATAAAGTTATGAGCTGCGGTTCGAGATCGGACCCTTGGATCTTTAGCCGAGATTGAGTGAGGTCTTGGTCTAACCCACTGGGATCCTCATTTCATGAAGCCTATAGTCTTGGAATTACCCCGTGAAGCTCCGTGGTTCATAGCTCATATAAGTAAAAGTATAAGTGCAAAAAAAAAATGAATGAAAAATGTTGAAAAAGTCAAAAATATAAGTAAATAAAAATTCCTTGATGTGGACCTCATTTTTGAGACAATGGTTCTCAAGAGAAGATGGATAACTAATTAGCGACTTATCTTTATATCTTTATCGGAATAAAAATTATCGAAACGAGGAATTTGAAGAAATTCAATTCTCACAAGAATAAAAAGAACTAGAGGAAAATAGGAAAATGGGAACAAAAGGTAATTACACAAGTAACTTCCATGGGTAGTGTTAGCATCTAAAATCATATTTAACAATGATTTCGATTTTACGCTTAGTTTGGGGACTTGTGAAAAATCAAGGATGATGTATTCTATCCGTATGGTCACTTCACGCTGTGTTGTGTTTCCTACTCCGTGATCCTAAAGTGTCGTTTGAAAAATGTTGGAGTTATTGATCGACATGAATGTTCAACAAACCGTCGCTCATAATTGGAATGTGCTTAATTGTAATATCTATATATGTGAATTAAAAGGTAAACGGGGCGTTTTTAGAATTAAGGGTTCTTAATCTCTTTTGAGGAATCTTTGCTACTTCTTCATAGGTTTAGTAGAAAGAGATTGAAATCCTTAGTTTTAGAAGCGTGAGTTGATTGCATTGCGTGGGGACACGACAATAGTCTCGTCTGGGGTATTTTGATATGTGCAAAAACACATATCATTTCTTTATCAAATCAAACCCAAAATAACCAAGAAATAGCCGTTTATTGCTAATATTTAATGGTTTCTTGAGTTTATGCTTGTGCAGGTTCGGATATGTCAAAACATGCAAAAGTTAACTAAATCCACCAAAAACCCGAGCACGAGAGATAAAGAGTGCTAAAGCTGAGCCGGAATGTCAGAATTGTGCATATGTGAAGATTTATATCTTTGAAAAGATAATTTGTGAAAGATCTGATCAAGTTTACAGAATTGTCAAAATCAGTCCCTCAACTTTGAGCATTTGGCAGAATATACCCTTGAGTTTCTGAAATTGGCAAGAATGGCCCTTGGATTATTTGAAGATTGGCAAAATTAACCTTTGATCACATTTTCAGATTTACATGTATGGTCCTTTGAAATTCAGATTTTACACTTTGGGTCCTTAAAATATTAAATGGGTACAAGTCTAATCCAAGACCATTCATTTATACCTTGGCCCATGTAATCCCAAAGCCCAAACCCAAGTCTGCTATACTGACCCGGTCCACCATTATACCCGGCAAAACCAAATTAATATAAAAAAACCACGCGCCCATTTTTTTCCCCAAATACCACAAACCCAGATATCCCATGAACCCTAGTTTTCCCACTAAATTAATTCCCCACAATAAACTCAAATTCATCCCAAATTGCACGAAACTTCGACGTGGTGACACACGGATGCCACGCTGGCAATCCGTGTGTCAATCACATCATCCCTTGCTTCCTATTGGTCAGTGATGCGTGGAGGTATTAATCCAAGGGTCAAGATGAGATGGGATTTGACCAATGGTGATAAACAACTCAAAAGAAACACACGTTTGGCTTCTGGATCCTTCCAAGACCTCATGCTCAAGTATAAAAGGATCCCCTCACTTCACGAATTGGAGACATCTCTTACCTTTCTTTCAGTAGCATAGAGTAGTTTTAATTTCATGTTTTTAAGTATGCTTCAGCTTTTGTAATTTCCTTTTTGTACTCAGTTTTTAATATTAATGAAATTTCAATTTTAGCTTTTAATTTCTTAAATCTTTGAATAATGTTTAAATGTTCTGAATTCAGTTTATTGAGTTAGTATAATTCATATTATTGCTTTTAAAAGATAATTACAGCTTGTTCTTCTCATTATTTAAAATATATAAAAAATCATAAAAAATTAGTTGAAAAATAAAAAAATACTCTTAAATTTCTTATAAACTTGTCAAAAACTTAGCTACTGTTTCATTAAACTCACTTAAGCTTCTTATAGCTTTTAGTGAGTTTAACTCCATTTCAATCTCAATTCACAACAAAAGTTCTAAATCATTCAACCAAAGTCAAACTGTGGAGAAATTTTGGATTAAGCAGCTATGGATGTGGATTTGGGTTGATGCAGAGCTGGATTGGGGTTTGAATTGATTAGAATAGCGGTATTTTAATTCTGTTATAAGCTGCACATTAGCTGGAAGTCATGTGAGTTCTATTTTGTCTAATCTCATCACTGTTTGATGCTCTTTTGAATTACTCTTGGTTGTAGCTTGTTTATCATTATTATATCAATTATTGGTTACTATTTGATTGTTAGAACTAGGATGATTGCTGTTTTGATTTGAAGATAGGATTTAGATAAGAGTAATTGGGAAATCAGTTAGCTTAAGTAATATTTGGTTCATTGCACAAATCTGAGTTAGAGGGTTAGTATTCAGCTAAGGTTTGCTACAATAGTCTAAATTAGGTTAGTTAAAGTCATTTTAGTAATTGAATTGCGCCTTATAGCACACAAAGTCAAAATCATATTCAATCATTCCTAGTGTTCATATCAGTTAGAAATTAGGAGATCATAAGCTTAATTTGTGTTTAGAATTCATTAGAGTAGCTTCCTTTAGCTTTATTATTGCTTATTACATCATTTTCAGTTCAAAATTTGGATTCAAATCTCACTTTAGTCAACTTTTTAGTTGTTCAGTTCTGTCTATACAGTTTTTTTATAAAAGTTTGCAGAATTTTCATTGGTTCATTATTGGTTCAGATCATGTGAGATTTTGGGGTTTTCAAGTTCAGTTGGTCTATTTTTGAAAACTGATTTTTATGGATTTTTTGGAAGCACTTATAAGCTCTAAATAAGCTCTTCTTTCGCATGATTTTCCTTCTCTTTCCGTGACTCAAGCATTAATCTGAGTGCTTGACAGTTCCTTTGAAGTCTTGTACAAGCTTCAAAATAGCTTGTCCTTGGCTGAAACTTGGTCTAATTAGTATTTAGTTGGTGATCTTTAGTTCCTAAGATCTGGTTTCTAATTTGGCTTAATGGATAAGCTGTTGCACTAGCTTAAAGTTGGTAGTGAAAGTTGTTTTCAATTTAAAAATCAATCAAGTCATTTCATTATAGCTTGCACTCTAGAAGTTTAGGATAGTTGAAATAGGCTTGTTTTAAGTAGTTTTAGCTAAAATTAGGAGCTGAGATCATTTGGTGCTTTATTATAGCTTATAGCTTATTATTAAGTGCTTATTCACAAGCAGTTCCACTACAGCTCCCATCTCTTGCACACTAGACTAGGTTTTCTTAATTTTACTATAATCAGAGTATTATTTTAGAATTTCCCTGAATTTTTCATAATTTTATGTTACTGTTTACTATTTCTCTTATTTTAAATAAGATTTTAATCCTTTTTAATTACCTTTTAATACAAATAAATCAGAAAAGCTTCAAAAAAATAAGTTTTCAATTCTCATAGATTAAGATAAATATAAAAAGCAAAAAAATAATTTTTCCAAATTTTTCCTCGTTTAATTTGAAATTTTTGGCCATTTAATTAGTCTTAAATAGATTTTAATTCATAGAAAATAGAAAAATCATCAGAAAAATAAAAAATCAGTTTTGAAAAATCTTTTGAGTTATTCTAGATTTTAAAAAAATAGCTTCATAATTTTCCCTTTAATTTTCATAATTTTTTGTATTTTAAATTGGTTTTAAAAGTTTAAAATTAGTTTTTAATTCTAATAAATTCCAGAAAAATCATAAAAATTAGTTTTAAATCTTAGTTAAGTTTTAAATTGCATTTTTAGTATAAAAGTAATTTTAAATCATTTTTAGGATTTAGTTTAGATTTAGTTGCATTTAATTTACGTTTCTTTAATTACGTTTTAGTATAATTCGCGTATTTAGGATTTCCCGTAGTGTAATTTCCCTTTTATGCTTTCCCATTTCCCTTAGTTTAAATAAAACCAAATCAACAAATCAAAACATCGAGCATTAAAATTCCAAACCAATAACGACATTGGCAATTCACGCCTCGTTGGGAAACGACTCGGATTTCCTAATCCGTATCACGATCACTCACGGGATTTGATTTAATATTCTTTTTCCTAAAGGAATTTTGAATCATTCTTTGTGTTTATTTTTGATATCGGTATTGTATGTTTTCTCCAAACACACACCCCTAAACCTACACACGAATCACCATGTCATCTTGTTGTGCTCAAATCCTATGGATGAGATCCCAATTATCTGACTATGGCTTTGAATTCAACAAAATACCTATGTACTGTGATAACAAAAGTGCTATTGCTCTCTCATGCAACAACGTTCAACATTCAAGATCAAAGCATATCGACATTCGACATCATTTCATCAGGGAGCAAGTGGAAAATGGAGTGGTGGAATTATATTTTGTGAGGACTGAGTACCAGTTAGCAGACATCTTTACCAAAGCTCTTCCTAGAGAACGTTTTGAGTTTATCCTTCCACGTCTTGGTCTAAAGAGTCTACAACCGGAAACACTCAAGCGTCTTCAAGAGGAATACGATGAGTAAAGGTCTTTATTCATCTATCTCTTGTATATATTTATTCAAAAAGCAAAATACAAAATTCTCAAAAACCCATAAAAAAAAAAAAAAAAAAAAAAAAATCTTGAAAAATTCCAAAAATATTGTTATTTTGTCATGTTTTTCCTTTTTCGATATCATCTACGGACTTTGTGTTGACATTCAAAGAATGTCACGGGTCTTTAGATGTTCTTCGAAAGTACATAATTTTGTTAAAAAAAGTTGAGGCGGAGAAAAATGGTGGTTTATTGTCATTTCAGGCATTAACCCGTTTTTAAAAGTCAAGGACAGAGCCATGCTTTATCTCATTTCTCTAATCTCAAGCTCTGATTCTTAAAACAAATGTTTGTCACCAATAAGACAAATGTTTCTATTAACAAATATTTTTCCGTCTAATGATTCTTCTGAAAAATATTTGCCATCCAATGAAAACTAAATTGCTTTGAAAATACCTCGTACTCTATTATTCGTGTAAATCATTTGTGCTTATCATCTGTCAAAATCTCTATCTCTCAATCAACAACTTGTGTCATTGATTGAGAGGGGAGAATGATTTTATTCGAATTAAAAAGGTTATTTTGAAAGGTCATTTTTCAAACAATTGGCACGTAAATGAGCAAGGTTTATTGTTGACAAAATCAAAAAGAATAATATTTTATACAGTTGACTCAAAACCTTTGCTAATGTTATGTTTTCAAAAGACAATCTTGCATGTCTAAAACAATGGAGTTTAAAAGTCTGAAAATCTGATCCTTATCAGTTAAAAAATGTTTTTTTTCAAAAGCAAGTAACTATTCTCCTCAAAAGCTCTCAAAATTTAATTTAAATCAATAGAGATCACAACTCTCAAAGGATTTGGAAAGTGTGATCGGGGGAGAATTTGTGATTTAAATTAGATTTAAACTGATAACTTGATAATTGGTTTTTATAAGTATTTAGCAAGCTTTCCTCCCCACATGTGCCAAATGATTTCAAAATTTTCCATGCACATGTTGAGGGGGAGCATCTTTTTAAACCACTAAGAATTGAAAAGTGATTGATTTGTCTCTAAGTGCAGGTTCCCTACAGTATGTGCAAAACTCTTTCAAACCTCGAGGCACATATTGAGGGGGAGCAATCTTAAGAAAACCTCATCCTTCCCCAACATGCTTTATCTACTTGATTTGATCTGGGAAGTAATGTTAATATCTTTTAGAAAATGGTAATCAAAGAAGTTAATTCTTTCTCTTGCCCCCATGTGCCAAATCAATTTCTATTACATGATGCACACGTTGAGGGGGAGCTCTTTTTCTAAAAATATCAAAACAATTCAGGTACAAAATGTTTTGTATCACAAGTATCTGGATTGATTTTCAAATGGTTTTCAACTGGTTCCAAGGGCAGATGAACAATACCAAATAGACCGACCAAATTTACTTTATGTATGGTGATATAAGGATGATAAGGTTAGGTATTTGTTCCCATGATCCGCCAAAACCGGAGGGATCTACCCATGGACAATCCACTAGATAGTGTAGAAGTCCTTAGGTATGATAAATAAAAGGAGAAAAATGAGAATATGAGAAGAGTGTGGACTGAGATAGAGCTAGAACTGGAATAAACCCAACAAGGTTCTAGTAATGAAGTCTCGGTAAGCACTGAAGGGGTTGAAGAATGAAAAAGAAATGAATGAGAAAAGGGTGAAAATAAATAGCCCTCCATTATTTCAACCTTAGGGCAGAAACCGGGTTCAATTCATATGTTACTGGTGTTTACTAAGGTAACACTAGTATTGAAGACAAGACGTCATGGACCCAGTGACGCACTGCACTACATCTTCCCAAGCTACTCAAGTTCCTCTCAAAAGGACTTGTTTCATTCTCACAGGGGAACCGACATTATCTATTGACTTTCTCTTAGAGATGGTTGATATTGAAGAAGGAGACCCTCTCCCTAGTCTCCGGCATAGGAACCAAATGTGCAATAATTGAGTCTAGAGCCACGAGATCATCATATAAATCTCATTAGGACACTATCAATGAAGACTCTTTGTTTCACACAATGTGGAAAGAGAGATTATATCTTAAGAGTCCTACGCATTATCCTTGTGGTATTGCCAGAACATCTGAGTAATATGCAATCATATTCACAATGAAGATGGAAAGCCTTCTAGAGCCAACATCGAACAAGCTCTTGGTAGGTGGCATGTGAGATCTATCCAATAGATCAACCATGTGACAACTGAACAGAAACAATGGGGCGATTCATATTTATGAATCAATCCTGGTTTAGGTTATGGATTGACGGATACCTTTGAAAAACCGGTCGTTGTGCTTAAAAACTCTTTTCTTTAGCACATCGACTGCGTACTAATATTTCAAAATAAAAGGTGTTTATGATTGATAATTGATATTCATTAAAAACTTCGTTGTATTGTAAAAAACAATTTATATTGAGCGGCACACGATTGTTTTTCAAATCTCTTTTCATCAATCAGTATATCTCAATTCGCTGGTTCACTCACTCCGTGTTGTCTTCTTTGAGACGTTCCGGTTTGAGAACAGCTAGAGCAGCTGCGAAACCCTGTCAAGGAAATTCTTTGGAATTATACCTGATCATAGGCAGTACTTGTACTGATCAACGGGGAACCGTGGGCCATGTACCTCAATTCAATGAAAGTGATCAAAGACACTTTCGTGCGCTTTATTGCTAACTGTTGTATGCAGGTACACCCGACGTTTGCAGCTGATCAGAATGGAACGGTCAATTCATAGCCGCATGCTCACACAACACATTCATCTCGAAAGAAATCATGATAAAAGCATCAATGACTCTGATATTCTCACTCCATGCTTCTGCTACGCTGCTGCTAATATCATGAATCAATTAAAGCTTCCGCTACTCTGATGAGAAGATATCATGATCCAGAATGTGAGCATGTCGGTCCACTGTCACAACATCACATAATACCAACACCACAAAGGATGAGTCAGAGATTTATGGTTGCTAATGATCTCAAAGTTGGCTCAAATCTCATTATCACGTGGATCAGTTAAAGACCTCCACTTGAAATTATCCAAACATGCGGAACATGAAGAATCAAAGACTACGAGCTACTGAGCAATGAACTTAATCAAGAATTCTAGTACTATCTAATGTAATATTTTTTTGTATTCATTGTAAATTGAGGTGTCCTCCCTTAGGGGGAGATTTTTAGGAATTAGAAAATTCAGTCGTTAAAGAGTCGGTCACCTCAAGTATATGTATTCGATAGAAAGCTCGTAGTCGTAGTCAAGTTATGTTAGTAAGTAGTTTGTTAAGTAACACCGTGGAGGATGGACGGGTCTTTACCCACTGTTTGCCTGATCCACAGCCCGTTGGTGGCGTTTATTTGTAAGACACTATAAATACCCTCTACCTCCCAAGGTAGAGGTTGGAGCTTCAATACCATTTTTCTTTGTTTCACATAGTTCCCAACTCTTCCTTTCTCTCTAGAACTTTCTCTCTCTCTAAACATATTTAACGCCACATATGATTATGGTTTAGTGTGTTTGTGAAATCCTATAGCTTACACGTCGAATAGGGTTGCAAGAACCACGGTTCCCCATTGATCAGTATTAATACTGCCTGTGATCAGGTAGAATTCCTAAGAATCTCCTTGACAGGGTTTCGCAGCTTGATCTAGCCGTTCTCAAACCGGAGAGTCCCAAAGTAGACAACACAGAGTGAGTGAACCAGCGAATTGAGATTCATTGATTTATGAAAAATTGATTAGAAAAACAATCACGTATTGCTGAAGAGAGAATTTTTTGCAATACGACGAAATTTTTATGAGAAAAATCAAGTTTTAATCATAAATACTTTTGTTTGAGAAGTTAACGCACACTCGATGTGCTTAGAGAAGAGAATTGTAGAGCAAATCGAAAGGTTTTTCAAAAGAATTCGTCAATCTATTTCCTGGAACAAGTTCGATTCAAGAATGAATCGCCCCATCGTTTCTTTCCAGTTGTCACAAGTTTGATCCATGAAGGATCTCACATGTCACCCACCAAAAGCTTGTTTGATGTTGGCTCTAGAGGGATTTCCATCTTCATTGTGAATACTTAAAGTATTACTCGGATGTTCTAGCAATACCACAAGGATAATGCGTAGGACTCTCAATATATATTCTCACTTTCCACATTGTGTGAAATAGCAAGTTTTCATGAATTGTGTGTCCTAATGAGATTTATTGATGATCTTTTGGCTCTAGACTCAATAATAAACTTTGGTTTCCTATGCGAAGACTAGGGAGAGGGTCTCCTTTTCAATATCGTCAATCTCTAAAAGAAAGTCGCTAGAGTATGTAGGTTCCTCGTGAGAATGAAACAAGATCTTTTAAGAGAACTTGAGTAGCTGGGAAGTTTAGTGCGTCGTCCACGGGTCCATGACGTCTTATCTTCAATACCGGCATTACCTTAGTAACCACCAGTAGCATATGTATTGAACCCGGTTTCTGCCCTAAGGTTGAATTATTGGAGGGCTATTTCTTTTCACCCTTTCACTTTACATTTCTTTTTCATTCTTCAACCCCTTCAGTGCTTACCGAGACTTCATCACTAGAACCTTGTTGGGTTTGTTCCAGTCCTAGCTCTATCTCAGTCGGCACTCTTCCCTTATTCTCTCTTTTCTCCTTTTTTCATCATACCTAAGGACTTCTATACTATCTAGTGAATTGTTCCTGGGTAGATCCCTCCGGCTCTAGCGGGATTATGGGAACAAATACCTAACCTTACCATCCTTATAACTCCAATGCATAAAGTAAAATGGCCGGTCTTGTGGTACTGTTCTTTCCTCCTTGACACCAGATGAAAACCAATTTGAAAAACCAATAAAGGTACTTGTGATATCAAATCAAAGCATTTTGTATCTCAATTATTTTTGAGCTTTTATAAATGCTCCCCCTCAACAAGCGCGTTGGGTTTTTTTTAAATCATTTAGCACATGGAGGAAGGAGTGCTTGATTGAGTCTTTAAATGATCACCTTTTATCAGAATTTTTTAAAATTCAGAAATTTTTTTATCTAGAAAAGGCTAGGAAAAGGGCACTACTTCAAAAAGATGAAATCTTAGGAAGACAGTGTCTAAACCGAGCATTACAATTAAGAATTTTAGATCAGTGCTTCAACTAGTTACCTTGGTGTCATTGTTTACTTCTGGTCTTAGATAAATGCTCCCCTTCAACATGTACATCGAGTATTTGAAATCGATTAGCACGTGGCAGATGGAGGAAGGAGCGCCGTTTATTTTCTAAAACAATCACCTTTTTATCAGATTATTTGATATTTAAATCACAATCTCTCCCCCGATCAAAAATTGCAAACCTTTTGAGATTTCTGATCTCTATTGATTTAAATAATTTAGAAAAAATTGGGGAAAGATGTGGTTTTCTTTTAAACTTTTACTGATGAGGAACATTTTGTCGATCCCCCTCAATTTATGAGAGAGAATGTTAGTGTCAGGTATGATAGTTTTAAGAGATCTTTAAGTAAAAGAAAAAAATTTCATTTTGAAAAATCTCTGAGTATAACGAAAGATCATACACTGACACCTAACAACAAAAACATTAATTCACCACTTTATAACGTACAAATGGACTCATTTGATGAAATATTGTTTGAAAATATGAAATTTGAAATCACTCTCCCCCTCAATCAATGACCCAAGTCATAGATTGAGTGATAAAAATTTATGAAAAATGGGAGTCGATTGATTTACTAAAAAATAGTCGGATTCTTTTTCAAACAATGTTACCACCATCTATAATACAAATATTTTTCTGAAGAATCATTAGAATGAAAAATTTGTATAGGAACAAAATTTTTTGGCGCGTGCTTTCCTCATTTAGTTTTTAGGATAAGTGTTCGATATTTTTTAAAAATCGATTTTGCTAACACTTTCCTTTCTTTGAAAAAGCGGGTTACAAATCGAAATAACGCAAGCCATTGTTTTAAGCGCGGTTACAGCTGAAGTGATCTGTAAGCCATTGTTTTAAGCGCGGGTTACAGCCTGAAATGATTGTAAGCCATTTTGTTGGATCGATGTACTCTAACCAAACTAACGTAAATAGCTTGTTTAAGGTTTAACAACCTCGGATAAATCCTAAGTTATTAACAATGAAACACCGAGTAATCTTTATTAAGTATGCGGAATTTACTTAATAAATCTAAGAAGAATAACTTTTATTATTAACTCTAAATCGCTTATTATGCAGATACTTCAACAACTCTAAGAATATCGAACTTCTAAATAACTTTAACTCTAAGACTCTAAACTTGTGAACTTGTGAATCGCATTCTAATGCCAATCTAAGGGTCCTTTTATAGGCTCAAGAATAACCCTAGTCGGTTTACAATTGTATCCTTGTACGACAAGTAATCTAACATAAACTATTCAAGAATTACAAGACTTTCCATAAATGAATAAAACAGTTCTTTCAATCTTGCAGTACTTTGACCTTCATGTGCAGTACTTTGACTTTCTTTTTAGCAGTACTTTGACTCTTTGACTTTTTCCAGTTCTTTGCCATTTTGCAGTACTTTGTAAATCTTCAGTACTTTAACTGTTCAGCACTTTCATATCCCAACAATCCTCCCCTAACTTGAATTCTACTTGTTTGACTTCAAGTTCTTTTGTAGATTAATCTTTTACTTTTCCAGCTTCAAGGAATGATTGTCTTTGTCTTTAGATTGTAGTTTCTGCACTTTATCAAAGCAACTTTATAATCAATCTTTAACAGCATCATCCATCAAGCTCCATCTTTTCAAAGAACACAGCAACATATGAAAAATTGTACATTAATTCAGTTTAAGTTGCATACTATTCTCATCACTTCCAGATGTGTTAACTTCTGTGAGAGGTGAATCATTGAAAATTTTAATAGATTTAGTTCTCTTTACCAAAGCCATTAACTCTGGAGTAGCCAAATGTTTTGGTGTGTAAGACCATGGTACATTGATAACCATATGATTTTTAGCAAATCATCAGCTATCAACAGATTTGTTTTGTCTTTACCAAAAGCTGTACCCTTCTGGACTAGTTAGTTCTTTCATCTATGGTGAACTAATTACCAGAAAATGGTTTTTCCACTGCCGTTACCACAAGCCATTTTCTTGTGGGCTAGCCAACTCTTCACATTAACTGATTTGGTGAGTTGATTACCATACAACTTATTAGCAAGTTGTCAACTAAAAACGGATTTGAGATATCTTTACCAGAGCCGTTTGCTCATGGAATAGCCAATCCTTTTGTAACCATGGTGGATTGATAACCTATTGATGTTACCATCTCAAAAACCATTTATTTTATTGAACCTTTGTTTCAAAATATTTGTTACTTAACAAAAGGTTTCTTCTAAAACTTCATTTAACTGGTTAAAAGCTGCAAGCAGTACTTTGATTAAAGTACTGTTTGATCAGTAGTACTTTGAATAAAATACTGATTTATCAAAAATAATTTATTCAATAAAGATTCATACCAGTTATTCATCATCATCAGCCATAGTAGTCCAGTTGATAAACAGATTGATGACCATACAAGCAATTTCATTATCCTCTTCAACTTCCAGTCCATGCTCTAGCATCCTCCTCATAAGCTCAACAGTAATAGGATATCTTCTATCTGCAAACATGTGAATCATTGCTCCATTTTCCAGCTCTAGAACATGTACTCCAGATTCTTCAAAAAATCTCTAGCAAACAATTTCCCATTGCTCTTGATTCTTCCAAATTTCATCATTGCTCTGTTCTTCAGTTTCCCATGTTGTTGTGAGATCTCCAAGTAAAACTAAACCAATTCCTTCTGATGGATGATGTTCAAAGTAAACTTTCACCAAATGATGGAGATAAAATAAATCCACTCTATCAATTGCATGCAGTAAATCCCATAGCCTATTGAACACTCTGAAGCTTTCATCTTCTCTATGAAACATCAGATAGCTTCCATCTTTAGATTCCACAACATCAAAAGCAATAATCTGAGATCTGTTCATCTTCATGTCGCAAGATCTTCTTTGGAATATTCAAAATCTACTACTCTGAGATAATTTCTTAGTTCATCCCTAGTTTCAGTTCTCAGCTCAACTTTCTCTTTCTTTGAAAACTGTATATCTTCAACTTCAGTTTTCCTTTTTCTTTTTAAACTTTTCTTTCTTTCTGCTTCAGTCCAAGTAGCTTCATCTTTATAATCTTTGATGCTTGCAACATCCTTCTTATAAGCTTCTATTACAACATCATATAATCTTTTCATATCAACATAATTCAGCTTCTGTAATCCTTTATAACCTCGACTTTTCAAATAAGCCATCATTGCATTCCTTTCTTTAGCAAGATTTAGTCTTCTTGGTAGAAAAGAAACAGGAGTTGGTGACTGTAATGGCTCAGCAACTTCAGCATTCAATTGTTCTTGAAATTTCCTAGCTGCTTCTCTATTCTGAGCTTCTTCCATTTCCTTAGCTTCTCTATCTTTAACATTCAACTCTTCTTGAAATTTTCTAGTTGCTTCCTCATTCATAGCAACTTGAGCAGCTCTTATCTGTGCTAAAGTAAGTTTCTTCTTCTTCTTTGTTTCTACCAATATACCTTTTCCTTTGTCCTTTGGATCAATAGCAGGTTGAGAAGTTTGTGGTTGTTCCTCTGCAACATCAGAAATACTAACATCCCTTGGCTTTGATAAATTGTGCAAGATTTCAGCAACAGTTTCATCATCACTTGCAGTATGTATAGGTGTAGCTTCTTCTTCATGCAAAATAGTAGAGGGACCAACTTCTTCTTCAAATACAGTAGTATAAGGACCAGTTTCCTCTTCAAAATCTAATACTCTTGGAGTAATTAACTCTTGTCTGAAAGTCCCTTGTTGTAAGACAGTACTTTGATGAGCAGTACCTTGATCATCAGTACTTTGAACATCAATAAGTTGCTCCTCGGTATCTTGAACTTTAGTATCTTGAACTTCAGTCCTTTCTTCCTCAGTACTTTCAATGTTGACATATTCTTCAGTACCTTGAGGTTCATTCTCCTTAACAGTATCTTCTTGCAAATTCTTTTCTTCTAAATTCCTCCCCAATTTTTCAGAAGATGGCTTAGGAACTTTCTTCCTTTTATTAGCCTTTTATAATTTCCTTCGTTGCTTGTGTTCTTCCTTAACCCATAATTGATAACGTTGGATAAAAGGCTTAACAAAATTCTTTAACCTTCGAAACTTGAGCTTCAACCTCTTGATCTGTTTAGACTGATCTTCAAAAGACTTCTTTAATCTAATTAATTCCCTTGATAAAGCATAGGTGTTGAGGTCTTGACCGTAATGCGCCATAGATGCTTCATCTCCTCCAGATAACGAATGTGGTTCCTGTTGAGAGGCATGAACAGATACTTGTGGAGATGGCGGAAGTGAACCTGTTAAATCTTCCCTAACTTTAGTACTTTGAGAAGCAGTACTGTGTGAAGCAGTAATTTGTGATGCATCACCTAATGATGCAGCACTTTGTGAGGCAGCACTTTGTGAAGCAGACTGTGTAGAAGCAAGGTACTTCTCATCCATCTTCATCATATCTAGCTTCATCACGAACGCTGAACAATCTCCATCATTGAAGCAGTTAAGGGAGTATCTTCTCCTCTGAATAAATCACTCCTTCTTGCCATAAAGGTAAAAATCTTGGCTTGTTGCACAATGACAGGTAGTAAGTCGGTGGGCTTTGGAACATCAGCCAGTTGCTTGTTTAAGAAAACTTGTATAAACCTTGGGTACATTAGCCATTTGGATCCATGTGAGATGTGGGAGAGCATTCCATCCAGAATTAGCCTTGAGAAATTAAAAACTCGATTAGTAGCCAATCCAACTACAGCAGATGCAATATTTGACCCAAACTGCTCCCAAGAGGTACTCTTAGCACTTATGCAATGGAGCAACACATGAATCAAAAATTTCCATTGAGGACAGAATAAGGGTTTCTTGAAGGTTTGTTCTGTCAAAGACCCTTCATAACCAATGTCCCTAAATGTATCCTAAATTAGTTGCTTGTCAAAACGAACAGCCCCTTCTTCATCACCAAATAATAAATCTTCTCTAATAGAGGCTTCGTAATTTTCACAGCTTCTTCCAAAGAATGTTGATCGAATATAGTATTCATCTTCCTCTATATTATCCCTAGCATTAGCCCAAAATTCTTGAATCCGTGGTTCAATGATATCCGGCTCCACGAAAAGAGCATAACGATTGGCGACCCAGAGAAGATAATCAATTATATCATGAAAATCCACATTCGCCTCAGTCTTGTCTAAATTAGCCACCATGTTGTGCTTTGAAAGCGTATGTCGATTCGCCATTGATGAATTTGTGAGCAAAATTAAGAAAGATGATCGAATAATAAAGAGATGGTGAGAGAAATATGGAAAAGATTCTAAAGTATCAATATGAGAGGAAAATCGAGAGTAGTTATTTATAGGTGAGACTTGAAAAATCACGACCATAATAACAGAGTTACCGTTAGAATTAATTACCCCTCAATATTACCGTTGGAACAGTACTTTAATAAGACAAACATTACTTTCCACGTAGCGATACTTTCCCAAGCAGACTTTTCCAAACAGTACTTTCATTAAAACAAGACTTTTCCAATTTCCTCTGTAAAAGCTAAGTATACATAAATATCCTCCCCTCAAACAATGCATAGGACTATACGAACACCTTATAGTCCTCCCCTCAAATGTAGCTCAATAGTTAATCATGCCAATGCTCACCACCAAGTGATTGAATCTTGAAACATCAAAGCCTTTGGTAAGTAAGTCAGCTACATTGTCATATGTGTGAACCTTGACCACATTAATGAGCATGTGCTCATAACAATCTCTAATGAAGTGATGCCTAATCTGAATGTGCTTGGTCTTGGAATGATAAACCGGATTCTTCACAATACAAATAGTACTCTCATTATCAATATTGATAGGAGTATTCTTAAAATTGAACCCATAGTCCAATAGTTGATTCTGCATCCACAAAACTTGTCCACAAGGCTTGCGTACCCACATATTCAGCTTCAGAGATGATGTTGTCGCAATTGTCATTTCTTGCATTGCCAAGAGACTAATCTTCTTCCAAGATATTGGCATCCTCCGCTTGTTGATCTTCTATCATAATTATCACCTGCATAGTCACTATCTGAAAAAGCTTCCAAGTGAAAAGGTGACTCCTTAGGATACCACAATCCCAACTTAGGTTGTTGTTTCAGATAACTAAAATCCTCTTTATCTTGCATTGATATGAGAGACCTTTGGTGAGACTTGATATCTGGCACATAAACATATTGCAAACATGATATCGGGCCTTGATGCGTGAGATACATTGACGACCAATCATTGATCTGTATAACTTGACTTCAACATGTTGTCCATCTTCATCTTTGCCCAATGAGTTGATAGATTTAATAGGTGTAGTTACTGGCTTCATAGCATCAAAATTGAACTTCTTAAGTATGTCAGATACATACTTGTCTTGACTGATAAAAATACCTTCCTTTGACTGCTTAACTTGAAGTCCCAAAAAGAAAGTTAACTCACCCATTGAACTCATCTGAAATTCTTTCTGCATCAGCTGCTCAAAATCCTTAACCATAGACTGTTTGGTAGCCCCAAAGATGATATCATCAACATAGACTTGAACTAACATGATATCCTTCTTGTCTCTCCTGATAAACAAAGTCTTATCAATAGCTCCCCTCCTATAACCATGTTGTAATAAGAATGTGGAGAGCCTTTCATACCAAGCTCTAGGTGCCTAATGAAGGCCATAAAGAGCCTTAACCACCTTGTAGACTTTGTTAGGATGTGTAGGATCTTCAAAACCAGGAGGCTGTTTAACATAGACTTCCTCTTGAATAGTGCCATAGAGAAAAGCACTCTTGACATCAATCTAGTAAACCTGAAATCCCATATATGAAGCAAAAGCAAGAAATATTCTAATTGCTTCAATCCTTGCTACAGGAGCAAATACTTCATCATAATATACTCCTTCTTCATGTCTGTTGCCTTGAGTGACTAACCTTGCCTTGTTCTTGATCACATTGCCTCTTTCATCTCTTTTAACTCTGAAAACCCATCTGGTTCCAATAACTCTCTTCCCATCTGGAAGATCACATAAAACCCGAACTTCTTGAAGTGTAAATTGAAGAAGTTCTTCCTGCATAGCTTCAACCCAAATTTCTTTAGTCAATGCGTGAGCAATATTCTTGGGTTCCTCTTGAGAGATGAAACAAGTAAATAGGTAGGTTTGATGGTCTTTATGATTCAAAGATGTTTCGCTTATATACAAAGCTAAGTAAAGCATTGTGAGGTGTAGTGAAACTCTTAGCTTTGTGTCTTGTCATAACTCCAGAAGTAGAAGGACCAATGATTTGGTGCGTTGGATGATTCTTATGAATTCTTAAGATTGGAGACTGTGGAACTTCATAAGTATCATTCAAGTTAGTGAAATCAGCATCTTCATTAGAATCTGAGAAAATACCTTCATTATCCAGCTCATCATCAGTATCTTCTAATCCAGGCATGGTAGGATCATCCAAATCATCTAAAGTATTGTCAACAGGTGCATCAGTACTTTGTTCGAAAGTACTGTGAGAGAACTCTGCATGCTTGTTCTTTTTCTTTGCTTCTTCATAAGCTCTTCTTTGTGCATCAGTATAAGAATGTGCCATAACATCTTGAAAAATCATCTGATTAAGTGTCTCTTGAATAGCTTGATCCTCAGTAGATAGTGAGGATTTTGGTTCATCAAGACTTTGCTTTGGTGCATCGATACTTTGCTTTGGAGCGGCATTACTTTTCTTTGGTTCTTCATCGGAACAAAGATAGGTCTAATATGAACTCCATGAACAACATCGTGAATCTTCTCCATTATTCACAAGTTGGTTCTCTTCTCTGACAGGTACATAGTTCATGGAAGGACTCAAAACTTCAAGATCAAACATCCAATCAGGACCTTTACCCTTCTGATTCTCTTGATCTTCTAAAAACTCAACATTGAAGACAATCTTGAACCTTCTTAGTGACTCGATTGTAAACTCTAAAGCCCTTCTTTGTTGGTACAATATCCCAATAAATATCCTTCTTCTGACTTGCCATCAAACTTACCCAGATTATCAATTGTATTCAGAATAGTGAGAGGGCATCCAAAAGGCTTCAAAAATCGAATGTTGGGTTTGTTGCCCATCAGCAACTCATAAGGTGTCTTCATTTGTGGTTTGGTAACTGATACTCTGTTAAGTACATAGCAAGCAGTACTTACAGGCTTCAGCCGAATTGAATAGGTAGTTGTGAATCGCAAGCATAGTTCTGGCCGCTTCAATCAAAGTCATATTCTTCCTTTCGGCAACACCATTCATTGTGGTGTTCTTGCAATCTCAATTCCCTCTTGATTCCTTTGGTAGCACAAAATTCATCCATAAGCTTGTTCTTGAATTCAATCCCATTGTCACATCTAATTCCTCTAACCTTGAGCCTCAATTGATTTTCTAGTGCTATTATTAGAGTCTGAATAGCATCAAAAGTATCATCTTTAAATCCCAATAAAAATACCCAACAGAATCTACTGCAATCATCTGTAATAACCAAGCAGTACTTTTTCTTGTTTAAACTTGCCATAGAGACACGTCCAAACAGATCCATATGTAACAGCTCCAATGGTTCTCTAATAGTTCTCTCTTCAAGCTTCTTGCATGAATCTTTGTGTTGTTTACCCTTCTTGCATGCCAAGTATGAGTGATCATTCTTGTAAGTCTTTGAAGGTAAACCTCTAACTAAAATGCCTTTGACCAGTTTGTTGATATTCTTGAAATTAACATGGCCCAATCTTCTATGCCACTTATGTGCTTCTTCAGTTGTTGCTTTTGCCACTAGACAGGTGGCTCTTTCATAAGAGTGAAGACTCTTCATGTCTAGACTATACACATCATTTGTTCTTGGTACTCTGAGTACTACCAAGTCATCATTAACAGGCTTGAATTCAGATGAAAGAATGAGACATTTTGTGTCAGTAAATAACACAGGATGTTTTTTATCACAGATTTGAGAGACTGACAATAAGTTGAACTTAAGCTCCTTCACATATCTAACATTCTCAAAATCTATTCTCCCTGCTTTGATTGTTTTCCTTTCCCAGTAATCCTTCCTCCATTAGGATCATTCCCAAATGCAACTCTTCCTCCACTAATAGATCTAAAATCAGACAGAATCTCCTTATCTCCTGTCATACTTCCATAGCAACCACTATCTACAATCAGATGATCTTTAAGCTCCTCTTCTGGGTTGCCCTGCACAAAAATATAGAGAGTTAGTTTCTTTTAGGAACCCAAGCCATTACTGACTTGTGTTCCCTTGTGGAGTTACAAACTCAAATTCTTTGAGTATGTAATTCCCACTATTTTTAAAACATGATCCAGAATTATCTTTTGGTTCTTTACATGTGGATTTTCAAAACTTTCTGGATTTTTAACAAAACTCTCTTTTGTAGATTCATTCACATTATCTTGTATCACAAAAACATCTGATTCACTTTTTGTTGAAAGTACTGTTTGTCCCTCGCCAGCATACTTTCCTCTTAACCCATTCAGTTTTAACACTTGGTTCTTGTGATCTAGATCCTCTATGTGAATTGTAATACCTTCTAGGTTGATAATGGTGAGTTATCCTAGGGTTCCTATTCCAAGAAGTGTGAGCAGTACCTTGTTTTGACTGAGCAGTACTTTGAGAAGGTACTGCTTGTGAAGGTACTGGTGGTCTAGAATAAGGTGTTCTCTCGTGAGGGAACCTATGGTCTAGTGAGAAATTACTATGATTTACCCTTTTTGAATTATTCCAGACTGGTTTGTACTCTCTAGATTTCTGGTTGGTAGACCTATTCTTTGGAAACTTGCTAAGATATTCTGAGTGTCGGTCACAATCTTTGATTAAGTGATTAGAACTATAACACACAAAGCATAGTTTTTCACCCATACTTCCAAAGTGTCTACTCCTATGTCTATGACCAAAACTATTTTGCCTTCTAGGTGAATGATTAAATCTGTTTTGACCAAAATTATCCCAAAAAGGTTTAGCAGTACTGTTTTGAAAAGGTTTTCCTGAAGGTACTGCTTGTGGAGCAGTACTTTGAGTGAAAGGGACTGCTTGACTTTGAACATTGGTGATAACAGTTTCTTTTGGGGTTTCAGACCTAGATTGACCAATAAGCTTCTTCCTAAACTCTAAACTGTCTACTCCAAAATGAGAGACATCAGGCCTAGGGGGTTGATGATTTCCAGTGGGAGGAGGGACTGCATGATAACCAGTATCTTTCTTAAACTCAGAAGGTGTTTCACTTACTGATTCCTCATTACTAGATGTGTCTACATAATTAATGAGTTCATCATCACTAGTGTTTACATCCTCAAAGTCACATTCATCCTGATCACTAGATGAGTTTTCTTCTATTTTACTAAAATCCATACCAAAACCTAGACCAGTTCTAATGTAGGATCTTCTCTGTTTTTCAACATAACTAACATGAGATAGTCCAGATTCACCCCATGCAGCAAACTTAGCTAACAAATCATCTCTCTCCTTAGTTAATTTCTCAATTTCAGAGATCTTACAGTTTAATTTCCATTTACTAAGTTTTAACTAGTAATCCTGTTGTTCATATTTTTCAGCCCAAGCCACTTCATTATTTTCATGTGTTAATATTTTGGCTTCCAGTGATTCTAGGGTTATTTGATAACCTGCTACCTCAGACCTAGCCCTAACACAATTATCTCTTTCAATCACATAACTATTTAACAGTTTTTGATAGAAATCATGACAATTTGAGCATACCTCATAGATAGGGGTGAACTTGGTGATGTAGCTACCATAGCAAGTAAAACAGGATCATCTTCACACTCCAAGCTCCAATCAAATCCTCCTAGACAATCTCTGGATTCCAAAGCAGCATGTTCAGGTTCTTCATCAAAAGCAGTGCTCCAATCCAATTCTTCCACTGAATCTTCAACTTCTTCTTCCATTGCAACCATACAAGAGGTTCTTGGTTCATCATCAAACTCAGACTCAGTCAACCTCGATAAACTTTCTTGAGCAGCCAAAGCTTTGGTTTCAGTTATAGGAATCTCTTTGAGCTCCAGCTTTGGTTTTTCAGTCATCCTATTTTCTTGATACTTAGCAAATCTGCACTCCCTTGCAAAGTGTCCAGTCTTTTGACAATTGAAGCATTCAATTTTTGATTTGTCAAAAGTGATCCCCTGTTTTGGCTTGAAATCAATGTTCTTTCCTGTTTTCTTCATGTACTTCTTGATTCTTGCAGTAATCATTGCTACTTGCCACCTAATTTCAATTTCTTCCAAAGCATCCTCTTCAATCTGTGAGAGATCTTCTTCATAGGTGACAGGTAAAGAAACCTGTTGAGCAAAGAAAGAACACACAACTTCATCTGAGTGCATAGTAGTAGTTGGTGGTGCTTGCTGAGAATTGGTGGGAGCAGCATACGAGACAGTACTTTGGGTCACAGTACTTTGAGTAGGAGAAGCAGTACTTTTGGTTGAAGTACTGCCCCTCTTTTCAGATGATAGAAAAGCAATACTGTGAGACTTAGAACTTGTTTGACCATTCATCTCATGCCCATAAAACTTTAGATGGTTGTAGAGATCATCAAAATCCATGACATCCAAACCAGTTTGTCCTCTAATCATTGTAGCAATCACATGCCATGTTGATGGCAAACTCCTTAGAAACTTCAGATTAGCATCCTCAACTGATACTTCTGCCTTGTATAACTCCAACATGTTGAGGAGGTTCTGAAACCTATCATATGCAGCATCAAGACTCTCTCTTTCACCAACTGTGAAAGTTTCAAATTGTTGCTTAAGTAGATTTCTGTGCATCTTCTTAGAAGCTTCATTCCCTCCAAATCTTGTCTTGAGAGCAGCCCAGAGTTGCTTTGCATCTTTAGCATCATGGAATTTTAGTAGATGTCCATCAGGTATAGCAGACAAGAGAATGTTAAGAGCTTTCTCTTGATTCCTTATAGTAGCTGTTGGTAAGACAGGTTTGGGTGGTTTAGGTTGTCCAGCAATCTCTACAGGTTCTTGAACAACTTCATTGCCATTGACAATTACATTACATAAAGCATGGTCTGTAATGGCAATGTACTGCCTCATCTTCATGCACCATAAGTCATATTCTCCCTTTTTGATGATTGGAATTCTGAGTGAGGTGATTGATGGAGGTGGAACAGCTTCAGTCGACATCTTTAGGTTTTGTTGTAGAAGGGTTTAAGGTTTCTCCTTAGTCAGAGTTTCCACACAAGCTCTGATACCACTTGTTGGATCGATGTACTCTAACCAAACTAACTTAAATAGCTTGTTTAAGGTTTAACAACCTCAGATAAATCCTAAGTTATTAACAATGAAACACTGAGTAATCTTTATGAAGTATGCGGAATTTACTTAATAAATCTAAGAAGAATAACTTTTATTATTAACTCTAAATCTGCTTATTATGCAGATACTTCAACAACTCTAAGAATATCGAACTTCTAAATAACTTTAACTCTAAGACTCTAAACTTGTGAACTTGTGAATCGTACTTCTAATGCCAATCTAGGGGTCCTTTTATAGGCTCAAGAATAACCCTAGTCGGTTTACAATTGTATCCTTGTACGACAAGTAATCTAACATAAACTATTCTAGAATTACAAGACTTTCCATAAATGAATAAAACAGTTTTTTCAATCTTGCAGTACTTTGACCTTCATGTGCAGTACTTTGACTTTCTTTTTAGCAGTACTTTGACTCTTTGACTTTTTCCAGTTCTTTGCCATTTTGCAGTACTTTGTAAATCTTCAGTACTTTAACTGTTCAGCACTTTCATATCCCAACACATTTTTAGGCATGTTTTGAAAAACATTTGAACTTCTGCTCGAACTTCATCTAAAAACCCGTGTCATTATTTAATGACATTTCTAGGATTGTAGATGTTATCGATATCATAAGACATGCCTTGAGAAAAACAATTTTATAGGTTTTTGGAATTTTCTGAATTTTCAAATTTTTATGAGTTTTTGTTGGTTTTAATTTTTTTGTATTTTTCTTTTTGAAAAATATGTACAATGAATTGGTGAAGAAACTCCTTTACTCCTTATCTTCTTCCTGAAGATGTTTAAGCGTTTCCGGCTGCAGACTCTTCATGCCGAGTCGTGGGAGGATAAACTGAAACCGATCTCTTGGAAGAGCTTTGGTGAAGATGTCTGCCAACTGATACTCAGTCCTTACAAAGTAGAGTTCAACCACACCTTTCTCTACTTGTTCCCTGATGAAGTGATGTCAAATGTCAATGTGCTTTGACCTTGAGTGTTGGACATTATTGCAGAAGAGAGCGATGGCACTTTTGTTGAATACAAAGCCATAATCAGATAGTTGGGATCTCATCCATAAGATTTGATCACAACATGATGACATGGCAATGTATTCAGCCTTTGTAGAAGATATAGAAGTACTCATTTGCTTCTTTGACGACCAACTCACTAATTTATCACCCAAAAACTGAGCACCTCCTGACGTATGCTCGACGAGTATCTTGACACCCTGCATGGTCAGCATCTGCATAGGCTGTTAGTGTGACAACTGGCAATTTAGGGAGTCTATTTTAGGTAACCGCATTACGTTAAACTAAACCGAGCTTTTGCCTTTATCACTATTTTTAAAAACCATGACTTGATTTTATATCGTCTATTGGTTTTTACGGATTATTTCATTCTTAAATGAGTTATCGTATGAGTTTTAACTCTATTTGGTAGGCACTATTCGATTCGGCACTAGAAAAGCCTAAAACGAGAATTATTGTAACTTTTAGACCGTAACTCGAAAATTGACAAATAAATAGTCAAAACTCGTGGAAAAACGTAAATAAAGATGTTAGAAAGTTAAATGAACGTTGTGGGACACTCGTGGGACAATATATGAGCTCGGGAATGGGTAAACGGGATAGTTTACGAAAAATGGCGACCACGTCCCCTCCTTTTTGCTTAGGCTGGCCACCCTCCTCCTCCCATTTTATTTATTTATTAGTCCCTAACTCCCACCTATAAATACCCTCTCATATCTTCATTTCACTCTATTATTTCTCTCTCTAAAACACACACACCACTCTCCTTTCTCTCTCTAACCTCTCTCTAAAAACCCTAAATACAAACCCTAGCCGCCACCCTTTGGCCGCCGGCCACTGTTCCGGCCACCACGGTCACACCGCCGCGCGTGACCACCTACCTCCAACACCATATCAAATATATTTTCATCCTCTTTCCAACCATATATAATACTATCACTAAAAACTTCATTAACACCTTCAAATTTAAAGATTAAGATTAAGATTTTTAGGGTTTCAAGTGGGTTTTGCAATTGGTGCTTGAATAAGGTAAATGGAACATGGTTAGAGCTTGTTTAAGCAATAATAAGCCACATATGGATTATTAGGGTTTCAACCCTATGTCCAAATTTGGGGCTTTTGGGTGAAACATGGAATTAAGTCTAATTAATGTCAAAATAAACAAGTAATTAGTGTTTGGTAAGTGTGTGGTGTATCAATTTGATGGGTTTATGCATTTTAGGTTTAGTTTCATCTTTTTGGTTAGAATAGATGATGGGTTTTGTGTTTGGTTAATGATTAGAGCTTGAATGATTGGATTTGGATGTTGTAGAAGTGATTTGGTTGTGTTTGGTTGTGAGATATGAGGTGTACGAGCCACTAGGGACTCGTACGTGGCTCATGGTTGGCGTACGAGACCCACATGGGCCTTGGGTCTGGGTCGGGTCGTTTTGGTAGCTTGTTGGTTGATGTAGTTGAGGTTTGGATGAGACGCGTGGAGCCGAAAAGCTTCTAGGGCTTGTTTAGTTCACGTGGTCTTAACCGTGACCGTGTCATGACGATTAGGGTCATAACATTGGTTTCGGGCATATTTGGTTGATTGATTGGTTGGCGAGATTGTTTTGAGTTGGTTTGGAATTGAATTGCGCTATTATGACTTTTAAATTGGACTTGATATATATATTGTCAACTTTGAGCTACGTCGATGTTACTTTGACTTTTTATTCAATAGTTGACTCCGACAAAGCCGTAACATGAACTTTAGTATAATTTGGACTATTGATTGATTAAAAGCCGAGAAGTCATGACTCATGCTTGTGGACTCGAAACGAATAACGATATGAGATTAATATTGGAATTTGACGAAATATATATATAAACATGAAAATGCTAATAGACTATGAAATATAAATAATAAATGGGCTTTTGTACCAAAAATATCGATAACAAGTCTTATCTTGTTATTTATTGTTTTTAAATGGAAACTAACGACTAAATTGGAAATGTTTTATAATAAATAAGTAATTAATGTTTCGAGTACACGTTTATCAATAAATGTCCAATGTGGACATTTAATACTAGTTTAAGTAATTATTTACTTACGTTATGTGCATGGGTTACGGATAACCTAGCATTAATAGTGTTGATCCACGTGGGTAGCGGACTTATTAGGTTGACGAATCTAATAAGAGCCCGCTAGGTACATTGGGTAACCTTATTAATGGGTGAATTATCCTTATGACTCTTTAGGATACGATTGATTTATGGGATAATAAGTGACACGAGTAAATAAATGAGTTTATCGAGTTGACGAATTCGATAAGGTCTACTATTTATTCCGAAACTTATTGAACTATGGAGCTTATCGTCTAGAGGTCTCATTGTGTTGCATTGAGTTATATATTGGTTGATTGAGTGCATTCATAGCATCATATTGAGTCGATACACCCACATGAGGAATACCAAACACTAGGATTAAATGGTGAAACGAGACATTTTTGGAAATAACAAAATGGAATACATTGGGGTAGATAACGTTGATTTTGAGGAATATATATATATTAAAGTTGGTCTACATTAATAGGCTGTGCCGAGTCGATAGTTGTTGTGACGTGATACCGTTATCTTCTGCTAGTGTTTATTTGTACGTTGATTGCTTGAGGTGAGTTTCATAGCCCCACTTTTATCTACGTTTTTAACTATATTGGGGTGAGAATCATGCTACTATTTTTGGACCGTGAAAACTATTTGGATTTACTTATATGCTTGACTATTTAGATAGATGTGCGGTAGCTGTTGCCTTAGACTAGGGTAGCAATCCTAATTTCTATAACTGTTGCCTAGCTAAGAATAGACTTCTACCTCGACCTAGTCCGGGGTTGGAAATTGTTCTAGATTTTGCCACGACAGTGCTGGACTAGAGTCGTTGGGCCCGAGTAGTCCCTGGATGCGGGACATGTTTTTGGTTGGTGATCCGGGTAGGATCGGTATTTATCTGGTCCACTATGATTTTGTTGAACTTAAACCTATGAACTCACCAGCGTAAGCTGACCTTTTAGCATTATTTCTCATGTATTTGAAAGATGTTTGGAATACGTGAATGGTGGAAGCTTGGCAAGAAGGCGGGGTTCAAGGATCATTTCTGACTCTGATAAACTTTGGGGACCTATTTTATTAAATCATGTGTTGGGCCTAATATTTACACTTTTGGATTAAATGTTTTGAATAACTAAATTTTGGGATTGGTTTTGAATATTAAATGACTATCTTTTTGCTATACTTGTGTGCGATACCAATCCAATAGTAGCCCAAAACTTGATTAAGTCTTCCTACTGTACGAGATTTGGGGGTGTTACAGATTGGTATCGAGCTCAAGGTTATAGAGAATTAGGTATTTTATAAACCCTAAACTATAACGACTTTTAAGAAAAATTGATCCTCGACCGACGCACGCCGCTTGCCAAGCCGAAGCTTCTTATTTGATTATGGTATGAACTGCGATTTGAATTATGAGATGATCTGTTAAGGGATATTGTGAACTGATTATGGAAACGTTATGATTTGGAGATATGATTATTGAGTTTGGAAAATGAGATGTGATTATCGAGATATTTCGGAATTTGATTTGAGGAAACGGTATATTGTGATTTTGGAGTTTTGAACTCGATTGATTTGATATGGGATTATGTGATGGAACGGAACTTATGTGTTTTATTTAAAGGCATATTTTGAGTAATGCGGTACCTACACTTTTAAATCTTTCATTATGTGATATATGTTTTGGTTAAGATGATGCGCTTATTAAAACAAGTTGTTTCGAACACTTATACCTACCCTATGCCATTGTCACAGACTATGCCTTCACTAGCTTTTGATGTGTCTGAGGAG
The DNA here is from genome assembly GCA_910596185.1 of Chrysanthemum makinoi. Classification (NCBI taxonomy): domain Eukaryota; kingdom Viridiplantae; phylum Streptophyta; class Magnoliopsida; order Asterales; family Asteraceae; genus Chrysanthemum; species Chrysanthemum makinoi. The sequence continues at coordinate 69,634,290 of OU343216.1, read as the reverse complement.
GTCCTTGCTATTGCTAGTTTGCCAGCATTAACTCTCATGACGGTTGCGGAGGGTGATCCTAATGAGATCGCCCGTCACACTAGTTCATCATTATCAGATCGTCCTAGCTCATCTAGGCAGCTCATTTTACATCAGGTCTTAGCGCGAATGCAGACTCCTAGGCTTGCTTATAGCACTGCCCGCATGTCCATGAGACCACCATCATCACCCATCCGTTTAGCAAAGATTATCATGTCTTAGGAGGCCTAGATCTCCTAGTGTACCACCTCAGGATTTACCTGCATAGAGACTCTGACTCATGGACTCTCCCCCTTTGGATGAGGGCGAGGAGGGGCATGAGGTCGAGGAGGAGCATGAGATTGAGGAGCAGTATGTAGATGAGGATGAGGATCCTTAGGAGGAGGTTGATGAGGATATCCCAGAAGGGGGTACTTCTCCATTGCAGAGTCCTGCACATTCTACGGGACCAGGTTCTCCTTTTCCTGAGCCTGAGTCCCCTGGACAGCCTTTAGACATCGACTCACCACCTTACTCACCTTATATAGGTAGCCCGTTAGGATCTGAGATACCATCGGAGATTGCTTCAGAGCCCAAGGAGTATGGTGAGACGGGTCTGATCTGGAGGAGGATTATATCCCAGAATATTAGTTTCAGTAGTATGTCAGATCGATTAGATGGAGTGACGAGGACTGGTGTAGAGGATTTAAGAATAGAATTGACTAAGATAGGGAAGAAGTCGATGGCCTTCAGAGAAGGTCTTTCGGGACTCTTTGAGCAGGTTGGAGACCGGCATACAGAGTGCTTGACAGCCTTGGAGGCAGACCAAGCGCCAAATAAGGTCGATGGTTTGGAGAAGGAGGTCGTGAATCTTAGAAAGGATTGCGACTCTCAGCGTTTGGGGATTTTGTCAATTTGGAGAGTGATGGATGATGTTTGGAGATCATTTAGGAATGCTCGTAATCGTGGCTAGATAGTATTAGATTCATGGTTTTGTACCATCTTGAAACTAAGTAGTACTTGGTTCGAGATGTAGGATTATCCTAGTTGTCTTAGTAGTATCGTTGTTAGGATCGTTTTGGATTTCTTTATATCCTTCCATGTATTTCCACTTTTGAAACCTATGAGTTATGGTTATTGGAACGTGCATCCTTAGTTATGATGCGGTATTTGATTGTTTCGCTTTGATATAGCATTATCCCTGTTGGCCTTGATTATGTATTCAGGCGTTATTGGGTGATCCTTGGAACCCAACTCTATCTTTAGAGCGTGAATTGTGAACTTATGAGACGGTTCTTCTTGCCTCCAGAATGGTGGCAACAAGACGAAACTCGCTTAGGAACAACCGAGCGCTCCCGCCTGCTGTTGTTGCCTCGGTCGTCCGAGGTCGTCGTCCGGCCCTGACCACACCACCTATTGAGAACCCGAACATTGATAACCCAGCTGTAGAGAACCCGAATGTGAATGACCGTGCTAAGAATGGTCCTGTTCCACAAAACCCTCCACCTGTGAACCCAGCCCATGTTGACCAGTTAGTGGCGCAGCGTGTCGCTGAACTACTAGTTGAGACTGATCTCTCTAACACCTCTAGCGGAACCCCAATGCTGAATCGAACTCGAGGTTGTACCTACAAAGAGTTCCGATTCTGTGGTCCCATTGAGTTCGTAGGAACTGAGGGAGTAGTTTACCTAACTAGGTGGTTGGATAAAACTGAATCTGTGTTTGCTGTTAGTAATTGTGAGGAGGATTCTAAGGTTAAGTATGCAACATATACCTTGAAGGACGAAGCGTTAACCTGGTGGAACAATTATCACAGATCAGTAGGAATTGATGTAGCTTATAGCATGACTTGGACTCAATTTAAGACTCTCCTGATCAGGACTTATTGTACTAGAAATGAAGTTAAGAAGTTAGAGAGTGAGTTCTGGAACCATAAGGTTAAGGGTACTGACATGGCGACTTATACTCGTCGTTTTCAAGAGTTATCATTGCTTTGCCTTGATATGGTTCTCACTGAAGAACTTAGGATTGAGAGGTATACTGATGGATTGCCTATAACTACTCGAAATGATGTCATCGCTGAGAAGCCAGTTAATTTGCATGAGGCAATTACTGTGGCTCATCGTTTGATGGACTCTTATGTATTAGAAGTAGGAGACAAGGGTAAGAATGATAGGAGTTATAAGAGGAAGAGGAATGAAGTTGTTAAAGGGAATGGCAACAAACGACAAAAGACAGCCAGAGTGTTCGCCATAGGAAATGGAGGAAGGAAATATTATGAAGGTAGTAAGCTTGTGTGTGGTCGTTGTAACCGACACCACCATGGACTGTGTCCGAATGTGTGTAGGAAGTGCTCAAAGGTAGGACATTTGGCTAAAGACTGTAGGTCTCGTCCACTTGCTGCAGCTCAAACTGCACAAGGAGCAGACTGGAAGGCCACTGTCACCTGTTTTGGATGTGGAAAGAAGGGACACTTTAAGAATGAGTGCCGAGAGCCGTGGATAAGAGGAAATCCCGGTAATGTAGGAGGATTTGCTAACCGATGTGTAGGAAGTAATGGCTTGAACCCTGTGAAGTGTGAGGTTGTGGAAAACCAGGGAAACAATGGTGCTAGGAATCAACAGAGAGACATGGGAACAGCGTGTGTTTACGCTATTGGGAAAGAAGCTGGTGAGGACCCTAACATAGTTACGGGTACGTTCCTTCTCAATAATCGCTATGCTTCCATATTGTTTGATACTGGTGCGGATATGAGTTTCGTATCCACCAATTGTATGCCATTACTAGGAATCTCCCAAACACCTCTAGGGTTTAGTTACGATGTGGAATTAGCGAATGGGAATAGAGAGAAGATAGACACCGTAGTTCGAGGTTGTACCTTAAGTTTCCTAGACCGCCCGTTTAGTATAGACTTATTGCCGGTTACCTTAGGAAGTTTTAACGTCATTATCGGAATGGATTGGTTATCAAAGAACGGTGCACACATCATTTGTGATGAGAAGATTGTGCGTTTACCGTATGGCGGAAAAGTTCTGAGTATATAAGGAGATCGGAGCAACTGTGGAAGTCCTTCCCGGTTGAGCATCATCTCTTGTATTAAGGCTCAGAAGTACATCGATAGAGGAGGATGTCTTTTCTTGGCTCGAATTTCTGAAAAGAAAAGTGAGGAGAAGAGTGAAAGACACCTTAATGATGTACCCGTCGTTAGAGAATTTCCAGATGTGTTTCCCGACGATGCCGGGATTCCACCAATCCGACAAGTGGAATTCCAAATAGAGTTGATACCGGTCGCGGCACCCGTAGCCTGGGCACCTTATCGACTTGCTCCAAGAGAATTGGAGGAACTGTCTAAATAGTTGGCAGAATTGTCAGAGAAGGGATTCATTCGACCAAGTTCGTCACCGTGGGGAGCACCAGTGTTGTTTGTAAAGAAGAAGGATGGATCGTTTCAGATGTGTATTGATTATAGGGAGTTGAATAAGTTGACAGTGAAGAACCGATATCCGTAACCTAGAATAGATGATCTATTCGACCAACTCCAAGGACCTAGTGTGTTTTCTAAGATCGATTTGCGATCTCATTATCACCAGCTTAGAGTTCGATAGGAGGATATCCCTAAGACGGCGTTTAGAACTCGTTATGGACACTATGAATTCCAAGTGATGTCGTTTGGTTTGACCAACGCGCCAGCGGTTTTCATGGATCTCATGAACCGAGTATGTAAGCCATACCTGGATAAGTTTGTGATAGTATTCATAGACGACATCTTGATATACTCCAAGAGTAGTGAGGAACACGAAGAGCATTTGAGGCTCATTTTAGGATTGCCGAGAGGAGAAGCTGTACGCCAAATTCTCTAAGTGTGAATTTTGGATTCCGTCCGTGCAATTCTTAGTCCATGTGATAGATAGTCGAGGTGTTCATGTTGACCCAGCTAAGATTAAGGCCATTAAGGAATGGGCAAACTTCTAAGAACCCATCAGAAATCCGACAGTTTTTAGGTTTAGCAGGCTATTATAGGAGATTCATTAAGGGATTCTGCAAGATAGTAAGTCGCTGACCAAACTAACACAGAAGGATGTTAAGTATGAATGGGGAGAAAAGGAAGAAGAAGCATTCCAACTTCTGAAGGAGAAGTTGTGTAGTGCCCCCATCCTAGCGTTGCCTAAAGCAAACGAAGTCTTTGTCGTGTACTGCGCAAGGCTTAGGTGCTATTTTGATGCAACGTGAGAAGGTGATTGCTTACGCATCCCGACAACTTAAGAAGCATGAGAAAAACTACACCACCCACGACCTTGAGTTAGGTGCTGTAGTGTTTGCTCTTAGGATCTGGAGACATTATTTGTATGGAACCAAGTGTGTAGTATTTACTGACCATAAGAGTTTGAAGCATATCTTAGATCAGAAGGAACTGAACATGAGACAACGTCGTTGGTTGGAATTGCTTAGTGATTATGACTGTGAGATTCGTTATCATCCTGGTAAGGCTAATGTTGTGGCTGATTCACTTGGTCGTAAGGAGGACATTCCACCCCTACTTGTTAAATCCTTAGGAATGACCATTGTTTCGCCCTTACCATCTCAAATTTTAGCCGCCCAAGCAGGGGCATTGACGGAAGAGAACCGTCCTTATGAGAATCTTCATGGAATGGTAGAAAGTGAAAACGGCTTTTGAAGCGTTCCCGACGAACTTTATGCTTCGAGACGTAAGCTGGATACCATTTCATGGTGGAATCCGTGAGTTGATTATGCACGAGTCGCATAAATCAAAACACTCTATTCATCCCGGAGCCGATAAGATGTATTAGGACCTTAAGAAACTTTATTGGTGGCCTAATATGAAAGCCGATATAGCTCAGTATGTCAGTTGGTGCCTCACTTGTTCTAAAGTAAAGGCCGAACACCAGAAACCATCAGGACTCTTAGTTCAACCCGAACTCCCGAAATGGAAATGGGAGCGAATAACCATGGACTTTATCACTAAATTACCGAGAACAATTAGCGGCAATGACGCTATCTGGGTAATAGTTGATCGTTTAACTAAGTCTGCTCACTTTTTAGCTATTAGTGAAACCGATAGTCTTAATAAACTTGCTCGATTGTATCTTAAGCAGGTAGTATCGCGTCATGGAGTACCGATATCTATCATTTCCGATAGGGATAGTCGCTTTACATCCCACTTTTGGAGATCATTACGACGTTAGGAACAAATTTGGATATGAGTACTCGCTACCATCCTCGACCGATGGTCAAAGCGAGAGAACCATTCAGACCTTAGAAGACATGCTTAGAGCCTATGTTATTGATTTCGGCAAAGGCTGGGAGAGACACCTCCCTTTGGCCGAATTCTCTTACAACAATAGTTATCACTCTAGTATTAAGGCCGCCCCATTTGAGGCAATGTATGGCCGAAAATGTTGTTCTCCTGTTTGTTGGGCTGAAGTTGGCGAGAGTCAACTTACAGGTCCCGAACTTGTCCTAGAAACCACTGAGAAGATAGTTCAGATTTGTAATCGGTTGCAAACCGCTCGTGATAGACAAAAGAGTTATGCCGATAAGAGACGTAAACCTTTAGAATTTCAGGTTGGAGATCGTGTTATGTTGAAAGTTTCTCCTTGGAAAGGAGTGGTTTGTTTTGGGAAATGTGGAAAACTCAATCCCCGATATATTGGTCCCTTTCCAATCCTAGAAAGAATCGGACCGGTAGCATACCGCCGGAGCTACCATCGAACCGAGTAGTGTACACAACGTCTTTCATGTTAGTAATCTTAAGAAATGTCTTTCGGAGGAAAACATAGTTGTGCCCTTAAGAGATATTCGTATTGATGAGAAATTGAATTTTGTTGAGGAACCGATTGAGATTATGGATCGTGAGATCAAAAGGCTGAAGAATAGCCGTATTCCGATTATTAAGGTTCGTTGGAACTCCCGGCATGGACCGGAGTTCACTTGGGAACGTGAGGACGTTTTCAGTAGGAAGTATCCTAAACTTTTTATGACACCAAGCAACTCGGAGTGAAACCCGGGACGGGTTTCTTCTGAGGCTGGGAGGCTGTGACAACTGGCAATTTAGGGAGTCTATTTTAGGTACCCGCATTACGCTAAACTAAACCGAGCTTTTTCCTTTATCACTATTTTTAAAACCCATGACTTGATTTTATACCGTCTATTGGTTTTTACGGATTATTTCATTCTTAAATGAGTTATCGTATGAGTTTTAACTCTATTTGGTAGGCACTATTCGATTCGGCACTAGAAAATCCTAAAACGAGAATTATTGTAACTTTTAGACCGTAACTCGAAAATTGACAAATAAATAGTCAAAACTCGTGGAAAAACGTAAATAACGATGTTACAAAGTCAAATGAACGTTGTGGGACACTCGTGGGACAATATATGAGCTCGGGAATGGTTAAACGGGATAGTTTACGAAAAATGGCGACCACGGCCCCTCCTTTTTCCTTAGGCCGGCCACCCCCCTCCTCCCATTTTATTTATTTATTAGTCCCTAAATCCCACCTATAAATACCCTCTCATATCTTCATTTCACTCTTTTATTTCTCTCTCTAAAACACACACACCACTCTCCTTTCTCTCTCTAACCTCTCTCTAAAAACCCTAAATACAAACCCTAACCGCCACCCTTTGGCCGCCGGCCACTGTTCCGGCCACCACGGTCACACCGTATATAATACTCTCACTAAAACCTTCATTAACACCTTCAAATTTAAAGATTAAGATTCGGATTTTTAGGGTTTGAAGTGGGTTTTGCAATTGGTGCTTGAATAAGGTAAATGGAACATGGTTAGAGCTTGTTTAAGCAATAATAAGCCACGTATGGATTATTAGGGTTTCGACCCTATGTCCAAATTTGGGGCTTTTGGGTGAAACATGGAATTAAGTCTAATTAATGTCTAAATAAACAAGTAATTAGTGTTTGGTAAGTGTGTGGTGTATCAATTTGATGGGTTTATGCATTTTAGGTTTAGTTTCATCTTTTTGGTTAGAATAGATGATGGATTTTGTGTTTGGTTAATGATTGGAGCTTGAATGATTGGATTTGGATGTTGTGGAAGTGATTTGGTTGTTGTTGGGAATTCTGCAAAGTAAGAATTATCTTTGAAGTTACTGCTGATGATTCTGCTGAAGAATTGTGGAATCTGGCAAGAAGTAATTCTGCTGAAGTAACAAAACAGTGTAGTTGGTTTCTGCGGAGATAGATATACCGCGTATTCTATAGTTTGTTAGGATATGCATGAGCTATATCTCCGCAGAAACCAACTACACTGTTTTATTACTTCAGCAGAATTACTTCTTCAGCAGCTTCCACAATTCTTCAGCAGAATCATCAGCAGTAACTTCAGCATAATTCTTACTTTGCAGAATTCCCAACAGTTGTGTTTGGTTGTGAGATATGAGGTGTACGAGCCACTAGGGACTCGTACGTGGCTCATGGTTGGCGTACGAGACTCACATGGGCCTTGGGTCCGGGTCGGGTCGTTTTGGTAGCTTGTTGGTTGATGTAGTTGAGGTTTGGATGAGACGCGTGGAGCCGAAAAGCTTCTATGGCTTGTTTGGTTCACGTGGTCTTAACCGTGACTGTGTCATGACCATTAGGGTCATAACATTGGTTTCGGGCATATTTGGTTGATTGATTGGTTGGCGAGATTGTTTTGAGTTGGTTTGGGATTGAATTGCGCTATTATGACTTTTAAATTAGACTTGATATATATATTGTCAACTTTGAGCTACGTCGATGTTACTTTGACTTTTTAGTCAATAGTTGACTCCGACAAAGCCGTAACATGAACTTTAGTATAATTTGGACTATTGATTGATTAAAAGCCGAGAAGTCATGACTCGTACTTGTGGACTCGAAACGAATAACGATATGAGATTAATATTGGAATTTGACGAAATATATATATAAACATGAAAATGCTAATAGACTATGAAATATAAATAATAAATAGGCTTTTGTACCAAAAATATCGATAACAAATCTTATCTTGTTATTTATTGTTTTTAAATGGAAACTAACGACTAAATTGGAAATGTTTTATAATAAATAAGTAATTAATGTTTCGAGTACACGTTTATCAATAAATGTCAATTGTGGACATTTAATACTAGTTTAAGTAATTATTTACTTACGTTATGTGCATGGGTTACGGATAACCTAGCATTAATAGTGTTGATCCACGTGGGTAGCGGACTTATTAGGTTGACGAATCTAATAAAAGCCCGCTAGGTACGTTGGGTAACCTTATTAATGGGTGAATTATCCTTATGACTCTTTAGGATACGATTGATTTATGGGATAATAAGTGACACGAGTAAATAAATGAGTTTATCGAGTTGACGAATTCGATAAGGTCTACTATTTATTCCGAAACTTATTGAACTATGGAGCTTATCGTCTAGAGGTCTCATTGTGTTGCATTGAGTTATATATTGGTTGATTGAGTGCATTCATAGCATCATATTGAGTCGATACACCCACATGAGGAATACCAAACACTAGGATTAAATGGTGAAACGAGACATTTTTGGAAATAACGAAATGGAATACATTAGGGTAGATAACGTTGATTTTGAGGAATATATATATATTAAAGTTGGTCTACATTAATAGGTTGTGCCGAGTCGATAGTTGTTGTGCCATGATACCGTTATCTTTTGCTAGTGTTTATTTGTACGTTGATTGCTTGAGGTGAGTTTCATAGCCCCACTTTTATCTACGTTTTTAACTATATTGGGGTGAGAATCATGCTACTATTTTCGAACCGTGAAAACTATTTGGATTTGCTTATATGCTTGATTGTTTAGATAGATGTGCGGTAGCTGTTGCCTTAGACTAGGGTAGCAATCCTAATTGCTATAACTGTTGCCTAGCTAAGAATAGACTTCTACCTCTACCTAGTCCGGGGTTGGCAATTGTTCTAGATTTTGCCACGACAGTGCTGGACTAGAGTCGCTGGGCCCGAGTAGTCCCTGGATGAGGGACATGTTTTTGGTTGGTGATCCGGGTAGGATCGGTATTTATCTATCTTAGGTCTTGCATAGCAAATCAACTCCTACTGGTCCACTATGATTTTGTTGAACTTAAACCTATGAACTCACCAGCGTAAGTTGACCTTTTAGCATGATTTCTCATGTATTTGAAAGATGTTTGGAATACGTGAATGGTGGAAACTTGGCAAGAAGGCGGGGTTCAAGGATCATTTCTGACTCTGATAAATTTTGGGGACCTATTTTATTAAATCATGTGTTGGGCCTAGTATTTACACTTTTGGATTAAATGTTTTGAATAACTAAATTTTGGGATTGGTTTTGAATATTAAATGACTATCTTTTTGCTATACTTGTGTGCGATACAAATCCAATAGTAATGCCCCGAAAACTTGATTAAGTCTTCTGTTGTACCGAGATTTGGGGGTGTTACAGTTAGTGACATGGCGGTGTCCTTCGGATACCAAAGACCCATGTTGATGGTTCCTTGGATATACCGAAAGACCCGTTTAACCGCTTCAAGGTGCTTCTGAGTAGGCTTAGCCTGGTAGCGAGCACACATGCATACAACGAACAAAATATCAGGTCTACTGGCAGTGAGATACATCAAGGATCCAATCATACTACGATATTTAGTTTGATTAATAGGGATCCAATCATACTACGATATTTAGTTTGATCCAATCTACTGGCAGTGAGATACATCAATTATCCAATCATACTACGATATTTCATTAGCATATTTAGATTTATTTATGAAAATGCCTCCGGGACTTTGAGAAACTTGTAAACCTAAGAAAAATTACATTTGTCTTATCATTAACATTTGAAATTTAGAGCCCATCTATTAAAAAAAACGGTCACATTCATTTGGGTCGGTCGAGGCAAAGATAATTTCATCAACATATATTTGAACATGAATTAAATGTTTGCCTGACTTCCGAGTGAATAGTGTGGGATCAACAACGCCTTTGAAGAATCCATTTGCCAAAAGAAACTTTGACAAAGTATCGTACCATGCCCTTGGAGCCTACTTCAAGCCATAGAGAGCCTTTTTCAGATGGTAGATATAGTTAGGATGTTTGGGATCTACAAAGCCTTCCGGTTGACTGACGTAGACCACTTCTTTGAGATCGCCATTAAGAAATGCAGTCTTTACATCCATTTGGTAAACTACCATATTCTTGCTGGCAGCATTAGCAAGGAAAATTCTGATAGCCTCAATTCATGCAACTAGAGCAATTGATTCCTCAAAGTCAATACCCTCCTCTTGTCGATATCCTTTAGCAACAAGTCTCGCCTTATTCTTAAAAAAGTCACCATGCTCATCAAGTTTCACTTTGAAGATCCACTTTAGAGCGATAATCATAACACAATCTGGAGGTGGCACCAATTCCCATACATCAAGACGATCGAACTCGTGATTTTCATCTTGCATAGCACAAAACCAGCTATCCTCAGACATTGCAGTCTTGACATCTTTTGGTTCGATCTTGGATAGTACAAAATTGAAGAAGCACCATAAGGCATTAGTTTCAAGTTGCTTTCTAGTAGATATCGGACGAGAAGGATTCCCAATGATGTTATCCAATGGATGATCATGTGTTCATTTTCTGAGATGTTCATGTGGTTGTTGATAAGGTACTGAAGTGGCAGAGTTAGGTTCCCCTGGTGAAGATGCTTCTGGAGTGGGTTCAAGGGAAAATATATTCTCAAATAGAGCATCTTCGGCTGTAGCAAAGGGGTTATCTCCAAAAGAATTATCTACTGCATTTCCTTGATGTACTGAAGACGATTGAGGATTCGATGATGATGGTGAATGGTCAGCAGATGGAGCTTATTATGTTATGGAAATTGCACCGATAGACCAATTGAATTGGTTGGTGTAGGAGCAACAACAACTGGTGGTGTAGGAGTATCATCAGTTGTAGGCTGAAAGTATTCATCATACATCAGATCAAATAGAATCTTCAAATCTTCTTCTAAGGGAGGTACATAAGAAGCTGCAGGCATGGGATTCTGTACAAGACCCGAACTAATTGGTCCAGGTGTCAAAAGTTGTGCTGTGGGTCCAGAACTGGAGTGTCCAAGAGCCTTTTGCTCAGTCAGCTCATCAAACGTCACATGAATAGTTTCCATAACATCTCAAGTTCTTTTGTTGTAGATTCATTAGCCCTTCCGATCAGGTGCATAACCAACAAAAAATCCAATATCAGCCTTAGCTTTCAACTTTCCCAGATCTTGACCATCATTGGTTGGATAGCATAAAGCCCCAAACACACGTAGAAATGAGAGATAAGGTTTTCTTCTTTGCACTAATTCATATGGAGTTTTTCCATGAAGAGTATGTATTAGGGATCGATTTTGAGTGTAACAAGCAATGGCAATGGCTTCCGCCCAAAGAAACAATGGAGCCTTTGAGAATATTAGCATAGTCCTAGCAGCTTCCACAATAGTACGATTACGCCTTTCAACTACATTGTTCTACTGAGGAGTGCATGGAACACTTTTATGATGACTAATTTCAATGCTTTCATAAAACTGAATGAGCTGTTTGTTCACAAATTCAGTTCTATTTTCTGTACGGATGATTCTGACAGTTTTGTTAAGCCTAACCTGCAATTGTTTAATAAGCTTAATGATTGATTTGTGCCAAACCGTCAAGTTTTATCACTCAAGCCGGCCACTTGTGAATGGCCGACCGTAACAATCTTAAAACAGTTCAAGCACAAACTCAATGAAGATCTGGGGAGTATAGTGTTTCCCCGGGTCGTTATGTCCCAGCGAGCTGTGCAATGGATCACCAAACGTATAGTGATCGAGAGATTTGAACAGAAAAAGGGATTTGAATTATTATAAATAAGGAAAAAGGAAACAAATTACAGGGGCTTAAATGCAAATTAAAGAGAATTAAAAAGATAAAAAATATTAAATAAACGCTATCACTATTTTTAAAATTGATGAACGTTTAAAACTTAAAACTTACGTTTAAATAAAATTACGTAAACGTACAAAATAAAAAGTGAGATCTAAGAAATAAAAGACCTAAAAATATGAAAATGACATTTTTACAAACCTAATGATAAAAGAAAATTTATAGAAAAAGAAATTTAATTTTATAACTATTTAATTAATTATTATTAATTAAAAACTAATTTTAACTATTTAATAATAACCTAAAATACAAGAAAATAGGAAATGAAGCTAGAAAAATAAAATTATGACTTGGAAAAATCTACAATAACAAAAGAGAATTTTCAAAACTATTTTTTTATTTTTCTGATTTTTTTGGATTTTCTAGGAATTAAAAACTATTAAAAACTAATTAAATTATTTAAAAATACAAATTTAACTAAGAAAAATCTAGAAAAATATTTTTTGACTTTTTATATTTATCTTAACTTAAGAAAATTGAAAAATTATTTTTTGAAACTTTTCTTAATTAATTGGATTAAAAGCTATTTAAAAAGTGCTAAAAAGTAATTAAAATGCAGAAAAATAGCAAAATGACTTGGAAAAATCTGAAAAATTCAAGTTAAGCCTAAAATAATATTAGGAATCTAGGAAAAATGGAAAAACAGATGCTTGTGTGTAAGAATAAGGAACTGCTATTGCAAGTGCTTTAGAATAAGCACTTTAAATAAGCCAATAAGCACCAAAAGCCACCAACTTGAAACAGAAGCTCTAAAATACTAAAAGTACTCTAAATGAACTAAAAACAACAACACTTAACCTCTGAATAGCCAACTGCAAAGATTTGAGGTTATGAGCTCAAGTGATGAAAACAGATTTAGGTGCCTACTTTTAAGCCAAGAAATAAGCTATCCTACTAGCTAGAAATGAAAAACAGAAGAAGGGTCCTAAACTAGACCTGGCCAAGAACCAATAGACCAAAGATCAGACCTTGATAAGCTAAACTAAGCCCTCGAAAGCAAGGGTTTGCAACACCCTGTGCACTCGATCAAGCGAGTCAAGGTGTGGCAAATAAGCTCATGTTGATAAGCCAATTTGGGCCTTATGAAAATTTGACAAAAATCTATAAAATTCACAATAAGAAAATAGACCAGAGTAAGATTTTAAAACCACAAGTTTCACTGAATTTGACTCAAAAATGAGCCCATGAAAAATCAACTCACCGGGCTTAAAACCTAATTCTCAATATTTTGACTTTTGATAAAGAAATGGAAAGTTGACTTTCATGAACTTTGGTCTTGATTTCTCAACTGAATATGATGTTATATGATTAAGTGAAGCTACTGCAAGCTTTGTCTAAGAATTCTAAACACAAAACAAGTCTATGCTTTTATAAAAATCCAACAAAGGAAGCATGTAAAAAATGGAGGTGTAATTTTCACTTTCACTACTCTAGTGTGCAAATGAGTGACTGAACCAAGCCTCATGATCCTAAGGTATACTATTGTGACAGATCTTAACCACAAAATCAACCTCCAACTTACCTAAACCAGCTGATCCAAACACACCTTTAAGTGGCATAAATGGCATTTTACAAAGCATGTGTCTGATTCAGAGCATGCAGTCTAAACAGGAACTCAAACTAACTTAAGTTAAACTGAAATTAACATAAATAAGCAATCTTAAACAATAAATAACAAAGAAACTACTTTTACCAATTTTAAACTAAAATCTTGAAAATGAAAAGAGTAAACCGATCACCTTATATTTTGAGCTGAATAAGATGTAAACAAGGTCACATGTGACCTGCAAGTATTTCCAAGTCTAGTCTAATATCCAAAGTACAAGAATCCCCCCCCTTTGACTTTCGTTGACCAAAGAATGAAACTTGCTTAAAAATGACTAATAGGCTTAACAAAAGCTTTAACAAGCTGAAATAAACTTGATTGAACTAGATATAAGCTATTAGAAGCTTTAGCATAAGATTTGAAAACTCAATTTTTCAACAGTCAACACAAAACATAAATTTTAGCTAAACTTGTAAATTGATTCTTAAAAACTGATTACAATGATTAAATGACTTGAGTTTTGATTATAGAAGCAAAAGATAACAGCTTTTAAGCTAAACTAATACAATGATAAAAAAAACGACATTAAAGAAATTTTAAACTACATTCTACTACTCTTTCTTCTTTCTTCTTGTTCTTTTTATATGCCAATCAACTCCCCCACTTGTTCTGAACTTTTCCCACTTTCTTTTTAGGCCATTGGATGCTTTGAGTGAATTTTGGCCATAGGATCATTTTTGGCGGGAAATGGTTTTATCCAGCTGGTAAGGTTGAGTGTTTGGGGAGGGGATGCAATTAATGAATCTTGGATGTAGTTGAGGATGAGGGGACATGGAGGAGTGCTAGTGAGCTGGGGGGATGGGATGTCTGGGTTTTGCAGGGCTAGATGTTGGGGAAGAAGAGAAAAAAGGCGCGTAGGGGTTTATTTGACCAAAAGGTTTGACCGGGGGTAATATTAAAAGGGGGGGGGGTCCAAAATGGTTAATGACAGGGGGTCACTTGGGTAGGCAGGGTCCAAAATGGGTATTAAGAGTATTAATTACAAGGACCTAAGTTGCCAATCTTGAAAATACAAGGACCTAGGCTGCCATTTTCACAAAGTTGTTCCAGGGGACCATAAGTGACAAGTTTCAATAATGCAAGGACCAAAATTGACATTTTCAATTTTCCAAGGACTAATTTTGTCAAATTTGAAACTTGGAGGACCAAACTTGTAATTTCTCAAAACTTTTTACATTTTTCACCAAAGGACTAAATTTGACAACTTATGATTTTAAAAGGACCTTTGGTGATTTTTCTTTTGAAATTAAGGCTCAGGGACTATTTCTGACAATTTTAGAAACTTGGGGGACTGAAACTGCCAATTATGCAAACTTTGCTCATTTTTCATCGGATTTTAAACATTTTGCATCTGAAACATATAAAATGCACTTTTGGAATATCTTCAGTATTTTGATGCATTTCTGAGCATTTTTAAACGTTTTGCTTCGATTTGACCAAAATGATGAGTATTTACACACTTATCAATCCCCACACTAAACTATTGCTAGTCCCTAGCAATCTTTTGAGAAAAACTTAATGGATTTGCATCTCTTTACCAAAAGCCATTACTTCTAGAGTAGCCAAATGTTTCAGTTCAAGTAAGAACCATGGTACACCGATAACCATGTGATTTTGAGCAAACCACCGACTTCCAACGGATTTGATTTGTCTTTACCGAAGCCGCTTGCTTTCTCGGACTAGCCAACTCTTTAGATAAATTATCAATATTATCTTTGGTGAGCTGATTACCAATTATGGTTTTTCCACGGCCTTTACCACAAGCCATAAACTTGCGGGCTAGCCAACTCTTCACTTTTAAGGATATGGTGAGTTGAATACCATACAATTTTGGGCAAATTGCAAACCGTCAACGGATTTGAGATATCTTTACCAAGAGCCGTTTGCTCCTGGATTAGCCAATCCTTTTGTTTATTAGACATGGCGGACTGATAACCAAATGAGTAAGTGCAAAACACTTACTCCAAAAAAAATTTGGCCAAAAATGGGGGAATTAGGCGGATAATACATATGATAAAATTCGTGAGAATTCCCCCCCACACTTAGAAATGAATATTGCCCTCAATATTCAAAGTACCGGCGGTTATGCCGAAACAGAGAACGTAAAAGGGAAATACTACGGCCATTATTTAGCAAGATTTTTTTTTTTTTTTTTTTTTTTTTTTTTTTGACAACATGTGGGCAACCCCCCCACACTAGGGTGGTAGAAAGTAGAAAGAAGTCAGAAATATGGGTGAAAACCCATATGGCGTGCTACTGTTTTTGATTACCGAGTCGCTAGCTTGACTCGACCCCGAATTAATTTGTTCATGGGGAAGCAAAGTGGAAGAAACAATCTCCATCGGACTTTCATTCAAGATGTTTGGACAAACATTTGAAGCGCGAGAAAGTTCCACACCGACGAGATATACCTAGAACCGGCTCAAAAATGATAAATGAAAATGCCGGGGTCAAAGATAGTGTCTTCATTCCCGAAGGAGTGAAGAACAGGAGAAGTGACAGAATATATGAAGAAAAGAAAGAAAATCATGATGACGATCATGATAAGATCTTCTTCCTCAAGATCAAGTGCAGTTGCACTCGTTTGGATTTTGTTGGTTGAGCTCTTTGGGTTGGAAAGCATCTCGGAAGGGAGGGTTGGAAAATTTGTCATAGAAATACAAACTCTCATGATTGAGAACTTTTCCCCCCGATCATGATTTTTGCCATCCAAGCGATCATACTCCGGCGGAGTTATGATGTGAGTGAGTTCACTGGAGAACTCCTCGTGAAGAGTATACGGAGGTGGGACATGTGCGGTACTTCGTGGGCTATAAATATGCACCTCGTCCCATTATAGTCTCCGTGTCAGACTCATCACTATCAACGATTGGATTAACTGAATTTAGAGTAAATTCGAATCAATTCGAATAAGGGATTAGTAATAGTCGTATTAACTGTTGTGGAAACAACATGGTCAACATCCTCTTCTAAGTTGACGATCTCGAAATGTGGAAGTGATGCATCAATAAATTCTATGCCTTTAGAATATAAAGAATCGGCATCACTATAATCACTGTCAAAATCGGAGAAAGTCTCAACAAGATCATTTGTAAGAGGAGAAGACACATCACACTCATGGTCAAGAATTCCCCCAGACTCACTTGGGATCGGGATAAGGTTCTCAACACTGGACTTTATGAATTTGTCCGATTCCTTTTCAGGAACAGTGTCGAGATGCTCGTCCCCCATGTTTAGAGAGTGAGTGGGAGCTTCAGGTGTGATAGCAGTTGTTTGAGATGGAATCTCAACTGCTGGGATATCAACCGACTGAGGGGGTTGAGAAATAATATTCTTAAAAGGATAAAAACCCTCCTCGTCATCATCATATAGAGCTGCCTTAAGAAATTGGGAACGTCTTAGAGCTGCATGCTCTAGGACTAATAATTCTTCCCTAGATTTACGGGCCTCTCGCTCTTCGGCAAGCAATTCTCCCATGGTCTTTTCACCACTCACTTGATTCTTAAAGTTACTAATCATATCATCAAGTGTTTTCATTATGGTTTCAAAATCTTGGGAATTTTCTTCAGGCAACGGCTCAGGTGGAGTTTGAATCGTATGGTGCTGTGGAGGTTGGTCGTGATATGGATAGTCGTAATTGTTAGAAGGGAATGGATTCCCTGTTTGACAATCAGAGCTCAAGTGGGGACCTCCACAGTACTCACAACAAGAAAACTGCTGAGTCTCCGACCGGTGAATTATATGGATATTGGTCATAACCAAAGTTCGAGCATCACCGAAAAACTGTTCATAGACAAACGTGTTTCCGGATTGACACTCAAATCCTTGGTGAGGACCTCCACAAAATTCACAGCAGTTATATGAAGATAAGTTGGGCTGTGGTGGGTAATTGGAAAAGTTTGAGGGATCGTTAAATGAGTTCGGATTAGGATCATAATCAAATGAATTCCTCGAACCACAAAACAAACAACTCCCGTTCAATATCATTACCACCGTACACACGCATTACCAAATGATATGGTGAACCAAAAAGAAGCTCACCACAACCGACACAAGGAATAAACGATTCCATGAGAATAGAAGAAGTTAGAAACAAATGGATAGAGGGTAAAGGGATAAAGAATCAAAAATGGTAAGAGGGTAAAGAGGAATATTTTTGGTATTTTTGAAAAACATGATGTAAAAACAAAGGATGAAAATCTTTTTGGGTTTTTGATTTTTATAAGAAAATATAAATACATACAGATGGTATGAACAAGGAGTGAATATCCAAATCACTAATCTGCTAAACGTAAGATAATCAAGACAGCCGGCGGCAAAAATTTGATCCGCACAACGTCAAGTTTTCTCACACAAACCGCCACTTGTGAATGGCCAATCGTAAGAAACTTAAACGGCTCGCAACCTAATGCAAGTGAAGATCCGGGGAGTATAGTGTTTCCCCGGTCGTTATGTCCCAAATGAAGTGCAAATGGATCACCAAACGTATAGTGATCGAGAGATTTGAACAGAAAAAGGGATTTGAATTATTATAACTAAGGAAAAAGGAAAAAAATTACAGGGGCTTAAATGCAAATTAAAGAGAATTAAAAAGATAAAAATATTAAATAAACGCTATCACTATTTTAAAATTGATGAACGTTTAAAACTTAAAACTTACGTTTAAATAAAATTACGTAAACGTACAAAATAAAAAGTGAGATCTAAGAAATAAAAGACCTAAAAATATGAAAATGACATTTTTACAAACCTAATGATAAAAGAAAATTTATAGAAAAAGAAAATTAATTTTATAACTATTTAATTAATTATTATTAATTAAAAACTAATTTTAACTATTTAATAATAACCTAAAATACAAGAAAATAGGAAATGAAGCTAGAAAAATAAAATTATGACTTGGAAAAATCTACAATAACAAAAGAGAATTTTCAAAACTATTTTTGTATTTTTCAGATTTTTTTTTGGATTTTTTATGAATTAAAAACTATTAAAAACTAATTAAATTATTTAAAAATACAAATTTAACTAAGAAAAATCTAGAAAAATATTTTTTTGACTTTTTATATTTATCTTAACTTAAGAAAATTGAAAAATTATTTTTTTGAAACTTTTCTTAATTAATTGGATTAAAAGCTATTTAAAAAGTGCTAAAAAGTAATTAAAATGCAGAAAAATAGCAAAATGACTTGGAAAATCTGAAAAATTCAAGTTAAGCCTAAAATAATATTAGGAATCTAGGAAAAATGGAAAAACAGATGCTTGTGTGTAAGAATAAGGAACTGCTATTGCAAGTGCTTTAGAATAAGCACTTTAAATAAGCCAATAAGCACCAAAAGCCACCAACTTGAAACAGAAGCTCTAAAATACTAAAAGTACTCTAAATGAACTAAAAACAACAACACTTAACCTATGAATAGCCAACTGCAAAGATTTGAGGTTTTGAGCTCAAGTGATGAAAACAGATTTAGGTGCCTACTTTTAAGCCAAGAAATAAGCTATCCTACTAGCTAGAAATGAAAAACAGAAGAAGGGTCCTAAACTAGACCTGGCCAAGAACCAATAGACCAAAGATCAGACCTTGATAAGCTAAACTAAGCCTGAGCAAGGGCAACACTATGCACTCAGATCAACCGAAGTCAGTGTGGCAAATAAGCTCATGTTGATAAGCCAATTTGGGCCTTATGAAAATTTGACAAAAATCTATAAAATTCACAATAAGAAAATAGACCAGAGTAAGATTTTAAAACCACAAGTTTCACTGAATTTGACTCAAAAATGAGCCCATGAAAAATCAACTCAGCTGGGCTTAAAACTGAATTCTCAATATTTTGACTTTTGATAAAGAAATGGAAAGTTGACTTTCATGAACTTTGGTCTTGATTTCTCAACTGAATATGATGTTATATGATTAAGTGAAGCTACTGCAAGCTTTGTCTAAGAATTCTAAACACAAAACAAGTCTATGCTTTTATAAAAATCCAACAAAGGAAGCATGTAAAACAAATGGAGGTGTAATTTTGACTTTCACTACTCTAGTGTGCAAATGAGTGACTGAACCAAGCCTCATGATCCTAAGGTATACTATTGTGACAGATCTTAACCACAAAATCAACCTCCAACTTACCTAAACCAGTTGATCCAAACACACCTCTAAGTGGCATAAATGGCATTTTACAAAGCATGTGTCTGATTCAGAGCATGCAGTCTAAACAGGAACTCAAACTAACTTAAGTTAAACTGAAATTAACATAAATAAGCAATCTTAAACAGTAAATAACAAAGAAACTACTTTTACTAATTTTAAACTAAAAACTTGAAAATGAAAAGAGTAAACTGATCACCTTATATTTTGAGCTGAATAAGATGTAAACAAGGTCACATGTGACCTGCAAGTATTTCCAAGTCTAGTCTAATATCCAAAGTACAAGAATCCCCCCCCCTTTGACTTTCGTTGACCAGCAATGAAACTTGCTTAAAAATGACTAATAGGCTTAACAAAAGCTTTAACAAGCTGAAATAAACTTGATTGAACTAGATATAAGCTATTAGAAGCTTTAGCATAAGATTTGAAAACTCAATTTTTCAACAGTCAACACAAAACATAAATTTTAGCTAAACTTGTAAATTGATTCTTAAAAACTGATTACAATGATGAAATGACTTGAGTTTGGATCATAGAAGCAAAAGATTACAGCTTTTGAGCTAAACTAATACAATGATAAAAAAAACGACATTAAAGAAATTTTAAACTACATTCTACTCCTCTTTCTTCTTTCTTCTTGTTCTTTTTATATGCCAATCAACTCCCCACTTGTTCGAACTTTTCCCACTTTCTTTTGAGGCCATTGGATGCTTTGAGTGAATTATGGCCATAGGATCATTTTGGCGGAAATGGTTTTATCCAGCTGGTAAGGTTGAGTGTTTGGGGAGGGGATGCAATTAATGAATCTTGGATGTAGTTGAGGATGAGGGGACATGGAGGAGTGCTAGTGAGCTGGGGGGATGGGATGTCTGGGTTTTGCAGGGCTAGATGTTGGGGAAGAAGAGAAAAAAGGCGCGTAGGGGTTTATTTGACCAAAAGGTTTGACCGGGGGTAATATTAAAAGGGGGGTCCAAAATGGTTAATGACAGGGGGTCACTTGGGTAGGCAGGGTCCAAAATGGGTATTAAGAGTATTAATGACAAGGACCTAAGTTGCCAATTCTGAAAATACAAGGACCTAGGCTGCCATTTTCACAAAGTTGTTCCAGGGGACCATAAGTGACAAGTTTCAATAATGCAAGGACCAAAATTGACATTTTCAATTTTCCAAGGACTAATTTTGTCAAATTTGAAACTTGGAGGACCAAACTTGTAATTTCTCAAAACTTTTTACATTTTTCACCAAAGGACTAAATTTGACAACTTATGATTTTAAAAGGACCTTTGGTGATTTTTCTTTTGAAATTAAGGCTCAGGGACTATTTCTGACAATTTTAGAAACTTGGGGGACTGAAACTGCCAATTATGCAAACTTTGCTCATTTTTCATCTGATTTTAAACATTTTGCATTTGAAACATATAAAATGCACTTTTGGAATATTTTCAGTATTTTGATGCATTTCTGAGCATTTTTAAACGTTTTGCAGTTCAGATTTGACCAAAAATGATGAGTATTTACACACTCATCAATGATAACCTCGGGAGTTTCATCCTTGGTTCTCTAAAACTTTACCCAAGTGAACCGAGAGTAATCGTCAACAACAACTAGAAAATACTTCTTCCGATTGATACTTTGTACTCTCATGGATCCGCATAAATCCATGTGAAGGGTATGAAGAACTTCCATGATGGTATTGGCAGGTTTGGGTTTATGGGCATACTTTTTGCTTTTTCCCAATTGGCAAGCAAAACAAAGATGATCTTTTTCATATTTTAACCGGGGTAAACCTCTCACAAGGTCCTTTCTAGTAAGATCATTAATGGTGCTGAAGTTCAAATGATTAAATCGACTGTGCCATAACCATGATTTGTTCTTAGATGCCTTAGACAACAAGCAAATAGGAGAAGACTGCATCATATCTTCGATAGAGATGGTGTACAAGTTTGTGCCACGAGATCCCTTTAGAAGCTCAACACCATCTAATTTTCTAGCGAAGCATGTGTGTTTTCTGAAGGCTACTTCGAGATCAGAATCACAAAATTGACCAACAGAGAACAGACTGTGCCCAATTCCTTCTACATAATATACCCGGGAGATAACACTATCACCAAAAACATAATCTTCATAACCCATAATTTCCCCAAAATGATCATTCCCAAATATAACAATCCCGATGAATTTATTCACGAAGATCTTGAGCCGTGAGCGATCCCCAGTCATATGTTTAGAGTAGCATGAATCCAAATACCAAAGGACGATTTGTACGACCTGCATTTGAAAATAGACGAGAATGGATAACTGGAAACATTGGATCCCCATGAGAATGAGGTATCCGATTGGTTAGCACACATAATTTGTAAACCTACAACATTCCTAGATGCAATGAAATTATTAGTGGGAGTTGCACTAGTAGAAGCAATAGACCTAGACACAGTGTGTTGAGTTCCTAAATGTATAATTCTACCAGTGGGCTTCCATTTCATAAGGGGCACTGATCTAGACAATGAAGGTCAAAGTTCACCCATTTTGAATATATGGCCTATGGGCTTCTACTGAAAACCCACATTAATAAACTTTTTCCCTGTAGGCTTCCAAGATTGCTTAACCTGTTTTGCATTCCAAACTTTATCTACCGGGGATTTAACAGAATGCCTCAAATTAGACACAACACATTCATTATGATTACCATAAATTAAACATTCATTACATGTTTTGCAAGCAGTAGTAGAATTCGAATTAATTACAGTACACTTATAGCTAATAATATAATCAACACGATTCATATTGTTCAACTTAAACTTATTACTCCTATGGTGGTCTTCTACTTTCTTCTCTTGATCACTTTTATCTCACGAGGTCCTATCTTGCTTTGTATTGCCTGAAGGCTTTGAACCACTAGCCTTAGTATCACTGCTTACTCCTGTAGAAGGAACGACGGAAATATTAGTTTGTTTCACTACTTTTTGCATTTCTGGCCTAGAAGTGCTGAGCTCTAAGACTTTAGGAGGTACATCAAAGGTAACATGCTTGATTTTAGGCATTGAAGTGGGTGCAACTATTCTGTCTCGCCTAGTACCAGTTTTAGGACATGTGGCAATGACATATTCTAAGAGTTCCTGAGATCGTTTGGCATCCATGCAGGCATAGGCAACATCACTATCAAGTGGTTTTTCTATTCTATCATCTTCTACGATCTCACGGAGACTCTCTAAACTATCCTTAAGGTACGAGAGATAAGCTTGATATGCAAGTTCATTATTCCTAAGGGGAAGGGGAATATACAACACATCACTAGCATAATTATTACAAGCAGAAACCTTTGGAACAACATATTTGCACGTGGGAATCGGCAATTTCCCTTTCACCTAACGCTTTAGATTCTCAATCTCGTTAAGCAAAGAAGTTACTTTTTCAATGTGCTTATCATGATTGAACTTAACTGAATCATATGACTCTTTGTATTGCAATTTAACCTTTAAATTTTCAGCTTGAAAACATTCATTTTCGTGTTGCAATTTATTGATAATGTTTTGAAGTTGGAAATTCTGAGAATCTAAAGGCGGAGGTATCTGAGTGCCAATCACTTCACTCCTCTTTCCCTTTAATTGGGAAATTTGAGCTTTCAACTTTTGGATCGTGATGCAGTGAGCTTGAATCTGTTCATCACGTGTGCTTATTTCAAAATATGCATCAAACTCAGGAGCATCCGAAGATGTCTTGGCATTTGAGGTTTTGATTCTTTCTTCAAGATGTTGTTATTTTAATTACAACTCAAGATATTCAACTTCTAATTTAGAAAAATGCCTGATCATGTTATCATGATCATCCTTTTGGATTTTTTCATGCAATTTTGAGTTCTCGGTCTCAAACTCATTGAAACGATCTTGGGAAACTTTAAATGCAACTGATAAATCATGAAATTGAGAAGCATTTATGGCATAATTAGTGACAGTATAAAACACATCCTGGGCAATGCATCTGGCAATCAAATTCTCATTAAGGATGTGAATATTCTTTCTTTCAATCTCATTGCTTTTAAGCTCATATGCATTATTTCTTGCCTCACTTTCTATTTCATTAAACATCTTTTTCATTTCTTTAACTTCAGTATCTAAGGCCTTTTGAATACCCTCGAAATGTTCTTTTAATTGTTTTAAAAAATGGAATAACCTCAGTAATATAACACTCTTTTGTTTGCTCAAAACCCCTTTCCCCTTCAGTAATACCCGTTGGTGTGATTCTCTTCTTACATGTTTTATAGTAATCAGGAAATAGTTGGTAAATCACGTATATGCTAATTAAGGTTTTCAATTGTGTAGGAATAGTTCTAGGCACTAAATGCATCGGTGTATTGGGAGGATACACTGTGGCTGCAGGCAATTTCCTAAGGGGAGGATTATTTTCAACAAGTTCTTCGGCTTTTCTATTATCTATATCTAACTTCTAAAACACTTGTTCAGGGGTTAATTGAGCCTATGGTTTAAACCTGGCTAAGAAGTTTTCCTTAGAATAATTGGAAGTTTTGACATTTAATTTGTTCTTCACACAGTGAGGTTCCTTCAACTTCTTATCCATTTTCTCTCTAGACGCATTTTCTAACTCTATGTCCTCTTCAGTGTTCTGTACACAAGTTGGCTTTTGTTTGGGCTTAAGGATCTCACTACCATCATAAATCACTTCTTGAGCCCTTTTGGCTTTCTTAAGATACACAGGATTTGGGTCTTCTACAAGGTTTTCACTCTTTATCACTTAAAACTCTGTGTTTTGTGATCATGTGAGCAGTTTGAATGGTGTTGCCTTCTACGTACAACTTGTTTTCAAGGTTGTTCTTTAAATTTTTAAGGTTGGAAAAATCATTTAGGAGTTTAGATTCCTTTTCTTTGAATTCCTGTTTAAGCGTTTTGACATTTTCTTGAAGTTCTTGTTTTTTACTTAACAGTTTGATTAAGTTTCTCTTGTAAGAAATTTAACTCTAGTTTTAACGTTTCTTCCATTAAATTACTTTTATTAATCAATGTACGCATTTGACTATCCATTTCCTACTCACGTGTGTTCAGCTCAAATTTAGCACGTTGTTCATAGATGGCAACTTGATTGTTATATATATTTAGCTTAGTGGTCATGGATTCATCAGGCACAAATTCAGTGTACTCATTAAACACATATTCATCATTAATGGCAGAAGATGCACCACTTGGCACAGCAGGACTTTCATCGTGCTTCATATATTGCTTATATGGGATAACATTGCTATTTCCCATATTTACAATATTTGATTCAACGACTTCTATTCGTTGTACTTTGGGAATCTTTTGTTCCTCAACCATATCATATAGCTTTAGTACCTCTGATATGACTGAAGCATTGGAGGGACCAGCCTGTTGTTGTAGTTGAATTGAATTTTTCCATGATCAAACGGTCAAATGTAGCATGCTTCTCATGTTGAAGTAAGTAGGCATACAACTGCTCATAGTTAGTGTTCCTCAATCCTTTGTTCAGCTTCACTGCGGTAACAAACCTCTTCCACTCCAGGTTCATGTTGTTTACGAACTTGGAATTGAGTTGGATATTTGGCATAGCCATATTGATATTCCTCATATCATTCACAAGTTTGTGAAAGCTCACATGATACTCTGTAATGCTCTCCCCTGGGTTCATCTTTAAGCTCTCAAAGTCATAAAACAGCTGTGACTCTCGATCTTCCTTAGTCAGTTCTGAGCCAGACAGAAGCATCTTGACATTGTCCTAAACTGCTTTGGCCTGAGTGTTATGATTAATCAGCTTGTAGATGTCCTTGGGTAGACCTTGAAGTGTGATGTTTGAAGCTCTAATGTCAGCATCATATCTTTTCTTCTCCTTCTCATTGAGGTCATCATATGTCCTTGGTCTATCCATGCCTAGAGTGACACTTCCATCTTCACCAGTTTCAAGTTGATCTCTGGTGGTGCCCATTTGGAAGGGTCCTTCATCAATTGACTGAAGGATGTTAAGACCATTCTCTTTGCCCAAGCAATACAATCAGATTCTCTGTGCCCAAGAGTCATAATCAGTTCTATCCAACATAGGAGGACGGGTATCGGACCCAGCAGCTTGAACGTCATCTGAAACAGTAGACATGATTTCTAAAGACACGAGATTTTACAATTCTTTGATTTAACCGAGAAATCAAATCTTTCGCGAGATTTTACAAATTCAAGAGGAAACCGTAGAAGTCAAATCTCAAGTGACAAATCACAAAGTTTGACAAAACACTAGACTAACAAACAGCAAGAGACAAATCTCAAGAGATAAATCTCAACTATTCTTCAAACCGCATGACACAAGTCGCAGAGATACAAATTGCAACACCTGTCAAGTCGCAGAGATACCAAAACGCAAGAACACAAACCGCAACACTTGACAAAACACAGAGACAAGTCGCAACACCTGTCAAATTGCAGAGATACCAAAACGCAGGGACACAAATCGCAACTCTTGACAAAACGCAGAGACAAGTCTCAACACCTGTCAAATCGCAGAGTTACCAAAACGCAAGAACACAAATCGCAGCACTTGACAAAACGCAGGGACAAATCGCAGGTCACTGTCAAAAGGTACAAGCACTAACGTCCTTTTTGTCCGTTTACTAACAAATCGCAAAAAATATTAATAAGATAATCAAACCGCAACAAAAAGTGACCAAACCGCAACCAGTATTAGTCAAATCGCAACAAAACTATTCCAAACCGCAAGCCAAATTCTAACAAGTCGTAACCTGGAAGAAGACAAAACGCAGCAAGGAACACACAAACCGCGCCCTATAACAAACACTATGCACCACAGTAAGGACAAAACGCAGTGAAGAACAATCACAAAACCTTGCGTTTTCAATCCAAAACCACCACAAACAAGATGAAACAAGCCTTCAAAACCCAAAACTAAGCTAATATGATAAACCTAAACACAAAAGTACAACCAAATAGCCAACTTAACCACTAAATAAGATCAAAATAGTGAAAATTTCTCAAAACCCATTCGAACCATAAACCAAGAATAACCAATCATAAATCCAAGCACACACGAAGTAGATGATCAAACCATGGATCTTGATACCAATTGTTAGATATTAGTTATCATAAACACACAATCGAACAATCTATGAAACGAATGGAATGAGAGTTTAGAGAGAGAAAGTGAGAGGATGGGAACTTCTAGTGAGAGAAAGTAAAATCATATATTATGAAGCTTCACCCTCTACCTTGGGAGGTAGAAGGTATTTATAGTTCTTTATAAATACGCCTCCTACGGGCTATGGATTAGGTATACAGTGGGTAAAGACCCGTTCGTCCTCCACGGTGTTACTTAACTAACTACTTAATATAACTAAACGTTTGAGACTATGAGCTTTTTAATGCTTACAAACACTTGAGGTGACCGAGTCTTTAACTTATGGATTTACTAAATCCTAACAACATAGCGTTCCTATCCAACGATAGATTTGGCCAGAAATCTTAAAGACGTATGGCCCTCTTCAATCGTTAATGGATTCATCAATCTGTGCACCAAATGGTGTCATACTAAACATTAGGTTATATGCTCGAATGTTATCCATAAAATATTTTTCCTTGAATAATTCCTTTATACTTTCTGGTGGATCTACTTCTTCCTGAAGATAGACTTTTCCTTCTCCACATCAACGACTATAGCGGACTCGTTGATGTGTAGATCTTTTGAGCCTTTCACCATACCAAAAGGCAGCATTGCAATGCTCACATGCCCAATTAGGATCTCCAATATCAATGTACATATTTGAAATTCCTACAAACCAATATTGTCTATACTTTAGAGTTAAGTAATTGGATGTAAATTCTTTAAATGACTAAAGAAAATAGAAAGAAATAACTTTACCTTCAAAATTGTTTGACGCTGTGTTGCTGCCATTGTAGTTAGTCTGATGTTGCCTTTTTAGATATTTTCTTTTGTCTTAAATAACTATACGTTCTAATCCTCTATTTCTCAGTTGGTGTGCAATTTTTTGTTGCTCAATCGATTGAGCTACAGCTGTGGAAAAAGTTAAAAAGTATTTACGGTAAAGTGTTAATTTATATATTGTCATTATGTTACAAAATTGTTTATCTAAACAATGGTAACTAAGATTCAGCTTTTATGCCATTAGTTTAAGTTGCTACAGAAGATAAATGTGCCTGCCTTGGATAGCCATAGCTGGAGTGCATATTATCGATGTTGAAGGCAGCATTGTCTAAGTTTTCATGGGAAAACGGATTGTGTACATCGTATGAAGGCTGACATCGATAGCCATAATTAAAGTATATATTGCCGTTGTTGCACATGAAGCCACCTAAACCTTTATCAGCAGTTGAATTGTCGACATTGCAAGAGTAGGTATAATCTTCATCATTGTTGTTGTTTCCAGGTAATACTGCATAAAACGTTTATCGTTAAACTATTATCCTTTTAATATAAATGATCATAAACAAAAGAATACAGGTTACCTTTTATTCGCTTTGAACCACTAAATCCAGTTTCTTCAGTTACAATATTCTTTCTCTTGCAGGTATTAATATTGGAATTACAAATATCAGCCGCAGAGTTGCTGTAATATAATACATCTTCCTGCAAATTTGTTTATGTAATTCTGTTATCGAAATGAATGCCTTCTTCATAAAAGGTATAGTCACAGGCTTGTGTTTAAGAGATGTTATCATAATTTTCCACTTCACAGATCGCCTTTCCTTTGTTAAAACCTGCTACTAAAATTTAAAAATCCAGTAAGATAAAGTACATGAATAATTTTGTATGCCAATAGTATCATAACAACATTTACCTTTGTCATTAAGTGGTGTATTCTGACTCGCTGCTGAACTTGTACATGTTGAATGATCTTCTGACATGTGTTTTTTGGAAGGCAAAGCCTACACAAGCACCCCTTGAATTCCTAGCCATGCACCCCATAGTTGTGGGTCCCCCTGTCCGTACAGGCGGCTGTACCTTTTTTTTTCTTTTTTTCTTTTTTTTATTTAATTTTGTTGTGTTTTTATATGTATAGTGTATTTAATTGTGTAGTGTTTTTATATGGTATTTATTTTACGTTATGTTTTTTTAATTGTGTATTTGTTTCCATTTAATTAAACAATAACAATCAAACATTAGACATTAAAACATTAAACAAGTACAACAACAAATGTTACTAATATTACAACGAAATCTATTCCACATGAAGATTATTAATGTCATCTATAAGCTCATAGAGTATTCCACTAGACTGACATGCGTGATCAACTGGATTTCTTGCCAATTCCAGTGATGCCTCCAACGTCTTTATTCTTGCCTTCAACAAATTGTTTTGAGCCAATAGCATGTTGATCGTTTTATCTTTAGTTTCGCATTTGAGCAACGAAGAAGAGGCTTGACCAACGTACTTTTGTTGAAATATTTCCTTCCACATGAAGTATCGACACCCATAATCTTCAGTCCCCTGGCATTTACATGACGAAACAATTATAATAAATGTATTCTAAACAAACAAGTTATTGATATATTTACGTAAATAAGCAAACGTTTAATTATTTACCTTTGACAAAGGACATGCATAATACTTCACACCACAAGTTTTGGGTTGTTGGGATGTTCTTTCAATTATAAATCCACGTCGACAACGGCACAAGAAAGGATTTTCTTGTTGCATCTGGCCAAAAGAATTTGTATAATTATTCACAACATAAATCAATAATATCATGGTTCACAAAATTAGAAGCTTCCAATACATAAATAACCAATCTTGTTATAGATTAATAGTTGATACATGGTTCACAAAATCACAATATAACTAGAAACTAAGATCAATCACGCCGAGGCGTAGTCGCCTCAATGATGCCGCCATATGTCCCACACGAAACTCTAACTCAAATGCGCCTCCTCAATTCGGCAATCTCGCCAGACTGCTAACGCGAGACGGTAAACAAAAGATGAGGAAGATCCGGAGGACGGTGTATAAAATTCTCCTCATCTGCAGCTGGAGATATAGCCGGAGAGGGAGGCACATAAGATGGAGAAGAAGGCACATAATCTGGACTCTCAACACGAAGCGGTGTGTTGTTGACACAATGAATGTCCCTCCACTGAATGTCATCCGATTCTGAACAAAAGATGAGGAAGAACCGAGCAGAGCGAAATCTGTAATAAAAGATGACGAGTCGCTTACTATAAATCAAGAATCGCCTATACATGTTTTGTCATTTACAATATAAATCAAGAATCGCCTATACATGTTTTGTCATTTACAATATAAATCAGGAATCGTCTATACATGTTTTGTCATTTACAATATAAATCAATAATCGTTTTCTACGCCCTTCTAAACATGCTCTGTCGTTGAGTAAACATATGTGCCCATCCCGCGGCCAAGTCATTTCTGAACCATCTCCATTGTGGGTGAGTATACGGGAGTGGTGAGTTTTCATCAAGAACCGCATGAACGAAGTGAGCGTGTCTTCCCACACGAAGAATCACAACGGGACAATAGTTGTGTCCAGATTTGGACCATCTCTCAAGAAGACACATAATAGATTGTGAATTAGATATGCATACAATTACGGTTAAGAGTCAGAGCAATAGCCACGCCCGTTTCTGGCATAGCAAAACTGATGATTTTCTAAAAAAAAAGGAAATGGTGATTTTTTTAAAAAAAAAAAAAAAACTTAAGAGTTTTGGCATGGCAAAACCAATTTCTGTACCAACATGAGCTAAAAAGCTAATAATCTGAGCCTATTGGATAAGTTGTTTACCACTTGTGTGTCAAATGGTGAACTAGACATGGTTGTTGCTTGTTGTGGTGGACTGTAACACTTGGGACCGGTGACACTTGTGGTCCCGTTGCTTTCTGCTAGTTGTTGCTTGTTGTGGTGGACGTGACACTTGTGGTCCCGCTGCTTTCTTGCTAGTTGTTGTTTGTTGTGGTTTTTGGAGATATTGCTAGTTGTGTTGTTGCTTTCTTGCTAGTTGCTGGGTGTTGCCTATGAGGTTGAATGCCTTCACTTGTTTACTTTCTTGTGAACTTCTGCAGAAAGGGAATCTATACCTCTTGCACAATGAAAACGTGTTTGTGCTTGGCTTGGTTAGACTGATTGCTTGGCTTGGTTACACCTGTTGTGACTTGTTGAAAATGGGGTGCTTGGCTTGGTTAGACTGACTGGTTGGCTTGGTTAGACATGTTGTGCCTGTTGAAAATGGGGTGCTTGGCTAGATTGCTGTTGTGACTTGTGAGACATGTTGTGAATTGTGAGGCGATGATGATAACCGAAACCGAATGGACGGCAAAGTGAGGTTTATCTCATTTTGCAACCTTCGAATTTGAGCCTTTTTCAAAAAATTTCCGAGGCGATGATGATTTTTGAGCCTTATAATTTTCCGACGCGATGATGAAAACCGAATGGACGGTAAAGTGAGATTTTTATCTCACTTTACAACCTTCGAATCTGAGCCTCAAAAATTTTCCGACAACGTTTTTTTCTAAAAAGTTATACAACAAAAAAAATAAAACTTGTAAAAAACTAAAAAAAACTTGTAAAAAACATAAAAGTTGTAAAACAAAAAAAAAACTTGTAAAAACCTAAAAAACTTGTAAAACAATAAATAAAAAAAACTTGTATAAAAAATTTCTGCAAACCAAAGCAAACCAAAGAACCCAAACCTCAATTTTTTTATATTTTGGCACGGAAATCGAGAAAAACATTCCCCCAATCATTGCCAATGATTGGTAACCCCCCTATATTCTCCTTGCCAAGCACCCCATAGCCCTTTGGGGTGCCTGGGTAGCATGACCCTTTTGGAAGTCTTGTATTGGGATACATCATCGAAGGTAATTTTTATTTTTTTTATTTGAGGTACATTCATGTTTTAAAGGCTGTTGCTGTAGACCATATTGCATGTACAGAAGAGGCTGGCTAGTTTTTGGACACCCACCACAAAGTAATGTTGGTACATTTTCATGTACAGAAGGGGATGGTCCATCATACGGTATATATTCAACATTTTCAATATTTTTTTTTGCAGACAGCACCAAGTAATACTGGCACATTTTCATGTTGAGAAGGTATTGTTTCAAATCTATTATGCGCAAATTCTGAAATGCTTTTACTCTTACAAACCTTTTGTTTGGGTCAGTCGTAATATACATAACAGCTTTAAGCAGGCAAAAGGTAATGAAGAACACATAATATTGTATATATGCATTATACAATTAGGTAATCTACTTAACACGCATATTACTTTTTTTGGTTAACTTTTCCCTTTGTTATTTTTTTGGGTTATTTTTTTAATTTTTCTATTATTTTTTGGTTTTTTTCCTCCCCTCTAAACACATAATGACAAACCATTTGGAATCAACAAAGGATGGAAAAGAAACAGTTAGAATGAGTATATGATAAGCAAAATGCAAGTATAACATTGTTATTCCATGCATGGCAAAGTGCTACAGGTACAGTAACCTTTGTAACCGAACATGTGATAAGAAGATTAAAGCTTTTATAATGATCTAAGATTGAGACATACTTGTATTTCTCTTTGACCAGTATTTTGGTTTCACCTTTTTTTACCCCTGAATTTGATCTTTCCTTTGGTTGTAATGTTCTTGTGTTGCTTGTTGTTGATGAAAATACATGTAATGGTACAAATTTGGTAAACACTTGGAAGGGTTAGTACATTCTTGAGGTACACATGGATGGTGGATGGTGGATGGTGGATGTTGAATTATACAACCATTACCTGTACATTTGGTCAATAATCAAGGTTGTAAGTGTATTAGAAAGTCATTAATTAGCATGTATTATGTGTGAACAGTGAATCAGCAAACTACATTGAGCCAATCGCATTTTGCCAAACAGCGAAGTTGTCAACTGTTGGCCATTGTTACAACATAAATCACATAGGATAGACCAATCGGTGCCACATTAACGAATGATTAAGCGCTTATGAATTCCATAATTATGACATCCAATGTCGACTTTTATAATATATTATATATTATAATATATATGACATTGTTTATTACTACGTACTATATATTCATCACATTCCATATTATAGCAATACAATCTTTCAAAATTATTGTATTGTTTTGTAAACCATAAGTGCTCCCATTGATGTTGATGCATGTAATTAAACAATCCCATCTCTTAATTTGTACGTTTCATCCTTGCACAAGGGTCATGCTAATCTTCTCTGTATCGTTCCAATTTTATTAAACAATCCTATCTAAGATAAGATTAAAGTAAGTCATCATTATATTGATTATACCATGTTTATAGCGGTTCTATGTTTTAGCAATCATTTTATTTTTTTATATTTTGTTTTTGACATTTCAGATTTATCTCAATTCTAATCTTAATCCCTATATATTACAGTGGAGCTGTGATAAAGATCAAATTGAACATCATATAAATAATTTAATTTCGTTATTTGTCGTTATAAATCGTCACAATTACGAGACTCAACTAGTTACATGAATATAGACAAGAATGTAAACAAACTAAAGGGTCTGTTTCATTTCTTTTTGAAATAAAGTGGCATGTGGATATATCACCTGTTTTGATAAGGAAGAGTGTATGGGGACGAGTTTGTATATTAATTTCTTTTAATATTCCGAATGAACCACTCAATATACCAAATGACTATTTTGTCCTTGTGCCATTAATAAGGGTTGAACAAACTGCAGTAATGTTTTTATATTTGAGTCCAAATCACAAAAAACTTCTACTACGTATAAAAAAGCTTCTATCAAATGAATATACGAGTTTTTTAATTGCTAATAAATTTAGAGAAAAGCATTTGTGTAACAACAAAAACCTAATAGATACAAATACATCAAAGTTCAAAAATAATTAAAGTAATTACTGGATAAACCCCCAAAAATTGATAATGTCGTTGGAAGGAGTGATGAAAGGTGTCACTGATCATAAGTAAAAGATACAAATAATAAAGAGTGAAAATCACAGCGACGACTAGAGAAGGACGGATGACGGAGGTGACGGTGGATGGAGGAAGGCTACCGGTGACTGGTATTGTTGACATGTGAAGTTAAACACCAGTAATGGATGAAGGTTTTGAGAAGATACATGTTTTAAGATCTGATGTAAATATAGGAAGGAGGAAGATGAGGATATTATTGTAAATTTGGATACTTGTGAATATTTATGAGCCTCTTATTGGAGAGACTCAAGTTTTTGACCCCCTTCTCAAGGGACAAGTTATAAGGACCCATTCCTTTTTTTACAAAGGGGACCACCTTTTGTTTTTGTGTTTTTATTATTATTTATTTATTTATTTTTATAATTTTGTTTATATCAAAAAACTATAAACCTGAAAGTACGGAACATAAAATATAAAATTTAATAAGTCAAACGCTTAAAACTGTCAAAAATACGAAACAGAAACTGACCAAAAACTGTTAGTATACTGCAAAAAAAATGGAACAAACATAATCTTTTACTTTGAAACCCTCTTTATAGCCCTTATAGAAGGGTATTGATACTTACACCATATTTTTTGATGCATGCACCATCATTTACATTACAAGATTGCAAATACTGTGAATGCATAAACGCATTGATATACGATCAAAAAATGCTGATGTGAAAGATCACCTCCCTTTATAGAAGGAGTCTCTATAGTATATCCCCCTTCTCAATTAGAGGCACAAAGGGATAACCATGTGGACAAAGTGAAAAAGAAACACGATATTTAATTGGTGGACCCAAATATCTCTATTGTGATATGTTATCCTCACCCCGATGTGACATAAAAGCGGTGAGGTACAAAAGATTCCTTTTGTCATCTCATTTTACAATATAACACAATTTTTTATTCGTTTTTGTGATGTGTTTTCTGTCAGTTTTAAGTTTTTAACTTGTTAAACTTTATATTTTCTGTTCTGGTAATTTCAGGTTTATAGTAATTTTACATAAAAAAAGAGTAAAACTGTAAAAATCATCCATGTGGTTTGTGGTTTTTAGCAAGTATCATCTCTATCTCAAACATTTGGCATTAATCATCCCTAAATCCATAAACTATCAACACTATTCATCCCTGAGCACTAACGTCGTTATCTTCTCCGTTATCTCTCATTCGTCAAGTGGCAACATTAGTCCATAAACCAAACGATCATTTGCAACGTTAGTCCTTTATATTAAGTTACTAACAGTCGTTTCTAATTAAATAAAAATTTGGTTTTCTTACGTAACTCGTCCGTAATCTTACGTTTTTGTTCGTTTTATATGTTTTTGTCCGCTTTTACGCTTTTACACGCTTTTGGTCAGTATTATAATGTTTTCGCTGGCCTGCTTTTAACACGTTTTTCGCTCATTTAACACGCTTTTCGCTTTTTTTACGCGCCACTTTTTACTTTCCGCTTTAACACGTTTTCATATGTTTTTATAGGTTTCCGGTTGTTTTCGTCCGTTTTAACATGTTTCCGGCCATTTTTCTTACATTTCATATGTTTTTTACGCTTTGTATGTTTTACACGCTGTATGTTTTACACGCCGCCGTTTATACGTTATCCCGCCTTCACACGCCTTTACAGCCCCTTCTTTACATGTTTCGTCCGCTTTTCTTTACGCTGGCGCTTTTTACGCTGCTGCTTTTTAAGTTTTTGTCCGTTTTAACATCTTTTCGTATGTTTTTACACGTTTTCGGCCGTTTTTATACGTTTTAACACGTTTCCGGCCATTTTTCTTACATTTTCGTCCATTTGAACACGCTGATCGCTTTTATCGCTGGCCCTGCTTTTAACATGTTTTCGCCCCGCTTCACACGTTTTCTTCGCTTTTCTTACGCTGCATGTTATTTTACGCTTTGTCCGTTTAACACGCTGTCTGCTTACACGCCACCGCTTTTATATGTTTTCGCCCGCTTTAGCACGCTTTCCCGTTTTCTTACATTTTCATCTATTTTTATGTTTTCGCCTGTTTTAACATGTTTTCGTCATATAACACGCTACCGCTTTTTTATATCGCTTTCATCCATTTTAACACGCTTTCGTCCATTTTATAGGTTTTCATCCGCTCTAACACGCTTTCATCCGCTTTACACGCTTTTGCCGCTTTTATACATCTTGACCGCTTAATATGCTGTCCATTTTCTTATGTTATCGTATGGTTTTTTACGTTTTCATCTATTTTAACACGTTTTCTTGTGTTTTTACATGTTTTCAGCCTTTTTTTTTCCGTTTTACCACGTTTTCGTCTGTTTCAACACATTTTTGTCGGCTTAACACGTGTTCGCCTTTTTCTTACGCTGTCGCTTTTTATGCTTTCGTCCGTTTTCACCTGTTTTTACACGTTTTTTGCTGTTTTTATACATCTTCGCCCTTATAATACGTTTTCGTCCGTTTTCACACGTTTTCTTACGTTTTTGTTTGTTTTTATACGTTTTCGTCCATTTTAGCACCTTTTTGTCTGTATAAAAACGGCCAAAAATCTGTAAGAACATACGAAAACGTGTTAAACGGACGTAAAAAAATAGATGAAAACGTAAGAAAAATGGATGAAAACGTGTTGAGACGGACGAAAACGTATAAAACAGACGAAAAGTGTCAAAAATACGAAAACGTTTTAAACCGGACGATAACGTTAAAAAACAGTTGAAGACGAACGAAAACATGTGAAAACGGACGAAAACGTTTTAAAACGGCGAAAACGTATTAAAATGGCCAAAAACGTGTAAAACAGGTGAAATCATTTTAAAACGGATGAAAACATAAAACTAACAAAAACGTAAGAAAAACGGACGAAAACGTGTTAAAACAGCCGGAAACGTGTTAAAACGGACAAAAATGTAAGAAAAATGGCCGGAAACGTGTTAAAACGGACGAAAACTTATAAAACAGTCGAAAACGTGTAAAAACAGACGAAAATGTGTTAAAACGGATGAAAACGTAAAAAAACTGAAGAAAACATAAGAAAAACGGACGAAAAATTGTGAAGACGGACGAAAACGTATAAAAACGTGTAAAAACAAACGAAAACGTGTTAAAACGGATGAAAACGTAAAAAAACGGCCGAAAACTTGTTAAAACATACAAAAACGTGTTAAAACGGACGAAAACGTGAGCAAAATGGACGAAAACGTGTTAAAACGGACAAAAACGTATAATAACAGCCGAAAACGTGTAAAATGTAAGAAAAACGGACGAAAACGTATAAAAACGAACAAAAACGTAAGCATACGGATGAGTTACGTAAGAAAACCAAATTTTTATTTAATTAGAAACGACTGTTAATATAAAGGACTAACGTTGCAAGCGATCGTTTGGTTAATGGACTAACGTTGCCATTTGACGAGTGAGAGCTAACGGAGAAGATAACGACGTTAATGCTTAGGGATGATTAGTGCCGATAGTTTATGGACTTAAGGATGATTAATGCCAAAGGTTTGAGATATGGATGATATTTGCTAAAATCCACAAACTACATGGATGAATTTTTGCAGTTTACTCTAAAAAAAATTATAAAAATAAAAGTAAAAAATAAAAAAATCGCAAAAAAGGAGGTATCATTTGTAAAAAAATGAGGTTTGTATAACCTACCCTATCTATCTATACTACATATAAAGAGTATATGGTCAAACTTTGAAAAAATCTTGAAAGTCAAATGTGAGATAAATTCATAGTGTAATTAATGCTCTTATTAAAACACCTAATTACTTAAAATTACAATAATTTATTCACATTGCACAATCAATTAAAAGCATTGTTGGGAATTCTACAAAGTATGAATTATGCTGACGTCACTGAAGGAATCTGGAAGTGCCGGATTCTACTGAAGATGTAATTCTGCTGAAGTAGTATAGTGCGTAGTTTGTTTATGCGGAGATAGTTATTCCGCGTATTCTATAGTTAGTTAGGATATGCATGAGCTTTATTAGGAAGTTATAATGTATATCTTATTTAGTTTTATGTTTATACGCTTCTTGGGAAACGTTAGGTTCCTTGTCTATAAAAGCAACACAATAGTACGAAGTTATGTACTATGATTGAAAAAAGTTTTAGTGATATAAAACGATCCATAGAGCATCAAAGAAGTTCTTAGTTATTTGTGTTATTACTTGTGTTTAATTTCCGCTACAGAATACAAGTAGTAGAGATTTTCTATTAGTTTGTTTGTGATTACATAAGCAATACTAACGATCTACGAGTGCTCAAGATCTATCAAGGTCTTTGTTTCAACAGTGGTATCGTGAGCCTCTGAGAGTCTCTACTATACTAAGAACAATCTTTTCTTTGCACCCTTACAACCAAAACAATATTCACCATGCCTGGATCAGATGATGGTATTGAAGTCACCTACAACCAAAACAACACATCTCTGGCACAACTCAGTCTCTCCAACAACAATGCTAAGTTCCCGTATCTAAAGAAGGAAGAGTATGATTTGTGGGCAATGAAAATGCAGAACCGATCTCCAACATTGATTGGAATCTCTGGGAAATTGTGAAGAAGGGGAACAGTTTGAAGAGGCATGTCACGATTCTCGATGGTAAGTTACCATTGTTCCTCCCAAATCTGGCTGATGAGATATGGCGTTCGAGAGAAAACAAAGTTCGAACTATTCTCCTACAAGCTATACCGGAGGATCACTTGGGAGATTTTCACTACATGCAGGATGCAAAGGACATATGGATGGCTGTCAAGGCTCGGTTTGGTGGAAACGAGGAGTCAAGGAGAATGAGGAAATCGATGCTGAAACAACAGTTTCAAGAATTCCAAATCTCTGAAGAGGAAGGTATCCACAAGGGTTATGATAGGTTTCATAAGATATTAAGTCAATTGAATCAGCTGAAGGCAAAGCTAGATAATGATGATTGCAATTCCAAGTTCTTGCGATCATTACCTTCATCATGGTTGCAAGTAAGCATT
The DNA here is from genome assembly GCA_910596185.1 of Chrysanthemum makinoi. Taxonomy (NCBI): domain Eukaryota; kingdom Viridiplantae; phylum Streptophyta; class Magnoliopsida; order Asterales; family Asteraceae; genus Chrysanthemum; species Chrysanthemum makinoi. The sequence goes on along the minus strand of OU343216.1, from coordinate 69,595,685 downwards.
GCCCTCAAGGCTAAAAGTGGCTAGATATGCTCACTTTTGATGAACTATACAACAGACTGAAATCTCTTGAGCCTGATGTAAGAAGTCCTTTTCGTTCATCCACTCCTAGTCACACAACTTTTGTTGGGGCCTCCTCCAATAAGATGACCTATGCTCCTAGTCCAACTTACTCATCATCATCATCTTACACTACCACTCCATCAAGTTCTCAACCTAAGTCTAGTGGTGTGTTGGAAGATGTACTTCAGTCTTTTGTTGCTGATTATGACACTTTCGTGACAAAGAACTAGCCTGAGGATTTCTAGGTGGATCCACTTGATATGGAAGAGATGAATTTGAAGTGGTAGGTGGCTATGCTTTCTATGGACATCAAGAGATTTGAGCGTAAGTCTGGGAGAAAGTTTGGTTTCCAGGGAAGAGATCCAGCTAGATTTGACAGAAAGAAAGTCAAGTGCTATACTTGTAATCAGATGGGTCACTTCTCTAGAGAATGCAAGGATAGGAAGACTGGAGATGAAGTATGATATTCGTCCTATCAGCAGATTCAAAAGGAAGCTGGAACTTCGAAGCCTGGATCCACAGCTCTTGTTACCATGGATGACCATATCGACTGGAAGGAGCATGTGAATGATGCAGATCATGGTGCTGAGAATATTGGATTGCTGGCAAGCTGTACTTCAGAGGATAGGCATGATCAAGTTGCCTTGATGGGCATCTCTCAGGTACATAACTGTGTTTTTGGTTGTAGTGAAAGATACAATGAACTTAAAGAAGCCTATGATGAATTGAAACCTAAATATAATGCATGCTATGTCGATGTTGAGGCTTATAAACACGCTTTAAAAACATTAGAAAGACAAAAAGTTTGGTTTCAGAAGAATCAATTGGCTTATGATGAAAAGATAAGAGTGTTAGAAAGTGCTCTAGAATGTACTAAAATTGATTTGAAAAGAACTGAGAAAGAAAAAGCAGATGTAATTTCAGAAAATCTAGTGTTAAAAGAGAAACTAGATGAGGAAATAGCTAGACATAAACAATGGTTAATATCAGGTAACAATCTAGCTAGAGAGATCTATAGTAGTCAGTCTGAGACCTCTGCAATAGGTTTAGGGTTTAAAAAGTATGTAGGTTTAGAAGCTAGGCATGATGGGCGTAAAACTACACAAGCAGGTTTAGCTAATTATGTCAAAGAAGGTGAATTACATGTTGTACCTGGACCTATTAGAGGAGAACATATGCCTATTGACCTGTCCATCACAGTTGACTTTGATGGATCACACCATCTTTATGGCAAAAAGTCAAAAGATTTGCCAAACCATGATTCTTCATCTAATGACTTTGTCTCTTGTTCTGACAGTGACAAATCTTTTGATCAAGGGTCTACTTCTTATGCCAGTTGTGATTCAAGTGATAAGTCAGACCTTCCCAGGACCTCACCCAAGCCTACACCCAAGACTCCCTACAAGCCTTTTAGAGTTGCTGCTGAGGAATCAACTTCCAAGACAGTTTCCTCTGAAGACTTGTCTTTTAATTCTTTGCATAATAATACTGTTAAAAACAATTCCTTTAATGTTTCTGGTTTGATTGCTTTTACATGTAATAGAACATCTTTCCATTTGAATAAATCTTCTAAAAAGAAGACATGTTTTGTTTGTGGAAGCAAATTTCATTTGATTAAGGATTGTGATTTTTATGAGCAAAGAATGGGTGTATGTGCTAATCAGCAGAAATCCAGACCAATGTGGAAAAATGTCAATGAAATACCATCTTTTGTTCCACACAATTATGCTAATAAAACTTCTCCATTTGCTTGGAGAAAACCTGTTGCAAGACCATATGTGAAACCTACTAGTTCCTATTTTCAAAATGGTTATTGGCCTGGATGTGTTGACTCAATGTATAAGGGACAGGGATATTGGAATATTGCTGTGAAGCCCTCAGCAGGTTGTTCTTGGACACAAAAGGGACCTAAATTTCATTAGAAACCCAAGAACAATGGTGGATCTTATACATCTGCATGGCTTAAATCTTATGATCCACAAGGCAGGCTCAAGTCAGTCATGACTTGAGCCTCCATAGTGTACTAATATTTTGTATATTTTTTGTTGTTGTTGAAGGATCATCCTCTTAAGCATAAGGAAGTTGGTATTGTTGATAGTGGTTGTTCCAGAAGCATGTCAGGAAACAGAGATATGATGCATAATTTCGTACCCATTGAAGGAGGAGGCTATGTGACTTTTTGTGGAAGTGATGGTAGAATCACTGGGAAAGGCACCATCAAAACACCTTTACTGGATTTTGAGAATGTGTACTATCTAAGGGAACTGCAACACTTCAATTTGTTCTCAGTCTCACAAATTTGTGACACCAAGAACAAAGTATTCTTCTCTGAGGATGAATGTCTTGTGCTGTCTAAAGACTTCAAACTACCAGAAGATTCATCAATTCTGCTAAGAGTTCCTAGAAATCACAATCTATACACATTTAACTTAAATGATGTTCAACTAGAAGGTGACCTTACTTGTTTGGTGGCTAAAGCATCCCTAGATGAGTCTACAAAATGGCATAGAAGGATGGCTCATGTAAACTTCAAGACCATAAACAAGCTATCTAAACTGGGTCTTGTTGAAGGACTTCCTTCTAAAGTTTTCACCAATGAACATAATTGTGTTGCCTGCAACAAAGGAAAGCAGCACAGAGCCTCTTACAAAGCCATTACTGCTGTGAGCATCATCTCAGAACCTCTTCAGTTGCTTCATATGGATCTTTTTAGTCCAACCCAAGTGAGAAGCATTGATCATAAGTACTTTTGTCTTGTAGTCACTGACGACTATAGCAGGTTTTGTTGGGTATTCTTTCTGAGGACTAAAGATGAAACATCTCAAGTGTTGAAAGAGTTCATTACCCTTGTTGAAAACCAGTTGAACAAAAAGGTTAAAGGTATTCGGTGTGATAATGGGGCAAAGTTCAAGAATGCTGTTTTAATAGAACTCTGTAAGTCTAAAGGTATAAAAATGGACTATAGCACTCCAAGAACCCCATAACAAAATGGGGTAGCTGAAAGAAAGAATAGGACCTTAATAGAGGCAGCAAGATCCATGCTTGCAGACTCTAAATTACCTACCATGTTTTGGACTGAAGCAGTTAGCACAGCTTGTTATGTACTGAACAGGGTATCCATTACTAGACCTCATTTCAAGACACCTTATGAACTTCTAACTGGGAAAGTTCCTGCTATTCACTACTTCAAACCTTTTGGATGTCAAGTGACTATTTTGAATACAAGTGATCCACTGGGTAAATTTGATGAGAAAGCTGATGAGGGGTACATTGTGGGTTATTCAGCTCATAGTAAGACATATAGGGTATACAATTTGAATTCTAAGAAGATTGAGGAGACTTTGAACCTGAGGTTTCTAGAAGATAAGCCTAATGTTCAAGGACAAGGTCATGTTTGGTCTTTTGATCTTGATTACTTAACTGATTACTTGGGTTATTCTAGACATGTTGCTAACCAAAATGCAGGTACCATGGATGCTGACTCTGATAGTGAGTTTGAGGATGATGAACATCCTATTATTGTACCTTCTTTCTCCCCTAACCATTTTGCAGGTGATACTTCTAAAGCTACTTCTGCTGAGAGTGAAGATGAATCCCACTATGCAGAGGACCTTGCTAGGCTTAAGAAACAAGAGTATGCAGCTAATCTTGAAGCTGAGAAGCTTGATGGAGAGGTTACAAGAGAAGCAGTCAGTGGAAACCATGATTCTGCTGACAATGATCCTGTTTCTCTTAACATCACAAAATCTGCTGATAGCCGTACATTTCTACTCCCATTTCTACAAGAGTGTCCACAGACTTTGGAGAACCATATACACGCTTTCCAAGTCCTTCAGATCTTGGAAATCATCAACCCAAAGCTGGCATCTTCACCTCACCTTCCTATGACAGTAACTTTGAGCCTACTGTGACTAATCTTGATACATCTATTGAAGTCAACCCCACTGCTACAAAAAGGATCAACATTACTCATCCTCAATCTAATGTTATTGGTGATCCTTTAGCACCTGTTAGAACTAGAAGGACTGTGACAAGTTCTAAATATGGTCAGGTTGCTTTTCTTTCCTATGTCTTACACCAGCAAAGGGACAATCACACAGACTTTAAGCACTGTCTGTTTGCTTGTTTTCTTTCTCAAGTGGAACCAACCAGTGTTACTCAAGCTCTTGAAGATTCAAGTTGGCTTGAAGCAATGCAATAAGAGATGCAACAATTCAAAAATCAGCAAGTTTGGATTTTGGTACCACTACCTGATGGTAAGTATGCGATTAGGACAAAATGGATTTTGAAAAATAAGAGAGATGCAAGGGGTGTTGTGATTAAAAACAAAGCAAGATTAGTGGCTCAGGGGTACAGGCAAGAGGAAGGAATTAATTATGATGAAGTGTTTGCACCTGTTGCTAGAGTTGAGGCCATTCGCATTTTATTGGCCTATGCATCTTACATGGGATTCATGGTATATCAAATGGATGTCAAAGGTGCTTTTCTGTATGGTGAAATAGAAGAGGAGGTGTATGTCATTCAACCCAAAGGATTTGAAGACCCAGATCATCCTAATCATGTTTACAAGGTTGTCAAAGCTCTCTATGGACTACATCAGGCACCAAGAGCATGGTATGCTAGGCTTTCATCATTTCTGCTGAAGCATGGTTATAGAAGAGGTGCCATTGACAAAACACTTTTCCTAAAGAAGAACTCCACAGACATCATACTTGTACAAGTTTATGTGGATGACATTATATTTGGCTCCACTAAAGAAGCTTGGTGCAGAGTTTGAGGAGCGATGAAGGGAGAGTTTCAGATGAGTGCTATGGGAGAGCTTACTTTCTTTTTGGGTCTCCAAGTTCAGCAGAAACCTGATGGTATTTTTATTAGTCAGGATAAATATGTGAGGGACATATTGAAGAAGTTTGATATGGAGAATGTCAGAACTGCCACTACACCTTATGAAGCTCCTAAACCAAAGAACAATCTTGAACCAGATCCTGCTATAAATGTTCATCTATACAGATCTATGATAGGTTCATTGATGTATTTGACAGCTTCTAGGCCTGACATTACTTTTGCTGTAAGTGCTTGTTCTTGACATCAAGTCACTCCACTTACTTCCCATCTCAATGCAGTCAAGAAGATCTTTAAGTACCTTAAAGGCCAACCTCATTTAGGTCTTTGGTATCCAAAAGAGTCTCCTTTTAAGTTGGAAGCTTATAGTGATAGTGATTATGCTGGTGCAAATCTGGATAGGAGATCCACAACTGGAGGTTGCCAATTCCTTGGAAGAAGATTGATTTCTTGGCAATGCAAGAAACAAACTATTGTTGCTACCTCATCTACTGAAGCAGAGTATGTTGCTGCTGCAAATTGTTGTGGTCAGGTACTATGGATACAAAATCAATTATTGGATTATGGGTTTAACTTCATGAACACAACAATTTTTATTGATAATCAAAGTACCATATGCATTGTTAAAAATCCAGTTTTTCACAGTAGAACTAAGCATATTGAAATCAGACACCACTTTATAAGAGATGCATATGAAAAACATTTGATAAAAATGGTTAAGATTCACACCGATGATAATGTGGCAGATTTATTAACTAAGGCTTTTGATGGACCAAGGTTTCAACACCTAGTGGTCAATATTGGAATGCTTAACCCTTAACTGCAAAGTTTAAGGGGAGGCATAGGCCTCAGGGGAGGCAAATGCCTCAGGGGAGGATTCATGTGTAAACTTTGTAAATTATTGTGTATATTTGCTAACACTAACCAATTAATGTTCTTTTAGTTTGTCTTGGTTTGGTTTGTGTGTTTTTCTGTGTATGCTTTGCAGAATGCTTATATAAGTTGAAGTTCATCAAGTTAGTTTAATTGAGAATATGGTCATGTATGCTAGAAGATTGTTTCTACTGAAGAGAAGTACTGAAGTAATCTAATTGTTTCTACTGAAGGGAACTACTGAAGTTCAATTGTTCATTCATTCATTCAAGAAACAGTTTACAGCTTACAGCTTACAATCAACTTCAGATGAAAATACAAGACCATGTTTATACAAGATCTACTAAACCTATACTAGCTCCTATAATCTACTAGCTCATATCATCTATTCCAAACGTTGGATATGCATGACCAGTACGACGAACAAGCTAAGGATCAAAATGGGAAGGATGGATTGATGAAAACGAAGATGATGAAGATGAATACAATAGATGGATGTATGATATGAGAATCTTCAGTTGATCCATCTACTCGTTCCACCATAAAGCAATCACTCCATCTTCCTTTTGCCCTTTCCCTTACCGATATGAGATGAAGTACCAAAACCTGGTGCAGGGAGACCAAGAACCACCTCTCTGTTCTTTGGGAGTGGTGGATTTCTGGCACGTGGCCTTGGTTGAGGTTGGGATGGTGAAGGTTGTGCTTTCTCAGCTTCCTCTCTCACCAATCTATTGAAGATTGGCTCGAGGCTCGAGGCGCTCGGTAGAATCATCTGAACCTCTTGATGACTCACTTGGATCCACCACATTATCATCTTCTGATGACGGAAGGAATGGGGACTTTCTAGATTTTGGTTCTTGTGGAGGAAGGTACAGACGCCATGGGTTAGAATCATCACTTAATGATGATGCTGATGATGAGGAGGAGGAGGTTGTTAGATCAATGAATTCTGGTTGATTCCACATTGGTTATTATTATTGATTGAGGAGTTTTTGGTGAAATTAGGGTTTGTGAAGATAATTGGGGGAAATTGATGTGAGTTAAGTGTGCATTGGGATTGTTTTATAGACGGAGTCAAGCCTTAATGTAATTAAATGCGAGTTGGGTGGCACAGTAATACTCAAGATATTTACTGAAGATATCTTTTAACTTGAGTTAATTCTGCTGATTGACCTCCTTCAGCAGATTGACCATACTTTCTACTGAAGTGTTAATTTAAACTTGGTAAGAGTTGCTTTACACGTAAGATATGGTCAACAACTTGTTCCGATAATTATGACCATAAATTGGGTAACTTCTACTAATACCTTCTTCGCATATCTTCGCCTAAAATTAATTGATTCCCTCTTCACTCGATTTTAAAACTCTTCAATTGCATGAATCATAACTCTAAATCACAGTGTCTCACATGGCTCTTCAATTTAAGAAAGACCATAACAAAGTTGCCTATCTGGGAAAAGCTAAGGGTCATGAGTTATATGAACCAATGGTGGAGTTCTTGAAGAGATCCAAGATTCATTATGCTTTAACGCACTCTCCTAATGTGATATATGAATCGTTGGTTAAACAATTTTGGGCATCTTCTACAAAACGAAGTGACACAGAGATAGTTGCTATGGTGGATGGAACAGAGTATGTTGTGACTGAGGAGTTGATAAGAAGACAGCTTTGTTTGGACGATGTTGATGGGGTTTATCACTCCAATTCCGTGGTGATACTTGCTAGGCTAAGAGCTTTTAGATACCAGAGTACGAGGACAGATATATGGTTCAAGAATTAGCTTTGTCCTATGTGGAGGTTTTTGGTACACACATTGCTTCAGTGCATAAGCAATAAAGCAGGAGGATGGGATCAATTTTCTACTCAATTGGGGTTAACTTATAATTTTTCTAAGTTTATTTTTGATAATATGGTTGAAAATATACAAAGGAAAAAGCAAAAGTTTTTAATGTACCCTAGGTTTTTTCAAATAATCTTAGACATTTCAACCCAAGTCCAAGCTTTTTATCCCATAGGAGCTTTAACTGCTAAACTTTTTGCTTCAATGAAAACTCACTATGAGGGGGAACATCATCCTTTGCTAGCAGCTATGTTGCCTCAAGGCAATGAGGCTGCTGATGAGGGTAATGTTGTTGGTGATTGTAACACCCCCATATTTGGTTTAGCGGAAGCATACGTGTTATCTGGGAGCGTTACGGAATTGGTAAATCACAACACAAGTAATAAAGAACGGAATACATACTCCGTTTGATTTCATAGAATGGTTTTTAAAACATTATCTTTCAACATTGTTTAGATAAAATGGGCACAACCCATAAGTTCAGTGGTCCCAATTTGAAAACATCGTTTATGTGTAAAACACTTTTTTAGGAATCACTACGACCATTTACCACCTCTTGCCTTGCATCCATGATCACAAATAAACACCTGAGAAAATATGCTAAAAAGGTCAGCTAAAAGCTGGTGAGTTCATAGGTTTAGATTAAAATAGTAAGTTTGGACCATAAGCAAGACATATAGTCATTATCAAGAATATAATGATATATGGATGAAAGTCTATTACGTTAGCTCTAAGTTCATGCAACTGATACTACGACAGTTTCTGTATGCTAAGAGATGTCATACAATATAGGGGTCCATAGCAAGTGTTTTGTCCCTCAACACTTGATTTCGACATGGTATACGTTTCGCCTTAGCCTAAGCATGGCCAACCGAACGGAGGAGTCACCCTCAATAGATCTATTTATAACATTCGCGTTTCCCAATGGGGAATTGACGGTTCATGAAAAAGGGCATTCTCAAGGGACATAAGGGCTTAGGCTACACCACGTAATAGTAAACATGTAATAGTTTTGGTCCATAAAACGGTTTGCATATTTCTCACCCCAAAATGTATAAAACAGTTTATCAAGTAAAAGAGGGGCTATAAAAACTCACCTTAGCAAATGTGCAATCCAAAAGTGGGATTTAGTGATTGTTGTGAAGCGGCACCGAGACGCGACCTAGATAAGGAGGGCAATGCTTTAGTTTATTATTTTAAGTATCGCTTACTTAAAATGGTTCAATCTATATTGTTTCATAATTGTATTAAAATCAAAGTTTTGTTTTGTAAAAATGATAAAAATGTTTTACTAGTAAGTATATGAATGTATATATACTTTTCACGTTGGCACTATTGCAATATTATAATCCAAGAGTTGGGTTGAAAACATTTACGTTATTCTTTTAGTAAGTATCAAATGTGTATCTACTTATTTAAGTTGACACATGATAGTAGTATCGAAATCAATATTTGCTAATTATATTTAGAAAATATGTAAGTTAAATTTGAAGACTATAGAGTTGATTAAATGATAAAATGACTTGATGGTCTCTATTTATTTATCAATATTTGTTTGTAACATTTACGTCTACTAGTTTACTTGTCCTAACTATGCCTTTTGAACATATCGACGGACATCTCGTTGTACAAATTTTATTATGTACCTTACATGGTTAGTTATGTGTTTCACGTAAATGAAGCTTTACACCTGTCTAATTGCATTGAGACTTTTATAAACTTGACATCATGACGATGTGCCACGAGATGGAGGAAAAGAATAGACGGAAACGGGTTAGCTTTTACTTGGACTTCCAGTTACACATTATACGTTTTATTTTGTGAGGTAGTTAGATCATCCAATGAACACCTCGAGCCGTCATGGGCTGCGGCCCGGGGTCGTTAGTGACAAGGTACCGAATATGGGCCGAGGCCCATAAAATAGACAAACTCTTTTGTAACATAGGCAATAAGTTGGGATGTGGCCCAGAACCTGATGTCAAGATACTAATCAACATTCTGGTAACACATTGCTTGCGCCAAACTTGTTGAGGAGGAGACCAAACGTAGGAGGGAACTGACATAACAAGTGTCCATAACGCCTCGAATAATGCTCAAGGCCAACATGTTATTGAAAGTTAGAGTAAAAATGTGGTGAAATCTTGTGCTAGTCGAGTGCTACTCAACCCGATTTCACCTCGACAACCTATAATACTAATTCGGATCGTGACAAATTATAGGTTAATCATATTTATTTTGGCAAATTGTATTCTCGACTTGGCTTTTCCCCCAGGCACACACAACAGATTTAACACAAAACTCATAGTCGAAGCCCGAGACACAGGGTACTTATGGTAACGAAGTCGGTTTCTCAAGCTAACACGAGGTCATGACTTAGTGTGGGTTTCTTTAACGTACGACTCTTATCGACATAATGAATAACACGGAGGTCGACTGAAAAGGATCACTAGCATCGAAATGGGTTTCTAGTCGAGTCAAACAACCACTTGACACAAACAAATAACAATTTAGATTGGCCGCATTTCTTAAACATGAGTTTATACAAATTATCAAGACTCAATACCTTATTTTCAGATTTGACGTGAATGACCACAAGGACTAATTTATTACAAGTTCCATGACTCAAACTCAAGGATTACTAAAATGAAGTTTTTCCGTCAAAATATAACGACACACTAAGCGGACTAACGTTTAGGTGATGATCTTAAGCAGGAACAAAGTTTTGGCTATGTTTACCCCTTCACAGCCTTTACTTCGACAAGGGCAAGTGACCAAATCAATTTCCAACACCCAATTTATTTACCAAAGATTACAAGTTACCAAGAATTTCTCACTACTTCGAGTACTACACCAAGGCATCGTGATTAACATAAGTTTCCAGACTCAATCCTATTATCACTTGTAGATTTATAAAACTTGGCTTTTCCAAACATTTGGTTTCATATTCTCGACAGAAAAACCATCACCACACCCAAATGACATATTATTTTCGTCATGAAGAAATTAAAAGAATTAAACACGGCAAGACTTATATTAACAAAATATGAACATCATGAGTGTCGACTGGTAAGTCCCACGAGTAGAAATGTGGGTTCACAGTCGAGCCGAACAATTTAGCACTAAGGATAACGACAAGTACACAACCGATTGCCACAAGGTAACTTGTTACAAGATACTCGACTTAACACTACTTACGCAAGTTTGTTGAAACCAAGTGTCACGTCCAACATCCGATTTCCAGATTCAATACAATGTTTACTAGTAGACTTTACCAATTCTTAACTTTCAAAATCTTTGGTTCATACTTTTCGACCGAAACAATTCCAACCAAGACAACCATACTTTCATAACAACATCGACAACTCTTGATTAAACAAGTCATGAATTTTTACAAAGTAGAGTTAAGACAAAGGCTTACAATTAGGGCATGATGACGATGAAGTCGAAGCCAACCCGAGCACCTATCTCCACCAAAATCCCAGTCGGTCTAAATCAAAACCCCAGTAAGATCCTTTAATATTCTTAAACTTCTATCTATCGTGGTGAGATTGGAGGTGTGATACCTCTTGGGGTTGTCTCGACGGGAATAAAAGAGGAGAACCCAAGTAATTTTCGATTCACTCTCTCCTCTTGGGTATTTGGATTGAAGCCAAATTTAGTTACCTTCCAAATCCTAGCATATCTTGGACCTAGGCTCAAGGTAGATACAATGGAAGATATGTTTTTCTTGGATGATTTTATCTTGCTTCTTCTTGGCTTATTCGAATCATAACCGGCGCATCAAAGAGGAGATTTGAAGGACAAAAACTTACTTGGTTTTGGGTAAGATAGAGAAAGATATGATGGGATAACATGTTGGGTTTTCCCTCTTTGGAAGATTCGATCTAGGTGAGCGCAGGTCTAGAGATAGAGGGAGGTTGAAGATGAAGATTTGCTATCTTCATTTCTCTGTCTTTGTACTTGTCGTGTGTGGGGAAAGAGGACAAAGAGTGCATCTCTCAAAGCTTATTTAATGTTTTTACTTATATCAAATGTGTAAGTATATAGGTATTATACTCATTGTGTTATTTGTGAATATGTATGTATAAGTTTTACACTTATGATTTATTTGTGTACATGTATGTACTGGTGTTACACTTATATTTTAGTTGGGTTTGAGTATTATATAAGTTTTATGATAGTGTGTTAAATATTTTGTGTCTCGTGATATTAAATTGTGACCGAAGTATCATTGTTTGATAACTTTGATAACGTAGTATCTCAGTGTTACGTGTCGAATTATTTTTATTTTTTGTAATATTCCATATCACAGACTTTTGTCTTTTGTTTTAGCAAGCCCTTATCATAGTGTCGGTACGCGTGCAGTGTCGGTCACTGAAGTAAACGAGATAACCTCTCGTCTTACAATTTAATCATAAGAAAAAATGAAATGAAATATTCATAAAATGATATTAATGCAAAAGCGGTGAAATTATTTACTGTATGCGAGTTAACTACTCAAATGATCAGGCAAAGCTTATGCATGCTTAATGACTTATGCTTAGCAATAATAAATTACAAATTATCGGTTAAATTTTTGGTGAAAATTTACCGTGTGTCACATCCTCCCCGCCTTAGAAGGGAAAACCGTCCTCGGTTTTCCGTTAGAATTATTTACTGAAGTAGAGAAAAGGTGTGGGTATTTACGCTCGAATTGGTCTTTATGTTCCAATGTGCATTTCGGACCTCCTTGAGACTTCCAAGGAGTTTTTACGATAGGAATGCGGCTTTGTTTAAGCCGTTTGATTTCTTGACTCAGTATTTCGTTCAGGTTCCTTGACAAAATTTAAGCCTTTTTGTCGATTTTTGGATTTCTTTCATTGAAATGGCGGGAGTTTCGTCGGAAAGGCAATTGTTAGAGTTTCATATGTGAAACACGTTATGCAAGGAGTTGAGTTCTTGTGGAAATTTCGGGTTGGTAGGCTACCGGCCTGATTCTCGTGAAAATTTTGACGGATCTAAAGTAACGAGGATTTAGCTTTCTATATTTCCCAGGACGGATTACGCCTTCCTATGGCGTTTCAAATTCCTAGTATGAAGGGTGGTTCTCCGAGTTGTTCGCACCAGACTACTTGTGCACTACGTTTAGTCCTGATGGTAATTCGAGTTGGTAACTACCAGCTCGATCTTGGAGAGGATTTGATTAATCTTACGAATTTAGGTTTTTCCCCTTTTTGCGTCCCGTTGGGTTGGGTTACGTTTTCCGGAGACGGAACTTCAATCTAACTTTCTTGCCGACTTGAACCTTAAGTGACCTTTAGCCCTATATTTATTGGCTTTGCTAATCAGATCTGTTTGCATTCAGTCTTTGGTCTGCACACTACTATCAATGGTTCTTGATAGCCGCATGGAACCACTGGATTGGTTCTTTGCCGCTCTCTATTCTAAACACGATTGATTTGCGCTTGTGACCATACAGTGCCTTATGAGGTGGCATGTTGTTGTAAGTGAATTCGATTGAGGCAACTTGCCTACCCCATTCACCTTTCGAAACACATTATTCGTGCTTGAAGTATAACTTCTATAGCTTGAATGGTCCTTCCATTCAGTCTAGTAGTCGAAAGATGGCAAATGGTACTCATTTCTCATTGAATTTCTTAGAATTTTGGGAGTGGTCCTCGAAGGTTTAAGGTGAATGGCTGTCGCTATTTGGAATGAAGAGGATTGAAGAGCTATGACTTGTAGTGCTTTGCTTCGAGCAATCCATGCGAGTTTGTCCATGTTGTCATTCTCTCCGTTTGGTGGAGATAGATGGACTTGGTGAGATGACCCTTTAGTATCAAATTAAAGTCAAAATCGATAGGGTTCTTTGGTGACTTGGTACTAGAGTCCATTGTTAAGCATTCCCATTTCTATCTGGAATTTTTGGTTTGTACCGGTTGGTTTGACGGTTCCTGGTTGTTTTGAATTCTTCCTTTCAAACATGCTAAGTATGATTTGGCACATGTCAAATATTAACCTTCGTGTTCGATACTCATAATAGCTCTATGGATCAAGGTGCATCTTTTCCGGACACTAAATGAGCATAACTCCTGGCCTTAATGAGGTTCCCACCTAATGAGATTACAAACCCTTTCATGACGTGGGTTTCAACGTTGGTTCTTGGAAATAAGGTTTCCTTCGTCTTTTACAAGTTCCATCTCGCCTTCAGTTTTGTCGTAAGAGTTTCATGTCGTAGGTTCCTCCGTGAAGTGATACCACTTGAAGTGTTCTGGCTTTAAAAGGGTTTTTTTGTTAGGCGGGCTTGAAGTATATGTGATTATGACAGTTTTGCCTTTGTGAATACGAATGATGTAATTGAACTCACGTTGCGACTACAATTGTTGGCGTCGCCACATGGTCAACTCCCCTTTTGTTCCCGTACACTCCGTAGGACATGGTGGTCGGTGTACATTGTACTCCCTTGATGTAGTAAGGATAGCATTTCTAGTTTTTCCTAGTGTGATCATGTTAGGTTCCGATTCTAATTTGTGCACTGCGTGGTGTTTCTCATGGGTCCTTGGGTATTGAGTATTCTATACCATTTTTTCCTTTTTGGATCAGGATAGCTTTCAGCTCTGGTGTAAAGCGTCTTCCTTAAACGGTAGAGTCTCTGTCATACTCAAGTATGTCTAAAACAGGTGCACCACATGATTTTTCCTTGCGTCATGTATGTGGAAGTTCTTTGGGTTGACCTATGGTATATGACGATCTTTGCTCAAGTATGGATGGTAGGGTAATAATTATGGATATGCATATCTGAGGTGCCGTTTCGGTTCCTACGTCCTACATGGTGCTAAGTCATTGTCGAAGGTTCAAATGTTCCACATTCATTTCCTTAGTAGAAGATTTCTTCTCTTAGGTGGTACAGTGTATGGCATTTTAAGGTGGGGTGTCGACGTGAGGTAAGAACACGAACTTTTCTATTTCGTGATAGTGAGTTAAGCACTTCCTTTAACATGACCGGGTAAGAATTTCAAGAATTTAACCATGTCCGTGTACGTTACCCCTCCCGAATTATACATAGGTGATCAGGCTATGTATAATTGGGGACCGGTGACGTGTTGTTCGGTATAATCTAAATCTTGGTGTACTTTTTCTTTGGTCCGCAGAAATGTTGTAAGAGTTCAAGTGCGAAGTTTTGGTGTGATGGTTTATAAGATTTGCTAGGCCGGCCAATTCTGTCAACATGGCCTATAGCTCGTTTGACCAAGATGTGTGAAACAATGGCGACTTGGTTAAGGATGGAGCGTTGAATCCGTGATTTTGGCGAAGTAATAGTTTGAGTTGGTCTTATCGGTATTGATAATAATACCTTCGAAATTTTTGGAATGTGGATTTTCTAAAACATCTCGTTGGGTGATACTAATTTGACAGAGAGATTAGTCAAACACCCAAGATGACTTTCTCTTATCTTCAGGGAATTCTTTTCATTGTGACAAGATAGTTGATATCCTCAATGTTTTGGTGAAAGTGGTCATGGAGAGGACATGTATTAAGACAACACGATAAGAACAATTGATACATTGTAAGGAAAGGCTTAGTTCATTAGGGTTACATAAGGAAATGCTTAAAGTAGATTCTCAATATTACGACTTGGAAGTTTAAACTAAGCTTTATTTCAACCAGCATCTCTAGCTAACTTAGTTTCTTCCATGGTGTCCGTTGGGAGCTTGAACAATTCTTCACACTTTCTTCAGGAAATTGTTTTGACGGTTCTTTGCCTTCACTCTTACCCTCCCTATTTGGGCACATGCTTTTGATGTGGTCTTTCTTTCCACATTCATGACATGTCATTGTTTCCCTATAGAGTTGTTTACAGTCTTCTATCTCATGCCCAATTCTTTTACAAATCCCACAAGGTATAGGGCATTTTCCATAGTGGTAATATGGGCATATATTACACTTGGGTTTTGTCCCGGCATACCTTACTTCTCGCTTGTTTTTAGTAGTCCTAACCTCAGCCGTCCATTGACGTTTGCTTGATTGTTGCATTTGATCTTTCTCTCCATCATATTCCCAGTTCCTCTTGCTACCACAGTACTCCATTGCTTTGCCTTGAGGCAGTGACTTTGTCAATCCAGGAGTCGCACCAGTAGCTTCTTGAGTGACATGGGCGAATGCAACAACGTTCTTCGAGTTTCGGGAGGACATCCCGAGTATGCTTCGAGTCTCTTTTCCTCAGTCCTATTATGTTAGGACATAGTTGGGCTAGTTCAGCAGCGATTGGTGTACCCCTCGAGGTCATTTCCTATCATGGTTAGTCCACAGAGCTCTCTTTCCATCATTCGCAGTTCATTTCTTGAGCAGTATTCTGCAATCATCATTTTCTTCAGGGTGTCCCACTGAAGTGACTAAGCGGTGTCTATTCCCACTAATCGGACATAAATGTCCCACCATGTGAGGGCTTGGTGTCGAAAGGTGCAAGTAGCATACTTGACCTTACAATTGTCCGCGCGACTCTGTTCGCGGAAAATTGTCTCTATCCTTTCTAGCCATTTTGCCAAACTTCTAGCTCCTTCAGTCCCCTCAAATGCTGGTGGTGTACAGTTTCTGAATTCTTGGTAAGAGAAATTTCGTGTTGTAAGCGTCTTACCAACAATTTCTTCTCTGTTCCCCTGGATAAGGTTGTTGATTTTGTGATTGGTTTGGTAGTTAGCAATTCTTGCAGCGACTCGTTCGCTAACACATTTCTCAATGGTGGTTGTGTTCATGTTCTGCTTTACTGGAAACATTTTCCTCCAACCACAAGAAATGACAACAATGAGTTTTCTATGAGTGTGAGGACCATGGTGGAAATAGAGTTACAATGTATATTACTTCTCAATCAAGTAATTTCCAGGTTGTATTGATTGAATATCGCGTAATCTTAGTCTATCAAGATGACATTAAGAAAGTAGAGACTAGTTGAAGCGGGTTTTAACAGAAGGTTATAATCCACAAGTCGTTGTTTATTATGCATAGTCGTTCGTCACAATAAACTTGATTACATACTAAGGAGATTCATGGCTCATAGGGCCGATACATAACATGCGTTCATTGACTCGCTCTAGCTTGTCATACAACAAAACTACTACAAGCGTTTTTATTGAAATCACTCATTACAACGTCTAACACAATTGCAAAGTGAAATTTAAGCATTCCCCGATGCTGTCCCGAGTTGACTTTGTTGAGTTGCCTTCCATTCTTCTAATTCCCTGAGTTGGGCCTCAATTCTGGCAAATTTGTTGTTGACCTCATTTGTCCTACTTTCCATAGTACGTCTTTGATATTCTACAACACCCTCCAGATACCCTGTCTCAGTTAATGCTATTGTAGCTACGGTCTCCAACCGTGTTAGCCTACTTTCAATCTCTGTGAGACGTCCCTGAGTGTCTCCTGGAGTTTGCAGAGCACTCCTTTCAATGTGGTCTTCAAGACGGGCAATTACTTCGTTTAACTTCTCGCGGGTTCCCTCTATTGCTGTCCCAACATCGTTATAGCATTCCTTGAGTGTTTCGCCAAGTGCTTGTAGTTCTCCTACCACTTCTTCGATCCCTCCAATCCTTTCTTCTGGTAGTATCCCCAGATGATCCGACATCTCTTCTATTTGTTCTTCATGGCGTGTTATGCGTGCCATAAGCGTGTCGAGTTGGTGGTCTAGCGCTGCACTCCTGAAGTTTCCCCAACTTCGAACAAACTAGAGAGTGGTGTACCAGAAGATGATGGTGATGATGCAGAGAGACAGATTCTCTTGCTAGCAGGTATCTCCCAACTGAGGAGTGAGTCTCTTTGGTGTCTTGGTGAGAGTGTAGGAGTAGTGGAACTGGTAGGTATAGTACTGACAGTAGTGATGATTTGGAAGTGAGCAGGTGGAGTGTGGGTAGTACCCTCCTGGTGAACTTGATACACTACCCTGTACGGGTTTCCAGTGTCGAGGGTGAGTAGAGAAGGGCGGGATGCGTTGGCAGGTGACAAACCTTCTGTTGTGCCATCGCATCCACAGTGAGGGAAGGCATGGTCTGTGACAAGGCGATGCATATGTGTAAGTATATGTAAAAATATACTTATATGGAGTAGTAAATAAATAAATAGGAAATATGTCATGCAGTCATGTCTAAATGAACTCTAAGTAGTATGGCAAGTAAGGCAAGCGGTAACTGGCGGTCGTAGAGTGATGTTTTTGTAAAAAGTAGTTATAGTTGAGGGTTTATATGTACCTAGTTCTCTATAACCTAGGCTCTGATACCAATCTGTAACACCCCCAAATTTGGTTTAGCGGAAGCATACGTGTTATCTAGGAGCGTTACGGAATTGGTAAATCACAACACAAGTAATAAAGAATGGAATACATACTCCGTTTGATTTCATAGAATGGTTTTTAAAACATTATCTTTCAACATTGTTTAGATAAAATGGGCACAACCCATAAGTTCAGTGGTCCCAATTTGAAAACATCGTTTATGTGTAAAACACTTTTTTAGGAATCACTACGACCATTTACCACCTCTTGCCTTGCATCCATGATCACAAATAAACACCTGAGAAAATATGCTAAAAATGTCAGCTAAAAGCTGGTGAGTTCATAGGTTTAGATTAAAATAGTAAGTTTGGACCATAAGCAAAGACATATAATCATTATCAAGAATATAATGATATATGGATGAAAGCCTATTACGTTAGCTCTAAGTTCATGCAACCGATACTACGACAGTTTCTGTATGCTAAGAGATGTCATACAATATAGGGGCCCATAGCAAGTGTTTTGTCCCTCAACACTTGATTTCGACATGGTATACGTTTCGCCTTGGCCTAAGCATGGCCAACCGAACAGAGGAGTCACCCTCAATAGATCTATTTATAACATTCGCGTTTCCCAATGAGGAATTGACGGTTCATGAAAAAGGGCATTCTCAAGGGACATAAGGGCTTAGGCTACACCACGTAATAGTAAACATGTAATAGTTTTGGTCCATAAAACGGTTTGCATATTTCTCACCCCAAAATGTATAAAACAGTTTATCAAGTAAAAGAGGGGCTATGAAAACTCACCTTAGCAAATGTGCAATCCAAAAGTGGGATTTAGTGATTGTTGTGAAGCGGCACCGACACGCGACCTAGATAAGGAGGGCAATGCTTTAGTTTATTATTTTAAGTATCGCTTACTTAAAATGGTTCAATCTATATTGTTTCATAATTGTATTAAAATCAAAGTTTTGTTTTGTAAAAATGATAAAAATGTTTTACTAGTAAGTATATGAATGTATATATACTTTTCACGTTGGCACTATTACAATATTATAATCCAAGAGTTGGGTTGAAAACATTTACGTTATTCTTTTAGTAAGTATCAAATGTGTATCTACTTATTTAAGTTGACACATGATAGTAGTATCGAAATCAATATTTGCTAATTATATTTAGAAAATATGTAAGTTAAATTTGAAGACTATAGAGTTGATTAAATGATAAAATGACTTGATGGTCTCTATTTATTTATCAATATTTGTTTGTAACATTTACGTCTACTAGTTTACTTGTCTTAACTATGTCTTTTGAACATATCGACGGACATCTCGTTGTACAAATTTTATTATGTACCTTACATGGTTAGTTATGTGTTTCACGTAAATGAAGTGATGAGTGTCTAAATACTCATCATTTTTATACTATCTAGACTGCAAAAACATCTGAAAACACTCAGAAATACTTCAAAATGATAAAAATATCACAAACAAGTGTTTTATATGTTTTAAATGCAAAAATACCAAAATCGATGAAAAACGCATTATCAAGTTTGCATAATTGGCAGTTTTAGTTCCCTAAGTTACAAAAGTTGTCAAATCTAGTCCCTGGTAATTCAAAAACTTGTAAAATATCATTTTAGGTCCTTGGGATTCACAAGTTGTTCAAAATAATCCTTTGAAGTTTAAAATCACAAAATTACAACTTTGGTCCCTCAACTTTGCAAAAGTGTCAAAAATAGTCCTTAAGGTTTTAAAATTGGAAATTGATCAAAATAAACCTTGTACTATTCATATTTGACATAAATGGTCCTTATGAGAAAAGTTTTGAGAAAATACAAGTTTGGTCCCTAGAGTTTCTAAATTGACAAATTTGGTCCTTAAGGTGTAAAATTGGATAATTATGCAGTTATGGTCCTTGTACTAATGTTTAAATGCAGGTTTGGTCCTTATGTGAAGTTTGGAAAAGTTACAAATATGGTCCCTCAAAAATCGATACATATATGGTCCTTGTTATTACTATAATACCAAACGGATCCTTTTTGTTAATTATCCAAGTCCAAAAACAAAACAAACACAACCCAGTTAACCCCAAGCCCAAAATAAGCCCAACCCCCGTTTTATTAATACCGGTTTAAAAATTCAAAACCGCCATCATGTAGACCTCCTCCCTCACCCTGTTAACTGAAACCAGTGTGGTTTCCACCACCTCTCCCCACCTTTCCACCTCACCAACCTTATCCCCCCAGCTGGTTAACATCCCCTCTCCACCTCTACATCAATCCAAACCCAATTAATGCAAAGAAACTGCCCAAGACTTTTTGGCGCCAAAAAGGTAGAATCAACTGTTGTGATCACTTTGACCCATCCAATGGTGGGAAATGATCAGAAAGTGGAGAGGATGCTTTTGAAAGTCTATAAAGATGGATTGAAGCAGAAGAGGGAGGTGTCGCATGTTTTAGACCAAATTCGTAGTGTAAACTCTTAATTTCTGTTGTAACCTTTTAAATTCAGTTTTATTTTCAAAGTTGTATTATGTTTCATGGTTAATAAAAGTTATTTCATCAGCTTCGGTTTTGGTTTCAAGTTTGAATTCAATCTTTAGCATTTTCAAGCAAAATTGACACTTTGCTTTAATCTTGTTAAATATTGTTGTTCTTGTTTATTTAATCTCATTTCAAGTACCTTTTAAGTTTTTTGAAGCTTTGTTATCATTTAGAAGACTTGTAACTTAGTTTACTTAAAAAAACATAAAAATCAAAGAAAATAGAAATAAAATAAAAAGGAGTGTTCATGATGATGAAGGCTTGGAGCAGGGTTGCTCATGGATTTCCCTGGTTTAGAGCTTATTGGTAAGCTATAGGAGTGATTCTCAGTCCATATTTCCTTGTCCTGTGCATTAACTAAATTTGTAAGCCATTTCTTGAAATTTGCATTTCTTAATTTAAGTACCATAGTCTTGTTAATTTTAGCTTTAATATGTTTTAAAATAGTTAATATCAGATAATAAATTGATTTCTTAGTTTACAGATTTATTTTAGCATTAAAAGCTTCAAAGCGCATTCTTAAGTAGTGTTTGGATTTATGCAGTTAACTGTCCTAGAGGTTGTTTGAGGTGTTGTTTGTACTTGTTTCAAGTCACCTTAGTACCTAATATCTCAGTTAAACAAAGAAAACCAGTCCTTGTTCAGTTAAAAGTTAAAAGTCAAAAATCCTTTTAATCTAATCTTATGCATTAACTATTGAAATTTCATGTTCTGTGATCATGGATTTGTGTTTAGAAGTTGTTATAATCTTTTAATTCAGTCTTAATATAACTTATTACAACATAATTAGCTAGTATAATCAATCTAAAGTTCATAAAAGTCAAATATATGGTGTAAATTAAAAGTCAAAATCCCTTATTGCACCAGTTGAGCAAGCTTTTTCACAAGCTTGTCATAAGCTCATTAATGAGCCTTAGCTTGTGTACTTTGGTTTTTTGTGAAGCCAACCTAGCTGTCTTTCTAACCCAAAGCTTAGTTTTCATTTTCCGGCTTATTCAATAAGCACGCTTGTGCTTATTAGTTCTGTCCATTTTAGACTAGCACATAGTTTAATCAGTTTTTTCCAGTTTTTCAAAAGCTCCTCATTAGCTTATTATTGCAGTCCAGCCTTTGAATTTTAGCTTTTTGGAAAGTTAACTTGGTCAACTTGTTTGTTCAATTGCTTATTTTTCATTTCGAGCTTATTCAAGTGCTTAAATTATAGCTAGAAGGTGCCTAGTGATTTAAAAGGGGGCACTGTGTAACGTGAGTCCTTGTGCTTATTTATAGCTTATTCGGTGCTTATCAGTAGTCCTTGTGCTTATTCAGTGTTTATTCTAGCTTATAATCATGAGTTTAACTTATTCTAGTTTACATTTGCTTATTGAGTAGCTTTATAGCCATTTTTAGTTTAGACTTGTGCTTATTTCCAAATTCTAGCCACTGTTGAAAACATAAGCTTGTTCTCAGCTTATTAGTCATTTTCAGATAAAGCTCAAGTTATAAAAAATGCTTATTTATTAGTGCTTAATCATTTGTCAAATAAAAAGAAAAAAATGATTGTGCAAAAAGGGAGGGGGTCGACATGAGACCTCTCCCTCATGAGAGTGATAGGGGTACCTGTAATGCCAATTGCCCTTGGGACTTGTCTCGTCCATTTTGTGCAAAATCAATCTCTTATACACGTTTTGGCCAGTTTAGCTTATTTAGTTTCTTAGCTTATTTGTAGCTTATTCGGTAAAGCTTTTCCAGTTTTGTATTTTTCATAAATCTGTAATAGTATAAAGTATTTTTACAAAAAGTTTCAGATTTTTCTAATTATTTTTAGTATTTTTAAACATTTAATTAGTGTAAAATCTTAATTAATTCATAATAAAAAATATAAAAGTCTAAAAAATATAAATCTTTTTTCTAAAATTTTCTTTTATCATATAGTACGTAAGAAAATTAGTTTTACATTCGTAGGCCTTTTATTTCATAAATTTTACGTTTTTGCTTAGCGCCAGTAATTTTAAACGTAACGCTTCGTTTCATTTTAAACCACGTTTCTAGATAATTTAGGATTACATTTTAGTTTAAATAGTTTATTTAAGTTATTTTGTTTTATAAAATAAACGTTCATCGATCTGTAAAAATAGTGATAGCGTTTATTTAATATATTTTAACTTTTTAATCTCTTTTAATTTGCATTTAAGTCACTATAATTTGTAGATCTTTTCTTTAGGTAATTATCCACTTAAATCCTTATTGATCACTATCCTTAGTGATTATTCGACATCTGAAGTTGTTTAAACACCAATTCATCCTCCGTGGGACTTAACGACCAGGGATACACTATACTCCTCAGGACTTCATTGTATTTGTGTTTTAAGCAGTTTTAAGCTTCTTACGGTCTGCCATTCACAAGTGGCCGGCTTGTGTGAGGTAGCTTGACTGTTTGGCACAGATCATGAAGCTTTACACCTGTCTAATTGCATTGAGACTTTTATAAACTTGACATCATGACGATGTGCCACGAGATGGAGGAAAAGAATAGACGGAGACGGGTTAGTTTTTACTTGGACTTCCAGTTACACATTATACGTTTTATTTTGTGAGGTAGTTAGATCATCCAATGAACACCTCGAGCCGTCATGGGCTGCGGCGAGGGTGGTTAGTGACAAGGTACGGATATGGGCGATGCCCATAAAATAGACAAACTCTTTTGTAACATAGGCAATAAGTTGGGATGTGGCCGAGCACCGATGTC
Source organism: Chrysanthemum makinoi (assembly GCA_910596185.1). Taxonomy (NCBI): domain Eukaryota; kingdom Viridiplantae; phylum Streptophyta; class Magnoliopsida; order Asterales; family Asteraceae; genus Chrysanthemum; species Chrysanthemum makinoi. The sequence goes on along the minus strand of OU343216.1, from coordinate 69,572,555 downwards.
AAGATACTAATCAACATTCTGGTAACACATTGCTTGCGCCAAACTAGTTGAGGAGGAGACCAAACGTAGGAGGGAACCCGACATAACAAGTGTCCATAAAGCCTCGAATAATGCTCAAGGCCAACATGTTATTGAAAGTTAGAGTAAAAATGTGGTGAAATCTTGTGCTAGTCGAGTGCTACTCAACCCGATTTCACCTCGACAACCTATAATACTAATTTGGATCGTGACAAATTATAGGTTAATCATATTTATTTTGGCAATTTGTATTCTCGACTTGGCTTTTCCCCAGGCACACACAACATTTAACACAAAACTCATAGTGAGCCCGAGACACGAGGGTACTTATGGTAACGGTCGGGTTTCTCAAGCTAACACGAGGTCATGACTTAGTGTGGGTTTCTTTAACGTCTGACTCTTATCGACACAATGAATAACGGTCGATGAAAGGATCACTAGCATGAAAATGGGTTTCTAGTCGAGTCAAACAACCACTTGACACAAACAAATAACAATTTAGATTGGCCGCATTTCTTAAACATGAGTTTATACAAATTATCAAGACTCAATACCTTATTTTCGATTTGGCGTGAATGACCACAAGGACTAATTTATTACAAGTTCCATGACTCAAACTCAAGGATTACTAAAGCGAAGTTTTAGGTCAAAATCTAACGACACACTAAGCGGACTAACGTTTAGGTGATGATCTTAAGCAGGAACAAAGTTTTGGCTATGTTTACCCCTTCACAGTCTTTACTTCGACAAGGGCAAGTGACCAAATCAATTTCCAACACCCAATTTATTTACCAAAGATTACAAGTTACCAAGAATTTCTCACTACTTCGAGTACTACACCAAGGCATCGTGATTAACATAAGTTTCCAGACTCAATCCTATTATCACTTGTAGATTTATAAAACTTGGCTTTTCCAAACATTTGGTTTCATATTCTCGACAGAAAAACCATCACCACACCCAAATGACATATTATTTTCGTCATGAAGAAATTAAAAGAATTAAACACGGCAAGACTTATATTAACAAAATATGAACATCATGAGTGTCGACTGGTAAGTCCCACGAGTAGAAATGTGGGTTCACATCGTTCGAACAATTTAGCACTAAGGATAACGACAAGTACACAACCGATTGCCACAAGGTAACTTGTTACAAGATACTCAACTTAACACTACTTACGCAAGTTTGTTGAAACCAAGTGTCACGTCCAACATCCGATTTCCAGATTCAATACAATGTTTACTAGTAGACTTTACCAATTCTTAACTTTCAAAATATTTGGTTCATACTTTCGAGGCCGAAACAATTCCAACCAAGACAACCATACTTTCATAACAACATCGACAACTCTTGATTAAACAAGTCATGAATTTTTACAAAGTAGAGTTAAGACAAAGGCTTACAATTAGGGCATGATGACGATGAAGTCGAAGCCAACCCGAGCACCTATCTCCACCAAAATCCGGTCGGTCTAAATCAAAACCCGGTAAGATCCTTCAATATTCTTAAACTTCTATTTATCGTGGTGAGATTGAAGGTGTGATACCTCTTGGGTTGTCTCGACGGAATAAAAGAGAGAACCCAAGTAATTTTTGATTCACTCTCTCCTCTTGGGTATTTGGATTGAAGCCAAATTTAGTTACCTTCCAAATCCTAGCATATCTTGGACCTAGGCTCAAGGTAGATACAATGGAAGATATGTTTTTCTTGGATGATTTTATCTTGCTTCTTCTTGGCTTATTCGAATCATAACACATCAAAGAGGAGATTTGAAGGACAAAAACTTACTTGGTTTTGGGTAAGATAGAGAAAGATATGATGGGATAACATGTTGGGTTTTCCTTCTTTGGAAGATTCGATCTAGGTGGCGCAGGTCTAGAGATAGAGGGAGGTTGAAGATGAAGATTTGCTATCTTCATTTCTCTGTCTTTGTACTTGTCGTATGTGGGGAAAGAGGACAAAGAGTGCATCTCTCAAAGCTTATTTAATGTTTTTACTTATATCAAATGTGTAAGTATATAGGTATTATACTCATTGTGTTATTTGTGAATATGTATGTATAAGTTTTACACTTATGATTTATTTGTGTACATGTATGTCTTGGTGTTACACTTATATTTTAATTGGGTTTGAGTATTATATAAGTTTTATGATAGTGTGTTAAATATTTTGTGTCTCGTGATATTAAATTGTGACCGAAGTATCATTGTTTGATAACTTTGATAACGTAGTATCTCGATTGTTACGTGTACGTTATTTTTGATTTTTTGTAATATTCCATATCACGGACTTTTTGTCGTTTGTTTTAGCAAGCCCTTGTCATAGTGTCTTATGCACGTGCAGGTGCGGTCACTAAGTAAAGATAACCTCTCGTCTTACAATTTAATCATAAGAAAAAATGAAATGAAACATTCATAAAATGATATGAATGCAAAAGCGGTGAAATTATTTACTGTATGCGAGTTAACTACTCAAATGATCAGGCAAAGCTTATGCATGCTTAATGACTTATGCTTAGCAATAATAAATTACAAATTATCGGTTAAATTTTTGGTGAAAATTTACCGTGTGTCACAGTGATCCACCCTCTACCAATGTTGCTGCTGATGGTAATCCATCAGTTGCCGTTGATGAGGGCCCTTTTACTGCTGCTGAAGCATCACATGTTACTCCTGACCAACCTCCACCTACACCTTCACCTATACATAGTCCTAGTCCACCACCAATTCATGTTACTCCTGATGAGTTTGAGCATGAGCTTAATAGACTGGTCACACCTAGTCCAGTTAGGGTACCATTGAATGAAGGTTCACCTATCATTGAGCATGTTCATATTTCTCCTGAAAGGTCCAATGAAGTTCCCATTACCACTGAGCAATCTGCTGGTGGAGTTGAGGGCCCTATTACACTTACATCTGTATATGCTCTAGTGAACAGGTATGTGGCTGAGGTTGCTGATCTCAAAAAGGAGCTTGCTGAGACAAAATCTACACTTGGTAATGAGATTGTGGAATTGAAGAATAAGGTTAAGGATTTAGAAGATCAACTTGGGAAAAGTAGTCAAAGGAGGTCTCTGGTTTCTTCTGATGAAGAGCAAGAAGATACTCATTTTGAGTCACTTGAAATTTTGGCTAATGTGGCTCAGAAGACTCATATTCCTTCACCAATTGTTGCTGAATCTTCAAAGAACAAGCAACCCATTCAGTTTACTAGAAGAAAGAGAAGACAATATTTGAGTAAGGATTCTTCTGAACCTTCCAAGGTGTCAGGTGTTGTGTAACTGATGATCCAATGGAGGATGTTGCTTCTGAACATGGTCAATCTTCATTTGTACAAGAACAACCAGGTCCTCCACCTTCAGCAGATCATTCAGAAGTCTTTCTTGCTGGAAGAAGTTATAACCTGGATCCTAATGCTGAGGTCTTTTCTACACCTGTTGAAGATCTGTCTCAACATGTTTCTTCTGGTGCATTCTTGGGTGTTTCTTCTGAAGTTCCTATTGTTGATACTCCTCATGATGATTCAGCCAAGGAGTCTGCTGATAAAGGGAAAGGAGTAATGATTGATGAAGAGCTTGGTTCAAATCTTGTAAGTGAACAGGAGAGGCTAGCACAAGATAGAATGTTTGCTGAGTATGAAAATATGCAGAAGAGTCGTGCATTGGCTCAAACACTTGAAGCTCAGTTAAATACCAATTTGCCTCTTGAGAGACAAAGAGAACTTGATGAACTAGCTCCTCATATCACTGATGCACAATGGGATGCTTATACACATCAAGCTGCATCCAATCCTACTCTTGCACAAAGTATTTTAGGAGTAGACTTTGATAGTGAGAATTTTGCTGCACAAATGATGGCTCTTGGAAAACAAAGGAAGCAAGCTGCAGCTGCACAAAGAAAAGCTATTGCTGCACAGAAAGCCAAAGCAAAAAGAGAAATACCACCAACTGCAGCTCAAATGAAAAATTATATGAGGAATGTGGTGTATAACCAAAGTGTTGCTATCTATCAGAGAGGTTTAACAAAGAAGCAAGTCTGGGCTTTGGATGATTTTGAGTTGCATCGCAAGTATCAGAGGATTATGAAATAGATTGGACCACCTTCTAGTTTGAAAAGGATTGCAGGTAGTGCAGATGGTCCAAAAGCTAAGAGAACTAAGATAGTTGAGATTGTAGACAATTTTGATGATGTTGCACCAAAAATGCGTTCTCCTGTTATTACTTCTGAAGCATCTACTGAAGCTATACATTCAGTTGCAAGGATTTCCTCTGCTGAACCTCATGTTGTTACTTCTGAGGCAATACCTAGTGTGGCTACTTCAACTGCTTCTATTCTTTATGTTGCACCTGTTGATCCAGTAGGAGAAAAGTTGGGTAAGAAAGCTGAGCAAGCAGCTGCTAAAGCTAAGAGGGCAAGAGAGGTGGTTGAGAAGATGTATGCATTGCGTGGTGTTGTTCCAATTCCTACTACTTCTACTTCTTCCTCTCATGCTAAATATGTTCCTGCTGAATTTGAGAAGGTACCCTCTTCTATCTCTATGGGGATTTATATACCCGGTAGGAGGAAGAAGAGGATGTCTAAAAGGAAACACATTTCTCTAATGAGATCTGTAAGATCAGCTGGAAGACACACCTCTAGGGTTCACAAAGGTGATTCTTTGGATCTCAAGGCTGCTGAGTCAACTTTCATTCAAGAAGGATCTGCTGATATTTTTCCTGAAGGGTCTCATGATGTGTTGACTACTTGGACTTTGACTGATGGACAGCTTAACACTATTTTTAGGCTGGATAATACTTCTATGCAGTTTAACTTTTTGAAGGAAATATTACACATGGTGGATAGGCAAGATTTGAATACTTTGTATGGCCTTGTCACTAAGCATTATGCTCATCATTCACCACAGGGTTCTGGTTTATACTTGTTGGGTGATCTTCAAGTTCTGTTTGATTCTCAATTTCCGGATGGTAAAGGGTATTCTATTTGGAAGAATTCACATAAGTGGAAGGTAGAGTCTTGGAGATTTTATCCTATGCCATGTGTGCATGTGGTGGAGACACAGTGTGGAATGACTATGTGTATGTGATTCGTCCAAAACCCGTCAAGTTATCTCACACAAGCTAGCCACTTGTGAATGACTAACCGTAAGAAACTTAAAACGGTTCAGACAAACCAATAATAGATGAGAAGTGTAGTATGCGGGTAACTCAAACGTGTTAGGTTTGAGCACCGAGATCGTTCCGAACGAGGGTTGAATGGAGTTTCCAACTCACGTCACGAATATCGGGATTTGAATAAGAGAAGGGGATAAATATGATGAATTCTAAGCTACGGGATAAGGAAAGCATATAGGATTAAAATCTATGGGGAAAACCTAAGAATTATGGCAAACTACGCAATTCTACACTAAAACGCAAATACGGGATTAAAAACGAAACGCGAATAAAAAGCAATTACGTCTAATCTAAATCCTAAAAATAACCTAAAATTACTTTTATACTAAAAATGCTATTTGAAAACTATCTAAGAATTAAAACTAATTTTTAGGAATTTTCTGGATTTTATAAGAATTAAAAACTAATTATTAACTTTAAAAATAAGACTAAATAACTAAAAATTATAAAAAAAAGGGGAAAATTATGAAACTAATTTTATAAAATCTAAAATACCATAAGAGAATTTTTAAAACTATTTTTGTATTTTTCTGATTATTTTCCTATTTTCTATGAATTTAAAACTATTTAAATTGTGAAAAATACCAAATAAAAGGGGAAAAATAAGGAAAAATATTTTTTTATGCTTTTTATATTTTTATTAAACTGGGAAAATTGAAAAATTATTTTTTTGGAACTTTTTCTTAATTAATTGCAATAAAAGCTATTTAAAAAGGATTAAAAACAAGTTTTAATTAAAAAAATAGCAAACAGTGACCAAAATTAATTAAAAACTCAGGAAAATTCTAAAATATTAATCTAAATCTATGAAAAATATAAAATCTATAGCTTATGTGTGAGATATGAAGGCTGTAGTGTAACTGCTATGAAATAAGCTACTTAAAATAAGCAAACAAGTTAATTAAGCTACCAAACAGTAACTGAAGCTAAGATATGCTATAATAAGCTAATGCCAACTTATTCCACCTAATCCTAACAAGCTACAAGCTTTGACTTAAGAATTATACTAACTGCTTACTTAATCAAATCAGCTTTCGGCCCTATGTTTGGTACTTTGCACCACTTATTAATAAGCTCAAAGGGAAAATCAACTCTTGGGAACTAAAGACTACCAGTCAGAGATCACATGTGCCAAGTTTCAGGCACTACTAAGCTTAAATGAAGCTTTGAGAGCCTCAAAAATACCTTGCACATGCACTCAGTATAAAGGAAGGTGTCACGCCTGAGGACAAAACTAGTCAAATTGAGAGCTTATTTACTCGCTTAAAAGATTTCCAGAGTTTTGACAAAAAGCACATTTCAAATCTTGACCAATTAAACTTATGATTCCCAAAATTTCAACAACTCTAACTCAAAAATGAATCAATGATTCATCCTCAAAGTTTTATGAAAAACTGATTTAACAACTGTTGACTTTTTGAAAACAGATTTGGAACTTTGACTTTAATGAGATTTAAGATCAAATGTTGAACTGATTAAGGTGAAATATGATGAAATGAAAATTTAGCAAGCTTGTTCTAATGATTCTAAACCTATATGCAGTGATTCAGTACCTTGATTCCAACAGTAATGCTAACAAGATCAGTTACAAAATAAATTTGACTTATGATGAAGACAAGCACAAAACAAGGACAGATATGACTGCTAATAACTATAACAAGCCTCAAAACGATCTACTTCATTATGTTAACCTCTAGCACAGATTTTAGTACTAAACCAAACACTCTTTCAAGGATCCAAAATGCATTTTAACTATGAGAGCTTGACAAATCTGACTAGTATAAACACGAAATGAACCAAAAATCTTAAGAATCAATATTAAATCAGATTGAAACCAGAATTAGACCAACAAATTGTTTGACTTTTAAATTTTTACAAAAGTCGACTTTTTTCAAAACTTGAAATTGAGAACAAATTAAGCAACAACAAGCTCACATAAAATGAAAAAGCTTATGTAAGCTTAACGAACAGAAATGAGACCTTAAAAGCAGTTGTACTTAAGACTAACAACAATGATTTATCAAGTAAAAGTGAAAGTTGCATTAAATGAATTGAAGCTACAATTAAAATATGAGATTACAAATCAATTAACTACTGAAAACATGTAAATTAACAGGAAATTAAAAGGCCAAAATTCCTTTAAGACATAAGGAATTGGACGAATTGGACTTGTGACTGAGAAGGGGTATATATAGCAGAAGAGGAAGCTTGGGATTCTTCACAAGAAGAGCCTAGAAGCCTTTTTCAGCCACTCATTCCAATCCTTGTCATTAGCACCAATCAGAGAGCTCCATTTCATACTATGATGTGTCGCGTCCAATGAAATTGCTCCATTTATCCACGTGGGCTACTTATCCAGACATGTCAGCTGACATATAATGTTTCTAGAAATATTCTAGTACGAGGTTTGGTGTTTGGGATTGGTGGTGATACGGGTGTGTTTGGGGAAGAAGACAGGGCAAAGGCGCGTTTGGATTTGTTTATAATAAATCAAAGGAGTTGGTTCGGGTTAAATGGGAAAACGGGTGAGGGATATATTAAACCGGGTATTGGTGTTGGGCGGGTATAAGGGTTGAGTGGTATTAATAGGTGGACGGGTTGGATTTGTTTATTGGACCGGGTAGGCTAGTTTTGGGCCGAGGGATTATGTTGTTTGTTGGATTTGGAATATTGGATTTATATTGGACTAGCTTTTGATCCATTAGGCTATCTCAAGGACCATTAGTGCAAATGCTAAAAATCCAGGGACTAAAGGTGTAAATCTGGAAATCTCTTTCAAGGATCAAACTTGTTAATCTCAAATAATCCAAGAGTGAAATTGCAACTTTTGATTCTTTAAGGGTTACTTTTGCCAATTGCTCAAACTTGAGGGGCTAGTTTTGACATTTCTTCAAACTTGGTTATTTCTTCCAAAAATCATCCTCGGAGAATAAAATCATCATAAACGCACAATTTTGATCTTCCGGCTCGGCTTAAGCTCTCTTAATCTCTCGTGCCGGTTCGTGTCGATTTGGTTCCTTTTGCGTGTTTTACATATCCGTACCTGCACAAGCACAAACTCAAGTAAACCACAAATATTAGCAATAAACGGCTCTTTCTTGGTTATTTTGGGTCAGTTTGATAATGAAAAGGTATGTGTTTTAGCACATACCAAAATACCCCAGACGAAACCATTGTCGTGTCCTCCGCAAATGCAATCAACTCACGCTTCTAAAACTAAGGATTTCAATCTCTTTCTACTAAACCTATGAAAGTAGCAAAGATTCCTCAAAAGAGATTAAGAAAGCCTTAATTCTAAAAACGCCCCGTTTACCTTTTAATTCACATATAGATATTATGATTAAGCATATTCCGATTATGAATGACGGTTTGTTGAACTTTCATGTCGATCAATAACTCTAACATTTTTCAAACGACACGTTAGGATCATGGAGTAGAAAACACAACACAGCGTGAAGTGACCATACGGATAGAATACATCGTCCCTGATTTTTCACAAGTCCCAAACTAAGCGTAGAACCGAAATCATTGTTAAGAATGACTCTAGATGCTAACACTACCCATGGAAGTTACTTGTGTAATTACCTTTTGTTCCCATTTTCCTATTTTCCTCTAGATTTTTTTTATTTTTGTGAGAAATGAATTTCTTCAAATTCGTTTCGATAACTTTTATTCCGATAAAGATATAAAGCTAAGTCGATAATTAGTTATCCGCCTTCTCTCAAGAACCATTGTCCCAAAATGAGGTCCACATCAAGGAATTTTTATTCATTTATACTTTTGACTTTTTTCATTTTCATTTCATTTTTTTTGCACTTATACTTTTACTTATATGAGCTATGAACTACGGAGCTTCACGGGGTAATTTCAAGACTATAGGCTTCATGAAATGAGGATCCCGGCTGGCTAGGCTAAGACCTCACTCAATCCGGCTAAAGATCCAGGGTCCGATCGACACATGACTCATAACTTTACTTATTACTTTATCACTTATCACTGATTACTCATTTATTTATTACGGATCCTTGATGTGTACCCAATTTTTAAAACAAAGATTCTTTTAAGAAGATAAAGAACTAACTATCGCCAAAAACTCGGCATCTCTAATTATTCATTAGACAGATATGGGGTGAAACAATTTTGTGGGAACAAAAAGCCATAAGTACCTTCGATGGGCTCTAAAGAGAACCAACTACTCCACGCTTAGCATCTAAACTCATAAGTAACTCTATCATTTCTCGATCTCTGAAAAATTTAAAATCCCAAATAATGAGATCCGCAGATGCTTAGCCGATAATTTTTAGATTATCTATGGTTAAGGGAACAAGCTAGGGCTCAACACGCCCGGTCAAGTCGGAATTCTATTCCTACTCTCACCAAAGGAAAAGTCAACAAGGTGTAAAAACATATATTAACTTAGCAAATGCTTCGTCTAATGAAATAAAGTTATGCATATTTAAAATCACTCAGGGAAACTTGCAAATTCTTGGCCTTGTGAGCTAGAATTGCATTTTATAACTTCGTCTAAGAGACTAGCAAACTTTTCAATCAAAAGACTTAACAAAGCTTACAAAAAATTTTTAAATTTTGCTCATTTTGCACAATTTTTTTTTCTAAGGAAAACGGGGTTCTGAGTACGAAAAAAATAAGCAAGTGCGGTCAAATCAAATCGAAGATTACCCTACCCGAGACTAGAACGAAACATTGTCCTCAATGTTTAAAGCAAGGGTATCACGAAAATCTAAAAGCCGTTTATTAAGTATGCTCAAAGATTAACGTTAGTCGATAAGATTAGGATATCGGTTTCCATCGCACGATCATGAAACTCGAGTGGAGAAATGACAAACTTCGAGCACAAGAGTCTTCATATCGGGAACATCCTAAACACAACATCACAAACAACCAAACACTGAAATCGAAGAGGCTAACCCCCGGCGTCACTTATTAGAATATAGAAAGAAGATAGATGGATAAGCATGGGGTGCCTCCCACGAAGCGCTACTGTTTTCTTAAATGAGTCGCTAGCTGACTCGTCGAAATTCATTTGTCCTTGGGAAGAAAGTGGTAGAGATACCGGGTCAAAAGCGGTGTCCTCATTCCGAAAGAATGAGACGGATGGTTTGGAGAAAATGTGGGCTCAAGCACATAAGAATGACTCCTCCCAAACTCACATAAGGCATGAAAGATCGATCCATCATGGCGGTTTTGCGGCGGACGAAGGGATGAAGGATCGATAGAGAATACTCCAAAGAAGTGAGGCTCATGGTAAAGATAAGAGGTTTAGGCTCAACAATCAAGGCATCCATCCGAGGATCCTTATCTCGAAAATGATTTTAACAAAAGGCTCATCAATGCATATCGGGTTTAAAGATTTTGTCTTCATGCGGGCTCAGGGATATGTGATGGTGGACTAGTCAGAGAAAGGTGAGTCAAGCAGTCCATCAAGAAACATCATATCCCCCTCGGGATCATTCATAACAACATCCTCAATACCCGGCGGTATTGGGTCATCAATCGCATCCTCAATAATCGGGTCATTCGTCGAATTATCGGAAATATCGTTCAAAACCTTGCTCATATCAACCTCGAAGTAGAATCGCTCAAGAATCGGAGGATAAACATCATCAATAGTGGGATTGCCACTAATCTCATCAAATCGAAAGGTCTCAAGCTTCGAGAGAAATCACTATCTTTAGCGGAGATAGGATGCGAACTTGAATTATCGTTAAGGGCTTCAATTTTGGAAATGAGAAGATAAACATTCGACAATGTTTCACGTAATGCTTCATCCTCGATCTGAATATCATTAAGCTCAATCTCTTCTTCTTCAAAATCATTCTCTTCTTCTATATGGACGGGCTCAGAAGGTAAATCGTCGACGAAATCGATGTCTCCATAAGAATCATCATCGAATGGAGAACATCATCATGATCGTAGAAATATCAAGAGAAAGCTCATCACAAATATCAACAACCCCAGACTCTCTTGGGATTGGGATAAGGATCTCAACATTAGATTCCGCTTCGAATAGTACT
>OU343216.1:69517694-69553059 GCA_910596185.1 Chrysanthemum makinoi | reverse complement strand
TCGGATTCTATATATAGTGTTACAATATGGACACGTCATCGCTCTTTATTGTGGCCGCCGGTCGGTCGTGGCCATTAGGGTTGTCTTGGCCACGACTCTATTGACGGCTACCTTATGCTTTGTGATGTCGTAGGCTTCAACCTCGGCCGTCGGGATCCAAATCTAGGCGTCCCTCGTTGCGACACCCTACTCTTTAAACCTGATGCGTCATTTTGTAAATTAGTAATTTGCTCTCTCGAGTGCTCTCAAGATGTCGACATCATCGTCGCAATTAACCCGTGGACGCGTCCCGCTTCAATTCAATGAGCTTGAGTGTCGATTCTTGACTTTGGCCATTTTCTTCGTATATTCGCGTCTTTTCGTCCGGATAAGTGTCATTCCAGCAATTTGCCTTCAAGAGACCTAAAAAGTGAAAAGGAACCAAATTAAGTAGTAACGGATACAAAAGTGATCAATTAAGGGCTTAAATAACCCCTCAAAAGTGTACCTTTTAAATCCTTATCAGACATGCAAAACGTTAACTGTGCATCATAGATATGATATAAATGTAATAATTCCCCCTGGTAGGTAGCTTTCCAGTCTACCTAGTGTTCTCTATTATAATGCTCTTGGTAACCGCAAGTTAACCCAAACGGGGATGTCAGCCCCAATAGATCTATCTACAATATCCACGCTCACTCGAAAGTGACTAATAGCTCATGATATGAGGGTCTTTTGGCAAGGGTGGTACTTAGGCAATAATATGATCAGGCATAGTATTCATTTGAAAAAAGACATATGTTCAGGTTTATAGCATGTATCTCCCTCACGGGATTTTATAAATCAAGTAAAAGTAAGGCTATGAACTCACCTTAGTGATACAGTATCAAAGTATAGCAAGATCAAGTATGTGATGGCAACCGCTCCGACACTGAACCTAAATATAATATGGCAAGTCTTAGATTTTGGCAAATTTTCGATTTATGACCTCAAATGGTAATGTTTGGAAAATGGTTTAGTTGTGAGATACTAGTATTGTTTCTATTTGCCTGGAAATGCTTAAAGTTCAAAAACAAAATATTTTTCATATTATTCAAGTTGTTTACATATTTAGAAAACCATGTTTATATATATTCGAAGTGGTGTCGTTAATGATCGATGTTCTAAAGTATCTAATAATTATTAGTGCTTGTGAAAACGTTTATTTTATACGTCTTAGGTTTTAGTGTAACTAGTTGTGAACTATATATATAACGTATATAAATCATTATTAAAAAATAAGTATATGTATATATATATATATATATATATATATATATATATATATATATATATATATATAGTGTAAGGTTATTTTAGAACCAACAAAAATCACGAAGCTACTAGAACCACCTTTTTACTACTAATAATGCATAATGTACACCATGTTAATCCACAGTGGCATATCTGAAAATATATGTAATATAATTTGGGGAAAAAAATAAAATTAAGTGCATAATGGGAATTGTTGATACAAAAGTTGGGCGTTCCTTATTTGGAGCTCCGACTCTCGTACCAATTGAGAATTGTTGCTTGAGACCTGTGCACTAAGAGACAGAAAACACCATTAGGCACGTGGATTGTCTCCACGATTATCCTCCAGCGTGAGAGTAAGTAATCGGTTTAGGGTTTAAGGAGAATTAGGGTTTGTAGATCGTACCTTTAACGAGGGATATGATTCCCTTTATATACACACGAAATCCTTGTTGGTTCCGGTGTTCCTCAACCGGTATCCCGCCTAAGTCGGTTGGGGAATGATTATCTCCTTAATTAGGATATATCCGATATCGTGTTACGTAACTAACCTTGGGTTTGGGCCTTCGTGGGCCTAAACACTTATCGGCGTAGCCGAGTTCATCTTGGGCTTATTAGTATTGGGCTTTGGTCGGGTTCGTGACCCGAATATAGACTAAACGTCATCATGTCCCCATCTAGTATGCACAGAAGGGTGCGGATGCTAGACTATAATACCGAGAAAATGAAAAACTACGAAGCGTAGCTAAGAAGCCAAAAATATACCCGCATATACATTGTATCTAGACATATTATTTTAAAATGGTCGCCTCGTAAATCGGGGGAAAGTACCTGCAGCAGCGTCACATCAAGCGATCTGAACCACATGTTGAGGATAGTGGGATCCACGTGTCACTCATCGCGTGGATGAGCCTCATTTTAACTGTGTGTTTCACAGTGAAAAAACTCAATCCGCCATTTTTAAGAAATCTTTCATTTGCAAAACAGAAAACTGCCTATTCTCAAGGTAACCACGCGCATTGAAAGAAAACAATACCATGGTCAAATAGTTATCCGATTTTACCTCCAATATAACTGAGGATGAACTTGTAGAGTTCACCTCGGATTATTTTATACCCCTTGACTTGCATCCGGTTGTTCCGGGTGCGCGGGCATCTATTGCAGATTTCCCCGAAGGGAAAGTAGGGGTGTACACACGGTTTTTCGAGTTTGCGAATCAACGTGTGCCCATATCCCTATTTCTGTACGACGTATTGAATTATTATCATCTACATCTATCCCAGCTCCACTGCATCGGTGCGTAAAGATCACCAACTTCGAGGTTAATTGCCGATTCGCGGCGATTAACCAACTATCCACTTATTTCATGCGTTCTACCACACAACGTGGTCGCACGGGTGGGTCTCATTTGCTAAACGGCTGCTGGCTACCAGTGTTATCTGAAAAGCTGGGCCACTTCGGGCTGGAGAGTCGTTTTCGGGTAGACGGCGTGTGCTTCCCGCCGGCGTTATGAAGTTTATACCCAGGGGACATTGCCGAAGGATGAGTGCCCCCTGCCTGGATCATATGTCGTAGAGGATGCGGAATCGATAAAATAACCGCATCCCTATCAGTTCCTATCACGAGGAATTTACTTGCATATGGGCATTAGCCGTAATTACTTTGGAATGCCAGATGAGATGCCTATCTTCCTAGGTGCTAATGGCCAGGGTGGGTGCTCGTCCTTTCGCATCCTCTTTCTTAATTAACGTAAGAGTTTTCTTTTCCTTTTTGCACATTATGTAGCCTATGTGTTTGTTGTCTTCTGTTGCGCAGAGATGTATCTGTTTACGGTTGTGCAACTAACGAAGCCGGTTCAGGTTAATGTAGGGATACGGCCACTGAAGGAGGAGAAGATCCATACTTGGAGGCTCTTGGCGGGCGTACCACGGAAATGCATATAGGGGAGACAGGGACCAGCTCGTCGGTCGCAGTGGAAATGACGCCGCTGCAAAGCGTGCCAAACCCCCAAGTGCCATCCCCCGTGGCGCAGCCACCACCCGTAGCAGTGGCGCAGCCTATGGAGGAAGAAGAAGAAGAAGAAGAAGAGCAAGAGTCCGGGCTTAAGCGCAAAGATAAATTTCGCGGAGAGGGTGCGCTAGCTCATCGAGGAAAAAATTCCTTGTGGTCTTCACTGTTGAATCATCCCCCAACGATGCTGCGTCATCTCACCCCTCTGCTAGTGTCGCTGGTCCACAGTAAGTAATATCATTAATGTTTTTGTTTTATTTCTTTATGTTTTTACTTTTTGCGCGCCAACTGTTTATATGGGAAACTGATGATTCTTTGTCTGTGTATGTAGGTTTGAGCAGGCTGCGGAATCGCCTCCCCAAGATATTCCAGTGCGTGCTGAATCTTCGGTGCCGAAAAGCCAAAGTACTGAGCCGTTGGTCTCGAGGGATGTGCCAATGGACAAGCTGGTTGAAGATTTGGAGCTGTCTACGGCGCATCAAGCGAAGTTGGTTGCGCAGATAAAGGCTAAATATTCAGGAGAGAGTAGCCAAAGCGCGGAAAAAGACCAGCATATTGCGGCGTTGGAGGCTCGTTTAGCTAGTGCCCAGACTGAGATAGAGGCGGCAAATGCTTATTCGGAGAAGCTTGCGAGGGAGAAAATGGCATTACTATCCCAAATAAACCAAGAGCGTACTGAAGCAGTAACGTACAAGGCGTCGTGTAACTGGGCACTTAAATATCTGGAACAGGGTAAGGAAGATTTGCTTACGCAGTTGGGAGATCTCGGCACTACTATGGAAAGTGCCTTGGAGGTGCAAGAGGCCAAATTGCGCAAACTTAGTATCGAATACGACGAGGATTTGTATCCCCAACTCTTGTCGACTATAGCTGAGCGCAGGTGGCTTATAGCCCATGGTCTTCGCTTGCTGCCTTATACGTTGGAGTCACCAGAAGTGATTAATGCCTTCGGGGGGTAGTTCAGTGCGCTCTGGAGCGCGGTAAAGCAGAAGCTGTGGAAAAGATGCATGAGGCAGATTTGCTAAAGGTGCCTGTTGAAAAGGTACCGAGATACAATGTTAATGCTTATGATGATCTGGTTGCAGCCATGGAGAAAATGAAGGTATTAGAGCTGCCTATGATTGCTGAATTAGAGCGCGACCAAGATTACCCTATAGGGGTAATAATGGAGGGGCTAACATTGGCTAGGCATCGATCCGAAGACGCGGAGGCGCAACAGGATTATTTTTTGAAACCCCATGAGTCACAGCTGCAGGTACCTTTATTTGTTCAACCTCGGGATATATTGAATCTGTTTGCTCTGGAGAAGGAAATTCCACTGAAACAGGTCCTGGAAGCTCACGCCACAAGGCTTGCCAAGAAAAAGGGTATCAAGGGCAAGGCCATTTTGTGCGGCGTTGGTGCGGCTCACCTTCCCCGGTCGGACGGGGTACCTGTTAGTGTCGCGACCGTATCTCAACAAGATTCCGACTAGTTGAAAAAACTAAGCAAGGCTAAGAATTCCGTGAGTCACGTGGGTAGCTCATCTCTTGAGCGTTGTAATAGTTGGTAATGTGTACTTCGTAAAGTAAACATCCTTTTGTAATAACTTGTGGTTATTAATGAAAATCTCCTTTTGCTAAGTGCGCATTGATGTTATTGCAACTTGTAAGGTGTGTACTTATCTGTCTGTCTTTGCGTACAAGACATGTTATAAAGGTCAAAGTTGTACATAAGCGCGAATAATATAAGAAATTCGTGATCATGTATGAAGAGCATAAAATAAATACTAAGTATTTTTATCATAGTCGTGTATGTTATGATATGCAGCGTGCTGTAAATATCACATTAAGAAATCAAGTGTCTTGGTTTCTAAGTTGTTAAACGTGCACCATATGCGATGTTGCGCACCCATCGTGAGATGCGCACAAACTTATTCCAACGTCTTGAGAACAAGGTGTTTAACAAGGATACGTGATCCGGTGTTGATGGGTTTGCAACCCTCTTACTCAACAAGTTGTTTAGTAGGTTAACTTATCCTTTTACCATCGTGGGTTGATGTAGTGCATGCACGCCATGTAGGCAAGAAATAGAAAATTGTTAAGACATACAGTATATGGAAATAACAAATTGAAAAGTGTCACGGAGTTAGCTAGAAACCGTGACGTTTTATTAATACTTGCAAGTGTTTATGAGAAACAAATAAGACATTACATTAAGGAAATAAAAAGTAAATACATAGATGTTTATTGGGTACTTTAGTAAAGTGCTTGAGCGCTTGTGCGCTGGGCCTTAGCCATTCCTATAGGTAGCACCGTTTGAGGTTGCAAATATTCCATGTGCGCGGCAGTTCGCGACCATCCAAGCCTCGCAGCTTGTACGCGCCTGTTCCTAGTGCTTCAGTAACCTCATAGGGTCCTTCCCACTTTGGTCCGAGCTTGCCCGTGTCTTCTGCGTGGCTCGCGTCATTGGCGCGGTAGACGAAGTCACCTGGTCTGAATGAAACACTGCGCACTTTAGCGTCATAGTATCCTTTCATCCTTGACTTTGATTTTGCCTCCCGTATAGCTGCGCGTTCGCGCCTTTCTTCTAGCAGGTCTAAGTCGACCCGTCTCTCGTCATCATTGGTTGCCACATTGATTTCAGCGGTGCGGATAGTTGGCATGCCGATCTCGGCTGGTATGACGGCTTCTGTCCCGTAGACTAGAGAGAAGGGAGTGTCTCCCGTGCTGGTTTTGATTGAGGTTCGATGCGCCCATAAGACATGTGATAGCTCTTCCACCCACCTTCCTTTGTGCTTTTCTAGGCGTGCCTTAATTCCTTCACCTAAGCTTCGATTCGCACGTTCGACTAAGCCGTTGGTTTGTGGGTGTTTAACTGACGCGAAGTGCTGTGTGATGTTCAACTTCTCGCACCAGTCTTTGAAAGGGTTGTCGCAGAATTGTTTCCCGTTGTCCGAGATGATTTCCCCAGGCAGTCTGAAGCGGCATACTATACTTTCCTAGACAAAGCGCTTGACCTGGTTGCCCGTGATTGTTACTACTACCTTTGCTTCGATCCACTTAGTGAAGTAGTCGATAACTACTATGAGGAACTTTAACCCTCCTGTTGCGACTGGAAAAGGTCCTGCAATGTCGATACCCCACTTGTAGAATGGCCATGGTGATGTAATTGGCGTTAGCTCGTGTTGTGGTTGGCGCGGGACGGCTCTATGAACTTGGCAATCGTTGCACTTCCTTATTAAATCCCGCGCATCGCGGTGCATGGTTGGCCAGTAGTATCCTGATCTCATGGCGCGTGCCACAATGGACCATGGTCCTGAGTGCATGCTGCATGAACCTTCATGGATTTCTCGCAGCACGTAATTTGCTTGTAGGGGGGCCAACACAGCGGAGCCATGGTTGGAGGAAGGAGCGTCGGTACAATATGTTGTCTCGAAGTTCAAATCTCTGTGCTATGCGCCGTATCCTGCGAGCTTCCTGCTGCTCTTGGGGTAACGTTCCTTTGCTTAGGAATTCCGTTGTCGGTGTCATCCAGGTAGGACCTTCCTCCTTTATTATTGTGGAGACTTCCATCTCCGATATGGACTTGCTTTTCAGTGTTTCCACCAACACTTGTTTTGATATGTATGCGAAACTTGTCGAGGCGATCTTGCTTAGTGCATCTGCTTTGCGATTTTCTCCTCTAGGAACTTGCTTGATGGTGAATCTGTCAAAGCCTTTGATCAGTGTCTTGGTCTTGTCGAGATACTGAATCATATTTTATTCTTTAGCCACGTATTCGCCCAACACGTGGTTGGCCACTAGTCTGGAGTCCACATTTGCTTCTAGGTTACGTACACCCATCCGAGCTGCAATGCGTAGTCCAGCGATTAGAGCTTCATATTCTGCCTCATTGTTCGTCGCTGTAAATTCAAAACGCAGTGCGTAAGTGAATTCCATTCCCTCTGGGTTTGTGAGGATGAGGCCTGCTCCTGAACCATCAACGCATGAGGACCCATCTATAAACAAGATCCATGGGTCATGCAGTTCCGTCCTACTTGGTGCAAGTACCTCATCGGTATCTGGCTTTTCGATGATGAAGTCTGCCAGAATCTGTCCTTTGATTGCGGTACGTGGTCTGTAAGAGATGTTGTGCTCACCTAGCAATACACTCCACTTCTGCAGTCGGCCTGATGCGTCAGGTTTGGAGATGATCTGCTTGATCGGTTGGTCTGTGATTACTGCTATTGGATGCGCTTGGAAGTACCTGCGTAGCCGTTTGGCAGCAAACACCAACGCCAGAACTAATTTTTCCATGGCGCTATAGTTCATCTCCGTCTTCTTGAGCGCCTTGCTTACAAAGTAGACAGGGGTTTGTACTGAATCCCTATCTGTTAGTAGCACTGCGCTCACTGCTCCATCAGTTGCGGATAGATACATAATTAACTCTTCCCCAGGTCGGGGTGCGACAAGTGTGGGAAGCGTTGCCAGGTGTTGTTTAAGTTGTGTGAAGGCTTCTTCTGCCTCTGTAGTCCACCGAAAATCTCCTTTTTTGATACACTTCTTGAGTGTTTTGAAGAGAGGTAGAGACTTGTCTGCTGATTTAGACAGGAACCTGTTAAGACCAGCTAGCTTTCCATTGAGAGATTGGACCTCCTTCAACGTGCGCGGTGAGGGAAGTTCAATGACAGCCTTTGTCTTTTCTGGACATGGCTTTATACCGTCGGGTTCTATTAGGTATCCGAGGAACATGCCTTCAGTGGCGCCGAAGGTACATTTTTTGGGGTTTAGCTTCATATTGATCTCTCGTAGAGTTTTGAACGTTTCTTCAATATCGCGCACTAACTCATCTTCAGTATGGCTTTTTTTGACCAGGTCATCAACATAGACCTCCAAGTTGCGGCCCACCTGTTTTTCGAAAGCATTGTCTACTAACCGCTGGTAGGTGGCGCCTGCATTCTTCAAGCCAAAAGGCATTTTTGTGTAACAGTAGACGCCTTGGCTTGTGTGAAAGGCCGTTTTTTCCTCATCCTCCTTTGCCATCTGGATTTGATGATATCCTTTGTACGCATCGAGGAAACACTTCAATGGGTACCCGCACAGAGACTCTATTTTCCAGTCTATCTCTGGTAATGGGTAGCAGTCTTGTGGGCACGCTTTGTTAAGATCGGTGAAGTCCACGCACATTCGCCAGCTACCGTCGCTTTTTTTGACCATTACTGGGTTAGAAAGCCAGTCGTGGTAGTAGACTTCACGCATGATTCCTACATCCACCAGTTTGTGTACCTCTGCCAAAATCGCTTGCGTGCGCTCTGGGGCTTGGCCGCGCTTCTTCTGGCGTATTGGTGAGTACCCTTGTCGGATTCTCAGTTTATGCTCTGTGATTGAGCGTGGTACCCCAGTCATGTGTTTTGGCTCCCATGCAAAAATGTCCAAGTTCTTTTGCAAGAGCGCGCACACAGCTGCTTTGCCGTTGTCCGACAGTGACCCTCCGATGGATATTTCCTGTTCCGGGTATTCTGGGTGAATCGCAACCTTCAGATTTGGAACTTTGGTTGCGCGCTGTTCTGGGATTGGTGCCGTTTCGCATGTAATCGTGTTACATTCTCTATGCGGTACAGTGGTATTGTAAAGAGTAACAATGCCCCCTTCCACTGGGAATTTAAGCATCCCGTGCGCTGTTGATGGCACCGCGCGCATAGCGGATATCCCAGGTCTCCCGATAATGCCGTTGTATGGCTAGAGAGATTTGATCACCATAAATTCCATCCTGGCCGTCGCAGAGTGTTTTTCGTTTCCGATGCTGACTGGTAATCGTATTTGCCCCATAGGCCATATCTTTTCACCCGTAAAACCAGTCAACGCCGTTCTGACCGGGCTTAACTGACTGCGTATTTCAGGCCGCAGTCGCTTGAAGCAGTGCTCATACATGATATCCGCCGATGCTCCACCATCAACATACATGCGATGGATGTCGTGACCCCCCGCACTAATCTCAATGGTGAGTGGCTCAACCACTGCGTTGTCCGCAGTTAAGTCGGGAAAGAGATCTCGCTTCCTCGGGAAAACTCCTGGCTGACCTTCTGTCGAGTGACCCGCTGCCATGATTGGATCATGTAGATGGTGTCGGCCTTTTCCTTAGGTGTCTCCTTCTTGTTTCCACTCTTCTGTCTATCCTTTCCCTCCTTGATATGTTTGACCAAATGGTCCAATCTGCTATCTTTAACCATTTTGTCAATGAGCTAGCGCAGTTGGACACATTCGTTAGTGGTGTGGCCCTTCTGTGCGTGGTAGTCACAGTATCCACTACCTACTCACCGATCTTCCGGAGTGCGCATTTGTGGCGGTCTTGGGAAGTTTGCACCCTCTGTTGCGAGTATTTCCTTCGGCGTTTTTGTTAACGGGGTATACTTGTCATTGTCGCGCCCACTCCCCTGGTTGCGATAGTTCCTGTTACGGTTACTATTCCGGTCCGTGGATTGTCTCCCAGGTTGTTCCTGTGACCGATAGTTTGAATAGCTTCTCTTGCTATCTGCCGCAACAGCTTCTCCTTGGACGAAGGACCATGTGCGTTTCATGACTTCATCAAAGGATTGGGAATCTTGTCATTCAATCTTTTAATAAGTTCTGGGTTGCTGATCCCATTCATAAACCCTGAGATTTTGAGTACTTCGGGACATGCTTTGACTTGCATACATTCGTCCTTGAAGCGCTCCATAAAAGCGCTCGTGGACTCCCCTTGGCGCTGTTTGACCCTAGCGAGTTCAATGGGGTTTTTCGCACACTTTTTCCGTTGAGTAAAATTTAGGCGGAACGCCTTTCTCAATTCTTCAAAATCATTGATGCTTCTGCGTGGAAGCTTGTTGAACCATTCCCGCGCTTCCACTGTGGAATTAAACATGTGGCACCACACTGCTTGTGGCCAGTTCTCAATAGTTGCGGCTGATTTGAAAATTTTTAGGTGATCGTCAGGGTCACCTTTCCGTTCATAGGTTTTGACATTAGCAGGCATGCGCCTCTTCTTGTTTTCTGAGAAATCACTGATGCGTCTAGTGAACGCATCCACCTTCTGACGGCGCCACGGGAGAGACATGTCTTCCTCCTCTTGGTCACGGTATTTCTTTCTGGACTTCCAGTGTCCAGTCTCGCTATCCTCGTTGTCCGAGGAATTATCAGAGGATGAATCTTCCCTCCTTCGGCGCTTGCGCCGATTGTCCTCAGAATTTGTGCTAGAAGGGCTTTTACTTGGGGAGTATTGTAACACCCCAACCCGACAAGGGTAAAGATATCACAATACGGTTTCATATCAGAACTTTAAATACTATACAAAAGCGGAAGCCTTTACAACTTACAAAAGATAATATAAATAAACTTAATATCAAAATAAATCTAAGATCTCTATCTCAAATCTTGCTCTCATCTCTACTCTCAACCCAGATCAGCTATCCCATAAGCTCATCTTGAATGCTTAAAACCTGCCGCAGGAAAAGAAAATGCGGCTGAGCTTACAAATCCCAGTGAACAGATATAACGAAACAAAAGCTAAACAAAACAAAATATACAAATGACAAAATCAAAATAAAATGATAATGAGGGATCTTTTTAGGATTCTGCGGACACAAATATCAGAAATCCAAACAACCACGTAACAATTTAAAACATCTCATAGCACATTAATGACACAAACACAACCACATCAGAACAGCCAAAACTTAACATATCAAGAATAACAGATTACTTATAAGCCAAACGAAATCTCAAAACTAACAGAGATCATTAACTAACAAGCAATCATGGCATCCACACAAATCAACTAACTTGCATTCAATAACTTAACCAATAACACCGCAGCGGAAATAATAGCAGTCAAACAGGCAGTCACATATATGAACATAAAACACCGTAGGAAATACTATAACTAAATAAACAAAAGACATATCATAGCAGTTAGCAAATTATCCAAAACAGATATCATTAGTTAAACCATTTCCCAGATCAAACCTTAATATAAGCGAGTCTAAACATGGCAGATCAATTATAGACAAATAGGTATATTAACAAATAATGAAGGTTCACAATAATAACTGAACAAATTATGCATACTAAACTTATAGAATACTCACTTTCACACTAGCACATTCATCTTACAGATCAACGACTTCACATAACGAGAAACAAACAAGACATCAGATGACAGCATGCGAATCATATTAAAACATATTAATCATAACCTAGCATAGTAGACGGTAGTTACATAAACATACAAAAGCATACACATAGATAATAACATATAATAAACCCAGCACATAATTATTAACACTTGAACATACCGAATCATAATCAGAATACTTAACATAGAAATAGCAGATAAAGATCTAGTTAACTACCACGAGCCCAGAACATATCATATCAGAAACATCATAACTATATAGAAACAATCTCAAAATAATTCGGAGTAGCTAGCTCCCAGAGTTTTATGAAGATGCGTATTGCACACGACATCATTCACTTAAACAAATCATATCAGACAACAGATCAGATCTAGGATGCATCCATACGCCCCACAAACATATATTGATAATATAATATAACATAAATTGAGCTCAGAACAAATAATAAATAAGGGACGTGGCAGAACTTCACTCTACTGCCCTAGAGTCATGTCAATGGTGCATCACCGACACGGACATGGAACCCCCATGACTAGTTAATAATTGGCTCGGGTGTCAAACTAACTTAGGTCAAACCGAATTTCAATTATGACACAAGTCTTAATCAAACACAAGGTTCAGCAAATACATATCAATAACTCATATCATAAGGTTCATACTCAAATATACTAAGATTCAACAATTATGCATATCAAAGTCTTCCTATCATAAAGTTCAAATCAGGTATCGCATGATTCCATAAAACATAAGTTCAGATAAGCAACAGGTCACACAATCAGGAAAAGGTTCATAGCAATGGCATCGGGAATCCTAATACAAAAGCTAACGAAAAGAAACCGTTATAAGAAACCTTTACTAAAAGGTCAGAATATCTGTACCTTAAAGCAAATGAGAGGAAAGCAAACGAATGTAGGAATACGAAGATGTAACGTCGCGTCTCCTTCAACGAATCTACACGGATTATGATTGATTTAATACTTATTAGCATCATTAATGTTATAACAGATTAATCTCATTAATATTCTTAGAGTTGTCAGAATATTCTCATTTTTAGTGACAGACGGAATTCCAACATTTTAGAGTATTAATCATTAATTTGCCAAACTTATGGGTTACAAATGATAAATGGTAAACTTAAGGGTTTAATATGATAAATATCTTATTTGAGGACTTATATGATCATCATTCAAAGTATACAGTTTATAAATGTCAAGAAGCGGTTTTAGGACTCTCTTTCAAAATAGTTTACACAAGCCTTGATAACTTACATGAAATAACGAATTTGCACATTTAGCTTTTAACCCTAATAAACTTCCTATTTAGGTTCTAGGGTTTCCCATACTCTTTAATATTACTAAATACGCATTAAATTCACATGTTACTTCTTTCAATGATTTCCACTTTGACCTAGAACGTATATGATAAACAAACCGAATATATCTCAAAACTCATGCATGCCTCTACAAAATCAACTCACACTTGTCGAACCCATAATTACTCTGAATTACATATTACACCCTTAACATATTTAATTATACGATCTAACCTTATATTATCAGATTTTACCATTTTAGCCCAAAGGTTTTAGAATTTACAAAACGTACCCTTTTCAATTTAATAACAATTCAAATGGCCCTCTAAGTATCCAAAATTACACGTTTAACCCCCACACTTATTTTATACGTTTAGTACATGTATTTTACTGTTTACAAAAATAACCTTTAAGTTTCATAATTTACAAAACCAACCCAAAACTTTTATTTAAAACCGAATCATGCATAATTCAAGTACAAACCCTAAACCTAGGTTTAACCCATCATTAGTTCATCATTATTACTGCATTAATTAATCTTAATTATTACAAGAAAACCCTAGTTTATATAAACCCTAATCGTCCCTTTTTATTTACTTTCCTTTTTCATACGCTATCGAACAATAAAACCCAAGACAAATCACACAAGCTTCGAATTCATGAACATGTATTTTATTTAGGTCGTATAACATATAAGAGCTTCCAGAAAAATCAGGTCATGGTCCTAAAAATTATTATAAGCTCGTTCGCTATTTTATACGCTTTTAGGGTTTTAATTCAAAACAATTTCGTGAGACTTGTTAATTATGCATGAATAATTTTTACAGGTTCTATATGATTTTTAGGACTGAAATTAATATTAGAAACATACCCTTGATGAGAATCGAACGTTAGAACAAAAGAAACCAAAACTTCTACTCGGTGAAACCCTAATCGACCAAGAAACTAACCACGATCAAACCAGCACCTTAGGACCTCGAACCAGATTTTTAACACCTTCCTTACCTTCAAACTCGTCCAAGAAAAATAGCTTTTAGCCTTGGAAACTGAATGTCGAATTATGTAGGGTTTTAGAGTCGGTTTTAGGTTTATCGCTAGTTAGGGTTAGAATAAACCGTGTAATGTGTATTTATATGTTTTACGAATTTTCTTGTGGGCTTAATATTATAATGGACTTATAATAAATGGGATCTTAATTTTATAAATTTTGTATTGGGCTTTTATTAATTTTATTTCTTTATAAAACTTTAATAAATATATTCGGCTATTTATAAAACACAAAACTGATTTTATAAAATTATAAACTATAAAAATAATCTTTACAAAGTATTTAAAATTTATTTGGATCATATGTGATATTTCTTAATAATTTTCTGAATTTACATAGCTTGTTTGGTATTCTTTAAATTAATTATTCATACTTTTTGATCATAAGGGTATTTTGGTCTTTTTGTGAATTTTATAAATTCAGGTATTACAATTTCTTCCCCTCTAAAATGAAATTTCGTCCTTGAAATTGAACAAGACAGGACAGTACGGCGACAAATGTGGATTTCGGAACTTCAAAGAATATATGACGAATACTAATCATATACTTATAAAGTATTAGCAGTAAAAGATGAGATAAGGAAAATTCAAAAACACACTCTAACTTATACAGGTATCTAATGATGAAAACTATCATATGCATAGACGGACCGAATCCTAACGGTCTTACTAATCGTAGAAGTACGTGGAGACATACAAATCTAAGGCAGACATAACAATCTATAGGTTTACACGGATCATAACGATTTCGGATCCCAATGGTACAAAACTTATATGTAACAGATATCGATGAAAATGTCACAATTAAGTACAGAGTTTCAACCCAATATGAAAATTACCAAATAACGGATACAAGGCAAATTCCATTCACATATCAACCACAGGCATTTCCCAGACGTCATATAATTTCAATAAGTTCAAATTATATGATCTCGGTATTATCACGTTGATCAGGCGTCATAATACTTGCATCACATAACAAGTTCTTATTGTCACTATATTTGGTCTCGGGTCATGACAAAAACACATAACTAATATCATAGCAAAACACACCATATAGTGATAACATACAGACAACGAGTAACCTACTATAACAAACCAGGTCCACATGAGTATACCATCATGATGGCCATACTTCATTCAAACGGTAATAAAACAACATCATTAAGAAAATAAATAGCAGACGAAACTTATGAGGACTAACGGGAACTTAACGAATCTATCAAAAGAAAACAACGAACAGGAAATATACTTCAAAATTTTGTTTCATTTCCATTAATCAAACAAAATTTGCAAAATCGTCATAAGATGAACTCCCAAAAGAAAACTTAATAATCCAAGATTCAATCATCTAATGAAACAAAAGGACCTAACTCAAAATCCAATGTCAGAAATTTCTCATAAAGAGGACCACTAATCAGGAGTGCAATTTCTATCCTTGTGTCGGATTGAACCTACTAGAAGCCGTAGATTCTAGATCCGAGTCCACCTCGTATTCTTCCTCATCTTCTTCTTCCTCCTCTTCTTCCTCACTTATCCATCCGTTCTAATTTCCTTCGCGCTGCTTGTAATAGCGGCTAGCAAAATCGTTTCTCCGATTCCTCTCCTCCTCTTCCGGCACACGGTCCACGAAAGCATACAAATCGCGACTCCTAGTCCAACCCACTCCTCCATCTTCAACGAACTTTGGTCCACCAAGGTTTCGTACTCCTCTACTACTTTTCCGTCTACGTCCTTCAAGGTCAGCTCCTCCTCGATCGTGCATGGCCACATATAGGCCGGAACTCGTATCCTCTTGTTGGTCCGCTTCACTCTACCAAACCTCTTGCAGCCTTTAGCAATAACGACGGCCCACATCATCTTCTCCCTAGGTTGCCTAGCTGGACCTTGTTTGCTCCTATCGGATGAACTAGGGCGACGAGGAATAACCATCTAAAAGAATAACCCACTATTAGCAAAGTCTAAGTACGATAGTGGACGCAAGAAAAGTACGCAGAAAGGAAAATCCTAAATCTACCCACTTCTCACAGGTCATAGCCTAAGCTCTAAGGGTCCTAAAACCTAGAGCTCTGATACCATAAATTGTAACACCCCAACCCGACAAGGGTAAAGATATCACAATACGGTTTCATATCAGAACTTTAAATACTATACAAAAGCGGAAGCCTTTACAACTTACAAAAGATAATATAAATAAACTTAATATCAAAATAAATCTAAGATCTCTATCTCAAATCTTGCTCTCATCTCTACTCTCAACCCAGATCAGCTATCCCATAAGCTCATCTTGAATGCTTAAAACCTGCCGCAGGAAAAGAAAATGCGGCTGAGCTTACAAAGCCCAGTGAACAGATATAACGAAACAAAAGCTAAACAAAACAAAATATACAAATGACGAAATCAAAATAAAATGATAATGAGGGATCTTTTAGGATTCTGCGGAAGCACAAATATACAGAAATCCAAACAACCACGTAACAATTTAAAACATCTCATAGCACATTAATGACACAAACACAACCACATCAGAACAGCCAAAACTTAACATATCAAGAATAACAGATTACTTATAAGCCAAACGAAATGTCAAAACTAACAGAGATCATTAACTAACAAGCAATCATGGCATCCACACAAATCAACTAACTTGCATTCAATAACTTAACCAATAACACCGCAGCGAAAATAATAGCAGTCAAAACAGGCAGTCACATATATGAACATAAAACACCGTAGGAAATACTATAACTAAATAAACAAAAGACATATCATAGCAGTTAGCAAATTATCCAAAACAGATATCATTAGTTAAACCATTTCCCAGATCAAACCTTAATATAAACAGAGTCTAAACATGGCAGATCAATTATAGACAAATAGGTATATTAACAAATAATGAAGGTTCGCAATAATAACTGAACAAATTATGCATACTAAACTTATAGAATACTCACTTTCACACTAGCACATTCATCTTACAGATCAACGACTTCACATAACGAGAAACTAACAAGACATCAGATGACAGCATGCGAATCATATTAAAACATATTAATCATAACCTAGCATAGTAGACGGTAGTTACATAAACATACAAAAGCATACACATAGATAATAACATATAATAAACCCAGCACATAATTATTAACACTTGAACATACCGAATCATAATCAAAATACTTAACATAGAAATAGCAGATAAAGATCTAGTTAACTACCACGAGCCCAGAACATATCATATCAGAAACATCATAACTATATAGAAACAATCTCAAAATAATTCGGAGTAGCTAGCTCCCAGAGTTTTATGAAGATGCGTATTGCACACGACATCATTCACTTAAACAAATCATATCAGACAACAGATCAGATCTAGGATGCATCCATACGCCCCACAAACATATATTGATAATATAATATAACATAAATTGAGCTCAGAACAAATAATAAATAAGGGACGTGGCAGAACTTCACTCTACTGCCCTAGAGTCATGTCAATGGTGCATCACTGACACGGACATGGAACCCCCATGACTAGTTAATAATTGGCTCGGGTGTCAAACTAACTTAGGTCAAACCAAATTTCAATTATGACACAAGTCTTAATCAAACACAAGGTTCAGCAAATACATATCAATAACTCATATCATAAGGTTCATACTCAAATATACTAAGATTCAACAATTATGCATATCAAAGTCTTCCTATCATAAAGTTCAAATCAGGTATCGCATGATTCCATAAAACATAAGTTCAGATAAGCAACAGGTCACACAATCAGGAAAAAGGATTCATAGCAATGGCATCGGAAATCCTAATACAAAAGCTAACGAAAAGAAACTGTTATAAGAAACCTTTACTAAAAAGGTCAGAATATCTGTACCTTAAAGCAAATGAGAGGAAAGCAAACGAATGTAGGAATACGAAGATGTAACGTCGCGTCTCCTTCAACGAATCTACACGGATTATGATTGATTTAATACTTATTAGCATCATTAATGTTATAACAGATTAATCTCATTAATATTCTTAGAGTTGTCAGAATATTCTCATTTTTAGTGACAGACGGAATTCCAACATTTTAGAGTATTAATCATTAATTTGCCAAACTTATGGGTTACAAATGATAAATGGTAAACTTAAGGGTTTAATATGATAAATATCTTATTTGAGGACTTATATGATCATCATTCAAAGTATAAGGTTTATAAATGTCAAGAACGGATTTTAGGACTCTCTTTCAAAATAGTTTACACAAGCCTTGATAACTTACATGAAATAACGAATTTGCACATTTAGCTTTTAACCCTAATCAACTTCCTATTTAGGTTCTAGGGTTTCCCATACTCTTTAATATTACTAAATAAGCATTAAATTCACATGTTACTTCTTTCAATGATTTCCACTTTGACCTAGAACGTATATGATAAACAAACCGAAGATATCTCAAAACTCATGCATGCCTCTACAAAAATCAACTCACACTTGTCGAACCCATAATTACTCAGAATTACATATTACACCCTTAACATATTTAATTATACGATCTAACCTTATATTATCAGATTTTACCATTTTAGCCCAAAGGTTTTAGAATTTACAAAACGTACCCTTTTCAATTTAATAACAATTCAAATGGCCCTCTAAGTATCCAAAATTACACGTTTAACCCCCACACTTATTTTATACGTTTAGTACATGTATTTTACTGTTTACAAAATAACCTTTAAGTTTCATAATTTACAAAACCAACCCAAAACTTTTATTTAAAACCGAATCATGCATAATTCAAGTACAAACCCTAAACCTAGGTTTAACCCATCATTAGTTCATCATTATTACTGCATTAATTAATCTTAATTATTACAAGAAAACCCTAGTTTATATAAACCCTAATCGTCCCTTTTTATTTACTTTCCTTTTTCATACGCTATCGAACAATAAAACCCAAGACAAATCACACAAGCTTCGAATTCATGAACATGTATTTTATTTAGGTCGTATAACATATAAGAGCTTCCAGAAAAATCAGGTCATGGTCCTAAAAATTATTATAAGCTCGTTCGCTATTTTATACGCTTTTAGGGTTTTAATTCAAAACAATTTCGTGAGACTTGTTAATTATGCATGAATAATTTTTACAGGTTCTATATGATTTTTAGGACTGAAATTAATATTAGAAACATACCCTTGATGAGAATCGAACGTTAGAACAAAAGAAACCAAAACTTCTACTCGGTGAAACCCTAATCGACCAAGAAACTAACCACGATCAAACCAGCACCTTAGGACCTCGAACCAGATTTTTAACACCTTCCTTACCTTCAAACTCGTCCAAGAAAAATAGCTTTTAGCCTTGGAAACTGAATGTCGAATTATGTAGGGTTTTAGAGTCGGTTTTAGGTTTATCGCTAGTTAGGGTTAGAATAAACCGTGTAATGTGTATTTATATGTTTTACGAATTTTCTTGTGGGCTTAATATTATAATGGACTTATAATAAATGGGATCTTAATTTTATAAATTTTGTATTGGGCTTTTATTAATTTTATTTCTTTATAAAACTTTAATAAATATATTCGGCTATTTATAAAACACAAAACTGATTTTATAAAATTATAAACTATAAAAATAATCTTTACAAAGTATTTAAAATTTATTTGGATCATATGTGATATTTCTTAATAATTTTCTGAATTTACATAGCTTGTTTGGTATTCTTTAAATTAATTATTCATACTTTTTGATCATAAGGGTATTTTGGTCTTTTTGTGAATTTTATAAATTCAGGTATTACAATTTCTTCCCCTCTAAAATGAAATTTCGTCCTTGAAATTGAACAAGACAGGACAGTACGGCGACAAATGTGGATTTCGGAACTTCAAGGAATATATGACGAATACTAATCATATACTTATAAAGTATTAGCAGTAAAAGATGAGATAAGGAAAATTCAAAACACACTCTAACTTACACAGGTATCAAATGATGAAAACTATCATATGCATAGATGGAACGAATCCTAACGGTCTTACTAATCGTAGAAGTACGTGGAGACATACAAATCTAAGGCAGACATAACAATCTATAGGTTTACACGGATCATAACGATTTCGGATCCCAATGGTACAAAACTTATATGTAACAGATATCGATGAAAATGTCACAATTAAGTACAGAGTTTCAACCCAATATGAAAAGTACCAAATAACGGATACAAGGCAAATTCCATTCACATATCAACCACAGGCATTTCCCAGACGTCATATAATTTCAATAAGTTCAAATTATATGATCTCGGTATTATCACGTTGATCAGGCGTCATAATACTTGCATCACATAACAAGTTCTTATTGTCACTATATTTGGTCTCGGGTCATGACAAAAACACATAACTAATATCATAGCAAAACACACCATATAGTGATAACATACAGACAACGAGTAACCTACTATAACAAACCAGGTCCACATGAGTATACCATCATGATGGCCATACTTCATTCAAACGGTAATAAAACAACATCATTAAGAAAATAAATAGCAGACGAAACTTATGAGGACTAACGGGAACTTAACGAATCTATCAAAAGAAAACAACGAACAGGAACTATACTTCAAAATTTTGTTTCATTTCCATTAATCAAACAAAATTTGCAAAATCGTCATAAGATGAACTCCCAAAAGAAAACTTAATAATCCAAGATTCAATCATCTAATGAAACAAAAGGACCTAACTCAAAATCCAATGTCAGAAATTTCTCATAAAGAGGACCACTAATCAGGAGTGCAATTTCTATCCTTGTGTCGGATTGAACCTACTAGAAGCCGTAGATTCTAGATCCGAGTCCACTCGTATTCTTTCATCTTCTTCTTCCTCCTCTTCTTCCTCACTTATCCATCCGTTCTTATTTCCTTCGCGCTGCGGTAATAAGCGGCTAGCAAAATCGTTTCTCCGATTCCTCTCCTCCTCTTCCGGCACACGGTCCACGAAAGCATACAAATCGCGACTCCTAGTCCAACCCACTCCTCCATCTTCAACGAACTTTGGTCCACCAAGGTTTCGTACTCCTCTACTACTTTTCCGTCTACGTCCTTCAAGGTCAGCTCCTCCTCGATCGTGCATGGCCACATATAGGCCGGAACTCGTATCCTCTTGTTGGTCCGCTTCACTCTACCAAACCTCTTGCAGCCTTTAGCAATAACGACGGCCCACATCATCTTCTCCCTAGGTTGCCTAGCTGGACCTTGTTTGCTCCTATCGGATGAACTAAGGCGACGAGGAATAACCATCTAAAAGAATAACCCACTATTAGCAAAGTCTAAGTACGATAGTGGACGCAAGAAAAGTACGCAGAAAGGAAAATCCTAAATCTACCCACTTCTCACAGGTCATAGCCTAAGCTCTAAGGGTCCTAAAACCTAGAGCTCTGATACCATAAATTGTAACACCCCAACCCGACAAGGGTAAAGATATCACAATACGGTTTCATATCAGAACTTTAAATACTATACAAAAGCGGAAGCCTTTACAACTTACAAAAGATAATATAAATAAACTTAATATCAAAATAAATCTAAGATCTCTATCTCAAATCTTGCTCTCATCTCTACTCTCAACCCAGATCAGCTATCCCATAAGCTCATCTTGAATGCTTAAAACCTGCCGCAGGAAAAGAAAATGCGGCTGAGCTTACAAAGCCCAGTGAACAGATATAACGAAACAAAAGCTAAACAAAACAAAATATACAAATGACGAAATCAAAATAAAATGATAATGAGGGATCTTTTAGGATTCTGCGGAAGCACAAATATACAGAAATCCAAACAACCACGTAACAATTTAAAACATCTCATAGCACATTAATGACACAAACACAACCACATCAGAACAGCCAAAACTTAACATATCAAGAATAACAGATTACTTATAAGCCAAACGAAATGTCAAAACTAACAGAGATCATTAACTAACAAGCAATCATGGCATCCACACAAATCAACTAACTTGCATTCAATAACTTAACCAATAACACCGCAGCGAAAATAATAGCAGTCAAAACAGGATCACATATATGAACATAAAACACCGTAGGAAATACTATAACTAAATAAACAAAAGACATATCATAGCAGTTAGCAAATTATCCAAAACAGATATCATTAGTTAAACCATTTCCCAGATCAAACCTTAATATAAACAGAGTCTAAACATGGCAGATCAATTATAGACAAATAGGTATATTAACAAATAATGAAGGTTCACAATAATAACTGAACAAATTATGCATACTAAACTTATAGAATACTCACTTTCACACTAGCACATTCATCTTACAGATCAACGACTTCACATAACGAGAAACTAACAAGACATCAGATGACAGCATGCGAATCATATTAAAACATATTAATCATAACCTAGCATAGTAGACGGTAGTTACATAAACATACAAAAGCATACACATAGATAATAACATATAATAAACCCAGCACATAATTATTAACACTTGAACATACCGAATCATAATCAGAATACTTAACATAGAAATAGCAGATAAAGATCTAGTTAACTACCACGAGCCCAGAACATATCATATCAGAAACATCATAACTATATAGAAACAATCTCAAAATAATTTGGAGTAGCTAGCTCCCAGAGTTTTATGAAGATGCGTATTGCACACGACATCATTCACTTAAACAAATCATATCAGACAACAGATCAGATCTAGGATGCATCCATACGCCCCACAAACATATATTGATAATATAATATAACATAAATTGAGCTCATAACGAATAATAAATAAGGGGCGTGGCAGAACTTCACTCTACTGCCCTAGAGTCATGTCAATGGTGCATCACTGACACGGACATGGAACCCCCATGACTAGTTAATAATTGGCTCGGGTGTCAAACTAACTTAGGTCAAACCAAATTTCAATTATGACACAAGTCTTAATCAAACACAAGGTTCAACAAATACATATCAATAACTCATATCATAAGGTTCATACTCAAATATACTAAGATTCAACAATTATGCATATCAAAGTCTTCCTATCATAAAGTTCAAATCAGGTATCGCATGATTCCATAAAACATAAGTTCAGATAAGCAACAGGTCACACAATCAGGAAAAAGGATTCATAGCAATGGCATCGGAAATCCTAATACAAAAGCTAACGAAAGAAACCGTTATAAGAAACCTTTACTAAAAAGGTCAGAATATCTGTACCTTAAAGCAAATGAGAGGAAAGCAAACGAATGTAGGAATACGAAGATGTAACGTCGCGTCTCCTTCAATGAATCTACACGGATTATGATTGATTTAATACTTATTAGCATCATTAATGTTATATGATTAATCTCATTAATATTCTTAGAGTTGTCAGAATATTCTCATTTTAGTAATGACGACGAATTCCAACATTTTAGAGTATTAATCATTAATTTGCCAAACTTATGGGTTACAAATGATAAATGGTAAACTTAAGGGTTTAATATGATAAATATCTTATTTGAGGACTTATATGATCATCATTCAAAGTATAAGGTTTATAAATGTCAAGAACGGATTTTAGGACTCTCTTTCAAAATAGTTTACACAAGCCTTGATAACTTACATGAAATAACTAATTTGCACATTTAGCTTTTAACCCTAATCAACTTCCTATTTAGGTTCTAGGGTTTCCCATACTCTTTAATATTACTAAATAAGCATTAAATTCACATGTTACTTCTTTCAATGATTTCCACTTTGACCTAGAACGTATATGATAAACAAACCGAAGATATCTCAAAACTCATGCATGCCTCTACAAAATCAACTCACACTTGTCGAACCCATAATTACTCAGAATTACATATTACACCCTTAACATATTTAATTATACGATCTAACCTTATATTATCAGATTTTACCATTTTAGCCCAAAGGTTTTAGAATTTACAAAACGTACCCTTTTCAATTTAATAACAATTCAAATGGCCCTCTAAGTATCCAAAATTACACGTTTAACCCCCACACTTATTTTATACGTTTAGTACATGTATTTTACTGTTTACAAAAATAACCTTTAAGTTTCATAATTTACAAAACCAACCCAAAACTTTTATTTAAAACCGAATCATGCATAATTCAAGTACAAACCCTAAACCTAGGTTTAACCCATCATTAGTTCATCATTATTACTGCATTAATTACTCTTAATTATTACAAGAAAACCCTAGTTTATATAAACCCTAATCGTCCCTTTTTATTTACTTTCCTTTTTCATACGCTATCGAACAATAAAACCCAAGACAAATCACACAAGCTTCGAATTCATGAACATGTATTTTATTTAGGTCATATAACATATAAGAGCTTCGGAAAAATCAGGTCATGGTCCTAAAAATTATTATAAGCTCGTTCGCTATTTTATACGCTTTTAGGGTTTTAATTCAAAACAATTTCGTGAGACTTGTTAATTATGCATGAATAATTTTTACAGGTTCTATATGATTTTTAGGACTGAAATTAATATTAGAAACATACCCTTGATGAGAATCGAACGTTAGAACAAAAGAAACCAAAACTTCTACTCGGTGAAACCCTAATCGACCAAGAAACTAACCACGATCAAACCAGCACCTTAGGACCTCGAACCAGATTTTTAACACCTTCTTCACCTTCAAACTCGTCCAAGAAAAATAGTTTCAAGCCTTGGAAACTGATGTCGAATTATGTAGGGTTTTAGAGTCGGTTTTAGGTTTATCGCTAGTTAGGGTTAGAATAAACCGTGTAATGTGTATTTATATGTTTTACTAATTTTCTTGTGGGCTTAATATTATAATGGACTTATAATA
The DNA here is from genome assembly GCA_910596185.1 of Chrysanthemum makinoi. NCBI lineage: Eukaryota > Viridiplantae > Streptophyta > Magnoliopsida > Asterales > Asteraceae > Chrysanthemum > Chrysanthemum makinoi. The sequence goes on along the minus strand of OU343216.1, from coordinate 69,528,434 downwards.
AATGGGATCTTAATTTTATAAATTTTGTATTGGGCTTTTATTAATTTTATTTCTTTATAAAACTTTAATAAATATATTCGGCTATTTATAAAACACAAAACTGATTTTATAAAATTATAAACTATAAAAATAATCTTTACAAAGTATTTAAAATTTATTTGGATCATATGTGATATTTCTTAATAATTTTCTGAATTTACATAGCTTGTTTGGTATTCTTTAAATTAATTATTCATACTTTTTGATCATAAGGGTATTTTGGTCTTTTTGTGAATTTTATAAATTCAGGTATTACAATTTCTTCCCCTCTAAAATGAAATTTCGTCCTCGAAATTGAACAAGACAGGACGATCGGCGACAAATGTGGATTTGAACTTCAAGGAATATATGCGAATACTAATCATACTTATAAAGTATTAGCAGTAAAAGATGAGATAAGGAAAATTCAAAAACACACTCTAACTTATATAGGTATCTAATGATGAAAACTATCATATGCATAGACGGACCGAATCCTAATGGTCTTACTAATCGTAGAATGCGTGGAGACATACAAATCTAAGGCAGACATAACAATCTATAGGTTTACACTGATCATAATGATTTCGGATCCCAATGGTACAAAACTTATATGTAATAGATATCGATGAAAATGTCACAATTAAGTACCGAGTTTCAACCCAATATGAAAAGTACCAAATAACGGATACAAGGCAAATTCCATTCACATATCAACCACAGGCATTTCCCAGACGTCATATAATTTCAATAAGTTCAAATTATATGATCTCGGTATTATCACGTTGATCAGGCGTCATAATACTTGCATCACATAACAAGTTCTTATTGTCACTATATTTGGTCTCGGGTCATGACAAAAACACATAACTAATATCATAGCAAAACACACCATATAGTGATAACATACAGACAACGAGTAACCTACTATAACAAACCAGGTCCACATGAGTATACCATCATGATGGCCATACTTCATTCAAACGGTAATAAAACAACATCATTAAGAAAATAAATAGCAGACGAAACTTATGAGGACTAACGGGAACTTAACGAATCTATCAAAAGAAAACAACGAACAGGAACTATACTTCAAAATTTTGTTTCATTTCCATTAATCAAACAAAATTTGCAAAATCGTCATAAGATGAACTCCCAAAAGAAAACTTAATAATCCAAGATTCAATCATCTAATGAAACAAAAGGACCTAACTCAAAATCCAATGTCAGAAATTTCTCATAAAGAGGACCACTAATCAGGAGTGCAATTTCTATCCTTGTGTCGGATTGAACCTACTAGAAGCCGTAGATTCTAGATCCGAGTCCACCTCGTATTCTTCCTCATCTTCCTCTTCCTCCTCTTCTTCCTCATCCATCGTTCTTATTTCCTTCGCGCTGCGGTAATAGCTGCTAGCAAAATCGTTTCTCCGATTCCTCTCCTCCTCTTCCGGCACGGTCCCGAAAGCATACAAATCGCGACTCCTAGTCCAACCACTCCTCCATCTTCAACGAACTTTGGTCACCAAGGTTTTCGTACTCCTCTACTACTTTTCCGTCTACGTCCTTCAAGGTCAGCTCCTCCTCGATCGTGCATGGCCACATATAGGTCGGAACTCGTATCCTCTTGTTGGTCCGCTTCACTCTACCAAACCTCTTGCAGCCTTTAGCAATAACGACGGCCCACATCATCTTCTCCCTAGGTTGCCTAGCTGGACCTTGTTTGCTCCTATCGGATGAACTAGGGCGACGAGGAATAACCATCTAAAAGAATAACCCACTATTAGCAAAGTCTAAGTACGATAGTGGACGCAAGAAAAGTACGCAGAAAGGAAAGTCCTAAATCTACCCAGTCCTCACGGGTCATAGCCTAAGCTCTAAGGGTCCTAAAACCTAGAGCTCTGATACCATAAATTGTAACACCCCAACCCGACAAGGGTAAAGATATCGCAATACGGTTTCATATCAGAACTTTAAATACTATACAAAAGCGGAAGCCTTTACAACTTACAAAAGATAATATAAATAAACTTAATATCAAAATAAATCTAAGATCTCTATCTCAAATCTTGCTCTCATCTCTACTCTCAACCTAGATCAGCTATCCCATAAGCTCATCTTGAATGCTTAAAACGCCGAGGAAAAGAAAATGCGGCTGAGCTTACAAAGCCCAGTGAACAGATATAACGAAACAAAAGCTAAACAAAACAAAATATACAAATGACGAAATCAAAATAAAATGATAATGAGGGATCTTTTAGGATTCTGCGGAAGCACAAATATACAGAAATCCAAACAACCACGTAACAATTTAAAACATCTCATAGCACATTAATGACACAAACACAACCACATCAGAACAACCAAAACTTAACATATCAAGAATAACAGATTACTTATAAGCCAAACGAAATGTCAAAACTAACAGAGATCATTAACTAACAAGCAATCATGGCATCCACACAAATCAACTAACTTGCATTCAATAACTTAACCAATAACACCGCAGCGAAAATAATAGCAGTCAAAACAGGCAGTCACATATATGAACATAAAACACCGTAGGAAATACTATAACTAAATAAACAAAAGACATATCATAGCAGTTAGCAAATTATCCAAAACAGATATCATTAGTTAAACCATTTCCCAGATCAAACCTTAATATGAACAGAGTCTAAACATGGCAGATCAATTATAGACAAATAGGTATATTAACAAATAATGAAGGTTCACAATAATAACTGAACAAATTATGCATACTAAACTTATAGAATACTCACTTTCACACTAGCACATTCATCTTACAGATCAACGACTTCACATAACGAGAAACAAACAAGACATCAGATAATGACATGCGAATCATATTAAAACATATAAATCATAACCTAGCATAGTAGGCGGTAGTTACATAAACATACAAAAGCATACACATAGATAATAACATATAATAAACCCAGCACATAATTTTTAACACTTGAACATACGAATCATAATCGAATACTTAACATAGAAATAGCAGATAAAGATCTAGTTAACTACCACGAGCCCAGAACATATCATATCAGAAACATCATAACTATATAGAAACAATCTCAAAATAATTCGGAGTAGCTAGCTCCCAGAGTTTTATGAAGATGCGTATTGCACACGACATCATTCACTTAAACAAATCATATCGGACAACAGATCAGATCTAGGATGCATCCATACGCCCCACAAACATATATTGATAATATAATATAACATAAATTGAGCTCATAAAAAATAATAAATAAGGGGCGTGGCAGAACTTCACTCTACTGCCCTAGAGTCATGTCAATGGTGCATCACCGACACGGACATGGAACCCCCATGACTAGTTAATAATTGGCTCGGGTGTCAAACTAACTTAGGTCAAACCAAATTTCAATTATGACACAAGTCTTAATCAAACACAAGGTTCAGCAAATACATATCAATAACTCATATCATAAGGTTCATACTCAAATATACTAAGATTCAACAATTATGCATATCAAAGTCTTCCTATCATAAAGTTCAAATCAGGTATCGCATGATTCCATAAAACATAAGTTGGATAAGCAACAGGTCACACAATGGGGAAAAAGGATTCATAGCAATGGCATCGGAAATCCTAATACAAAAGCTAACGAAAAGAAACTGTTATAAGAAACCTTTACTAAAAAGGTCAGAATATCTGTACCTTAAAGCAAATGAGAGGAAAGCAAACGAATGTAGGAATACGAAGATGTAACGTCGCGTCTCCTTCAACGAATCTACACGGATTATGATTGATTTAATACTTATTAGCATCATTAATGTTATAACAGATTAATCTCATTAATATTCTTAGAGTTGTCAGAATATTCTCATTTTTAGTGACAGACGGAATTCCAACATTTTAGAGTATTAATCATTAATTTGCCAAACTTATGGGTTACAAATGATAAATGGTAAACTTAAGGGTTTAATATGATAAATATCTTATTTGAGGACTTATATGATCATCATTCAAAGTATAAGGTTTATAAATGTCAAGAACGGATTTTAGGACTCTCTTTCAAAATAGTTTACACAAGCCTTGATAACTTACATGAAATAACGAATTTGCACATTTAGCTTTTAACCCTAATCAACTTCCTATTTAGGTTCTAGGGTTTCCCATACTCTTTAATATTACTAAATACGCATTAAATTCACATGTTACTTCTTTCAATGATTTCCACTTTGACCTAGAACGTATATGATAAACAAACCGAAGATATCTCAAAACTCATGCATGCCTCTACAAAATCAACTCACACTTGTCGACTCATAATTACTCAGAATTACATATTACACCCTTAACATATTTAATTATACGATCTAACCTTATATTATCAGATTTTACCATTTTAGCCCAAAGGTTTTAGAATTTACAAAACGTACCCTTTTCAATTTAATAACAATTCAAATGGCCCTCTAAGTATCCAAAATTACACGTTTAACCCCCACACTTACTTTATACGTTTAGTATGTATTTTTGTTTACAAAAATAACCTTTAAGTTTCATAATTTACAAAACCAACCCAAAACTTTTATTTAAAACCGAATCATGCATAATTCAAGTACAAACCCTAAACCTAGGTTTAACCCATCATTAGTTCATCATTATTACTGCATTAATTACTCTTAATTATTACAAGCAACCCTAGTTTATATAAACCCTAATCGTCCCTTTTTATTTACTTTCCTTTTTCATACGCTATCGAACAATAAAACCCAAGACAAATCACACAAGCTTCGAATTCATGAACATGTATTTTATTTAGGTCGTATAACATATAAGAGCTTCCAGAAAAATCAGGTCATGGTCCTAAAAATTATTATAAGCTCGTTACTATATTTATACGCTTTTAGGGTTTTAATTCAAAACAATTTCGTGAGACTTGTTAATTATGCATGAATAATTTTTACAGGTTCTATATGACTTGTAGGACTGAAATTAATATTAGAAACATACCCTTGATGAGAATCGAATGTTAGAACAAAAGAAACCAAAACTTCTACTCGGCGAAACCCTAATCGACCAAGAAACTAACCACGATCAAACCAGCACCTTAGGACCTCGAACCAGATTTTTAACACCTTCCTTACCTTCAAACTCGTCCAAGAAAAATAGCTTTTAGCCTTGGAAACTGAATGTCGAATTATGTAGGGTTTTAGAGTCGGTTTTAGGTTTATCGCTAGTTAGGGTTAGAATAAACCGTGTAATGTGTATTTATATGTTTTACTAATTTTCTTGTGGGCTTAATATTATAATGGACTTATAATAAATGGGATCTTAATTTTATAAATTTTGTATTGGGCTTTTATTAATTTTATTTCTTTATAAAACTTTAATAAATATATTCGGCTATTTATAAAACACAAAACTGATTTTATAAAATTATAAACTATAAAAATAATCTTTACAAAGTATTTAAAATTTATTTGGATCATATGTGATATTTCTTAATAATTTTCTGAATTTACATAGCTTGTTTGGTATTCTTTAAATTAATTATTCATACTTTTTGATCATAAGGGTATTTTGGTCTTTTTGTGAATTTTATAAATTCAGGTATTACAATTTCTTCCCCTCTAAAATGAAATTTCGTCCTTGAAATTGAACAAGACAGGACAGTACGGCGACAAATGTGGATTTCGGAACTTCAAGGAATATATGACGAATACTAATCATATACTTATAAAGTATTAGCAGTAAAAGATGAGATAAGGAAAATTCAAAACACACTCTAACTTATACAGGTATCTAATGATGAAAACTATCATATGCATAGACGGACCGAATCCTAATGGTCTTACTAATCGTAGAAAGTGCGTGGAGACATACAAATCTAAGGCAAACATAACAATCTATAGGTTTACACGGATCATAACGATTTTGGATCCCAATGGTACAAAACTTATATGTAACAGATATCGATGAAAATGTCACAATTAAGTACAGAGTTTCAACCCAATATGAAAAGTACCAAATAACGGATACAAGGAAAATTCCATTCACATATCAACCACAGGCATTTCCCAGGACGTCATATAATTTCAATAAGTTCAAATTATATGATCTCGGTATTATCACGTTGATCAGGCGTCATAATACTTGCATCACATAACAAGTTCTTATTGTCACTATATTTGGTCTCGGGTCATGACAAAAACACATAACTAATATCATAGCAAAACACACCATATAGTGATAACATACAGACAACGAGTAACCTACTATAACAAACCAGGTCCACATGAGTATACCATCATGATGGCCATACTTCATTCAAACGGTAATAAAACAACATCATTAAGAAAATAAATAGCAGACGAAACTTATGAGGACTAACGGGAACTTAACGAATCTATCAAAAGAAAACAACGAACAGGAAATATACTTCAAAATTTTGTTTCATTTCCATTAATCAAACAAAATTTGCAAAATCGTCATAAGATGAACTCCCAAAAGAAAACTTAATAATCCAAGATTCAATCATCTAATGAAACAAAAGGACCTAACTCAAAATCCAATGTCAGAAATTTCTCATAAAGAGGACCACTAATCAGGAGTGCAATTTCTATCCTTGTGTCGGATTGAACCTACTAGAAGCCGTAGATTCTAGATCCGAGTCCACCTCGTATTCTTCCTCATCTTCTTCCTCACTTATCCATCCGTTCTTATTTCCTTCGCGCTGCGGTAATAAGCGGCTAGCAAAATCGTTTCTCCGATTCCTCTCCTCCTCTTCCGGCACACGGTCCACGAAAGCATACAAATCGCGACTCCTAGTCCAACCCACTCCTCCATCTTCAACGAACTTTGGGCATCTATCATGATACTTAGTGGTGAAACCTTGGGTTTTCGTACTCCTCTACTACTTTTCCGTCTACGTCCTTCAAGGTCAGCTCCTCCTCGATCGTGCATGGCCACATATAGGTCGGAACTCGTATCCTCTTGTTGGTCCGCTTCACTCTACCAAACCTCTTGCAGCCTTTAGCAATAACGACGGCCCACATCATCTTCTCCCTAGGTTGCCTAGCTGGACCTTGTTTGCTCCTATCGGATGAACTAGGGCGACGAGGAATAACCATCTAAAAGAATAACCCACTATTAGCAAAGCCTAAGTACGATAGTGGGCCTTAAGAAAAGTGCAGAAAGGAAAATCCTAAATCTACCCACTTCTCACAGGTCATAGCCTAAGCTCTAAGGGTCCTAAAACCTAGAGCGATACCATAAATTGTAACACCCCAACCCGACAAGGGTAAAGATATCACAATACGGTTTCATATCAGAACTTTAAATACTATACAATAGCGGAAGCCTTACAAAAAACTCAAAAGATAACATAAATAAACTTAATATCAAAATAAATCTAAGATCTCTATCTCAAATCTTGCTCTCATCTCTACTCTCAACCCGGATCAGCTATCCCATAAGCTCATCTTGAATGCTTAATACCTGCCGCAGGAAAAGAAAATGCGGGTGAGCTTACAAAGCCCAGTGAACAGATATAACGAAACAAAAGCTAAACAAAACAAAATATACAAATGACGAAATCAAAATAAAATGATAATGAGGGATCTTTTAGGATTCTGCGGAAGCACAAATATACAGAAATCCAAACAACCACGTAACAATTTAAAACATCTCATAGCACATTAATGACACAAACACAAACACATCAGAACAACCAAACACTTAACATATCAAGAATAAATAGATTACTTATAAACCAAACGAAAAGTCAAAAGGCTAACAGAGATCATTAACTAACAAGCAATCATGGCATCCACACAAATTCAACTAACCTTCACTTAACACACTCAAACAATACGCAAGCGAAAATAATATTCAAAACAGGTCTCAAGCAAATAGAACATATTAAGCAACCCATAATTAAATAAACAAAAGACATATCATAACCATTAGCAATTATCCAAAACAGATATCATTAGTTAAACCATTTCCCAGATCAAACCTAACATTAGCGAGTCTAAACATGGCAGATCAATTATAGACAAATAGGTATATTAGCAATAATGAAGGTTCACAAAATTAACTGAACAAATTATGCATACTAAACTTATAGAATACTCACTTTCACACTAGCACATTCATCTTACAGATCAACGACTTCACATAACGAGAAACTAACATGACATCAGATGACAGCATGCGAATCATATTAAAACATATTAATCATAACCTAGCATAGTAGACGGTAGTTACATAAACATACAAAAGCATACACATAGATAATAACATATAATAAACCCAGCACATAATTATTAACACTTGAACATACCGAATCATAATCAGAATACTTAACATAGAAATAACAAATAAAGATTTAGTTAACTACCACGAGCCCAAAACATATCATATCAAAAACATCATAACTATATAGAAACAATCTCAAAATAATTCGTAGTAGCTAGCTCCCAGTTTTTATGAAGATGCGTATTGCACACGACATCATTCACCTAGACAAATCATATCGGACAACAGATCGGATCTAGGATGCATCCATACGCCCCACAAACATATATTGATAATATAATATAACATAAATTGAGCTCAGAACAAATAATAAATAAGGGGCGTGGCAGAACTTCACTCTACTGCCCTAGAGTCATGTCAATGGTGCATCACCGACACGGACATGGAACCCCCATGACTAGTTAATAATTGGCTCGGGTGTCAAACTAACTTAGGTCAAACCAAATTTCAATTATGACACAAGTCTTAATCAAACACAAGGTTCAACAAATACATATCAATAACTCATATCATAAGGTTCATACTCAAATATACTAAGATTCAACAATTATGCATATCAAAGTCTTCCTATCATAAAGTTCAAATCAGGTATCGCATGATTCAATAAATCATAAGTTCAGATAAGCAACAGGTCACACAATCAGGAAAAAGGGTTCATAGCAATGGCATCGGAAATCCTAATACAAAAGCTAACGAAAAGAAACCGTTATAAGAAACCTTTACTAAAAGGTCAGAATATCTGTACCTTAAAGCAAATGAGAGGAAAGCAAACGAATGTAGGAATACGAAGATGTAACGTCGCGTCTCCTTCAACGAATCTACACGGATTATGATTTATTTAATACTTATTAGCATCATTAATGTTATAACGGATTAATCTCATTAATATTCTTAGAGTTGTCAGAATATTCTCATTTTTAGTGACATACGAATTCCAACATTTTAGAGTATTAATCATTAATTATGCCAAACTTATGGGATTTGAAAAATGACAATTAGTAAACTTAAGGGACTTAATATAATAAATTATCTTATTTGAGGACTTATATGATCATCATTCAAAGTATAAAGTTTATAAATGTCAAGAACGGATTTTAGGACTCTCTTTCAAAATATTTTACAAAATCTTTTATAACTTACATGATTAACCAAGACTTACCATTCTCACATGAAATAACGAATTTGCACATTTAGCTTTTAACCCTAATCGACTTCCTATTTACGTCCTAGGGTTTCCCATACTCTTTAATATTACTAAATACGCATTAATTTACATGTTCACCTCTTTTAATGATTTCCTCTTTGACCTAGGACGTATATGAAAAACAAACCGAAGTTACCTCAAAACTCATGCATGTCTCTACACAATCAACTCACACTTGTCGACTCATAATTACTCAGAATTACCTATTACACCCTTAACATATTTAATTATACGATCTAACCTTATATTATCAGATTTTACATTTTAGCCCAAAGGTTTTAGAATTTACAAAACATACCCTTTTCAATTTAATAACAATTCAAATGGCCCTCTAAGTATCCAAAATTACACGTTTAACCCCTCATACCTATTTTATCGTTTAGTACCTTTATGTATTTTTGTTTACAAAAATAACCCTTAAGTTTCATAATTTACAAAACCAACCCAAAACTTTTATTTAAAACCGAAATATGCATAATTCAAGTACAAACCCTAAACCTAGGTTTAACCCCTCATTAGTTCATCATTACTATTTCATTAATTACCCTTAATTATTAACAAGAAAAGCCCTAGTTTATATAAACCCTAATCGTCCTTCTTTATTTTCTTTCCTTTTTCATACGCTATTGAACAATAACCCAAGACAAATCACACAAGCTTCGAATTCATGAACATGTATTTTATTTAGGTCATATAACATATAAGAGCTTCCAGAAAAATTTAGGATCATGGTCTCTAAAAATTATTATAAGCTCGTTCGCTATTTTATACGCTTTTAGGGTTTTAATTCAAAACAATTCCATGCGACTTGTTAATTATGCATGAACTAATTTTTACAGGTTCTATATGATTTTATAGGACTGAAAATAATATTGGAAACATACCCTTGATGAGATTTGGACGTTTGAACAAAAGAACACAAAACCTTCTACTTCGGCACCCTAATCGACCAAGAAACTAACCACGATCAAACCAGCACCTTAGGACCTCGAACCAGATTTTTAACACCTTCTTTACCTTCAAACTCGTCCAAGAAAAATAGCTTTTAGCCTTGGAAAATGAATGTCGAATTATTTAGGGTTTTAGAGTCGGTTTTAGTATAATCGGTTATTAGGGTTAGAATGAACCGTATAATATGTATTTATATGTTTTACTAATTTTATTGTGGGCTTAATATTATAATGGACTTAAAATAAATGGGATC
>OU343216.1:69483578-69517594 GCA_910596185.1 Chrysanthemum makinoi | reverse complement strand
CCAATCCTTATGTGGGTTAGACATGGTGGACTGATTACCATTTGTTGTGTTTAGTACATAGTACTTCCACTAAAAAAAAAATTTTAAATTTGGCCATTTTGGGGAAAAAGGGACTAAAAGGGTACATTTATGATCAAATTCGCCAGAATTTCCCCCTACACTTAGAAATGAATATTGTCCTCAATATTCAAAGTCCCGGCTATTATGCCGAATCCTTGAACGTAAAAGATAACATTACTAGCCAAGTGTAGAAACACAACAATTATTCTCTTTTTAATATTTACAATTTTCATTCATTTTTTAGATCTATAAACAACATGTGGGGCATCTCCCCCACACTAGGGTGGTACACACGGGTGAAAACCCATGTTTAACTATTGTTTTTGATTACCGAGTCGCTAGCTTGACTCGACCCCGAATTCATTTGTTCATGGGGAAGTAAGTGGAAGAGACAATCTCCATCGGACTTTCATTCAAGATGTTTGTATAAACATTGAAATACGTGAAAGTTCCACACCGATGAGATATACATAGAACCGGCTCAAAAATGATAAATGAAAATGCCGGGATCAAAAATAGTGTCCTCATTCCCGAAGGAGTGAAGAACAGGAGAAGCCACGAGATAGGTGAAGAAGAGAAAGAAAGTCATGATAAAAATCATGACTAACTCTTCATCCTCAATAGGAGAATTCATAGTTTCATGAATCTCATCAGTTAAGATCGCTTGATCAAGACATATTATGGGTGTGTCTAGATCAAAGTAGAAATTATCATACTCCGGCGGAGATATGATATGAGTGAGTTCACAGGAGGACTCCTCAAAGGCGAATGATTCATATTCGGGATTGATTTGAGTGAGTTCACTGGGGAATTCCTCAAAAGTGAATGATTCATAATCGGGGAGAGAATTATGAGAATGAGAAGTGGTAATACCACTAATCTTCTCTCCCATATGATCAAAATGGAACGTTTGCAATTCCGGAATAGAATCATTGAACAAAAGTTCACTATCCTCCAAGGGGATAGGATATGAAGTAGGCTTTTCATTAAAAGCCTCGATTCTAGAAATGAGAAGATTAACATTTAATAATGTAAGACGAAGAGCTTCGTCTTGGATTATTTCTTCATTATTCTCTTCTCCTAAGTGACAAAGCTCAGAAGGTAATTCCCCCACATAACTTATGTCTCCACAAGATAAAGAATAGTTCTCATCAGAATCAGAGAACATCTCAATATGATCATTTTGGAAGACAAGAGGAGGAGGAATATCACACATATGATCAGAAGTTCCCTGTGACTCTCTTGGAATTGGGACAAGGTTCTCAACACTAGACTTTATGAATTCGTCAGATTCCTTTTCAGGAACAGTGTCAAGAAGCTCATCCCCCATGTTTAGAGAGTGAGTGGGAATATCGGGTGTGATAACAACAGACTGAGGGAGTTGAGAAGGACTAGCATACATATGTTTTATACTTTCCATTTGTTCTTCTGCTAGTAATTCCATCATAGTCTTTTCTCCCTGATTTTTCATGGAAGGAATTTCAACTGATGAACTTGATGAACCTGTACAAAGTTGACTAATATCAAGGGTAACTTCATCATCATCGTCATCAGGAATGAAACGGAATCGAGAGCTAGATTTGGCTGCTTTTTCTTTTGCAATTGATTCCCTAATAGATTTTTCAAAGGCAATTTGGGAATCTATTTTAGCATCGCTCTTGGCTAACAAAACTTCCATGGATTTTTCATTTGGATTATCATGGGAATGTTTACATTCCTTCAAATCTTTCACTAAATCCAAAAGATCAATGAGAAGATTTTGAGGAAGTGGCTCAGGCTGAGGTGGTGCCTGATTCATTTGCTACTGTAGAGGTTGGTTATGATACGAAGAGTCGTAATTGTTACAAGGAAATGGATTCCTTGTTTGACAATCAGAGCTAAAGTGAGGACCTCCACAATACTCACAACAGGAAAACTGATGTGGCTGTGAGTCATATGTGTTGTAGTCATAATTGTTATCAGGAACCTGCCTATAGACAAGCGTGTTTCCCGATTGACAATCAGAACTGTAGTGTGAACCACCACATTACTCACAAGAAAGCTGCGAGTCTCACAGTGTGGTAGCTGATGGAATAAATCGGTTGTGTTATGGTAGGAATAGGGATCCTGGTTATAGACAGACCCGTTTCTGATTCCACCATGCTACAACTAGGGCAATTGCCACCATTATAAGGACCACCACACCATTGACAACCAAGAGGGTAAGGATGAGACATAGAAAGAATCAAAGGGTTTCAGAGGGTAAGAAATGAAGAATCAAAAGAGTAAGAGGGTAAAGATGGATATTTTTGGATTTTTGAAAAACATGTTGTAAATACAAAGAATGAAAATATTTTTGGTAATCGATTAGTCAAGCGAATTAACTTCACGATAATTTTGGTTTTATATGAAAATAAGGAAATATGGACAAAGATGGTAAATATACAATGGGTGTATATTCAACAATCATTGATTCTTCAAATTCGTAGAACGCAGCACACCTCCCCGGCGCGGCGTAAAATTTGATTCGCTCTGAACAGTCAAGTTTAATCACACAAGCCGACCACTTGTGAATGGTCAACCGTAATAAACTTAAAACAGCTCAGAAAGCAAATGCAATTAAGATCAGAGGAGTTTAGTGTTTCCGGGTCGTTAAGTCCCAACGAGGTGTGAACACTGTAGTACAACGAATCTGTGATCGGGTGACATTGAATGGGAAAAGATTTGAGAATTGGAATAATTATACCTAAAGAGAAAGTTTATAAATTACAGGGGCTTAAATGAAAATTAAAGAAAATTAAAAAGCTAAAATATATTAAATAAACGCTATTACTATTTTTACAATGATGAACGTTTAAAACCTAAAACGTACGTTTAAATAAAATTACGTAAACGTACAAAATAAAACGTGAGTTTTAAGAAATAAAATGCCTACAAATATGAAAATGATATTTTTACAATCCTAATAATTAAAGAAAATTATTTAGAAAAATAAAATTATTTTTATGACTATTTATTTAATTATTATTAATTAAAAACTATTTTTAACTATTTAAAATGCACTTAAATACAAGAAAATATAAAATTAACCTAGAAAAATGAAATTATAACTTAGAAAAATCTAAAATATGATAAAACTTATTTTAAAACTGAAAATATATTTTCTATACTTTTTAAATATTTATTATTAATTAAAAACTATTTAAAACTAATTAAAATATTAGAAAATACTATTTAAACTAAGAAAATTATGGAAAAATATTTTTTTTGGCTTTTTATATTTATCTTAATCTAGGAAAATTGAAAACATATTTTTTTAACCTTTTTCTGATTTATTTGTAATAAAAGCTAGTTTAAAATAAGAAAAATAGCAAACAGTGATGGAAAAATATGAAAACTTCAGGAAAATTCTAAAATTATATTCTAAGTCTATAAAAAATATAAAAACATATACTAGTGTTCAAGATTATGAAACTATAGTGAAAAGTGCTTATAAACAAGCACTCAAAATAAGCTAAAGGACACAAATGAGCACCAAATTATCATAGAAGCTAGATTATGTTATAACTACTTAATACTAACCTATTCCAACTATCTTAAACCTCTGAAAAGCAATTTAAGCCAAAAATTAAGCAAGGCTAAACTAGTTTCAATTCAGAAATGGGACAATATTATAGTTGATCTAGGAGTGGGGTCCACAGAGCTTAAGCTCAAAAGCTTGACTGAAGCAGATAGTCTGGGTGGTGATTCCAAAGAACCAAGAAACACCTTGGGGCCCACTTGAGGTGGCTGAAGGACCCACCAAAGTGGTGGTGATGGTGGCTGTGGTGGTGGTGCATCATTTGCGCACAGGGCATGCTTTTTGAAAGGGTGCTTAAAAGAGACAAAGAAATAAGCAGTCAATAAGCTAAGAAGTGATAAGCTAATATTTTTCTAATTAAGTTGAGCAGCTGAACATTAATATCCTAAAAGCATATAGACTAAATCTTAATGGTAAGGTCACAGTAAAATTGTAAAGTTTATTCAAAAACTACTTCTAGGAAATTTTGACTTTTTAATTACACTAATATTTTGACTTTTATGAACTTAGGTTTGATTCTATAGACTGAATATGTTGTAATAAGCTATAATAAGATTATATTAAGCTATGTTAACAAGTTTTAAGCTAATTTGATGAGAATAGCAATCTAAAATCTTAACAGTGATATGGCAAATTAAGATTATAAGCTATTTTGACTTTTTACTAAACTAGGACTAGTTTTTATTGTTGAAATGAGTTATTAGAACCTAAGATAACATATAGCAAACAAGAACAATGACATGATCAACCTATAACACAGTTAATAAGGACAATCCAAACACTCCTTAATATAACTGTTATGAAGCTTTTAATGCTAAAACAAGTTTTAAACTAAGACATCTATTTATTATCGATAATGACTATATTTAGACGGATATTAAGCTATATCTAACAGGATTATAACAACTATACTAAAAATTGCAAATTTTTAAGAAATGGCTTACAAGTTGAGTTCATGCATAAGCAGAGTAGAGGATCAATACCACTTCCTATAGTTTTCCACAAAGCTCTATACCCAAAAGCAATCCATATCTTACCTACCTTGACTTCCATCTTCATTTCCATTGCTTTTTAATTTTTCACTAATTTTTTAGTATTTTTTTTTTTTTTTGATTTTTGAATCTAAACTGAGTTTTAATGATTCTAAAAGCTTAGAAAAGCTTTAATAAAAGCTTATATGAGCTTACAAGTCTTTAACAACAACTGATAATAACCTTCAAATATTTTGAGAATTCGAGCTTGAAAATTGCATAACCTTGAAATGAGACTTAAAACTGAAATTGATATTAACAAAAGCTTTATTACACACTAGTGACTTGAATTACAAAGCTTAAAAGCTTAAAGCTACACTGGAATTTAAAAGTAAGTTACAACGACACTAACTAAACTAAATTACTCTACTCTCTTTTTCACATTGCTTCTTTCCTCTTCTTTATAATGATCTTTTTAGACTCTGTCAACATCCCTAAGACTTTCCCACCTCATCCTGGCCATTGAATCTTTCAGAATCATCATAATCGTACATGTGGAGTTTTGGCGCCAAAAGAGTCTTGAAGCAGGTTTTTGCATTTAATGCAATTTTGGAGGTTATGGAGGTGGAGGGGGTTGGTATACAGGTGGGGGGATAAGGTGGAAAGGTGGAAAAACCATGGTGGTTTCTGGTTTTGGGATAGCAGGTGAGAGTGAGAGAGATGTCTGATGAGAGCTGTTTTGGCGGGTTTGACTTTTTGACCGGGTTTAATATTAACTTGGGTAGTGGGCTTGGGGTGTTGGGCCAGCTGGGTTAAGGATTGGATTTGATTTGGTTTTGGGTAATAACAAGGGTCCGTTTGTTTTTGTAGCTAGATAACCCAAGGACTAATGTTGTAATTCTGCCAAACATGAAGGACCAAACCTGTCACTTTTCCAAAATTATAATAAGGACCATTCCTGTCATTCTTTAATAGTACAAGGATAATATTTGAATATTTTCCATTTTTATAAATCCAAGGACCATTTTTGTCATTTTTCAAACTTGAGGGACTAAAGTCGTAATTTTGAAATTTTTCATTTCAAGGGTTTGTTTTGACAACTTTTGAATCCCTTGGACCTTAAATGACATTTTTGTAAGTTTTGGAATGACCAGGGACTATTTTTGACAACTTTTGAAACTTGGGGGACTAAAACTGCCAATTATGCAAACTTGATACGTTTTTCATCTGATTTTGATATTTTTGCATTTAAAACACATAAAACACTTGTTTGTGTTATTTTTATCATTTTGATGCATTTCTGAGTGTTTTCAGATGTTTTTGGCATTCTAAACGGTACAAAAAATGATGAGTATTTAGACACTCATCATTTTGTCAAAACCAGTCACTTCACCTGAGTTACCTAAGAATAAGGCTTCTAGCTCCTTTAACCCTCAACACGTAGCCACTTCTACTCCCAGCACCTCTAGGATTAGTTCGAAAA
Organism: Chrysanthemum makinoi; assembly: GCA_910596185.1. Taxonomy (NCBI): domain Eukaryota; kingdom Viridiplantae; phylum Streptophyta; class Magnoliopsida; order Asterales; family Asteraceae; genus Chrysanthemum; species Chrysanthemum makinoi. The sequence continues at coordinate 69,511,521 of OU343216.1, read as the reverse complement.
CAGTGTCAAAACCAAGCATTAAAACCCAGAATTCATATGATATGAATGACTTGTGGAAGAACTATTATCTAGAAAAAGCTAGGAAAAAGGCACAGATTCAAAAAGATAGAATTTTAGGTGCAAGACCTAGGGTGAGGAATTCTCTGAGATTTCAAGAACCTTTGCTAGTAGTTGTAAACCACTACCTAGGAACACTCAAAAGACTAGGGATTGGCGTGCATCTAAGAATAGTTATGTGCATATGAATGCTAAGCATGTAGAAAACAAAACTAGAAATTCCGAGTTTTTCCACAAAAGAAACATTTTCCTAATTCACATGCTAAGGTACAATCCACTAAGACTACTAATGTGACTAAGGTTCAACATGTTGTGAAGCAAAACAAACCAAAAACTTCGCCTAGATGGATACCAACTTCTAAATCTTTGGAAACTAGGAATAAGGATAAGTCTTCCACTGTGCATAAGAAGCCTAACAATCCTAGACCTTGCCATAAGTGGATACCGTCTGGTAGAATGTTTAAGGATGATGGACTTAGGTGGATTCCTATCGGAAAGCTATTTCCTGATGACAAAATCAAGGTTGACCGTGAAACCCCAAAGGGTTTGGATACTAATGTCACTAACCAATATATATGCAATCAAGTTTGTAATATTAGTGCAGGTAGTCCTTACTCAGTTGCAGATACGTCAATCCTTCAATACATGGGAGGCTTAAAGTATGGATTACAAATGGATTGATATCTCATAACTCACGGGTTCAAGTAACTCAGTCTTGATATTCATTCGCTATGATGTCATTCTAGGTTCAAGCCTCATTCTCAAAGAAAAGAAATGTATGCGCTTCAGTCGCATTATCTTCGGAAGAAGAGAAATCTTCTTATTATGACCATTCTCATCAACATGCTTCATGCTTTTTCCATGTGCTTCAGTCATCAAGTGAACCGGGCTACCATTGATTGTTTTCTTATTCCACTTTCTCAACTATAATGACGATTGCGACATCATGTGCTAATTTTGCGGGGGAGAAGTGTGAATAGAATATATTTGGATGATAATCACTTGTTTAATCAAGAATGGCATCTCCGTATGCAATTCTTAAGGGGGGGAAGAAGTGTGAATTTTTTGCATGGTTGACTGATATTTGAGAATATATGGTCAAACGGCTCCTAACTCATGTAAGAATCGAGATTCTTCTTATCGGATCATCTTCACATGTAGTTTCTTCTAAGAGCCGTTGGTTGACATCTTCACACGGGTTGATATGATTAAATGACAAAGTGCTTCTAGTTCTTTGGCTGATTTCCTTGATGAACATCTTTACGTTCTTGTTTGATTGGGAGGGATTTTAATTAACGGTTGCTATTTACAAGTTAACAGGAATGCCGTTGGTGTGAAGAAGATGTTAACTGTCTATTTCCCCATTCGGACAATCTTGAAGAAGGTCGAGTCTACAGTCTAATCTACATTTTTTGCTACATGATTAGAAGACTAAAGACGAATTGCATTTGATGATCTAAAGACTTCTTCTTAATCCAGGCTGAGAAGAACACTTGAAAATCTTCGTCAGTTTAGGGGAGAGCACTAATTGGGGAGATTGAAAAGCCAAAATTTAATCCCCAATTAGACTTGCTCAGATTCTTTAGCAATGATTCATTGCTTGATTTTTGATGACACTCCTCCAACGCCTAATGCTTCAATTACTAAGGATAACTGGGATTCATTGTTTTTCAAAGTCATGTTTGATGAGTACTTCCAACCTCTAACGAATGTTGATCATCCAGCTTCTGAAGCTCATGCTCTGGTTTCTACTGACTCAACTAGTTCACCATCTAAGAAGTACTTCTCAGAACTCTCAAGAAAACTTACCTTCAGTTACTTCACAAGGCGTTGATAATGACTATCACGATATTGTAGTTGCACTACTGAATAATGATCCGCTCTTTGGTATTCTTTTGCCAAATCTTCACGGATTATTGTTCATGAATAATGATCCGCTCTTTGGTATTTCTTTGCCAAATCTTCATGGATTATTGTTCCTCTCATTGTGCACGCTATAAATCAACCACATGAACATTAAGGAAAAATGACTTCCTCATCCGCTAGAAGACATTTTTAGTAAATCTTCCAGATCAGCTTCTACATGTATACCTTGAGGAAGAATGCATTGATGTTGAGGAATCATTTGCTTTGATCATTTGCTCCGGTTCATTCATTGGGTCAATGTTCATCCGATTGTATGTTTATTCAAGTGTTGGACATTTGACACAAGTTGATTACCTCGAAGTTACTCTTTTATCACTTATTTGAGGTTGAAGTTGACATTCACAAAGGCATGTTCTTATTTGATAACTTGCTCGGGCTTAAGAATTTGAGTTGAAGTCTTGGGTTATCTAGTTACCAGCAGTCGAGGTGAATGGGTGAAGACCTGGTTAACTATCACTATTAGGAGTTACTTTTTTTTACTCAGTGTCACACACATATGTCGGTGTGGATAATCGCAAGAGGTGTTACTGTCTCATACTTTGCTTGAGTAGTGAGTACTTAGAAATTTGCTTGAAGCATAAATTCTCGACACTGTTCTTCCATTATTAAGTGCAAGCCTAAGATACAAATGTAGGAATTTGACTTCAGTTTCAAGTTTGGTATATCGTGTATTCTTCATCGATGGTCACTTCAAATTGTCTGCATATGGGTTGATAAAGATAGTCGAGAGAGAGTTTCGTTGCAGTTGATTCTCACAGGATTCATTTGGGCTATTTGAGTACTTCTCACAAGATTTGGAGTTTTTGGGTATATTATGTTTTTTGAATCGAGGTATCAAAACCAATGCAAGGGAAAGGAGACATATATCTAAAAACACAACGAGTACACATGATGAACTTAACACTTCTACCTGATTGAAGTTATCCCGTAAAGACAATGGTCATAACGTAGAAACTCAGTGTTTAACTCGTAGCCTTTGGTGTATTATTCCAACTAATTGGAGGAAATGGTCTCTAGAGACTTATGGTATGTGTTACTTACGTTGATTAGAAGAAATGTGAAAAGAATATTTGGTTCGTGAGATGATATTGCATATCGACATCTTCTATATGATTTATGATAAAGTGCTTCTGGTTAGTGCTTCATGTACACAATGTAATGATGATTCCGATGAGATCGCAATGATCGTTATTCTAGAGTTGACATCCGAGAGGAGATCGGTGATTCAACCGTTAGTGTGATGTTGTTGTCTCTACTCGGTTGGTACTTGTGTACATCATGGGTGATTGATTATATGGAAGACAACTGGAATGCATTTGGTAAAATGAAGATGTTGATGTATTGTTCCCCTGCATAAGTCAATGGTCAATCTCGAAGAGTAATGTGTACATCAGGGGACACTGGCGGTTCATGTGATCGGTTTTCATCGGTTATTCGGTTTGATAACCGCTAAGCGATCAATGTCTTAACTTGTTACCTCGTTGTTCTCATGTTCTTGGTCTTGAGCTTCATTCAATGAGACTGTTTCTCTTCTCATTCTTCTTCTTGGGAAAATGATCTTTATTCGAAGATTGACGGTATGAGGGGAAGCTACCAAAGTCTCACTTTCTGCAGGCTCAATTTCTGACGTCCATTCAAGAGTCTCAAAAGCTTTGGTGGTGGAAGTTTAAGAGATGACAAATTCTATCTTCTACGACATGCTGCTCGATATCCTTATCTCGGTACTCGTATCATCATCTTCTTAAACTATATCATCTAAACTATCTGTGTATATATTTTTTTATAAAACCTTCAAAAACAAAATAGAAAAATATAAAACCAACAAAAACCCATAAATATCAGAAAATTTGAAAAATACCAAAAATATTGTTCTTCAAAGACATGTCTTCTGGTATCGATAACATCTACGGTCTTAGAAATGTCATTCAATAATGGCACGGGACCATAGATGAAGTTCGAGCAGGAGGTGTAAATATTTTTTTTCCAAAACATGTCTCAAAATATGGCGTTACTTCAGACTGTAACCCGTGCTTAAAACTATGGTTTGCTATTGTTTCTGATAGCAACCCGGTATTCAAGAAAGGAAAGTGCTACGCTTAAACCAATTTTCAAATATTTCGTGCACTTATCCTAAAACAAAATGAGGAAAGTATGTCGAAGGACTGCTGTTCCCACACAAATGTTTTTCCGTCTAAAAATTCTTCAGAAAAATATTTTTTGTATTAAAAAATTGGTGAAAAATGAGTTGCTTTCAAAACAATCAGATTCAGACCCTTTATAAAATTTGCAAACTCAATCAATGACTTCAGCGCTTTCAAACTTTTCAAAAAAAATGAGTCATGGATTGAGGGGGATAATGTTTTTTAAATCTATATCATCTAACGAGATTTCTTAATTATCCTATATGCTTAATTAAAAATGATGTTAACCTACGTTGAAGGACTAGGTGCCTAGGATATGATTGTTAGGATTAGATTATTAGAGTTTGATGAACACATTATTTCCATGCCTTTACATGATCTGATTGAGATGTTGCATTGACTTTTATTAGTCGATTTTTGTTTGGGTGATGTCGACCACCATATATCTGTATGTGTGTTCACTAACGTATGCCGGTATATTGGTATATAAGAATGTTCCCGATCCGGATCCCACAAATGAAGATGATTGGATGCCGAAAGGAAAGGGTAACTATATCTTGGGTTGACAAATGAAGAAACGGAGCTTAATTGGACTTCTATGGAGAGTTGGCATAAATGCAACGTAAGAGGTCTCACTGCATCTGCAGACGGTTTTCTTCTAAGTGATTGAAGAAACGGAGCTTAATTTGACCTCAGTTGGCATTCAAAATGCTACGTAAGAAGAAGTCTCGCATCGGCGGATGGTTTTCTTCCAAACCCTACAGCAACAACAATGGAAGCTTCTCAACCACCTAACGTATCTTTGTGCAGGATACCATTTTTAAACAATTTTGAATAATTTGATTAAATTGTTTTGAAAATGGAAAAATATTGTTTTGAAAATAAATTGAACTAAATTTTGAAAATCACCGGATTTCTTTTTATCAAAACCTAAGTCACTCAATTATTGACTTCTGTCATGGATTGAGGGGAGAGTGATTTAAAATAAAATATTTTCAAACGATATTTCTTCACAAAAGGTCCGTTTGTACGTTAATAAGTGGTGATCTAAAGATTTAATGTTATGTCATGGTATGATTTTTCTTTTGAATCAAGGTCTTTCAAAATGAAATTTTTACTGTTCTTGTTTGATTGTGAAATTGTTTTGTTTTACTCAAAGACCTCTTAAAACTATCATACGACACTAACAATCTTTAGTGTCTTAAAATGGTCCTTTTACGTCATCTTTCAAATTGAATCTTGCCACGTCTTTCCCCAAATTTTCTAAATGATTTAAATCGGTTGGGATCACAAATCTCAAATGGTTTGATATTTCTGATCGGGGTAGAGATCGTGATTTAAATCTCGAATCTGTTTTAAATGGAATTGGTTTTAGTCCTTTAAAGGAACTCCTGCCTCCATGTGCCAAACGATTTCAATATACATAATGCACATGTTGAGGAGGAGCATTTATCCAAAAACAAGATGAGTTTTTATATCAGGCACATTTTCTCCCATGTTTTCTAAACCTTATTAAATCACTTGGGATCCAAAATCTCAAAGGGTTTGATATTTTTCATCGGGGGAGAATTTGTGATTTAATAATGAAATTTGATAAAAGGTGATCGTTTTGATTCAAATGTGCATGCTGCCCTCCCTTGTGTGCTAAACGCTTTCGAATCTCGAAGCACATACGGAGGGGGAGCATTTCAAAAGAAAATAAACTATCGAGGTACAAAAGTTTTTTTTAAGTGATTTATAAAGTACCTTGATTGAGTTTTCAAATGGTTTTCTTAATGGATTTTGTGATCGTGGATGTGCTTCAAAAGAACTCTTGCCTCTATGTGATAAAATGATTTCAAATATCCTATGCACATATTGAGGGGGAGAATTTACCAAGAAAATCAAATGGTTTTTTCTATGAAAATTGTGATCAAAGAAAATATTTCAAAGTCCTCTTGCCTCCATGTGCTAAACTATTTCTAAATCATATGCACATTGATAAGGTTTTAAAATGTACCTTTTTGAGGGGTCATTTAAGCCCTTATTTGATCACTTTTGTATCCGTTATTACTTAATATCGTTCCTTTTCACTTTTTAGGTCTCTTGAAGGCAAATTGCTGTAATGGCACTTATTTGGACGAAAAGGCGGATATACGAAGAAAATGGCCAAAGTCAAGAAATTGAGACACTCAAGCTGCTGAAGTACAAGGTGACGGCGTCACTTTGCTTAACTGACGCCGTCGGAGAATTTTTGTGACGGAGACGTAGCCAAATTGCCTATTTACAAGTGACGGCTTCGGGTTTTAAAAGAGTAGAGCGTCGAAACTCGGGCGGCCTAGATTTGATCCAGACGACATCGAGGCGAAGCGGCGGCGTCACAACCATAAGGTGGCGCCGTCACAAGTGATCAAGTCACAACATGCTGGCGATTGATATTGTTTTGGCCATAACTTTTGCATACGAACTTCGGATTGGTGATTCAAAAGCCAGCGACGGAACGAGAAAATCTACAGTTTGGTGAAAAAATGGCCATGACGCCGTCACTTTATAAGTGTGACGCCGTCACCCTTTGCCGACAGAAAATCTGCCTATAAATAGAACATTATAACTTCACTTTTTGTAAGCCCTAAACCCTAAGTCCGATTCTGGGGTTTAGGTAGGTGTTTTTCCAGCAAATTAAAGGGTTTCAAACACTCCATAAACATCGTGTAATGATTTGTTTGTTAATCCAATCCTATGGTATGTCTTCAATTATCATAATTGTTGCTTGCTCTTCATTAATTATGCTTGGCTAATTCACCTTGTGTTTGCTTATGATTGTATGAAACTTGTATATAATTAATTAGATCTTATTGATTTCTTAGTGATGCTTGTGTCTATCTTCATCATTAGGGTGTGACAACTTCAATGAGTCTAATTGGTTTAGTTTATAATTCTTGCATCCTACTGTCTCTTGTTTGATTGGTTGTCTCTTATCTTAATTGTAATTGGCTTAGGAGTGCGACTAGGCTATCGTTGTGTTTAATACTTGATAAATCTTGGATAGTTTATGAATGACTTAATGGATTTCGTTTACTAAAACCAAAGATAACCTTAAAGTTAGTTTATGAATGACTTAGTGGAATTTGTTTACTACACTTAAAGGTGACTTTAAAGAGTTAGGGAATGCACACCTTACGACCTTAGAAAACACAACGCGTTAAGAATAAGGACGTGACAATTCAACCATCAATAGGACGTGACAATTCAATAGGTAGAATTAGATAGCTAGCAAGGAGTAATACATCATAAGTAGATACGCTTCACGTTCCTGGTAGACCCACAATTTAGTTAGTATCTTTTGGGATAGTTGACTAGCAACTAATTCCATCCTACCCTTCACAACCGAGATTCATAAAATATAAAAATACAAAAATAATCATCCTCACCTTTAGACTTAAATCGACATACACTTCGGCCTAACGACACTATTCCCCTAGAGAACGATATCAATACCCGTGGCTTACCCTAATACGACACTACAACGATTAGGTTCACTGCCTAGGGTGTTATAAAACTTGCTCGAAGAAAGGAAGTTCCTTTGACCCCGAACGACGCATGTAGCGTTATCAAGTTTTGGCGGCTGGCAGTGAATAGTTATTGCTTAGGCTTGATTTCTATCTCATTTAGGTCTACTCACAAGATTCCTATCAAGTGAGACTTTTTTTTCTTTTTATTAGCTTCCTCGTAGTCTATCCCCCATCTTTGTGCCTTTGTTCGTAAAACTTGTCCATTGACTCTTCCGTTCACCATTATGGAGAACGCGAATCCACTATATCCGCGATTAGGTTATTTCATGAATTATGATATTACCGAAGCGGATTATTCAAGATGGTGGGAAGAAAGTAACCAAGTCCATAAACTTTTTGAGGGTTGCACCATTCCATCAAGCCCACAAAATACCTCATCTAGTGAAACCTATACTTCGTTTGAGCCTTCACCTAGGATAGACTTTCGTGAACAACCTCCGTGTTTAGAAACTATTTTAAGTAAGGCCCTTAGGAGAACTGACCAAATTTGTGAAAATATTATGGTAAGCAACCAAGCATTAAACCATAAGTTGGATCAATTACTAAGTTTGGTTTCATCACGACCTAAGGAAATAGCACATGATGAGCATATAGATGATGTAGATGTAATTGAGGATAAGGTGATAAGTCTAGACCCACAAGGTATCCCACAAGTCCCACCATCATTTAAGGCATACACACCGCACGTGACTTACCCAGAAGTAGTAGAAGAGACTTTAGGAATCTCGATGGAGGTAGAACATTTGAACCAAACGCAACTGGAGAATATAGGTTTGAATACTTGTAGTCTTAGTCTTACTCTTAGTTCTTGGGAATTTCCTAGTGTTGATGAACCGGAACCTCAATATTTACTTCCATCCTTAGATATACATCTAGGAGACAAACAAGGAACCGACCCACCCATCAACCAATTTAGTCCGGGTAGTTCTAGGATGAAGGAAGCCATTCACACACCCCCTTCACCTCACGTGGCATATTTACACCCTAAGGGTGTGTATCGCTACTATCACCCGCACTTAAACTTAAGTGTAGGGAAAACTTCCCTTTATCTGTTAAATAAGGGTAGAGTCGGGCTCATTGACTCGAACAAAAACAAGCTTCTTGGGGAGGCAACCCATGTGTATTTGTTTTTCATTTTCATTTGTGTGTCGTATATCTTTTATTAATTGTTTGTTCTCATGTTTGAATTTGTAAAAATGATTTATTTTGTCTTTAACCTCGTCTTAATTACATATAAAGGTATTTTACATAAAGGATAAGTGTAGGGAGTATTGGTATATGTGAAAACATATACCTTTTTCTTTATCAAAACCGGACCAAAAGACCAAAAACTAACCCCTAAAGCCATAAATATTTTTGTTTTTGTGTTTATGTATGTGCAGGTAACGGATATTGTAAAATGAAAAAAAAGAAGACAAATGGACAAAAACGAGCACGAGAATGGAAGGAGTGCGAAGTTACGGGACCAATGATAATTTTATTTGGAGCATCGAGGCAAGAGAAGAAAAAAAATTAAAAACAAAACAAAGCCCGAACGAAGACTACAATTAATTAAGATGTTTAAAAAGAAGGAAAAATGGATCAGCAGAAAAATGGAGGCTAAATGAAAATTAAATGCAATATTTAACACAAAAAGACTCTTGGTCTAGTGGGTGGGGACATGTTTTTCAAGCAAAAGGTCAAGGGTTCAATTCCCACTTGTATCATTATTTTTTGTTATATATTTCAGCAGGCCCAAGTATCAATCATCCAAGTCCAACACCCACGAGGCCCAACATCAAATCTGCCCAAGCCCAGCGAGATCCAGCCAATTGAAGCAGCCCAGCGCAGAAGGCCCAACAGGTCCACGAAGCCCAATCAAAGTCCAAGTGCAGCCCAAGTCTAGTAGCTATCCCACGAAATCCAAATGCAAATATGAAATCTGCTACAAAGCTTACAAATATTAAACTTGGGGACCAAGTTTTTATGAGGGGATTTTTGTACCAAGATAGAATAGTTTAGGGGTCATTATGAAAAATTATTAGGGCCATAGTGTAACTTGTGGGTCTATAAAACCCACCCCTCACCTCATTTAAACAATCTCTTTATTTATTTTTGTCCAACTTCTTGTAATTTTAATGCTTATTTAGTTTTATAAAAGTTTTATTTATTTCTTTCAAGTTAGTTCATCTTATTTATTATCTTTACATCTTATTTCTTCTTCTCATCTCTTTTTTTATTTTCTTTTTCTTTTCTTACCTATTAAGCTATATTAGCTTATTAGCTTATTATAGCTTATTTAGGTTTTGCTTTTTGGGTTAGCTTTTTCTATAAGTTTATCCATTAAGCTCTTTTATTTGTTTTTCTTCTATAAAACTTTCTTTATTACTTTTCATAAATAGTTTTTATTTCACTTATTTTATAAAAAGTTTACATTTTATAAGTTTTAGCTTATTATGTCTTATTATCACATCTTTTCTTCATCTAGCTTTCGATTCAAACAACAAAAGAGATGCATGAGCTTATTAAGCTCGGCTTATTGTACAAATAAGCCTTGACATCTCTTAAGTTTGAGAGCACATTTTCTATTTTTTTAGCTTATTAATTAGATTTATTTGTTTTATCAAGTTTTCATAAAAGATTGCAACTTTTAAGTTTTATTGAACAATAAGCTATTTAATAGCTTGTTCATTTAGATCAAGTCCTTAAATATACCCGATTCACGTTTAATCTTCGGATGGAACAACTTGGCTTCGGGTGAACTTAGATCTAATAGTTTTTAGTTATAAAGTTTAAATATTTTTAATTTTTAGATCACTTTTAGCTTATTTACATTTAGTAGTAGTGCTTATTATTACTTATTATTGCTTATTATTGCTAACTTCTAATAAAGTTCTTGTTTTTCTTTGATTTCTCATCATCTCTACGCTAAGGAGCTTAAGGGTCTTTAAGCATTTTTAATACATAAAGTTTGAAACTTTAGTAATTTTTAAGCTTGTTAGTGAATAAAGTTTTAAACTTTACTTACTAATTAGTTGATAAGATTAATAAAGTTGTAAACTTTTGTGTTAATTTGTGCTTATAAGATCGGTGGTTTTATTCCTCTCGATTTCATCAGGGTTTTATTCTCTTAACCTTTTATCATTTTTAGCTTAGAATATTAGTTTACCGTTACGTTTAATTTTTAGGTATGATGTTTGTTAAGTCTTTTTAGTATCATTCTCTTAGCTTAATATTAATCGTCACTAGTTGTAGTTTGTCATTTAAATTTTAGTTTAAACTTTAATTAGTTAAATTAGTTTTTAAAAAAAAATTATTAAAAAAATTAAAAAAGTCAAAAAAAATATATATATATTTAAGCTATTTTTAAAAAATCAAAAATATAAAAAAAAAAATAGTTTTAAATTTTAGATATTTTTTAAATCACATTTTTAGAGAAATATTAGATCACTTTTAGGGGTTAAAATAGATTAATTTGCATTTTAGAATACGTTTTTTTTAGCATAAAATAATTTGCGTCTTTAGTTCTATTTACGTACTTAATTGAGATTACTTGTTTGCACCTTAGGATTAGTAGATTTATATGCCTTTTATTATTATTTCTTGCCCCGTAGTTTAGAAATCCTCAAATTCTCTTTTAACACATTCAAATCCCGATAAACGCGACGTGAGTTGGAAATTCCATTCAACCCTCGTTCGGAACGATCTCGGTGCTCAAACCTAACACGTTTGAGTTACCCCGTAATACTACACACTTCTCTTATTATTGATCTTTTTCATAAGAATCAATTTTTGGCGCCGCTGCCGGGGAGGGCTTGTAGTGAATTTTCGTATTTCCGTCTCGAATCGCGTGCATTTGAAGATCCTTCCCCGAGTGAAGTTACCGTCGTTTTTGTATATATATATTTTTCAAAAACCCAAAAAAATCTAAAAAACCAAAACATTCTTCCTAGAGTGTTTACAAAACCTTAAAAATTAAAAAATCAACAAAACAAGCCCGAAGCGATCAATTGTTACGTCGGCTCACCTTGAGAGTACAACCTATACACGGGGTATAAGGAAAGTCTTGACATTAAATTGCGGACTGAAGAACGATCCACTCTTCGTTCCGGCTCATTCTTAGCGTACTTTTGGGAGCTACCGAGCACCGGTTGACGCGAAGGTTACAAAAATATTGTGTTTTCAAAGTTTTCTAAATATAAAAACCAAAAAGATTTTCCTCTTTCAAAATTATTTTCACTTTTGATTTTTAGTTTTTAGTGCATGCGCACTCGTTCTCAATCACGACGTAATCGCAATCGTAGAATAGGCGTGCGAGTTACGTACTATCGTTGAAGAACCCGTCGTCATGGCGGATACTCGAGCGATGATCGAGTTACTTCAAGCTCCCGTAGACGGCTACGGTGATGCTATCGTTGTTCCACCACTTGATGCCGAGAATTTTGAACTAAAAACGAACTTAATTCAATTGGTTTCAAATAAACCTTTTGTGGTTTGGATCATGAGGAGCCCCACGCACACCTCCGTTGGTTTAATCAAGTTGCTTCTACGATAAACTTTCGGGCGTCACTCATGAGTCAATTAAATTGAGATTGTTTCCATTTTCCCTTGAGGGGGCAGCCCGGACTTGGCTCGAAAAAGAACCCCCTCAATCAATTACAACATGGGCCGATCTTTCTAAGAAGTTTGTGAATCAATTCTTTCCTCCTTCGAAAATTACAATGTTACGAAATCAAATCATTAATTTTCAACAAAAATTCGATGAAAGTTTTGGAGAAGCATGGGATAGATTCAAGGAACTTTTACGTAAATGCCCAAATCACGGTTTTACCGATCTTCATCAAATTGATACGTTCTACAATGCTTTAACGTCGTCCGATCAAGATTAAACGCTTAGCGCCGGTGGCAACATCTTGAGTCGTATGCCCGCCGATATTAGAACGATTATCGAAAACAAGTCAAAAGTTTTCTCGTCTAGAAACAGACCCGTTGTTTCTAAGATTGCTTCGAATGATAACTACGGTTTGAAGAGCGAGTTGAGTGGGCTGACTGATGCTATTAATTCTATGATGAGAGAGTTTAAGATTCAGAAATCCGAACAAGTCAAAGCGTTACGAAACATGTGTTATTTGAGGTGGTCCTCATCCGTACTATAATTGTCAAGCCACCGATGGCGATCTCAGAAATGCTTCCGTAGCATCTGCTAATCCGGTTCAAAATCAAAACCAAGGATACCGTGCCAACCAAATGGGACCACCCGGTTTTGCACCCATTCCACAACAAAACCAAAATCGTTATCAAAACCAATCTTACAATCAAAACCGAGGAGCTAATGTTAATCATGGTAATCAAAACTACCAAACTCCTCCACCTCAAGTTTATCAACAACCGTATCAACCGCCTCATCAAGCTACTCCGAACAACGAGTTTCTAACTTACATGAAGAATTCCGATAACACCATTAAAAGTTTGCAAACTCAAATCACCAGCATGAGGAATGATTTCAAAAGGGAAATGGAAGCTACGAGTAACAAGCGGATGAGTGAAATGAGGAATATGATGGCTAGTTTCTTTCAAGCCAATCAAGCTTCTACTTCTTATTCTCAACCCTCGGGTTCCGGTTCTCTTTCGAGTAATACGATTCCCAACCCGAGAGGTGATATGAAAGCGATCACTACCCGAAGTGGTGTTGCTTACGATGGACCCACGGCTCCTACCATTATTTCTTCTTCTCCGTCTCGTGTGGTAGACCGTGAGACCGGGGTGACAAAGGACCCGGTGCTTCCTACTAATAATGGGAGTACCGAGAATGTCCAACCCACGGTTGTCCCGACGTCTGAGCCCAAGGATGCTCCGGTACCCATCAAGGATGAATGATCAAAAGCAACGTGAACAAGCAAATATTCAAATAGAAAAATTCTTTCAAATATTTCAAGATCTTCACTTCGAAATTAGCTTCGCGGATGCTCTTCTTCTCATGCCTAAGTTTGTTTCGACACTAAAGGGATTATTAAGTAACAAAGAGAAAATTGTGGATTTGGCAAAATCGTCTTTGAATGAGAATTGTTGGGTTATTCTCAAGAAACTTCCCGAAAAGTTAGGTGACCCCGGCAAGTTCCTCATTCCGTGCGATTTTCAAGGAATTATTCAATGCTCCGCCTTGGCCGATCTTGGCGCGAGTATTAATTTGATGCCGAAATCAATCTATGAAAAGCTTTCATTGGCCCCACTTACCCCAACGTGTATGACCCTCGAGCTAGCCGACCGTACTACGACAAAACCAATCGGTATAGCCGAGGATGTTTTTGTTAAAGTGGGGACGTTCGATTTCCCCGCGGATTTTGTTGTCGTTGATTTTGATGCCGACCGCCGAGTACCCCTCATTCTCGGAAGGAGCTTCTTAAGGACGGGTCATGCGTTGATTGATGTGTATGAAGGAGAGATCACTTTACGAGTAGGAAATGAAACCGTCACGTTCAATGTTAACCATACTTCCAAATCTCTAACCAACCAATATGATGTGGCCAAAATTAATGACACCGAGGTGACAAAGGACCCGGGAATTCCTACTAATAACGGAAGTACCAAAAACGTCCAACCTCCGGTTGTCCAAAAGTTGAGCCTAAACCATCGAGAATTGATCCGAGCCTTTCACGTTTTACGGTTAAGAGTTTATCAACAATACGTGCTGAACAAAAGAAGAAATTAGAAAAGGAGTCTACAACGGTAGTGGTGGAAAATGCTAGCTCTAAGAGCACACCACTTGTCCCACCTCCGCTTTCTGTTTGTTGTGTCGAACTTAAGAACGTCGAGTTTTCTTTGAGTGGCAATCCTACTCCTTCCTCTAAAATTTTGAACTTCTGACTCTTCCCGTCTCTCACTACGGAAAGTGACTCCATTTGGGAAGAGATCGATGCTTATATTAACGATGACTCGATTCCCGTTGAGATTGATGATGCTTTTGACCCGAGGAGGACATCCTTACTTGAAAAATTGATATATAATGAACCGTCTTCTTACTCCCCTCCGGATGATGTTTTTGAACCTAAACCGTCTCGAACTGATGATTCTATAATGGAAGAAATTGAAGCTTATTTGAATTCCGATTCAGTTTCACCGGAAATTGATTATGCCATTATTGTCATCAAGGAAGATATTCGTTTGATTGAGAAAATGCTTTACGGTGATTCTTACATCCCTCCGGAAGAATTAGCAAGTAAAGAAGTTGAGCCCGAGCTCAAGGATTCTTCTTCTATTGATTTACTTCTCGAGGAGTTCGCCGATGAACTCGCTCGCATGGATCCTCTTCCACCGGGAAGTGAGGATGACGTCTTTGATTTTAGAGCCGACTTACGCGAAATTGAATATTTGTTATATCAAGATCCGTCAATTTACTTCGAGAAGTTCACCGATGAACTTGCTCCCACCGACTCGATTCTTTCCGAGAATGAAGAAAATGAATATGATGATCCATTCTACCCGAAGAAAGATAAGAAAGTGAAGATTTCGATTGATGAGCTTATTGATACTGAGGTCCCACACTATTTTTATCCGAGTGATTCCTCTTCTCGTGAGGATTTTCACGTAGATGATACGTTGATTTCGTTCCTTTCCGAGGACAAGATTTTTAACCCTGGGATACTCATCGGAGCGGATATTCATATCACAAAAGTTAACCGGAAAAAGGATCCTCTCTTGGATGCCTTCATTGTTAAACCTTCAAACTACATTTCTCTGTACCATGGACTCCCTTCTTCTATGGAGTCATTTCTCTTTGATCCGTCATCCCGTCGTCCACCCGCAAAACCACCGGATGACGGATCATTCTTTCTTGATAAACCTTATGTGAGTTTGGGGGATGTTATCCCATGTGTGCTTGAGCCCGACACTTTCTTTCCCTCCCAACCCACCCATTCTCTTTCCCCCGGGTGAGGATACCATCTTTGATCCGGGTATCCTTCGCTTGTTTCCTAAGGACAAATGAATTTGGGGACGAGTCAGGCTAGCGACTCGGTGACCAAAAACAGTAGCGCTTCGTGGGAGGCACCCCATGCTTATCCTTTTATCTTATTTATGTTTTATAATAAGTTGCGTGAGGAGGTTTGCCTCTTCCATTTCTCGTGTTTCGTGTTGTTGTTGTTTATGTCCAGGATTTTCCTCGATACATGAAGACTCTCGTGCTCAAAGTTTTGTCTTTTCTCCACTCGAGTTTCATGTTTTGATGCTCTTATGGAAATCCGATATCCAAAATCTTTATCGATTATCTTTTATCTATTAGCATAACTAACCAATGGCTTTAGATTTGCGTTGAGAACCCGTACCTTTAAACATTGAGGACAATGTTTGATTTTAGTCTGGGGTGGGTAATCTTCGATTTGATTTTACCGCACTTGTTTGTTTTTGCCATGTACTCTCGCAACCTCGTTTTTCCTTAGAAATTAAAAAAAATTGTGCAAAAATTGTGAAAAATTTAAAAATTTTGAAGCTTTTGTTAAGTCTTTTTGATTGAAAAGTTTGCTAGTCTTTTAGACAAGAAGCTATAAAATGAGAATTCTAGCTCACAAGGCCAAGAATTTGCAAGTTTCCCTGAGTGATTTTAAATATGCATGACTTAATTTCATTAGACGAAGCATTTGCTAAATTAATGAATATGTTTTGACACCTTGTTGACTTTCATTTGGTGAGAGTAGGAATGGAATTGACTTGACGGGCGTGTTGAGCCCTAGCTTGTTCCCTTAACCATAGATAATCCAAAAATTATCGGCTAAGCATCCGCGGATCTCATTATTTGGGATTTTAAATTTGCGGAGATCGAGGAATGATAGAGTTACTTATGAGTTTAGATGCTAAGCGTGGAGTAGTTGGTTCTCTTTAGAGCCCATCGAAGGTACTTATGGCTTTTTGTTCCCACAAGATTATTTCACCCCATATCTGTGATATAATAATTAAAGATGTTGAGTTTTTGACGATAGTTAGTTCTTTATTCTTCTTTAGAGAATCCTTGCCCATGAGAGTTGGGTACACATCAAGGTACTGTCGGTGTTGCGGTGTAATAGACAACGATTCCGATAGTTTCTTTGCTATTGTTTCTATTGTTATAAAAGCCGTAGGATTGAGTTTGGCACAAAAATTAACATGAAATAAAGCCCAAATGTATTAAAGTTGAAAAATCCAAAGCCATAAAAGTTGTCATAGACTTCTAAAAAGGCAGAGGAAAATCCAAAGTCGTAATAAGACTTCTGATTAAACGGTAATCCCGTTGAGTTAGTAGTTGAAAAGACCAAGGGCCTAAATTACAAAAATGCAAATGTCTTTGAAATAGTGTTAAGCCAAACTTTGGATCCGGGAGATGTCTAAATAAAGCTTCGTCTCGACTCGTAGATGAGTTGTCTCGGTCGCCATAAAAAGGATATTCTCCTTAAATCGTGTGAAATTAGGACCTTGATGTGGACCTCATTCTTGTGTGCAACGGTTTTTGAGGGAAGATGGATAACTAATTATCGACTTAGCTTCATATCTTTATCGGAATAAAAATTATCGAAACGAGAAATTTGAAGAAATTCATTTCTCACAAAAATAAAAAATCTAGAGGAAAATAGGAAAATGGGAGCAAAAGGTAATTACACAAGTAACTTCCATGGGTAGTGTTAGCATCTAAAGTCATATTTAACAATGATTTCGATTTTACGCTTAGTTTGGGGACTTGTGAAAATCAGGGACGATGTATTCTATCCGTATGGTCACTTCACGCTGTGTTGTGTTTCTTACTCCGTGATCCTAACGTGTCGTTTGAAAAATGTTGGAGTTATTGATCGACATGAAAGTTCAACAAACCGTCACTTATAATTGGAATGTGCTTAAACGTAGTATCTATATGAGAAATGAAAGGTAAACGGGGCGTTTTTAGAAATAAGGGTTTCTTAATCTCTTTTGAGGAATCTTTGCTACTTTTCATAGGTTTAGTAGAAAGAGATTGAAATCTTTGTTTTTAGAAGCGTGAGTTGATTACATTGCGTGAGGACACGGCAATCTTCTCGTCAGGGGTAATTTTGGTATATGTGAAAACATATACCTTTTTCTTTATCAAAACCGGACCAAAAGACCAAAAACTAACCCCTAAAGCCATAAATATTTTTGTTTTTGTGTTTATGTATGTGCAGGTAACGGATATTGTAAAATGAAAAAAAAGAAGACAAATGGACAAAAACGAGCACGAGAATGGAAGGAGTGCGAAGTTACGGGACCAATGATAATTTTATTTGGAGCATCGAGGCAAGAGAAGAAAAAAAATTAAAAACAAAACAAAGCCCGAACGAAGACTACAATTAATTAAGATGTTTAAAAAGAAGGAAAAATGGATCAGCAGAAAAATGGAGGCTAAATGAAAATTAAATGCAATATTTAACACAAAAAGACTCTTGGTCTGGTGGGTGGGGACATGTTTTTCAAGCAAAAGGTCAAGGGTTCAATCCCACTCTATCATTATTTTTGTTATATATTTCAGCAGGCCCAAGTATCAATCATCCAAGTCCAACACCCACGAGGCCCAACATCAAATCTGCCCAAGCCCAGCGAGATCCAGCCAATTGAAGCAGCCCAGCGCAGAAGGCCCAACAGGTCCACGAAGCCCAATCAAAGTCCAAGTGCAGCCCAAGTCTAGTAGCTATCCCACGAAATCCAAATGCAAATATGAAATCTGCTACAAAGCTTACAAATATTAAACTTGGAGGCCAAGTTTTTATGAGGAGATTTTTGTACCAAGATAGAATAGTTTAGGGGTCATTATGAAAAATTATTAGGGGCCATAGTGTAACTTGTGGGTCTATAAAAACCCACCCCCTCACCTCATTTAAACAATCTCTTTTATTTATTTTTGTACCCAAACTCTTGTAATTTTAATGCTTATTTAGTTTTATAAAAGTTTTATTTATTTCTTTCAAGTTAGTTCATCTTATTTATTATCTTTACATCTTATTTCTTCTTCTCATCTCTTTCTTTATTTTCTTTTTCTTTTCTTACCTATTAAGCTATATTAGCTTATTAGCTTATTATAGCTTATTTAGGTTTTGCTTTTTGGGTTAGCTTTTTTCTATAAGTTTATCCATTAAGCTCTTTTATTTGTTTTTCTTCTATAAAACTTTCTTTATTACTTTTCATAAATAGTTTTTATTTCACTTATTTTATAAAAAGTTTACATTTTTATAAGTTTTAGCTTATTATGTCTTATTATCACATCTTTTCTTCATCCTCTAGCTCGATTCAAACAACAAAAGAGATGCATGAGCTTATTAAGCTCGGCTTATTGTACAAATAAGCCTTGACATCTTTTAAGTTTGAGAGCACATTTTCTATTTTTTTAGCTTATTATTAATTAGATTTATTAGTTTTATCAAGTTTTTCATAAAAAGATTGCAACTTTTTAAGTTTTTATTGAACAATAAGCTATTTAATAGCTTGTTCATTTATATCAAGTCCTTAAATATACCCGATTCACGTTTAATCTTCGGATGGAACAACTTGGCTTCGGGTGGACTTAGATCTAATAGTTTTTAGTTATAAAGTTTAAATATTT
Organism: Chrysanthemum makinoi; assembly: GCA_910596185.1. Classification (NCBI taxonomy): domain Eukaryota; kingdom Viridiplantae; phylum Streptophyta; class Magnoliopsida; order Asterales; family Asteraceae; genus Chrysanthemum; species Chrysanthemum makinoi. The sequence goes on along the minus strand of OU343216.1, from coordinate 69,492,295 downwards.
TTAATTTTTAGATCACTTTTAGCTTATTTACATTTAGTAGTAGTGCTTATTATTACTTATTATTGCTTATTATTGCTAACCTCTAATAAAGTTCTTGTTTTTCTTTGATTTCTCATCATCTCTACCGCTAAGGTCGGAGCTTAAGGGTCTTTAAGCATTTTTAATACATAAAGTTTGAAACTTTAGTAAATTTTAAGCTTGTTAGTGAATAAAGTTTTAAACTTTACTTACTAATTAGTTGATAAGATTAATAAAGTTGTAAACTTTTGTGTTAATTTGTGCTTATAAGATCGGGTGGTTTTATTCCTCTCGTTTCATCACCGGGTTTTATTCTCTTAACTTTTTATCATTTTTAGCTTAGAATATTAGTTTACCGTTACGTTTAATTTTTCGTATGATGCTTGTTAAGTCTTTTTAGTATCATTCTCTTAGCTTAATATTAATCGTCACTAGTTGTAGTTTGTCATTTAAATTTTAGTTTAAACTTTAATTAGTTAAATTAGTTTTTAAAAAAAAATTATTAAAAAAAAATTAAAAAGTCAAAAAAATATATATATATTTCGCTATTTTTAAAAAAATCAAAAATATAAAATAAAAAAAATATATATATAGTTTTAAATTTTAGATATTTTTTAAATCACATTTTTAGAGAAATACTATATCACTTTTAGGGGTTAAAATAGATTAATTTGCATTTTAGAATACGTTTTTTTTAGCATAAAATAATTTGCGTCTTTAGTTCTATTTACGTACTTAATTGAGATTACTTGTTTGCACCTTAGGATTAGTAGATTTATATGCCTTTTATTATTATTTCTTGCCCCGTAGTTTAGAAATCCTCAAATTCTCTTTTAACACATTCAAATCCCGATAAACGCGACGTGAGTTGGAAATTCCATTCAACCCTCGTTCGGAACGATCTCGGTGCTCAAACCTAACACGTTTGAGTTACCCCGTAATACTACACACTTCTCTTATTATTGATCTTTTTCATAAGAATCAAGGATTACACACGTTTTCAAAAGAAACGTAAACATGAGAATTTCAATTAATCAAAAGATATACTTTTGTGTTTGTTCGAGTCAAATGCTTGTATCGAGTCATAATGGATGTTATTGCAGGAAATTTTTCCAAATTTTAAAGGTAAAAATTTTCCAGAATTTTTTCCAGAAAATCGCAGACCAGTTTATGTCATGATAACTGGAGTCAGCAACCTGCGGCCGGAGGAGTAGAACGCTTACTACTTTTCTCGTTTTTGTGCTACTTATAAATTTTTGGAATTTTCCATGTCTTAATTTTCTAGAAAATCTGCAAACATCCATTCCACAAACATTATATCTTATCTAAGTCTGGAATTACATCTTGTTGTGATTTTTCTTTGTTCGGTTTGATGTGATGGGTTGTTTGTTTTCTTAAAGTGTGCAGGTTTTATTTATCAAGAAGAAGATACATAAGATTGGAAGGAGCTTTTCACGCAAACACTCTTCTTGAAGAAAGATTTAACCACTACTTCACACACGGATCCTACCGAGCTAATCAGGGGAGTATTAGTTTCTTTCGTTTTTCATTACCTTCCATTATCATAACTTTGATACTTTCGGGGAACATTGGGGACAATGTTCAGTTTAAGTGTAGGGAGGGAAAATAAAACGGGAACTTTGAAACTATGCTTATCCTTGACTATTTGCTTTGTCCAATTGTATTTGTGTAATAAACCATGAGAAAATGTCGGTTAGGGTAATTTTGGCACCAAATTTTTAATTTTTCATGACATATAGGAGTGGGCCATTAGTCTTAACAAAAGCGTCTCACGGATAGGAAGTTGCATGACTAGCACAAAAACCCTTTACCACCTAAATTCCACCCAAAATATGAGGATCGCCCTTAGATTAGTAGGAATTAAAGCATTCATCTTTAATGCTTAGAGTGTGAACCGGTAGTATATTAGATTCTAGAACTTGTTTTGTGATGCATTCCGAGATCGCTAGTAAGACTACACTTCTGTAGTTAGGAATAACTAAATGATAAGAGGCATTAGGATAACCCTTGTTTGATACCCGTAATATAATTACTTCTTCCACATCGGTTGAGTAATTCCCCCACACCCTTTGCGTTGTACTCATCTTTAGTACACGATACCCCTAGTTAACCCCTCAGAGCCTATCCTTTTCGCGGTTCTCTTGATTTTTCGGTTTTCCGGAATATCAATGAAGAGCATTGTTTACACCCCACCCCCAAATATACACCCAAATCGCCTTAGCCTACCTTGTATGCACTCACTTTTAGTGCAATTTTTGTTATCACCCTAAACCCTTAGTTCAATTATCTGTTTGCTTGCATGAGTTGCTAAGTCAAGTCATATCCTTTGTACACAGCTTTGGGACGATTGGGACTCATGGGAAAAGTTAAAGTTTATAAAATGATTGAAAGGGAACGTTAAATTCCCTTATTTGGGTAATAACATACCCCAAGTGTTTTTGATCTTTTCAATTCGGGTCAAATTAGTGTTAGAGTAATAAAAACTCAAGTGTAGGGATGTGCCTATAAATCCCTATCATTTTGATGTTACCGTCGAGGATGGTAGAGTAAAAGTGTATGAAAAAAAAATGGAAAAAAAATAGAAAAAGAGAAAAGAAAAAAATAGTGTTAAAAAAAACAAAAAACATACGGGCTACCATCCTACATCTATCCTTTAAATTTATGTCTGTTTGTTTCAGTTAGCTAGAGTTTAGAGTGTCGAGTCTTGGCTTAGCAACGCCATTCTTCGTATACTTGCAACATAGAGATTTTTGACTTGCCACCACTAAATAGCCTATCCCACCAAACCCTTTGTTTCCCTACCGTAAGCCTAACATTACAACCCTTTAAAGACCTCTTTGATAGTCTTTCCTAGGTGCTTACGCCAAAGTGATGGAGGTTTGATCTATTCTCAAGCCTATGGTCATTTATGTACTAGGACCGGTTAATGAGTGTTTATCTTCCATTTCCAACTTGTTATATTTCATATACACCCGAGAGAGATGTGAGTATCCAAACACCCCATGTGAGGTGCTAGTATGTAATTTTCGTGCTTGTTATGACTTTTGCGGGGCTTATATGTGTTGTGGACTGTTTTAAACCAATGCTTCATGACCCCTAACTTATAAATTAATTGGCTAAAAGCACATTTGCTTGAGGACAAGCAAATACCAAGTGTAGGCATATTTGATAAGGTTTTAAAATGTACCTTTTTGAAGGGTCATTTAAGCCCTTATTTGATCACTTTTGTATCCGTTATTACTTAATATCGCTCCTTTTCACTTTTAAGGTCTCTTGAAGGCAAATTGCTATAATGGCACTTATTTGGATCTAAAAGGCGCAGATATCGAAGAAAATGGCCAAAGTCAAGAAATCAAGACACTCAAGCCGGAAACACAAGGTGGCGTCACGCTTAACTGCGACGCCGTCGGAGAATTTTGTGATGGGACAGTAGCCAAATTGCCTATTTACAAGTGACGGCCAGTTTTAAAAGAGTAGGGCGTTCGAAACTCAGACGGCCTAGATTTGATCCGACGACGTCGAGACTGAAGGCGACGGCGTCACAACCATAAGGTGACGCCGTCACAAGCTGATCAAGTCACAACATGCGCGCGAAGCAGTTGATATTGTTTTGGCCATAACTTTTGCATACGAACTCGGATTCAGGTGATTCAAAAGCCCACGCGACCGGAACGAGAAATCTACAGTTTGGTGAAAAAATGGTCATGACGCCGTCACTCTATAAGTGTGACGCCGTCACCCTTTGCCGACAGAAAATCTGCCTATAAATAGAACATTATAACTTCACTTTTTGTAAGCCCTAAACCCAAAGTCCGATTCTGAGGTTTAGGTAGGTGTTTTTTCTGCAAATTAAAGGGTTTCAAACACTCCATAAACATCGTGTAATGATTTGTTTGTTAATCCAATCCTATGGTATGTCTTCAATTATCATAATTGTTGCTTGCTCTTCATTAATTATGCTTGGCTAATTCACCTTGTGTTTGCTTATGATTGTATGAAACTTGTATATAATTAATTAGATCTTATTGATTTCTTAGTGATGCTTGTGTCTATCTTCATCATTAGGGTGTGACAACTTCAATGAGTCTAATTGGTTTTGTTTATAATTCTTGCATCCTACTGTCTCTTGTTTGATTGGTTGTCTCTTATCTTAATTGTAATTGGCTTAGGAGTGCGATTAGGCTATCGTTGTGTTTAATACTTGATAAATCTTGGATAGTTTATGAATGACTTAATGGATTTCGTTTACTAAAACCAAAGATAACCTTAAAGTTAGTTTATGAATGACTCAGTGGAATTTGTTTACTACACTTAAAGGTGACTTTAAAGAGTTAGGGAATGCACACCTTACGACCTTAGAAAACACAATGCGTTAAGAATAAGGACATGACAATTCAACCATCAATAGGACGTGACAATTCAGTAGGTAGAATTAGATAGCTAGCAAGGAGTAATACATCATAAGTAGATATGCTTCACGTTCCTGGTAGACCCACAATTTAGTTAGTATCTTTTGGGATAGTTGACTAGCAACTAATTCCACCCTACCCTTCACACCCGAGATTCATAAAATATAAAAATACAAAAATAATCATCCTTCACCTTTAGACTTAAATCGACATACATCGACCTAACGACACTATTCCCAGAACGATATCAATACCCGTGGCTTACCCTAATACTACACTACAACGATTAGGTTCACTGCCTAGGGTGTTATAAAACTTGCTCGAAGAAAAGGAAGTTCCTTTGACCCCGAACGACGCGTGTAGCGTTATCACACATGTTGAGGGGGAGGTTTTCTAAATGATCAAAACTATTAAGGTACAAAATGCTTTGATCTCGTATCACAAGTACCTTGATTGGTTTTCCAAATGATTTTTCAATTGGGTTCAAGGAAGAATGAATTGTACCAAAAGACCGACCATTTTACTTTATGTCTGGAGTTATAAGGATGGTGAGGTTAAGTATTAGTTCCCACGATCCTTAAGCGGAGGGATCTACCGGGGACAATCCACTAGATAGTGTAGAGTCTTTAGGTTTGATGAAAAAAAAAGATAGAAAAATGAGAAATGGGAAGAGTGCCGACCTGAGTCCGAGCTGCAATCTTTGGAATAAACCCAACAAGGTTCTAGTAATGAAGTCTTGGTAAGCACTGAAGGGGTTGAAGAATGAAAAAGAAATGAATGTGAAAAAGTGTGAAAAGAAATATCCCTCCAATAATTCAACCTTAGGGCAGTAACCGGGTTCAATACATATGCTACTGGTGTTTACTTAGGTTGTTAGGAATTAGAAAATTCCATAGTGAAGAGTCGGTCACCCCAAATGTTATCTAGCTTAATTTAGCTCGTAGACTTGTCGTTAGTCACGTTATTTAGTAGTTTATTTATTAGTTTGTAGCGTAGATTAGTTTAGTGCAACACCGTGGAGGAAGGGACGGTCTTTACCCATTTGTATACCGATCCACAGGCGATAGGAGGTCGTATTTCTTGTAACTATAAATACCCCTTCCATCCATGGAAGGGGTGGTGCTTCTTTTCATTAATCTAATATTCCATACTTTGAGTAACTCTCTAGCAAGAACACCCTCTCTCTCTACTTTCTCTCTCTAAAATGTTAAACATGTATTTTGATCATCCAAGACCACCCGAATCATCAACACAATAATATATAGATCCTACAATTGGTATCAGAGCCAGGTTGTTGTGTTTTGATGATTTCTTGTGGTTTTGATTCGTGTTTGAAACTGTTTATGCTGTTGGTGTACTAGTTTTATTGGCTGGAAAACTCTCTGTCACATCTTTGTTGTTAATCGTTTTATACGAGTTATTTGGTCATTGTCCAATAGTATCTCCAATGGTTACATCTGTTTTTTTTGTCAAATGTTTGTCAAAACTGCAGTTGTAACTACTCATCATCTTTGTGTCTTTTTACCAAATCGTGATGTTTTTTTTGGGGGTCAAATGGTCATATTACAGTCCAAACAATGGGTCAAAATGGGTAATATATATCTCTTTTCAAGTCTTTTTCTTTCTGGGTTTTCTGTCAAGTTCTAGTGGTTTAAAAGGGTGTTATGAAGTGTCTTTTTTATGCTTTTCTGGGTTTGAAACTGGTCATATTCTTGCTAGCGAGTTGTCTGTAAAAGATGTCCTGATTCAATGAATATATCTAGCGACTTGGTAAATTAAGCTAGCGACTTGTTTTTTAACAAGTTAGCGATTTATGACAGCGACTTGTAATGAAAAAACCTAGCGACTTGTTATTGAACAAGACGTAGCGAGTTGGCTAGCAACTTGGCTAGCAACTTGGCTAGCGACTTGGCTAGCGAGTTGGCTAGCGAGTTGGCTAGCGAGTTGGCTAGCGAGTTGGCTAGCGAGTTGGCTAGCAACTTGGCTAGCGACTTGGCTAGCGAGTTGACTTAGGACAATTGTCACTAGCGACTTGACACCATTGACCTAGCGAATTTGACAGAAACAGAAATGAAGAAGAAGATGAATGATATATTGACCACAACCTCTAAACCTTATGACCAATACCAATATTCACAACCACATACCATAAAACAACCTCTCGACCTCAGGTTCAACGTAAACCATCCTCGGTCCATGAAAGCTTATACGTGATATCTAAAGATAAATCAGATCCGTATCCTATCCAACAACTAATCCTAAACCTAGACTCACTTCAAGTACCCTCACATCACTCCCAAACTCTTAATCGAGACTCTAGGACTCTTAATCAGGAAAGGACTAATCGTTTAACGAGACCTCAGATTCATCTCTTAATAATACCAAAGTTTCAAATCAGATCGAAACCATCATGAGATTATCATCATAGGTCATTTGAAATGTCTAGCTTCTCTTGATATACGAAAGACTAAAAGGCAAGATTAAAACAACAAATGTTTTATCTTCCTTTGTGTTCGATTTAAGGACTCTCAGTTAATTCATTTTCATGCTTAAGCATGTGCTTCAAATCCATATACGAACACTTTAAAGAATAACAATTTAACAATTATGTTAATTGCTTTCTTTGGTTCGCTCAATTAAAGGTAAATACATGAATTACCTACCTGTGTCCGTTGGGTTAACTTTGAAGCCGTTCCACCTCTTGCCATCCCTGTGGCATTATCAACATCTAACCATCCCTGTGGTGATGTGTTTGATATGTCAAGTATGTATTGAATTTGTGATTGGAGAAGTGTATTGTTGTGTTTGTTTGAGTGTGTTTAGGGCTTGGCAAGAGAAATATTTGGATTAATGTTATTATTGAATGAGAGGCGGAACTAAGATGAGAAGTTTTAGGGTTTTGAAGCTTTAAGATGCGTTATGTTTGAGAAAGATGTGAGGAGGTAGGCGAATTATTGGAGAGATTTTAGGGTTGTGAAAGTGTGTGAAGTGGGCGATTTATATCCTAATTATTAGGGTATTGTTATGGACGAGAATTGTTATTAAATATACATGGATTGGGCCTCAATGGGTAGTAACAGTTTTTGAGAAATGAGTGTGTTACATGTTGGGACGCTTGACAAATCTGATGGGCCTCGTGTACAGTAGAACCAAATTGGATCAAGGCTCAAGTGTCTTTAATGGATAGGGTAGTGGGATTATTTACGTTTGAGTATGAAATTTGGCCCAACTGATTTGTGATTGGTGTAACATAAGTGGGGTATATTGGGATTTTGTGAGAACTTGGATCGGGATGATTTGCTATGTTGGATCGTGTTGTTTTTTAATGGATCGTGTAATACTTTGAGGCCATAAATGATTTTGATGAGACTCGGACACCAATTGTTGGAAGTAACTCCAATTTGAATCGGCTTTCTTGGACAATTCATAAATGAGCTAAAGAGAAATTATGGTTTAATGAAATTTGTTCAGTGGACCAGGTTAAATTATTGTAGTTATGGACATGGGTCGTCTAAAGCTTAAATGGATCGAATTCAAAGTTGTGGTTTGGCTTCTCAAAATTTGATCGTATTTATGAGCATTGATCTTATGAGATTTGATCATGATTAATGATGACGAGTTATGTTTCTGAAACTTATTGTGTTTTGAGGTTTGGTACTTTGGCATATACATGATCACGGAGGATATTTTTGTCACGGCTTGAATTAATTTGCACAAGATTAACTATGGAGTTGTTTGTTCGGTATTTCGTATTTGGATATGAAGTGAGGTTTTCAGCGTTTACTTATTTTCATCTTCTTTCTTTCTACCCTTTCGCGAAGATGACTTGTTTGGGCATTTATAGAGAGTGATAAAGACTTGGCTATTTAGTTACGTTTGTGATTCTTTCTCGCTTGACCCACAACGTTGCTATCACTTCGGTGTCTCACTCAGTTGAGGATACGTCAAGAGGTTTTGTACATTGGGTACACCGTTTCTTCTTCACAAGGATTAGTACAAGTTTAAGTAACAAATCAGGGGAAGTTCACCTCATGATCAAGTTTGACATATCGGGTTTACTTCACCATGTGGTCATAGCAACAACCGACAGAATGCGTGAATGATGTGTTTACTAAAGTGTTTATTGGATGGTTGATGATGTTGGATTTTAGATAATTGATGAACCGCTGCATGTTCCCCTAAAACAGATATTCACGAAACCAAAGTTGTAACACATTCAAGCTGACATTGTTTACGGTTTTGTCTTGATTTTGTAAAATCCACGAAAGA
>OU343216.1:69444027-69483478 GCA_910596185.1 Chrysanthemum makinoi | reverse complement strand
ACTACCTGTTTGTTTTTTATTTTACACCAATTATATATTCCATGTCTTATCCTACCCTTTAGTCATGAAGCGTGTCTAGGTGATGCAGCGAGCAATCTTTGGTGTCTTGGCCATGGATTTGGTCATGTATCATTGATTTTATCCACTTTGCCGTGACATGTTAGTAATGACGAGTCACCCCTTAACCCTTGTCGTGTCTACCCATATTGCCTTCGAGAATTGTTTAGCCCTTAACTCTAGTGGTGGAGATTTTTGTAACCGCCAAGCTTATGATAGAATACATGCTATGACTGTGCGATTGAGTGATCACCCTGAAATTGACACTTAGAATAGTTAAGAGATTTGATTGTTTTGTTCCCTTTTCGTGAGGTGTTCGGCTTTGTTTTATTCTAGCATAAGGGATTTGTAAACTAATATTTTCCAGGTTATGGGAGATATCTTTTTAGGAATCTTTCTTATAAGGTCTACTTGAGGGCAAGTAGAGTTCAAGTGGGGGGATATTTGATAACATCAAATAGTCATGAATATTAAGCGTCAATTTCCCCCGATAATGCTTGTAATTTATATCATTTATATGGATTTATGCTTGTTTTCCATTGTTTTCCACTTTCAGGTAAATTACGAGCGTTAGAGCTAAAGAGACGCTTAACCGAGAAATATCTAAATATTTATCACAAAGATGCTAGTTTGAAGAAGTTACGGCGTAACTCATCTCTCACATTACGCCGTAACTATTGCGTGACTCATAAAACCAACTTATCATAAGGTTACGGTGTAACTCTTCCCAAAGGTTACGACGTAACTATATTAGGTCAAATGAGGTTCCACGCCGCTAATACTTACGCCGTAATTACGTGCATCTCTTACGACGTAACCGAGCTTATTGAAGACTACGCGTAACCACTCATAAGGTTACGCCCGTAACAGCAGATCTAGTGCATTATTCGAAGAAATAGAAGGTTACGGCGTAACTCCTATATTGGTTGCGCCAACAAGATCACTGCCTATAAATACCCCCACGAATTCCAAAGATTTCTAATCATTCCATTCCACATACAACACTCGAGAACGTGGGAAAGCTCAAGGCAGTCTCGGAGGAGCATATGAGTCTGTCTCAAGGAGAAATCACTCCCCTATGATAAGCATTAGCGTTTTATATTTCTTTTACTTTCAATTCATGTATTTCGTACCTTTGAATATTGAATTGATTTGCATGATTAATATGAATGGCTAAGCACCTCTTGGTGCTGGCCTAGTTATGATTCCTTAATTGTTTTGTTTCATACGTTACTTTACTTCCTGATAATTATTTCTAACTATATGCATGCATAGTTTATTGGTAGCCACCCTTGGTTTGGTAGTTTTGAATGGCGATAGAGGCCAATTGCCTAGGATATATGACCAACTGACCCTAGGTGAGCGGACTGAGACGGGAAGGGTAAGATATGACCAACCTACGACCCTTTCTACTTGTGCGATTTGACCAACTGATCACCTATCGCTTGGATGAACTTAAGAATTAAGGGGTGCGTGTCTAAGTTCCTAACGGCTGGGCATTCACTATTATAAATCTAGCATGTAGCGGTACTTAATGACTTGGCTTAGGGACCAGGAACAACATGACTTATGACGGTGCGACTGATTTCTCCTGTGGTGGCATCTTTGCCGATAGGTTAGGGCGAATTGACCAAATGTTGTCCTCTCGAATTTGACCCCACCTCAAGTAATTGGAAGTAAGTAGACGTAGACATAACTAGCTAGGAGGATTAACTAGGTTAGCACCACTCTCCTCTATTGATTTCCCTTTACCATTTATCTGCTTTATTTTATTCTACTTTAGTAGTTTAATTAATTAAATCCCTATCGAAACCATTATTATTATGTGACACCTAGACTTAGTAATAATCCAACACACATAGCTCTTGGGACGACCTCGACTTTACCGATTACTACACTACACATGACTGGGTACACTGCCCGTTAGTACACTAGGGTAGACCAGAGGTAGAACGAGACACTATAAATATTAAGACCTAGTCAGTAAAACCTGCATCAGGAACATGTGGTCAAACTTATACACCATCTCTATCGAAGATATGATGAAGTCTTCTCCAATCTGCTTGTTGTCAAAGGCTTCGAAAACAAATTCATGGTTATGGCATCGTCGTCTCAATCACTTGAACTTCGGAACCATTAATGACCTTTCCAGAAAGGACCTAGTAAGAGGCTTACGCAGATTAAAGTATGAAAAAGATCAGCTTTGTTCAGCATGCCAATTGGGAAAAAGAAAGAACTATGCCCACAAACCCAAACCCGCAAACTCGGTTATGGAAGTTCTTCATACTCTTCATATGGACCTGTGCGGACCCATGAGAGTGCAAATGATAAATGGGAAGAAATATGTATTAGTCATTGTTGATGACTATTCTCGATTTACTTGGGTTAAGTTTTTGAGGACAAAGGATGAAACTCCAGATGTCATCATCAAATTTATCAAACAACTGCAGGTTCGACTTAACAAGACTATTAGAATTATTCGAACAGACAATGGCACTGAGTTTGTTAACAAAGACCTAAGTCAATTTTATGAAAGCATTGGAATCAGTCATCAAAGAAGTGTTCCATGTACGCCTCAACAGAACGGTGTAGTTGAAAGACGAAATCGGACCCTTGTTGAAGCTGCAAGAACAATGCTAATTTACTCAAAGGTTCCAATGTTTCTTTGGGATGAAGCCATTGCCACTGCTTGCTACACCCAAAATCGTTCCCTCATACACACCTCTCATGGAAAAACTCCATACGAACTTGTCCATAATAGAAAACCTGATCTATCCTTCCTTCGTGTGTTCGGTGCTTTGTGTTATCCAACGAATGATGGTCAAGATTTAGGTAAATTAAGAGCTAAGGCTGACATTGGAGTTTTTGTGGGGTTCTGTACCAAATAGGAAAGGTTACCGAATCTACAACAAAAGAACTCGAGATATCATGGAAACTATTTACATCACGTTCGATGAGTCATGTCGGGCAAATGGCTCCAGGACAATCAAGTTCTAGACCCGCATCTCAACATTTGTTAAGTAGTCTCATTAGTTCTTCTCTTGTACAAAATCCCTCACCAGCAATTCCATATGTACCCCCTTTCGAAGATGATTTGAAGAAATTGTTTGATCCAATATTTGATGAACACTATGAGCCTATTGCTAATGATCAATCTAATCCATCAACAGAGGCTGCCCCTAACCCAGTCAACGTAGATAACCCTTCGGTTTCTATGTCATTGAGTCAAGAAGCGCCTACCGCAGATCACTCATCATCATCATCAAATCCTCAATCATCGAGTGTACATCATGGAAATGTTTCTGGCAACTATGGTGGAGATAACCCCTTTGCTACTCCCGAAGATGCTCTATTTGAGAACATATTTGCTCCTGAACCTACTTCAAAACCATCTTCATCAGGAGATCCAAACTCTGCTACCTCAGTCCCTCAACAACAACCATACGAACACCTTATAAAATGGACACATGACCATCCATTGGATAACATCATTGGAAACCCTTCTCGCCCAGTATCCACTCGTAAACAACTTGCAACTGATGCCTTGTGGTGCTTCTTCAACTCCGTATTATCTAAGGTCAAACCAAAAGACGTTAAAACCACCATGAGATGAAGACAACCGTTCAATGCCATGCAAGATGAAATTCATGAGTTTGATCGATTAGATGTATGGGAATTAGTACCTGCTCCTGACTATGCTATGATCATTGCTCTAAAATGGATCTTCAAAGTAAAACTTGATGATCATGGTGATGTGCTAAAGAACAAGGCTCGACTGGTTGCAAAAGTATACCGTCAAGAGGAGGGTATTAACTTTGAAGAATCATTTGCTCCAGTTGCACGTATCGAGGCAATCAGAATTTTCTTGGCTAACGCTGCCGCAGTAAGAACATGATAGTCTATCGATGGATGTAAAGACCGCTTTCTTAAGGAGATCTAAAGAAATAGTATACGTCACCAACCCGAAGGTTTTGTGAATCCAGAGCATCCTACTCATGTCTATCGCTTGAAGAAGGCCCTTTACGGTTTGAAGCAAGCTCCAAGGGCATGGTACGACACGCTATCGAAGTTTCTTGTATCTAATGGATTCATCAAAGGAGCCGTTGATCCAACATTGTTCACCAGAAAGTCAAGCAAACACTTAATTCATGTTCAAATCTATGTTGATGATATTATTTTTGCCTCGACTGACTCCAATGAATGTGACCATTTTTCTAAGGAGATGGGCTCCAAATTTCAAATGTCAATGATGGGACAAATGTCATTTTTCTTGGGATTACAAATTTCACAAAGTCCCGGAGGTATTTTTATAAATCAATCTAAATATGCTAATGAGATCTTAAAGAAATTTGGATTTGATTCTTGTGACCCTCTTGACACTCCCATGGTGGAGCGTACTAAACTGGATAAGGACCACTCAGGGATCATGGTTGACCAAACTAAATATCGAAGTATGATTGGATCCCTGATGTACCTCACCGCCAGTAGACGAGACATTCTGTTCGCTGTATGCATGTGTGCTAGATACCAGGCTAAGCCTACCAAAAGGCACCTTGAAGCGGTTAAACGCGTCTTTCAGTATCTCCAACGAACCATCAACATGGGACTTTGGTACCCGGGACACCGTATGTCACTAACGTACCTATGCATGCGACCATGCGAGGTTTCAAGATACACGCCGAGCACGTCAGGAGGTGCTCAGTTTTTGGGTGATAAGCTTGTGAGTTGGTCTTCAAAGAAACAAATGAGTACCTCTATATCCTCTCAGAGGTATAGAATACATAGCCATGTCATCTTGTTGTGCTCAAATCCTATGGATGAGATCCCAACTATCTGACTATGGCTTTGAATTCAACAAAATCCCTCTATACTGTGATAACAAGAGTGCCATTGCCCTCTCATGCAACAACGTTCAACATTCAAGAGCAATGCATATCGACATTCGACATCATTTCATCAGAGAGCAAGTGGAGAACGGTGTGGTGGAACTATATTTTGTGAAGACTGAATATCAGTTATCAGACATCTTCACCAAAGCTCTTCCTAGAGAACGTTTTGAGTTTATCCTTCCACGACTTGGTCTAAAGAGTCTACAACCGGAAACACTCAAACATCTTCAAGAGGAAGACGAGGAGTAAAAGCTTTTCTTCATCCATCTCTTGTAAATATTTATTCAAAAAAAATTATAAAACCCACAAAAAGAAAATAGAAAAATAGAAAATTTCAAAAATCCATAAAAATCAAAAAATCTTTAAAAAAGCTCAAAAATATTATTTTTCCCATCTTTTTCTATTCTTCGATAACATCTACGGTCTTTGATTTGTCACTCTAAGAATGACACGGTTTTTAGATGAAGTTCGATTGTACATAATCTTTAAAAAAAATTAAAAAATAAATAAATAAATAAAAAATAAAATTGGAATGGAGAAAAATGGTGGTTTATTGTCATTTCGGGCAGTAACCCGTTTTAAAAGAAAGAACAGAGCCATGCTTAATCTTATTTTTCAAATCTCATGCTCTGATTCTAAAAACTAATGTTTGTCACCAAAAAGACAAATATTTCCTTCACAAATATTTTTCCTTCTATAAATTCTTCTGAAAAATATTTTTCATCTAATGAAAACTAAATAGCTTTGAAAAATAACTCAGACTCAATTTTTGAAAATCATCTGGACTTGTCATTTGTCAAAATATCTATCTCTCAATCAACAACTTATGTCATTGATTGAGGAGGAGAATGATTTCAATTAAATCAAAAAGGTTATTTGTCAAACAATTGCAATGTCTTATACAATTGGTTCAAGACATTGGCTAATGTTATGTTTTCATTAGATACTTAAGCATGCTTGAAAATTGGAGTTTAAAGTCTCAAAATCTGATCCTTATCAGTTAAAATGTTTTTCAAAAAGCAAGTCACAATTCTCCTCCAAAGTTTTCAAAATTAATTTAAATCAATAGAGATCACAAATCTCAATGGATTTGAAAATTGTGATCGGGGGAGAATTTGTGATTTAAATTGGATATAAACTGATAATTCGATAAATGGTTTAGAAATATTATAACTAGCTCTCCTCCATACATGTGCCAAACGATTTCAAATTTCCATGCACATGTTAAGGGGAGCATCTATATCAAACCAAAAAGGATTGAAACGTGATTGATTTGTCTCTAAGTGCAGGTTCTCCCTAATATGTGCAAAACACTTTCGAATCTCGATGCACATATTGAGGGGGAGCGACTTTTTGAAAACCACATCATTTCCCAAATATATCTTTAACAAAGTTTGTAAAATACTAATTTTGATCGGGAAAGTGATGTCGATATTTTTAGAAAATGTTGATCAAAGAAGTGAATTCTTCATTCTCAATCCGAGATTTTCAAGTCCTCTTGCCTCCATGTGCCAAAGCAATTTCAAACATATGATGCACATGTTGAGGGGGAGCTTTTTCTGAAATATCAAAAACAATTCAGGTACAAAATGCTTTGATCATAGATCACAAGTACCTGGATTGATTATTCAAATGGTTTTCAATTGGTTTCAATGGCAGAAGAAAAATACCAAAAAGACCGACCAAATTTATTTTATGCATGGAGATATAAGGATGGTTAGGTTAGGTATTCGTTCCCACGATCCCGCCAGAGCCGGAGGGACCTACCCAGTGATAATCCACTAGATAGGGTAGAAGTCCTTAGGTATAATGGAAAAAGGAGAAAAGTGAGAAATGGGAAGAGTGCGGACTGAGATAGAGCTAGAACCGGAACAAACCCAACAAGGTTCTAGTTATGAAATTTTGGTAAGCACTGAAGGGGTTGAAGAATGAAAAAGAAATGAATGAGAAAAGGGTGAAAAGAAATAGCCCTCCTTTATTTCAACCTTAGGGCAGAAACCGGGTTCAATTCATATGTTACTGGTGGTTACCTAGGTAACACCGATATTGAAGACAAGATGTCATGGACCCAAAGGACGCACTGCACTACAACTTCCCAAGCTACTCAAGTTCCTCTTAAAAGGACTTGTTTCATTCTCACGGGGAACCCACATTATCTATCGAATTTCTCTTAGAGATTGTTGATATTGAAGAAGGAGACCCTCTCCCTAGTCTCCGGCATAGGAACCAAATGTGCACTATTGAGTCTAGAACCACGAGATCATCAATAAATCTCATTAGGACACATTATTCTTAAAGACTCACTGTTTCACACATTGTGGAAAGTGAGAATATATCTTAAGAGTCCTACGCATTATCCGTGTGGTATTGCCAGAACATCTGAGTGATATGTTAACATGTTTACAATGAAGATGGAAAACCTTCTAGAGCCAACATCAAACAAGCTCTTGGTAGGTGACATGTGAGATCTATACAATAGGTCAAACTTGTGACAACTGGATTGAAACAATGGGCCGATTCAAGATTGAATCAACCTTGGTCCAGGAAATAGATTGACGGATACCTTTGAAAAACCGATCGTTGTGCTTAAAAATTATTTTCTCTAGTACATCGACTATGTATTAATATTTCAAAATAAAAGGTGTTTATGATTGATAATTGATTTTCCTTAAAACCTTTGTTGTATTGCAAAACACTTTATATTAAGCAATACACGATTGTTTTTCAAATCACTTTTCATCAATCAGCGAATCACAATTCGCTGGTTCACTCACTCCGTGTTGTCTTCTTTGAGACGTTCCGGTTTGAGAACAGCTAGAACAGCTGCGAAACCCTGTCAAGGAGGTTCTTCGGATTTATACCTGATCACAGACAGTACTTGTACTGATCAACGGGGAACCGTGGACCGTGTACCTTAATTCAACGAAAGTGATCAAAGACACTTTCGTGTGTTTTATTGCTAACTGTTGTATGCAGGTACACCAAACGTCTGCAACTGTTCAGAATTAAAAAAGTCAATCTATAGCCGCGTGCTCACACATCACATTCATGTCTAAAGAATTCATGATAAGTGCATATCTTCATCAACGACTCTGATATTTTTACTCCATGCTTCTGCTACGCTGCTGCAAATATCATGAATCAACAAAAGCTTCCGCTACTCTGATGAGAAGAAATCATGATCCAGAATGTGAGCATGTTTGTCCTAATGTCACAACATCACATACTGTCAAACACCACAAAGGAAGAGTCAGATATTTACGGTAGCTGATGATCTTAAAGCTGGCTTAAAACTCATCCTCACGTGGATCAGTTAAAGACCTCCACTTGGATTAACCAAACATCCAAAACATAAAGAATCAAAGACTACGGGCTACAGAGCAAAGAAATTAATCAAGAATCCAAGAACAATCAAAATATAATATCTGTTTGTATTCAATGTAAATTGAGGTGACCTCCCTTAGGGGGAGATTGTTAGGATTTAGAAAATCCATTAGTTAAAGTGTCGGTCACCTCAAGTATATGTATTCGCTAGAAAGCTCGAAGTCATAGTTAAGTTATGTTACTAAGTAGTGAGTTAAGTAACAACGTGGAGGTTGGACGGGTCTTTACCCACTGTATGCCTGATCCATAGCCCGTAGGAGACGTGTCTTGTAAGATACTATAAATACCCTCTACCTCCCAAGGTAGAGGGTTGGAGCTTCAATACCATTTTTCTTTTTTTCATCAAGTTCCCACTTCTCTCTCTACTTTCTCTCTCTAAAACTTCACCCATACGCCTACTTATGTTGTGATGTGATGTGTTTGTGAAATCCAATATGTTACATTATGGTTCCAAAAGTCAATCTCTAACTTCTTAACTTCATTCCTAGGATAGTAAGTCTTGATCAGGAGAACCTTAAACACGGTCCAAGTTATGTTATAGGCTATATCACTTCCTACGGATATGCGATAGTTGTTCCACCAAGTCAACACTTTGTTCTTTAAGGTGAAAGTTGCATACTTAACCTTACAATCCTCTTCACAGTTACTAACGGTAAACATTGCGATCAGTTTTTTCCATCCACCTTGTTAGGTAAACCACCCCTTCGGTTCCTCCGAACTCGATGGGACCACATAATCGAAACTCTTTATAGGTACAACCTCGAGCTCGATTAAGCGGTGAGGATCCACCAGAGGTGTTAGAGTGATTAGACTCAGCTAGCAGTTCAGCTACACGTTGCGTCACAAGCTGGTCGATGTGGGCTTGATTCAAAGGTGGAGGGTTTAGTAGAATAGGACCATTCTCAGCACGGTCATTCACATTTAGGTTCCCAACAGCGGGGTTATCAGTATTCTGTTTCTCAACAGGTGGAGTGGTCGGGGTCGGACGACGACCTCGACTGACAGGGGTAACCACAATAGCAAGAGCTACTCGGTTGGTCCTAGGTGGGTTTCGTCTTGGTGCCATTGATCTGAAGGTTAAAATAACAGTTTCATAAGTCCATAATTCACGCTCTAAAAGACTGGGTTTGGTTCCAAGGATCACCGAATAATGCACGAATACATAATCAAGGCTAACAAAGATAACACCATAAAGAAATAACTAGAGACCGAATCGAAACTAAAGGATGCACATTCTAATAACCATAACTCATAGGTTCCAAAGTGGAATACATGAAAGGATACGGAGAAATCAAAAACGATCCAAACAACGATACTAACAAGATAACTAGGATAGATCTATATCTCGAACTAGAGACTACTCAGTTTCAAGATGGTACAATGCTATGAATCTAACACAATCTAGCCACGATCACGAATACCTCTAACGGATCTCCTAACATCGTCAACCTCCCTCCATAGAGATGAAAGCTCAACACGCTGAGCGTCACGATCACTCTTCAGATCCACGACCTCCCTCTCCAACTCGCCTATCTTGCGCGATAGCGCTCGGTCTGCATCTCGGGCTATCGCGAACCCTCTCAGCAGGTCCCCTACCTGCTCCTGGAGCTCCGACATACCCTCTCTCAGAATCGTAGTCCTCCTAACTACAAAACCCATATCTGCTCTCAAATTCTCTATACTAGCCCTCGATACTCCAACCAACCGATCTGTCAACCTACTAAGCCTAACACCCTGAGATGTAATCCTCTCCTAAATCAGACGCGTCTCCCCATACTCCTCGGGCTCTGAAGTAATCTCTGATGGTATCTCTGAACCTAGTGGGCTACCTATCTCAGGTGAGTTAGGAGGTGAGCCAAAGTCAAAAGGCTGCCAGAAGAATCAGGCTAGGGCAAAGGTGAGGGAGAGCTTGGTCCTGGAGAATGTGCAGAATGCGCAGGACTCAGCAATGGTGGAGTACCCCCTTCTGGGATCTCCTCATCATCCTCCTCCTGAGGATCCTCATCCTCATCTACATACTCCTCCTCGATCTCATGCTCCTCATCGCCCTCATCTTTAGAGGGGGAGTCCATGAGTCGGCGTGTCTGTGTAGGTGAATCCTGATGTGGTACAGTAGGGGATCTAGGCCTTCTAAGACATGGTGATGCTGGTGGTGATGACAGAAGAGAGTGGGCTGCTAGGTGAATAGGTGATTATGGTGGTCGTACAGACATGCGAGCAGTACTACGAGTAATTCTAGGAGTCTGGGCTCATGCTAAGACCTGATGCAATGTGAGCTGCCTAGATGAGCTAGGGCGATCAGATGATGATGAAGTGGAACTAGAGTGTCGGGCAATCACATAGGAATCACCCTGCGCAACAGTCATCAGAGTCAATGTTGGGGAAGTAGCAGCAGCAAGGACATCATCAGACCATCATAAGCTAGTGAAGGCATGGTATGTGACAAAGGTATAGGGTAGTTATAAGTGTTCGAAAACGACTAGTTCTAATAAGCGCATCAACTCAAGCAAAACATATATCATATAATGAAAGCTTTAAAATAGAGGTACCGCATTACCCAAAATATGACTTTAAATAAAACACATGAGTTCTATTCTATCACAAAATCCACGCGTCATATAATCCCAAACCAAATCAATCATATAATCAAGCTCTGTTGGAATCACTCCTAGACCTTATTTCAAGTGTTAGTGATTCATTTGTAATATTTAGCTTAATATGACCTTTATGTTAGTAATTAGCCTTAGGCTTATGTAGAAGGCCCATAAGCCTAGGCCCAAGCCCATAAAAGAAAGGAAGGGACTAGGAGTGTTGCCCTAGCTCCCTCTCCTATAAAGACTTTGTAATAACCCTTACTTGAGGGTTGGTTGTTCAATTCATTCACTCTTGCACCTTACGCCTAACTTGATGTGTGTGTGTGTGATATTGTTCATCCGATCTTCTTCTCTTCTCTATTTCTACATATTGATGCTTGTGTTACATATATGGTGACCTAACAGTGGTATCAATCGCCAAATAGTTGGGTGAACGTATTGCTTTTGAAGTGAGTTTTGGTCTTACGCGTAAAGCATACAGTTCAAACTTTGGTTCGATTAAAAACTTATTAGATTCTTGTACTTTCAACATTTTAAGGTGTTAAAATAACTGTTTTTGGCAAAAAGTTTCAAACTTTACGCGTGAATCATTGTTTTCAAGCTTGGTTTTTTCGTGGGTTTCTTTCTACGCATAACGTGGTTTTGAGCTTTGGATCATCAAGTTTCACACTTTTGTGTTATTTTGGTGATATTGAAGCTATCTCTTCACAACAATCTGGTTTGGAAACATCGATTGGCAGAAATCACTTTTGGCTATTTTCTACGCGTAAGTAAAACCCTAAACTTACGCGTAACTGTTCCTTGGTTTGATCTTCAGCTTTGTGGATTACTCGTGTTTTCTTGTTGGATAAGCTGAAAACACGCTCGACTTTGGATATCTTTTGCACTGTGATAGTGTAAAAGATCATTGGGATAAAACCCTAAAGTTACGCATAAGCTTAAGCTTACGCGTAGAATTTTTATGCATAAGATTCATCTTACGCCTAACCTTTGTCTTACGCATAAGGTAATCCTACACCTAAGTTTTCTACGCTTAACTTTCTATTTTACGCATAACTTTAGTGTTTTCTCATCTCTTACACGTAAGCTAATCCTACGCGTAACTATTGTTGTTACGCGTATCTTTGGTGTTTTTACGCATAAGTGGTACTTTGCTCTTCTGTGATTTCTACGCCTAACGATACTTCATCATCAACGGTTCATTCGACTACAAAGATCCATTTAACAACACAAGTTTTCAACATGTCACAACCACCATACTCTAACTACTTTCCTTACACTTATAATCAACTACAACAACAACAACTAAGTCCACAACATCAACAATTTAATCATCAACAACAAATTTATCAACAACAATTCAATCAACAACATACTCCGCAACTTGCATCAATTCCACAACCTCAAATGGTTCAACCACCACCAAGTCTTCAAGTACAACCTTACACAAACTTCTACAATCAACATCCATCCAGGAATACTATGAAGGAACCGGCATGGTTTGGAAAGATGTGTGAAGCCTTAAGTATCCAACAATCAATTCATGAAGCTGGCTCACTTGATAGACCTCCAATGCTTACTCCCGGGAATTATGATCAATGGGTGATTCGGTTCTTTAGGTTTTGTGATCTAAAGAAGCCACATGGAAAGTTCTTAAAGAAGGTCATTATGTAAGGTCCATTTCAAATGCCTACTACTTGTCACACACCCCAGATCCAGATTCCAATTCACCAGATGTTGTAACCAACATTGCAACTATTACGAGACCTCATGGTGATCAACTTCTACACTTTGAAGCCGATGAACTTGCAATGCAATACATCCTTTTAGGACTACCCAATCCAATCCTTCGAAGTGTTGATGCTCAAAAGACTGCAAAAGCAATGTGGGAACATATTCATCTTCTTATGGAAGGCACAACACTCAATCAGGAAGACATGGAATCCAAAATCTACTTGGCTTATGAACACTTCATGATTGAACCAGGAGAGACATTAGAGTCATATCATCATCGCTTTTCAGACATCATTAATGATTTGGACAAACACAATATCATCATGCCACGAATTGTTGTCAACACTAAGTTCCTAAGTAGTCTTGGTTCGGAATGGGAGAAGTATGTCATTTTTCTCCGTCAAGCTAAGAACCTTCATCATGCTACATACGGATTGTTGTACGACTATCTGAAGCCTCACCAAAAAGAAGTTGACAAAGAAAGGGCTATCAGTGGACACCTTCACGGAAAATCAACAACTTTCTTTGTGGACTCAAACTAATATTCCTCCTCAACAAGCTCCTCAACCCGCTCCTCAACCAACTGCAACCATCACACCTTATGATCCTTCACAGCAACAACCTCAACAAAATCAATTGGTTCCATACAACAACAACACTGCTCAAGCACTTTAAAGTGAAGCTAATGAGGATTCCGATGCCTTCGATGAATTGCAACAAGGATTTGTTATGATTGCTAAAGCATTCGGCCGGTATACTAACAAATCCAACAATCGAATTCGTTCCTCATCTAATACAAGAAATTAGGCTGTTGTGAATAATGGACGCGTTGAAGTTCAAAATCGTGGTTATGGTCGTCAGATGGGAGGTGGTCAAGGGTTCAATGCTATGGGAAGGAATAACATGGGTGCTCCGCAGCAGCAAAGGGCTCAAGTGGTTGAACAGGGTAATGCTCAAAATGGGGTTAATAGTCTTCGCTGTTATAACTGTGATAAGAAGGGTCATCTGGCTAATGCATGTCCTAAGCCGAGGACAAGAGGCAGTGCTTATTTCAAAGAGGCTATGCTCTTGGCTCTTAAGGAAGAAGCTGGTGGAACTCTCTCTAACAAGGAACAGAGCTTTATGGCGAATGCGACTTAGATGATGATATGGAGGACTTGCCGGCTAATGCAGCAGTTATGTTGATGGCACAAATGCAAGCTCTACACATGAGTGACACTGGCCCAGTGTATGACACCGGCTTGTCTCGGTACATGAACAAACAATTATCATTAATGATCTATTATCTCGCCCACTTCTGCATCCGACACAGGGATCGAGTGTTCAACATGAGCCTCTACATCTCATTCGATGATCATCAACTAGACCCCGTAGTTACATTTGATGATCAAGATGACCTTATGGTTACCTTTGATGATCAAGTTGACTTCGTGGTTATACTTGAGGATCTAAATAATGACCATGTTGAGACTCACGTTGAACAAAATGATTATATGTTTGATCCAATTTGAGCTCGGACCTTAGTTAAAGACCAACAAGTGGAACATTACCATGATGTCAATACCAAATTAAAAGAAAAAATGCACTGTTAATTAGGGATAATGAATGCTTAATTCGACAAATCAACTTTTACAAAACTCAAGAAAATCGTGAAAAAGGTTTTGAAGCCGCTTTTGCCAAATCACATCAGAAGGAAAAATCTTTGGAATGACATATTCGTGATCTAGCCGCTTCGAAGAATGCTTTGTTGTCTCAAATAGAACAAATGAAACATGAACATAAACAACAAATTAACGCTTACTTTGGAAACTCAAAAAGCCAAGGCTGAGTTGTTAACTTGTCAAAAACAGTTCCTCGAGTACAAAAAGCATTCAACGAAACGAATAGATGACTATCTTGAGGAAATTGTCGACTTACAAAACAAAATCAAAGAGTTTTAAAATGTTGTTTATAAACATGGTGAATCAATCACAACGATTCAAAAGTTTTCTTTCAAACCAAATCCAAATGGATATGGACCGAATCTTGCCGATTACAAACCTAAGTTTTCAAACAGAGCATTCAAACCAAATCCCTGAAGTTTTTACAAAGGCAGAACATAGAATTGATGATTCAATTATGAGTGTTGTTGAATATAATCGCATGGAGGAATTAGATGCAGATGACGAGTTGGTCAAAAATGGAAAATGTCGTTTATAACAAACCATTTAACTATTCAAAAGCCGTAACTTTTGTCACACAACAAGATACTTCAAACACACCTTTGGTTGTCACACCAGTTCCTGAAGTTAGTCCCCAACCCAATGGTGCACAAATTAATGGTCCTTTACCTTCACTCAGTGAAGTAAAAACTAAAGCCGAAAGTTGTCGTGTTCTCAAATATTTCAACACTTTCTTATCTGACATCAAACTTTTGGAACGTGAGATTGAATTTCATTCTGAAATAAAGTTGAACATTTTCACTCGCCATTGGCACGAGAACAAAGAGACATTTTTCTGAAAAGAATTTTACCCCATGTCAAAAATTTGAAAATCTGTGCACTATATTGGGAAAGGGATTTTCACAAGGAACTTGGTCTCATGAAAACATTGAGAAAACGAAACATCGATTTCAAATACTAAACGTAAAAAGAAATTGTTGTGAAAAGATGTTGATCGACTCTTGGAAAATGTTATGCGTGGCTGATATCAATAATCTTGTGTTATTACAACTGTTTGCATATGCATCTGATCATATCTCTGTTGATTATGTTGATTCGTTGAAATTGTTGAGAATACTGATAATGTGCTTCGTGATCGAGTCTTTAAAAGTTGAAAATGAACGATTGTCAAATGAACTTTCAAATGCAAACGCGTCGTCTTCAATGGTGTCAAAAAGATATTCACATTCAACAACTTGATTTTCAAACCAAAATCGCCCGATTCGCGTTCAAACAATGTTGATCCAAAACTTGAGCAACTGGATGATCAAAACGTGTCTATTAAGTGTCAAATCTCAAAATATGAACAAGAACTTGCAAAAGTTAAAAAGGAACATGGTGTCATATCTGATTTACTCAAACAGACTCATGATGAAGCATCAAACGAACTTGATCATTATCTTGCACACACTAAAGAAGTCATGAATTTTGCTGGAAATCTTCGTTCTGAAAATCAAGAACTGGTGCACACTATCTCTAAATTAAGGGACATGTTAGGAAAGTATGAACAAGTTTAGCCTAGCATCATTAAGAGAATTGCACCTGTAACACTTAGTAAGCGTGAACCGAGAATGCCTACTGACAAAACACAAGTTACTAATGTGCTTCCCTCTCTTGAAACAGGAATAGTTGCCTCTTTTCCAAAGCGTCGCACTTCACGACCTAGGAGCAATACAAGGAAGAATAGGAAGTTGCGACCTAAGAAAAGACAAATAAAGAATGCTGAAGTAGAAGAACACCGTAGGACTTTGAATAAGACTCCAGTTGCACCCACTTTAGATATTGCGTCTAGCAAATGTAATGGAAAAAGTGTTGTAACTGATGCTGAACCTTTAAGTACTTTTGATATTCAGACCGATGCTTCTTGTGTTGTTTGTCGTAAAAGTATGCGTTCTGATTGTCATGATAAATGTGTTGCTAAGGCTATCTTGTCTCGTTTAAGGAATCCTAAGAATCGGAATACCTCTAAGCCCACTAATGCTTCTAAGTCTGTGCTTGGTAGACCGCCTTCCTTAGATTCTAAGAAACGCATTGATGTCCCTATAGTTCCAGTATCACCTCCAAGGAATGTAGTACCAACTAGTGCATTCACTAAGACTAAAGCTAAGACTAGTTGGAGATGGCAGAAATTGGTACATAATACACTAGGATTTAAATGGATACCTAAAATCATTGATGTGTATATTTCTACTATAACTGCTGAGGAACCCTCTAACTCATCGGGTTCCTCATCTACTTCTATTCCATGCGTCGCGTATGTGTAATGCGGTGATACTGATCATCCTTTGATTGTTGATACGGATGTTCCCGACACATGACAGGCAATCTTAAACTATTATCAAACTTTGTTTCAAAGTTCATTGGCCTTGTCAGTCGGGAATGATCACTTCGCAGCTATCATGGGCTACGGAGATTACATCAACGGAAACATCAAAATTAGCAAGGTTTATTATGTGGAAGGCCTCGGTCACAATCTCTTTTCTGTTGGTCAATTTTGTGATGGAGACTTGGAAGTCGCTTTCAGGGAGAAAACTTGTTTCATTCGTGATCTACATGGAAATGATCTTATGTGCCATCCAGTCTCTACACTATCTCCATGCAAGACATGATTGCTTCATCTCCCATATGTCTACTCTCAAAGGCTACATCTACAAAATCTTGGCTATGGCACCGTCGTCTCTCACATCTAAACTTTCAAACCATTACCAACCTTGCTCGACACAAACTTGTTGAAGGTCTCCCACGATTCCGGTATTCTAAAGATCACCTATGCTCAGCTTGTGAACAAGGGAAAAGCACTCGTGCTCATTTTCCTTCAAAGGTGGAACACAGCTCTCAACATGTACTTCATCTTCTTCACATGGATTTGTGTGGCCCAATGCGCGTCTTGAGCGATTAATGGCAAACGCTACATCTTGGTAATTGTTGATGACTACTCAAGATGGACTTGGGTTTATTTTCTTCGAAGTAAAGATCAAGCTCCACAGATGATCATCACCCTTCTAACGAAAATTCAAATTGACTCCGGAACACCGTCGGACAAATTCGAAGCAGACAAAGGAAGGCGAATTTGTGAATCAAACTTTTCGGGAATATTATGAGAAAGTGGGAATTGAGCATCAAACATCTATTTCCCGCACACCAGAACAAAACGGAGTTGTTGAAAGATCTAAACCGTACGTTAGTGGAAGCCACGTACGACAGAACGATGTTAATCAATGCTAAACTTCAGATTACTTGTGGGTGAAGTGTGTCTCAACTTGCATGCTACACCGAATCGCTCAATGATTACAAAGCGCCACAACAAAACACCATTTGAGCTTATCCACAACCGAAAACCGAATCTTAAACACTTTCATGTATTTGGATCCCTTTGCTATCCGAATAATGATCGTGATGACTTTGGAAAGCTCAAAGCCAAAGTTGACATTGGAGTCTTTATTGGATATTGTGAGAATTCTAAAGGTTACCGGATCTGGAATCGTCGTACAAAACAAGTTATGGAAACGATTCATGCTCATTTTGATGAACTTACGATATGGCTTCACGAGTATACACTTGGAACCCTGTCACAACCGCTTAAACTTCCCTCAAACCCCATCATCAGTTGAATCAAGCCCTCAGCTTACACGTCAACAAATGGAAAGACTCTTTGCTCCTCGCTGTTCGGTGGCGATATATTGATGAACGTGCTCTGTGTATCCAAAGTTTCCGCCGCTCAACCCGATAATACTATTATACCGATACACTGCTACAACAACTCGTTGAAGAAGCACCACCAAATTGACTCTACAACAACAGTTGAACAAACGCATCAACGATGCGAACCGGTGATGATGTTCTTAATGCAAAGTACCCCACTGCAGATTTTGATCCAAATGCATTCTTTAACCCGTTCGCCAATGAAATGGCGCACCCGATGTTGAATCATCAACAAGCCATTTGAATCCTCAAAATCCGCATAATGTATATCAACATCAACCTTCCACACATCGTTGGACGAAAGACCATCCTCTTGAGAATATTATTGGTAACCCGAATCAACCAGTCATAACGAGACAACGTCTTTACATGTGATGGTGAACATTGCATTTATGCACTCACTGTCTGCCAATCTGAGCCTAAAACATTAAAGACGCAATGACAAAGGACAACTATATTGCATCCATGCAAGAAGAACTCAACCAATTCAAACGTCTTGAAGTATGAGGCTGGTTGAAAGACCAACAGGGTCTTCGTATTGGATTTGGAAAAACTAATTGGATCTTTGGGCGAACCGTAATTAGAAACAAGTCACGTCGGTGGCTAAGGGTTATAAACGAGGAAGAGGGTATTGACTTTGAAAATCATTTGCTTCGGTTGCTCGTCTTGAGGCGGGATTTTTCGGCATTTTCGGCTCACATGAACATCACGGTGTTTCAAATGGATGTTAAAAATGCTTTTCTCAATGGACAACGAAAGCGGTCTATGTAAGACCGGAAGGATTCGTTGATCCAGAGTTCCCTAATCATGTTTACAAACTGAAGAAAGCTCTCTACGGTCTCAAATAAGCCCTCGAGGTACGATAAGTTATCATCCTTCCTTATTGCCAATAAGTTTACCAAGGTTCAAATCGACCCTACACTCTTTATACAATATCATGGGGCTCACATCTTAATAGTTCAAATCTATGTGGATGACATCATTTTGGGTCAACACATTTAAAATACTCAAATGCTTTTGCAAAACTTATGACAAAACATTTTGAAATGTCAATGATGGGTGAACTCACATTCTTCCTTGGAATGCAAGTTCATCAATCACCCCGTGGTATTTTTTTGAGTCAGTCCAAATATGCCCTTGAATTGTTTAACAAATTTGGAATGCAAAACTGTGACACCTACGCCACACCAATGGCTCATACCAAGAAGCTAGACGCTGATTTACATGGGAAATTGGTGGACCCTACAAAATACCGTAGTATTATTGGGTCTCTCATGTATCTAACAGCTAGCAAGCCTGATATTGTCTTTGCGCGTATATCTTTGCTCCGTTATCAGTCGAGACCAACTGAAACCCACCTCTCTGAGGCTAAAAGAATCCTCCGATACATCAAGGTAACAATTAATTTGGGGATCGGTATCCGAGAAGATTATGGTTTTGAACTAATAGCATTTTCATACACGACCGGGCGGGGATGCTTAGACTCGAAAAAGTACTTGAGCACTACAATTTCTTGGTGATAAAGCTGGTGTCATGGCAATCGAAGAAGCGAGGATTGTACATCGATGTCCTCAACGAAGCGAATATGTAGCCATGTCGTCGTGTTGTGCTCAAGTCATTTGGATGAGAACACAAATCAAAGACTATGGTTCGTGTTTGTGAATCGATGTCTGCGACAATCGGAGTGCTATTGCGATCTCGTGCAATTCAGTTCAACATTTGAAATCAAAGCACATCGATCTTTGATATCATTTCATCAAGGACCACGTGGAACAGGCAGTGCTTGTTGAATTATATTTTGTGGAGTCTTGAATACCAATTGGCGATCTTCTCACCAAATCCTTAGCTCTGCTAGGTTTAATGAGTTGGTCCACCGGATTGGTATGCGGTGTTTGACTCAAGAAGGCTGGATGAACTCTTAAAACATTCTTAAAACGGTCAAACACCAAAACATCCTTTTGTAAATATTTTTCAAAAACAAAATACAAAATTATAAAATCGGATAAAACAACAAAAATATTCTTCTATCTATATTTCTTTTAACATATCAAGTACAATTCTTCCGTCAACACTCAAATCTTTCAAAATTCTGTATTTTTTGGATCAAGTGTTGAGGAGGAGAAAACAAGTATTTTTTAGTTTCATAAGACCTTGTACTTGCACGTTACCTTATCCCGGTTGTTTCTTTAAATAATGGTGGTCACATTTCTGGTTTTCTGACAATCCTCGGACTAAAATTTATAAAATTTCATTATTTCTTAAGTCGAGGGGGAGTGTCGTCAAAATTCTTTCCAAATAACCTTCATTTGGTAACCAAAATGGAAGTTAAAGGCATTGGATGAAATTGGTAGAGGTGGAGGGACTTAAAGTGTCAAAAGTTTAAAGTATTTTCTAATAAAACACTCCACCTAACTTTAACTCTTCACATTTATTACTAAAACCTATCTCATCCTACGCCTAAAATTCGTTCGACAAATCCGTGTTTCTCATCATCATTTTGTAAGTGTTTCTGTGTTTCTAACAAGATTATAAACAATGGTTTTGATTTGTTTTAAAAACTAACGGTTAAATCTTTAACTATGGTTGATTATGTGTTCTACGCATAAGCGTATGAACACACAATCAGGATTGTGTGTTTATGGTTTAAATGAGGGTGTCAAAACGTTTGTCTAACATCATTGATTCCATTTTCATCATTAAAACACACCCAGATACACGAATTGAATGATATTGGGAATTAGGGTTCATGCGTTAATTTGGGTATTCTCAAATGAGAACGTTTCTGGTGAAAAAGATTGTTGTATGATGTTGTATTCATGATTAATTGATCATATCTTAGCTCAGAAGTTGCCCAGAAACATCAATTGCATTAAAACTGAAAACTAGGGTTTATGTTCATACGATTTGGGTATTCTTGATTGGCTTTGAATTTGATGTTAAAACTTGGATAGGACAACTTACTATGCTTCTTAAACCTCCCAGAAAAACTTTGGTGCAAATCCTATGGCTAGATAACTTAGGCGTAATCTTTGAAAATTAGGGTTTAAGTCTACGCATAAGTTGTCTTACGCGTAACTGCTAAATGTGTATTCATGCTATGATCTGAAAATAAGTGGATGTATGTGTTAATAATGGTGCTCTGATGATCTTATTCCAGGTCTGTTACACGTAAAAAAATTCAGAATCAAGGTTGTTTGAAATCTACGCATAAGGATCACTTTACGCGTAGCATGTTATGCGTAAGAGAAATCTTACGCGTAACGTTTACGCGTAAGGTTCTACATAAGGGACTACGCGTATCCTGTGAAGGATATGCGTAAACAGTGACCTCTACGCATAAGGTTGAATCTTACGAGTAAGCCTTACGCGTAAGGTTTTATATGCGCTAACGCGTAAGCTTTACGTATAAGGTCCCCTTTTTCCTACGCCTAATATTTCTTATGCGTAAGTTAAGAACCTACGCATAAACTTGCATTTAAGCGTATATCATTCCTGTTTACGCATAAGCTACCATTTCTACGCCTAAGCCTTGTTTAACCTTCATTATGAATTGTTACGCGTGCAAACTTGTAAATAAATAAATCATAACGCCACGAAACCAATAATGTCACTAATAAGCTTAAACATTTAATAAGTTGTGAAAAATAAGTGAAAACATGAACTTTAAAACTTAAAGTTAATTAACTCACGAAACTTATCACGACATCATTGGACTATTGGACAAACAAGTGACATTGGACTCGTAACAATCATCGACATATCACATTCAATAATTAGACAATAAAACCATCTGTTGACTAACATAATGTCTTTCGATATGTTGGTTCTTTTGGCTAAATATCTTTCAGATCACGACATGGATGCTCAAATGCAGAATGTGGATGCACCAAATGTTCTCACCATTGCTGATATCTTCCCAAATGGTTATCCGATGAAGATTGGAAAGAACAACCTTCGTGTTGACTTTGAAACTCTCACCTGCTCATAGTCCTCTTGTTTTATTGTTGTGGATATTCTGAAGATTCATCCTTATCAGAACATGCTCTCCAATTCTGCTACAGTGCCTGACATCTATATTCCCCAGTTCTGGACTACAATGCAAAAGATCAAAGGACAAAACGCTGTGACGGTGACTCTCAATGACAAACAAATCACCATCACACCTTCAAACTTAAGGGATGTACTCCTCATTCCAGTCATCGAGCCAACCGAACTCAATTCCACACCAACTGAAGAGACTGTTCTACAATTCCTGATCGATATTGGTTATGACAAAGCTTCAGGAGTAATTACTAAGCATTCACATGTGGATCTTAAGAATATTCCTCAACCCTGTAGAACTCTCTACATCATCATCACCAAATTTGTTTTTGGTCGTGACAGTGGCTATGAGCATCCCAAGCTCATGGAACTACAAATCTTTTGGGCTTTGGTCAACATGAAGCACATTGAAGTCGAAGCTCTGATATGGGACGACATGATGACATTCCTCAAAAAGCTTGGCTCAAAGATCCCTTATATCAGATATACAAAATTGTTGATCCAAAGAGCACTTGGGTATAACCCTGATATCCCCAAGAGAATCAATGACCCCAACAATCACGACATGTTGTCTGAACCTACTCTAACAGTCAGATTCAAGGAATCAACAACAAAGAAACAAGGTGCTGTGTTGCCGGATCACCTTCTGTCTGATGAAATCAAAAAGCTCTACACATACAAAAGGTATCTGGTAGCAGTTGAAGAAAGCAAAGTTGGTTTTCTCGATGACAAGTCTTCTGGCACACCCACAAGGAAAACCAGAAGAGGAAGTGCAGGAAGTGCTGCTAGCACTGAGAGTAAAAGGAAGTTCCCTAAGAGGAAACCTGGACACAGACGGAAAGTTCCTTCTAAGGAAGCTGTTCCTATTCCCATTCCCAAGCCTGAACCGCCAAGAAAGCTAGTGGATGAAAGCTCTGAAGAAACTGAATCAGACGATGAGGTCTTCTACTCTGAAACTGCAACCGACGTTACTCCATCAGTAGCTAAACCTCCCAGTCCACCAGCTGACAAAGGTAAAGGGAAAACCCCAGTGATTGAGCATGATAAGGAGAGTTCAGAAAAAGAACCAGTTGACGAAGAAAAGTAATATCAAAAGAAGTTGAAGGCCCTCAGACAAAAACACTTTGCCGAAGAATTCGTAAAAGATCAAACTCGTGGCCCTGGAGGTTCAAGTGGTGGTAATCAAGCCACACCAGTTCCTGATGCGGTTAATCAACCCGATAAGGGAACTGGTACTACCATCACCCACGAACAACAACAAAGGCAGATTGAGGATTCGATCAACTTTGATATTGAGGAACCAGAAAAGGATAAGACTGAGAAAACTCCTGCTGATGAAACAAAGACTGATGAAACGGCTAAGTCTGGAGATAAAGAAACCGCTTATGATCAATTTCTTCTAGACAGTCCCACACGTTCTAAGGAGGAAACTTCTGAACCACCTAAGGACCCCGAGCCTCCTCATGTCTGTTCATCATCAGACTCATCCTCTCATTCTTCACCACCACCATCCAAAAGATCAACCAGATCCACATCCAAATCAGTGAAGAAGCCAATGGCATCTTGGATCTCTCAAGCTAAGACAAGAATCGTTAAAGTGCAAACAGGTAGGAAGAAAGACGTACTTTACAAAAGCTGAATTTTCTCGCTGACCAAGTACAGTATCTTCATGACGAGAATGACAACATGTCAGCTGCAAGAGAGTACATCCAGAAGTTCATGGAACGTGATCCTCAAGGGGAAATGAACGAGATGATCAAAGGTTACACTCACAAGTTCCTTCTTGACATCGTTCCTGGAGTTACAAAGGAGATGTTTACCAAACAACTCTATCAGAATCTATTACATTTGGCCAAGCAAACTATGAGATCAACACCAATGCATGTCAACATCAACCCAGTTGATCACATAATATTCTCGGATCTTGGTGAATTGGTTAACAGGCTCGTAACCAAATGTCTAAACGATGCAACATTTACTTCCTCCGAAGGTAAATTGTTTGAAGCTCTTCTGTTGGAATACCAACTCAAATCGACTACAGGGAAGATGCTCAAAGGCCTAGCGTCCCAAGGCGATGAAGATAAAGATAAGGATAAGAATGATGAGCCTAAGCGTCCGAAGAAAACGGTGAATCATCTTCAATGCAACCTCCACCCCAAAGGACTCGGCTCAACCCGATCTCCTCCTCGCTCTTCTACTGAAAAACCTCAGGATTCTGAGTTACCACCCCAGACTCTGAAAACCGGTGATCACTTTGAGTATACGGGTGGTAACGATGAGGAAATCCAGAGCCCCAACAAAACCCACCTCTCCCGGCACAACAAAGGAACCATCATCATCCTCTAGGCCTAGAAGAAGAAGAAGAACGACGACTAAGGCGTGTCGTTTCATGGCTAGAAGGCGATGACACCGAATACGAATGGTTTTAACACTTGTTCTGACACCCGCCTTAGCGATGACCAAGATATGGTAGGAGGTAGTGCGTTGGAGCATGCCAAGCTCTGCAAGCAAAGTTCGAGTGAAGAAGATGATGAAATCGAGTTGAAGCGAATCAAGAATGAAGCATTCCAAATACTCAAAGACAGCTCGGAAAGTGCTATTGAGGTTGAATATCACCTTGAAAATATAGCACGAGCCATGTCTAACAACATTGATTGGCTCAACCATGAAGCAAACATCGACTACACCCGAAAAGACAACGCTCCATACTACACAGATTGGACCAAACCTCTACCTACCATCGGTCAACCAGATCAACCTAAGATTCCATTTTGATACTTCTTCAACAACGGCCTGGAATTTCTTCTACATGGTAGCGATGTGACAAAGAAATACGCTACATCACTTACACTTCCATTCCCGGCAGCCATTTACTCCAACTGCATAGCCATCGAGGAAAAGGCTACCCACATGTTCAACAACAGAGTGGAAGAGTATGACCTCAATGCACTGTACGAGATTCACCATTGGTCGGAACGCCGACGAATCTACTACTGTTGCGGAGTTCGTAAATCTCAACATGAAGTGTCTGATAATCAAGGGATCGTTGCTGTTAAGCATGTTGCTCTTTCGTCCAAAAGGAATTACACCTTTCTCAAGCATATCGTCGTCAAACGACAAGACGAAAGGGACTATGCATTACGTGAAGCGGACTTTCATAATTTGTCTCTTAATGATATTGAAGATCGTATCTTGCCAAAGTACAGGGAAGAATGAGACAATTCTCGACTGAAATTCAACGCGAATACATCAAGTCCTTGCTCATCTTCATCGAAGCATCGTGATCGAGGAGCGTGTAGAAGATTTGCAACTTGTTGTTGAGTCGTTCAGACTCGTGTCAACTTCACCGGACCTAACCTAGAACTTCGACATCAACCATCTCCTCAATTCACTCTCATCAGCAAACCCTTTGGAGTAGTCTACCGCAGTGCACTCCACCGCAACTGCTTGATGGCGTGTAATGAGCTTCATAAGTTTGGAGATTCAACATTGAATCATGTTAGAGATGGGCTAGCATATAGGTTAAAGGCGATTCAGCAACGCATTGGGTCGCCAAAGAGATGGACTTCTCTGGAAAGACGGGATGAAAAGAGAATCATCAAGCTGATTGATGAAAGGTTGTTTCGAAGGGACCAGTTCAGAACATTGGAGAGTTTCGTCGGTGGTCGTCCTCGCATTAATCTCACAGGCTATCACGCCTAGTTAGCATTCCGGAGTTATTGCGGAACTACTGAAATTCACGGTACCCCTTAAACGCTTCTATTTCATATTAATTTGGATGTGTGATTACATAATTGACAATGGCTTGTGCACATAACGGTGTACAACCCGCTCTTGTAAATAAAGGACCTGTGGTACGCTTGATTACCCATGATCCTTATGAAAGGAGCGAAAGCTTCTTACTTTTGAGTAAAACCTATCAAACCTTTCATTTTTTTCAAGGTTTTGCTCAAAAGGACAAGTACTTCCCCTTATGATTTCCAAAACCTCAAAAGTTAATATCACTTGTTGAGAGGGAGTATTTGACTTAAAAACTTTGTTCTGTTCTTTGTGTAATTGATGAGTGTCTAAATACTCATCATTTTTATACTGTTTAGAATGCCAAAACATCTGAAAACACTCAGAAATGCTTCAAAATGATAAAAATATCACAAACAAGTGTTTTATGTGTTTAAAATGCAAAAACATCAAAATCTGGTGAAAAACATATCAAGTTTGCATAATTGGCAGTTTTAGTCCCCCAAGTTTCAAAAATTGTCAAATCTAGTCCCTGGTCATTCCAAAACTTGTAAAAAGTCATAAAAGGTCCTTGGGATTCACAAGTTGTGAGAAATTATCCTTTGAAGTTTAAAAATCACAAAATGACAACTTTAGTCCCTTAACTTTGAAAAATGTCAATAATAGTCCTTGGTTAATTTAAAAAGTGAAAACTATCAAATATTAACCTTGTACTATTTATAAATGACAAAAATGGTCCTTATGATAAACTTTTGGAAATTACACTTTTAGTCCCTCAAAATCCAAAAATGACAATTAAGGTCCTTTTAAGTTTAAAAATGAAATAATTATCAACTATGGTCCTTGTGTTTATATTATTGGCAGGCTTGGCCCTTGGAAGGATGTTTGGAAAGGTGGCAAGTTTAACCCTTAACTTTTCTCAAATTACAAAAATGATCCTTGTGTACTAGTTAAACCAAACGGACCTATTTACTAAACCAGATCCAAATCCATAAACCCAGGTGTGGCCCAAATACCCCAAGCCCATATTTTAAAAATAAAAAACACCCGTTTGTCGCTGTTCACCATCTTCAATCTCAACACCTGCTACCACTCATTCCCTCCATGCCCTCACCACCTCATCTCAACCTTTCCAGACTCATATCTACCTCTCTACCTCACCCCCTCCACCTTGCAAACCAAACACTGCATTAATTGCAGAAACCCACCCAAAGACTTTTTGGCGCCAAAAGTAAAATTGATGGCTAGGATCTGTTTCAGAGATCCAATGATGGTGGGATAAGCTCAGAAGTCGACATAGATCATTATAAATCAATAAAGAAGAGAAGAGAAAGAGAGTAGTAGAAGAAGTAGTGTAATTTTAATTACTTGTCTCGTTTTAATTATCCTAAGTTTTTCAGTACATGTTCAAGCTTTTTAATATCTTGTAATAATATTTCAGTGAATTTCAAATCTATTGTCAGTTTCAATTTCAGTAAATTACCACGTTTTTATGATTTTGCAATTTCTACCTTAATTTCTCAAATTGATCTAAAGTTGTTTGTATCTGATGTTTTAGACTAAGAAAGCTCATAAAAGCTCTTAGGAATCTCTTATAAGCTTTTAGAAATCTTAAATACTTTGTTTAGTATTAAAAACAGAAAAACAAGAAAAATCAAGAAAAAATAGTGAGAAAATAAAAATTCCATTGAAGAAATGATCAAGTCTGAAGCAAGGATGATTATGGATTGTATCTTGGTTTAGAGCTTTATGGAAAGCTATAGGAGTGTCCTTTGTCCTCAGTTCTCTGTTTTACCCTTGAATTCCATATTGTAAGCAATTTCCTTAAATTTGCATTTCCTAAATTAAGTACTATAATCTTGTTAGTTCTAGCTTTAATCTGTCTAAATTGAGTTAATATCAGTTCATTAATAAGTTACTTTGTTTAAAAATTAGTTCTAGTTCATTAAGCTTCTTAACAGCTTAATAAAATGGTGTTTGGATTTCTTTGAGTTTGATAACTTCGAGAGGTTGTTTTGGTTGAACTTTCTAGTTGGTATATGTTACATCATGTCTAAAGAGGGTAGTTTAACCATAAAATACAATACTCATAAGATAAAAAGTCAAAATCTCATGTATTTGCCCTTAACAGTCCAGGTTGGGATTTTGAGTTGCAAAATTCATTTTACAAGCTTAAAAGTTGTTGGTTTAGCTTTAGATAATCTTAGTATAGCTTAATATAACATATACAGTCATTA
Organism: Chrysanthemum makinoi; assembly: GCA_910596185.1. Classification (NCBI taxonomy): domain Eukaryota; kingdom Viridiplantae; phylum Streptophyta; class Magnoliopsida; order Asterales; family Asteraceae; genus Chrysanthemum; species Chrysanthemum makinoi. The sequence goes on along the minus strand of OU343216.1, from coordinate 69,455,402 downwards.
AGATCAATCAAAAGTTCATTTTAGTCAAACTGCATGTTCTTGTAAAAAGTCAAATTTCTCAAATAGCTGTTTTTGAATAAAATCTAGAATTTTATTGTGTGTTTAATATTAGGATTTAGCTTAAATGCTTTTGGGATAGTAATATTTAACTGCTAAACTAAAATATAAAAATAGTAGCTCTCTCCCACTTGGCTTATAAAGTGCTTATTATTAAGCTTGTTTTGAGGACCCTTTTTGAAAAATGCCCTGCACCACCAAAACAGTGGCCATAACCACCACTTTGGTAGGTCCCACAGGCCACCAGTGAACCACTGGTGGTTCTTGGTTCCTTTCCACTCACCACCCAGCTGACTCTCCATTTCAGTAAAGGTTTTGAGCTTAAGCTCTGTGGACCCCACCCTTAGTTCAGCTACAATTCTGTCCCATTTTAGAAATTAACTAGTTTAACTTTGCTTAATTCTTGGCTTAAACTGCTTTTCAGAAGTTTAGGATGGTTGGAATAGGTTAGTATTTAGTTAATATAGCATACCCTAGCTTATGTGTTAATTTGGTGGTCAATTGTGGATTTTAGCTTATTTTGAATTGCTTATTGATAAGCAGTTGCACAGCAGTTGCTTTTTCCTCCACATAAGCATATGTTTTTATATTTTTTATAGACTTAGAATAATATTTTAGCATTTTCCTGAATTTTTCAGATTTTTCCTTCACTGTTTAGTATTTTTCTTTATTTTAACTAGTTTTTAATCCTTTTTAAATAGCTTTTAATACTAATAAATCAGAAAAAGCTTTAAAAAATATGTTTTCAATTTTCCTAGATTAAGATAAATATAAAAAGCCTAAAAAGTATTTTTCCATAATTTTCTTGGTTTAAATAGTATTTTCTAGCATTTTAATTAGTTTTAAATAGTATTAAATTAATAATAAATATATAAAAAGTCTAAAAAATATATTTTCAGTTTTAAAATAAGTTTTATCATATTTTAGATTTTTCTAAGTTATAATTTCATTTTTCTAGGTTAATTATGTATTTTCTTATATTTTAGTGCATTTTAAATACTTAATAAATAGTTTTTAATTAATAATAAATAAATAAATAGTTGTAAAAATAATTTTCTTTTTCTAATAATTTTATTTTATTATTAGGATTGTTAAAATGTCATTTTCATATTTGTAGGCATTTTATTTCTTAAAACTCACGTTTTATTTTGTACGTTTACGTAATTTTATTTAAACGTACGTTTTAGGTTTTAAACGTTCATCATTTTAAAAGTAGTGATAGCGTTTATTTAATATATTTTATCTTTTAATTTCCTTTAATTTGCATTTAAGTCGCTGTAATTTGTAAATCTTTTCTTTAGGTATAAATTTCTCAAAAACCTTATTGATCACTATCCTTAGTGATTATTCGACATCTGAAGTTGTTTAACACCAATTCATCCTCCGTGGGACTTAACGACCCAGGAATTCCCTATATTCCTCTGATCTAAATTGCATTAGTGTTTGAGCTGTTTTAAGTTTGTTACGGTTGACCATTCACAAGTGGTTAGCTTGGGTAATTAAACTTGACGGTTTTGCACCAATCAAAATTTTGGCGCCGCTGCCTGGGAGGCTGTAAGCGTGTTTTAAGCATTTCCAGACCCGTACTTGCACATATACCATCGTTTGTAAACACCTTTTTGTAAAGTTTTTCAAAATCAAAAAGTTCATTAACACTTTTCCTAAAGTTTTAACAAACGCCAAAAATATTTTCATTCTTTGTTTTTACAAAATATTTATCCAAAAATCCAAAAATATTCATCTTTACCCTCTTAACATTTTTGATTCTTTATTCCTTTACCCTCTATTCATTTGATTCTAACTTCTTCTATTCTCATGGAATCTCTCGACTACGACGAATTATGGAACGAAGTTGAAAAACTTCCTATTTTATCACAAATGTCAAGAATTCGTGTTGTTCGTGATCATCCATTAATTCTGCATAGGGAAATGGAACGAGAAACCGGGGTGACAAAGGACCAGGTACTTCTCTTTGATAATGGAGGTGCTAAATACGTCCAACCTACGGTTATCCAAAGATCTAACCCCTCGATTGCTCCTAAGCCGTCTAAAATTGATCCTACACTTTCACGATTTACGGTTAAAAGCAAACATGCAGAATTTAGACCGGTGACTAGTAAGAATGACTTGCCTAATCTTCACGTTTCTCAAGAACCAGAACCGAGACCATAAGGCGGTGGTGGAAATTGCTAGCTCTCAGAGCACACCACTTGTCCCACCTCCGGATTTTTCAAAATGTTCTTTGAGTCTAAATAGTCATTCAGATCACCATGTTGATTTTGTTGATTCTTTGAATGAACTGATTCCTTCTCATAACTCTCAAATAGAATCGTTTATTCCTTGTGTCGGTTGTGGTGAGCCTCTTTTTGGTTCACCATGTCATTGGTGTACGTGTGTACAATGTGGTAATGATATTCGTAGCGGGAGTTGTTTGTTTTGTGGTTCGAGGAATTCATTTGATTATGATCCTAATCCGAACTCATTTAACGACCCCTCAAATTTTTCTAATTACCCACCACAGCCCGACTTATCTTCATATAATCAACAATACTGCTGTGAATTTTGTGGAGGTCCTCACCAAGGATTTGAGTGTCAACCCGGAAACACGTTTGTCTATGAACAATTTTCCAGTGATGCTCAGAACTTTGGCTATGACCAATATCCATATGATTCACCAATCCAGGCTCAACAGTTTTACTGTTGTGAGAACTGTGGAGGTTCCCATTTCAGCTCTGATTGTCAAACAGGGAATCCATTTCCTTGTAACAATTATGACTATCCAGATCACAACCAACCTCCACAGTGCCAAATAACTCAAACTCCTCAGCAAACCCAACAAGACACTTATCTAGAGCTTCTGGAGTCAGTAAAAAGAACTGAGGAGTTGAGTAAAACAACATTTCATAATGTTCCCAGTTTTTCTTGTGTATATTTTGGGGGTCCTCATGATGATTATCAATGTCAACCTTCCGGTTTTGACAAATCTCCACTCCCACAATGTCCCGTCATTCAAAATTCACATGAGAAATCCATGGAAGAATTGCTAGCTGAAGAGCAGGTTGCTAAGATAAATTCCCAAATTGCTTTTGAAAAGTCTATTAGGGAATCAATTGCAAAAGAAAAAGCGACGGATCTAGCTCTCAATTGCATTTATTCCCTGATGGCATGATGATGAGGATACATTTGAAGATTCATCAAGTTCATCAGTGGATATTCCAGCAGTTGAGATTCATTCTCTAGCAACTGCCATCACACGAAGCTCCCTCACTCTCTGAACATGGGGGCGAGCATCTTGACACTGTTCCTGAAAAGGAATCGGACGAATTCATAAAGTCTAGTGTTGAGGACCTTATCCCAATCCAGAGAGAGTCACAGGGAACTTTTGATCATGTGTGTGATATCCCTCCTCCTCTTGTCTTCCAAAATGATCATATTGAAATGTTCTCTGATTCTGATGAGGACTATTCTTTATCTTGTGGAGACATAAGTTATGTGGGTGAGTTACCTTCTGAGCTTGTCAGCTTAGGAGAAGAGAATGATGAAGAAATAATCCAAGACGAAGCTCTTCGTCTTACATTATTGAATGTTAATCTTCTCATTTCTAGAATCGAGGCTTTTGATGAAAAGCCTACTTCATATCCTATCCCCTTTGAGGATAGTGAACTTTTGTTCAATGATTCTATTCCGGAATTACAAACGTTCCATTTTGATCATATGGGAGAGAAGATTAGTGGTATTACCATTTCTCATTCTCATAATTCTCTTCCCGATTATGAATCATTCACTTTTGAGGAGTTCCCCAGTGAACTCAGTCAAATCAATCCCGAATATGAATCATTCTCCTTTGAGGAGTTCTCCTGTGAACTCACTCATATCATATCTCCACCGGAGTATGATAATTTCTACTTTGATCTAGACACACCCGGGATATGTCTAGACCAATTGAGCTTAAAAGATGAAATTCCTGCTATCATGAATTCCCTTCGATGATGATGAGTTAGTCAAGATTATTATCATGACTTTCTTTCTCTTTTTCACCTATCCCGTGGCTTCTCCTGTTCTTCACTCCTACGGGAATGAAGACATTATCTTTGACCCCGGCATTTTCATTTATCATTTATGAGCCGGTTCTATGTATATCTCATCGGTTTGGAACTTTCACGTATTTCAATGTTTATACAAACATCTTGAATGAAAGTCCGATGGAGATTGTCTCTTCCACTTACTTCCCCATGAACAAATTAATTCGGGTCGAGTCAAGCTAGCGACTCGGTAACCAAACGATAGCACACACCATATGGGTTTTCACCCATATTTCTGACTTCTTACCCCTTTCTACCACCTAAGTGTGGGGAAGATGCCCCACATGTTGTATATAGATCTTAAAAATAATGAAATTGTAAATATTAAAAAAGAGAATAATTGTTGTGTTTCTACACTTGGTTAATAATGTTATCTTTTTCGTTCTAAGTTTCGGCATAACAGCCGGTACTTTGAATATTGAGGACAATATTCAGTTCTAAGTGTGGGGGAAATTAAATGGCGAATTTGATCATAAATGTACCCTTTTAGTCCCTTTTTCCCCCAAAATGGCCAAATTTTAAAATTTTTTATTTAGTGGAAGTACTATGTACTAAACACAACAAATGGTAATCAGTCTACCATGTCTAACCCACATAAGGATTGGCTAATCCAGGAGCAAACGGCTCTTGGTAAAGATATCTCAAATCCGTTTATAGCTTGCAATTTGCCCAAAATTGTATGGTGTTCAGCTCACCATATCCTAAAAAGTAAAGAGTTAGCTAGCCCGCAAGTTTATGGCTTGTGGTAAAGGCAGTTGGAAAACCATAATTAGTAATCGACTCACCAAAGATAATATTGATAATTTATCTAAGAGTTGGCTAGTCCAGAAGCAAACGGCTTCTGGTAAAGACAAATCAAATTCGTTGAAAGCTTATGATTTGCTCAAAATCATTTGGTTATCATTGTACCAAGGTTCTTACTTGAACTAAAACAATTGGCTACTTCAGAAGTAATGGCTTTTGGTAAAGAGATAAAATCCATTAAATTTTCTCAAATCATTGCTAGGGACTAGCAATATCTTAGTGTGGGGGATTGATGAGTGTCTAAATACTCATCATTTTCATACTGTTTAGAATGCCAAAAACATCTGAAAACACTCAGAAATGCTTCAAAATGATAAAAATATCACAAACAAGTGTTTTATGTGTTTAAAATGCAAAAACATCAAAATCTGGTGAAAAACGTCTCAAGTTTGCATAATTGGCAGTTTTAGTCCTCCAAGTTTCAAAAATTGTCAAATCTAGTCCCTGGTCATTCCAAAACTTGTAAAAAGTCATAAAAGGTCCTTGGGATTCACAAGTTGTGAGAAATTATCCTTTGAAGTTTAAAAATCACAAAATGACAACTTTAGTCCCTTAACTTTGAAAAATGTCAATAATAGTCCTTGGTTAATTTAAAAAGTGAAAACTATCAAATATTAACCTTGTACTATTTATAAATGACAAAAATGGTCCTTATGATAAACTTTTGGGAAATTACACTTTTAGTCCCTCAAAATCCAAAAATGACAATTAAGGTCCTTTTAAGTTTAAAAATGAAATAATTATCAACTATGGTCCTTGTGTTTATATTATTGGCAGGGGCTTGGCCTTGGAAGGATGTTTGGAAGGTGTAAGTTTAACCCTTAACTTTGCTCAAATTACAAAAATGGTCCTTGTGTACTAGTTAAACCAAACGGACCTATTTACTAAACAGATCCAATCCATAAACCCAGCTGTGGCCCCAAATACCCCAAGCCCATATTTTAAAAATAAAACACCCCACTGCACCTTAACGTTCACCATCTTCAATCTCACACACTGCTACCACTCATTCCCTCCATCTGCCTCACCACCTCATTTCAACCTTTCCAGCTCATATCTACCTCTCACTATCACCCCCCTCCACCTTGCAAACCAGACCTTGCATTAATTAGAAACCACCCAAAGACTTTTTGCGCCAAAAGTAAAATGATGGCTAGGATCTGTTTCAGAGATCCAATGATGGTGGGATAAGCTCAGAAGTCGACATAGATCATTATAAATCAATAAAGAAAGAAGAGAGTAGTAGAAGAAGTAGTGTAATTTTAATTACTTGTCTCGTTTTAATTATCCTAAGTTTTTCAGTACATGTTCAAGCTTTTTAATATCTTGTAATAATATTTCAGTGAATTTCAAATCTATTGTCAGTTTCAATTTCAGTAAATTACCACGTTTTTATGATTTTGCAATTTCTACCTTAATTTCTCAAATTGATCTAAAGTTGTTTGTATCTGATGTTTTAGACTAAGAAAGCTCATAAAAGCTCTTAGGAATCTCTTATAAGCTTTTAGAAATCTTAAATACTTTGTTTAGTATTAAAAACAGAAAAACAAGAAAAATCAAGAAAAAAATAGTGAGAAAATAAAAATTCCATTGAAGAAATGATCAAGTCTGAAGCAAGGATGATTATGGATTGTATCTTGGTTTAGAGCTTTGTGGAAAGCTATAGGAGTGTCCTTTGTCCTCCGTTCTCTGTTTTACCCTTGAATTCCATATTGTAAGCAATTTCCTTAAATTTGCATTTCCTAAATTAAGTACTATAATCTTGTTAGTTCTAGCTTTAATCTGTCTAAATTGAGTTAATATCAGTTCATTAATAAGTTACTTTGTTTAAAAATTAGTTCTAGTTCATTAAGCTTCTAATGACTTATTAAAATGGTGTTTGGATTTTTGAGTTTGATAACTCAGAGGTTGTTTTGGTTGAACTTTCTAGTTGGTATATGTTACATCATGTCTAAAGAGGGTAGTTTAACCATAAAATACAGTACTCATAAGATAAAAAGTCAAAATCTCATGTATTTGCCCTTAACAGTCCACTGTTGGGATTTTGAGTTGCAAAATTCATTTTACAAGCTTAAAAGTTGTTGGTTTAGCTTTAGATAATCTTAGTATAGCTTAATATAACATATACAGTCATTAAGATCAATCAAAAGTTCATTTTAGTCAAACTGCATGTTCTTGTAAAAAGTCAAATTTCTCAAATAATTTGTTTTGAATAAAATCTAGAATTTTATTGTGTGTTTAATATTAGGATTTAGCTTAAATGCTTTTGGGATAGTAATATTTAACTGCTAAACTAAAATATAAAAATAGTAGCTCTCTCCCACTTGGCTTATAAAGTGCTTATTATTAAGCTTGTTTTGAGGACCCTTTCTGAAAAATGCCCTGCACCACCAAAACAGTGGCCATAACCACCACTTTGGTGGGTCCCACAGGCCACACCAGTGAACCCCACTGGTGGTTCTTGGTTCCTTTCCACTCACCACCCAGCTGACTCTCCATTTCAGTAAAGGTTTTGAGCTTAAGCTCTGTGGACCCCACCCTTAGTTCACCACAATTTGTCCCATTTTCGAAATTAACTAGTTTAACTTTGCTTAATTCTTGGCTTAAACTGCTTTTCAGAAGTTTAGGATGGTTGGAATAGGTTATTATTTAGTTAATATAGCATACCCTAGCTTATGTGTTAATTTGGTGGTCAATTGTGGATTTTAGCTTATTTTGAATTGCTTATTGATAGCGATTGCACAGCAGTTGCTTTTTCCTCCACATAAGCATATGTTTTTATATTTTTTATAGACTTAGAATAATATTTTAGCATTTTCCTGAATTTTTCAGATTTTTCCTTCACTGTTTAGTATTTTTCTTTATTTTAACTAGTTTTTAATCCTTTTTAAATAGCTTTTAATACTAATAAATCAGAAAAAGCTTTAAAAAATATGTTTTCAATTTTCCTAGATTAAGATAAATATAAAAAGCCTAAAAAGTATTTTTCCATAATTTTCTTGGTTTAAATAGTATTTTCTAGCATTTTAATTAGTTTTAAATAGTATTAAATTAATAATAAATATATAAAAAGTCTAAAAATATATTTTCAGTTTTAAAATAAGTTTTATCATATTTTAGATTTTTCTAAGTTATAATTTCATTTTTCTAGGTTAATTATGTATTTTCTTATATTTTAGTGCATTTTAAATACTTAATAAATAGTTTTTAATTAATAATAAATAAATAAATAGTTGTAAAAATAATTTTCTTTTTCTAATAATTTTATTTTATTATTAGGATTGTTAAAATGTCATTTTCATATTTGTAGGCATTTTATTTCTTAAAACTCACGTTTTATTTTGTACGTTTACGTAATTTTATTTAAACGTACGTTTTAGGTTTTAAACGTTCATCATTTTAAAAATAGTGATAGCGTTTATTTAATATATTTTATCTTTTAATTTCTTTTAATTTGCATTTAAGTCGCTGTAATTTGTAAATCTTTTCTTTAGGTATAAATTTCTCAAAAACCTTATTGATCACTATCCTTAGTGATTATTCGACATCTGAAGTTGTTTAACACCAATTCATCCTCCGTGGGACTTAACGACCCAGGAATTCCCTATATTCCTCTGATCTAAATTGCATTAGTGTTTGAGCTGTTTTAAGTTTGTTACGGTTGACCATTCACAAGTGGTTAGCTTGGGTAATTAAACTTGACGGTTTTGCACCAATCAGTAATCTTCCCACAAAACTCAAAATGGTCATATTTATTCTCAACATTTCTCCAAAAATACCATTTATATGCCATTTTTTAGGGGGAGAAAAATTATGTGATAAGAAATATGTTGTGTTTAGCTATTGAATCCTCGTGTGAAAAGACTTCAACCCATGAATTGACGGGAACTAAACAGTCATACATTGAAAAGATTTGTCTTCCAAGACTTATCCAAGTAAATTGTACCTATTCAAGAAACTCTTGATAGACATGAACTTTGACGGGTTTGACAACCTTTCGGGGTTGTCCCCATCTTCAAGGTAGTTATTAGAGCTAGTTGTCACCTAAAAGCTGACAATGTATCTCTTTAACTATGCAACGTAATTGTGTCTCGCAAGGGATTGTCTATCTTGAGTCGATCAATTCAAAAAGTGCGCGCTCTTTCCTCACTGTGCAGATTTCTATCAAAACTCTTAAGCACATGTGGAGGGGGAGTATTTCTGAAAATCCAAAACTCTTGAAGTGTTCAAACATGTTTTTCATTTACAAACACTTCGAGAGATTTTGTTAGGAATTGGAAAATCCATAGTGAAGAATCGGTCACCCCAACTCTAGTCTAGCATATGTTAGCTCATAGACATTACGTTATTTATTAGTTATTTAGTTTAGGGCAACACCGTGGAGGACGGACGGGTCTTTACCCACTGTATGCCTGATCCACAGTCCGAAGGAGGACGTTTAGTTTGTAACTATAAATACCCTCTACCTCCCAAGGTAGAGGGTTGGACCTTTCATTATTCTCAATCTAACCTTCTATGTTTTCTTTTACTTTCTCTCTCTAGAAAGGCTCCCACTTTCTCTCTCCAAACTCTATACAATTTGACCCATATTATTGATGTGTTATGTGTTTATGAAATCCAATATCTAACAATTGGTATCAAGAGCCATGGTTTGATCACTCATCTTTCATGTTCTTGGATTTCTAGTGGTTTTCATAAGGTTTTTGGGTTTGAATGAGTTTAGAGTATTTTGCATCATTTGGATCATCTCTAGTGTTAAAGTTTTGATTTTGATTGTACTTTTGTGTTTAGAATCATCATAAGTGTTTTGGTTTTGATTTGGAAGGCTTGAATCATCGTGCTTAGGTTGTTTTTGGATTGAAAAGTGGTGGTTTTTGAATATTGGTACAAAGCGAGTTGAGTCTCGTAGTGATTTTCTTGGAAGCGAGTTGCTTGGAAGAGAGTTGACAGCTAAAGCGAGTTGAGACTCGTAGTTGAGTTTCTTGGATGCGAGTTGCTTCTTCATTAGAAGCGAGTTGGTATAAGCGACTTGGCTACTTAGCGAGTTGACTATTTATGCGACTTGGTTATTAAGCGACTTGTTTCTTTAAGCGAGTTGATTGTGTAGCGAGTTGATACTAAAGAGAGTTGCCTATGCAACTTGTCCAGATTCAACGTATCTAAAGAGAGTTGCCTATGCGAGTTGCTTAAGCGAGTTGCCTATGCGAGTTGTGTTTTATGCGACTTGTCTATTAAGCGAGTTGTCTGTTTATGCGAGTTGTGTTTCATGCGACTTGTCTATTAAGCGAGTTGTCATCTTATGCGAGTTGTGCCTTAAGCAAGTTGTCGTTTAAGCGAGTTGTCTTGGAAGCGAGTTGTCCTGGATGGGAGTTGATTGAAGCGGTTTGACCAAAAGTTGACTTTTTACGGCAAAACTTCAAACGGCCATAACTTTTGAACCGTAACTCCGTTTTCAGCGAAATACCAGTCAAAACGAGCGGAACAGGCTGAATATGGTGAGGTATTACCGCAAAGCCGCGAAACGAATTTTTTGAGGCCCAAATCGCCTCCGGAAGGAAGTTATTGAGCTTTTTAAGTTTTTGGACCTAAATTTCTCCGTAAAATCGTGCATCAACCTACCCAAATCTCGACCAAACAACATCTCTGCTAATCCTACAAACAATCATAAGTCCTAACACACAATTTTATATCATTGTGACAATCCATCAGTCATCTTAACACGTTCCATTGGTCATTGCTTAACGGTTTGGTATTGATTTTAGTAAAATCCCGCGAAAGATTTTATTTCTCGGTTTAAATCATAGACTTGTAAAATCCCGTGCATTCTACCACATCATGTCTTACTCTACTGACCCGGTGATTTCGAAGTGCTTAAAACTGTATGATGTTGTGGACAACAATGATAATGTATGCTACACTGATGGATTAAAGATGATTGAATTAAGCAATGAGGATGTGAGATCTCCGTGTTCAGAATCTAAAAAGAGAGTATTGCACCAGTTTAGGCTACAAAATGCCATGCTAATGGAAAGTAACATTGAACCTTATCAGCTACTTTACTCTCACCTCGTACAGCTTTTGTCCACAATTAGGGATCGAACATGTAGTGCCATCTTCCGTCAGGACTTACCTACACTAACTAGAAACTTGCTGCTGAACTTAGAACAATTGGAACAACAACTTGATAAAGAAAAGGTTCAAAAGGATAGTTCCAGTGCTGCACTTCATGTGATCCACAAACAATTTCAGCCATTCATCAATGGGGAATATTCATCAGATTATGATCAAGACATGACTGAAGTGTCTTTCAAGAAACACACTGGAATGGAAATTAGCGTGTTCATAGAGACACTTATCCATCTCATGGATAATGTGGAGAAGTACATTGAGGAAGTTACTAAGACAGATGAAAAATTGGATGAGTGTCTGGTG
>OU343216.1:69357706-69443927 GCA_910596185.1 Chrysanthemum makinoi | reverse complement strand
GCCGATTCTATACCTGAAATTTGAGACTCAAAACTAATCTAATTCAATTGGTGTCATCAAAACCTTTTTGTGGTTTAGATAGAGAGGAGCCCAGCACATATCCGTTGGTTTTAAAAGTAGCTTCTCTATAAACTTTAGACGTCTCTATAAGCATGAGTCAATTAAGTTGAGATTATTCCCATTTTCCTTGAAGGGCAGCCGGACTTGGCAGAAAGAACCCCCTCATTCAATTACAACATGGGAAGACCTTTCTCTGAAATTTGTGAACCAATTCTTTCCTCAGTCAAAATTACAATATTCTGAAATCAATCACAAATTTTCAACAAAAATTCGACGAACGTTTTGGAGAAGCATGGGTAGATTCAAGGAACTTTTACGTAAATGTCCAAATCACGGTTTTACTGATCTCCATCAAATTGATACGTTCTCTGATGCTCTACTTGCCCGGCCGATCAAGATTCTCTTTGCGTGGTGCGTAGGTGGTAATATCTTGATGGTGTGCGCCGATATTAGAACGATTATCGAGAACAAGTCCAAAGTGATGTCGTCTAGAAACAAACCGGTTGTTTCTAAGATCCATACCAACGACAATTATGTTAAGAGAAATGAGCTGACTGAGCTTACTCATGCTATTCACTCTATGATGAAAGAATTCAAATCAATCCAGACCCGATCCGGCGATTCTGCGAAACTTGTAGTGGTGCCCATACATTATAATTGTCAAGCCACTGATGGCGATATTAGGAATGCTTCCGTAGCCGTTGCTAATCCGATTCAACATTAGAATCAGGATTACATTGCCAGCAAATGGGACCACCGGTTTTGCACGATTCCAAATCAAAACCAAAACCGTTATCAAAACCAAAATTCTAATCAAAACAGAGGAGCTAATGTCAATCATGGTAATAAAAACTACCAAGCTTCTCCATTTCAAGTTTACCAACAACCTCAACAACCGTATCAACCACCTCCTTCGAGTTGCTCAGAATCACGAATTTTCAAATTACGTCAAGAGCACCGATAATACCATTAAAACGATGCAGACGCAGATCAACATCTTGAGCAATAAGATTGATACTACCCATAATAATCAAATGAATGAAATGAGGAATATGTTGGCTAGTTTCTTTCTGTCAAATCAACCTTACACTCTTACTCAACCGCGGGTTGGGTACTCTTCGAGAGTAACACGATTCCCAACACGAGGTGACATGAAGCGATCACCACCGGTGGTGCTTACGATGGACCTTGTTCCTACCACTACTTCTTCTTCTCCTTCTCGGTGGTAGACGGTGAGGCAGGGTGACAAGGACGGTGCTTCCAGCTATCAAAGGGTACGGAATCTCAACCCACGGTTGTCAGCGGCGTCGAGCCCAGGATGCTCTCATTAGTGCTACGAAAGATACTTCCGATTCTAAGCCTATTGAGAACAACACTTTCATACCCATCAAGAATGAATGATCAGAAGCAACGTGAACAAGCAAATCTTCAAATGGGGAAATTCTTACAAATCTTTCAAGAGCTGAACTTCAAAATTAGCTTTGTAGATGCTCTTCTTCTCATGCCCAAATTTGTTTCGAGACTAAAAGGATTGTTAAATAACAAGGAAAAACTCTTGGATTTGGCAAGAACGTCTTTGAATGAGAATTGTTTGGCAGTTATCCTTAAGAAACTTCCTGAAAAGTTAGGTGACCCCGGAAAGTTTCACATTCCTTGTGATTTTCAAGAATCATTCGATTCTTTCCTTGGCCGATCTTGAGATGCGGTGCTAAATTTGATACCGTATCCAGTTACAAAGCTTACTGTCTCTAACAACCCCGAACAATTTGACCATGTGACTCTCGCACTAACCGACCGGTATACCTGGAGGATATTTTGTTAAAGGGAAGTTCGACTGCTGTTTTGTTGTAGTCGATCGCAGAGATCCTCGTAGTACCCCTCATTCTAAGGTGTCTTGAGGACTGGACATGCGTTGATTGATGTGTATGAAGGAGAGATCACTTTAAGAGTGGGTAAAGAAGCTGTCACATTCAATGTTAACCATACTTCTAAATCTCTATTTAACCAATGTGATGTAATAAAATTAGTGACACCGAGGTGACAAGGACCTGGTAATTCCTACTAATACGAAGTATCGAAAATCGTCACTCGGTTTTCCAAAAAGTTGAGCCTAAACCGTCTAGAATTGATCCAGAGTGTTTCCACGATTTCACGGTTAAGAGTTTATCGACAATACGTCTTTGGCGAAAGAAAGAAACAAGAAAAGGAGACCACAACTGTAGTGGTGGAAAATACTAGCTCTCAGAGCACACCACTTGTCCCACCTCCGCTTTCTGTTTATTGTATTGATCTTGTTCCTAAGAACTTTGAGCTTTCTTTAAGTGGCAATCCCACTCCTTCTTATGAAATTATGGAATTTTCTTTTAAACAAATCATTTCTGATTCTTCCTCTTCCCTCACTCCGTTTGAGGGGAGTGATTCCATCATGGAAGAGATTGAGGCTTATTTAAAAAGCAATTCAGTTTCACCGGAAATTGATTATCCCAATTTTGACATCGAGGGAGATATTCTTCTCATTGAGAAGCTTCTTAATGAAGACCCGTTGTTTTCACTCCCTCCGGAAGAAAAAGAAAGTAAAGTTATTAAAGAATTAGAGCCGTCTACTAATCCTACGGACTGAGCTCAAGGATTCTTATCGATTTACTTCTGAGGAGTTAAAGATGAACTTCGCTCGCATTGATCCTCTTCCATCGGGAAGTGAGAACGACGTCTTTGATTTTAGAGCCGATTTGCGAGAAATAGAATATTTGTTGAATCAAGATCCTTCAATTTATTTCAAGGAGTTTGGCGATGAACTCGCTCCCACAGACTCGATTCCTACAGAGAATGAACTTTTGGAAGAACTAGAATACGATGATCCATTTTATCCTAAGAAAGAAAAGAAAGTGAAAGCTTCTATTGATGAGCTTGTTGATCCAGAAGTCCTACAATATTTTTTATCCGAGAGTGATTCCTCTTCTCGTGAGGATTTTCCCGTAGATGATACTTTAATTTCATTCCTCTCCGAGGACAAGATTTTTAACCCTGGGATACTCGTCTTAGATGAACTTTATATCACCAAAGTTATCCGGAAAAAGGATCCTATGTTGGATGCCTTCATTGTTGAGCCTTCAAGTAGCATTTCTCTGTACCATGGACTCCCGTCTTCTTTGGAGTTTTCTCGTTTTGATCCATCATCCCTTCGTCCGCCTGCTAAGCCTCCGATGATGGATGGATTCTTCATGATATAACCATTGAGAGTTTGGGGAGGTGTTATTTTTGACCCTTATGTACTTGAGCCCGATAATTTCTCCCCCCCCAACCCACCCGTCTCATTCCTTTAGGAATGAGGATACCATCTTTGACCACGGGTATCTTTACCATTTTCTTCCCAAGGATAAATGAATTGAGGGGGACGAGTCAGGGGCTAGCGACTTCGCGGATCACAAACATTAGCGCTTCTGGTGGCACCCCATGCTTATCTCTATCTTCTTTCTATATTCTCTAATAAGTGAGCAGGGGTTAGCCTCTTTTGATTTCGTGTTTAGTTGTTTGTGATGTTTTTGTCTAGGATTTCACCGATATGAAGACTCGTGCTTTCAAGTTTGTCTTTTCTCCACTCGAGTTTCATGATCGATGCTGATGGAAATCCGATATCTGAAATCTTATCGACTAACATTTATCTTGGAGCATACTTAATAAACGGCTTTTAGATTTTCGTTGATACCCTTGCCTTTAAACATTGAGGACAATGTTTTGTTTTAGTCTGGGGTGGGTAATCTTCAATTTGATTTGACCGCACTTGCTTCTTCTTTGCCGTGTACTCTCGCAACCCCGTTTTTCCTTAGAAATTGAAATTTTTGTGCAAAAATGTGAAAATTTTGAAATTTTTGTAAGCTTTTGCTAGTTTTATGATTGAAAAGTCTTTGCGAGTTTCTTTGAAGTTACTTTAAATATGCGTTTTATTGAAAAAGTCTTTGCTAATTGCTTAGACAAGAGGCTATAAAATGCGATTCTAGCTCACAAGGCCAAGAATTTGCAAGCTTCCCTTAGTGATTTTAAATATGCGAAGCTTTGAAAAGAATTTGCTAGTTTCTAATAAGTGACTTTAAGAATGCGAGACTTGAGATTATTTGACGAAGCATTAGCTAAGTTAATTATATGTTTTGACAACTTGTTGACTTTCTGCTGGTGAGAGTAGGAATATAATTCTGAGTTGACTGGGCATGTTGAGCCCTAGCTTGTTCCCTTAACCAAAGATAATTTAATTATCGGCTAAGCATCCGCGGATCTCATTATTTGAGATTTTAAATTTGCGGAGATCGAGCAATGATAGAGTTACTTATGAGTTTAGATGCTAAGCATGGAGTAGTTGGTTCTCTTTTGAGCTCATCCAAGGTACTTGTGGCTTTTTGCTCCCACAAAATTGTCTCACCCCATATCTGTGTAAAAATAATTAAAGATGTTAGGTTTTGGCAATAGTTAGTTTTTTATCTTCTTTAGAGAATCCTTGCCTGTGAGAGTTGGGTACACATCAAGGTACTGTCAGTGTTGCGGTGTAATATACAAATGATTCTTGATAGTTTGCTGCTATTGTTTCTATTGTTATAAAAGCCGTGGGATTCGGATTTTGGCAAAAATTAATGTTAGGATCCTATATTTATTGTGTTTGATGATTCGGGTGGTCTTGGATGGTGGTGATACAAGAAAGCCATGTTTTAGAGAGAGAAAGAGTGAGAGGGTGTTCTACTTAGAGACTTGCTTTGTAAAATATGAAATGTTAGATTGAGAAGCACCACCCCTTCCATGGATGGAAGGGGTATTTATAGTTACAATGAATACGTCCTCTTATCGGACTGTGGATCAGGCGTACAGTGGGTAAAGACCCGTCCTTCCTCCACGGTGTTACAATAAACTAAACTACGCTACAAACTAACTAATAAACTACTAAATAACGTAACAAACGGCATGTCTACGAGCTAACTTATGCTAGACCATAATTGGGGTGACCGACACTTTAACAAGGAATTTCCAATTCCTAACAATCTCCCCCTAAGGGAGGTCACCCAATGAAATACATTTTGCATCCTAGCATTCTATCTTTGTCTTTAGTTCTTGAGCTCATAGACTTCAATTCTTCAATTCCGCAATCTTTGTGCTTTAGTAGCGATTCTTCAAAGTCCGCACTGATTTTTACTTTTAGTGGAGGCCTTTAAATGATCCACATCTTTGATGATCTTCGAGCTTTCTTTGAGATCATCAGCCACAGCAAATCTCTCTGGATCATCCATAGTTGTGTTGCCTTCATGTAATGTTGTGACCTTTGGACCGACATGCTTCACTACTTTCGGATCATGACATCTTTTCATCAGTAGCGGAGCTTTTCGACTCATGATATTTGCTGCAGCGTAGCAGAAACATAGATAAAAATATCGAGCCGGGTTACGTAGATATGCACAAGTCATGATTTCTTCAATTAAGTGTGGATCTTTGTGAGCATCGTTTGGATTGACTCCTTAATTTCGATCAGTAACCGTCCAAATGTACCTACAAAACAATAGTTAGTAAAAACACACTAAAGTGTCTTTGATCACTTTCGTTGAATTGAGGTACACGGCCCCTGGTTCCCCGTTGATCAGTACAAGTCTTGCTTTGTGATCGGGTAGAATTCGAAGAATCTCCTTGACAGGGTTTGCGCACTGCTCTAGCTGTTCTCAAACGGGAATGTCTCAAAGAAGACAACGGGTGAGTGAACGGTAATTGAGATTCAGCGATTGATGAAAATTGATTTGAAAACAATCGCGTATTGCTTAGAAGAAAGAGTTTTGCAATACGGCGAAGGTTTTATGAGAAAGATCAATTTTCAATCATAAATACTTTTTGTATTTGTAAATAGTACACATTCGATGTGCTAGAGAAAAGAAGAGATTTACACATCGAACGGTTTTTCCAAAAGTATTTTTCAATTAGAGATACTTTTTGTGTTTGAAATATGAATACACATTCGATGTGCTAGAGAAAAGAAGGTTTGCACATCGAACGGTTTTTCCAAAATTATTCGTCAATTCCAATCCAGGACCAAGGTTGATTCAAGATTGAATCACCCCATCATTTCTATCTAGTTGTCACAAGCTTGATCTTTTGCAAGATTTCACATGTCACCCACCAAGAGCTTGTTTGATGTTGGCTCTAGAAGGATTTCCATCTTCATCGTGAATATATCACTCGGATGTTCTGGCAATACCACAAGGAGAATGCGTAGGACTCTTAATATATTCTTACTTTCCACATTGTGTGAAACAGCAAGTCTTCATTAATTTAGTGTCCTAATGAGATTTTGTGGATGATTTCTTGGCTCTAGACTCAATTGTGCAAATTTGGTTCTTATGCCGGAGACTAGGGAGAGGGTCTCCTTCTTCAATATCAACAATCTCTAAGAGAAAGTCGATAGATTTTGTAGGTTCCCCGTGAGAATGAAACAAGTCCTTTTAAGAGGAACTTGAGTAGCTTGGGAAGTTTAGTGCAGTGCCTCACTGGGTCCATGATGTCTTGTCTTCAATACCAGTGTTACCTTAGTAACCACCAATATCATATGTATTGAACCCGGTTTCTGCCCTAAGGTTGAATTATTGGAGGGCTATTTCTTTTCACCCTTTTTCACATTCATTTCTTTTTCATTCTTCAACCCCTTCAGTGCTTACCGAGACATCATAACTAGAACCTTGTTGGGTTTATTCCAGTACTAGCTCAGTCTCATTCCGCACTCTTCCCATATTCTCATTTTTCTCTCTTTTTTTTATCATAGCTAAGGACTCTACACTATCTAGTGGATTGTCCACAGGTAGAATCCCTCTCTGGCGGGATGCGTGGGAACTAATACCTAACCTCACCAACCTTATAACTCCATACATAAAGTAAAATGGTAGGTCTTTTGGTACAGTTCATTCTTCCGTGAAAGCAATTGAAAAATCATTTGAAAATCAATCAAGGTACTTGTGATATAATATCAAAGCATTTTGTACCATAATTGTTTTGATCATTTAGAAATGCTCCCCCTCAACATGTGCATAAGATTTTGAAATTGTTTAGCACATGGAGGCAAGAGTTCTTTGAAATAATTTCTTGATCACAATTTCCATAGAAAAAGCCATTTGATTTTCTTGGTAAATTCTCCCCCTCAATATGTGCATAGGATATTTGAAATCATTTTATCACATAGAGAAAAGAGTTCTTTAAAGTACTTTTCACGATTGCCAATAGAAACCATTCGCTCCCCCTCAATATGTGCATCGATATACGAAGAGTTTGGCACATATTAGAGAGAACATGCACTTTGAATGAAAACGATCATTATTTATCAGATTTCATATTAAATCACAAAATCTCCCCCGATCAAAAATATCAAACCCTTTGAGATTTTTTATCCCAAGTGATTTAATAAGGTTTAGAAAACATGGGAGAAAATGTACCTGATTTAAAAACTCATCCAGTTTTTGGATAAATGCTCCCCCTCAACATGTGCATTATGTACATTGAAATCGTTTGGCACATGGAGGCAAGAGTGCCTTTGAAGGACTAAAACCAATTCCATTAAAACAGATTTGAGATTTAAATCACGATCTCTCCCTCGATCAAAAATTTTAAACCAATTGAGATTTGTGATCCCAATTGATTTAAATCATTTAGAAAATTTTGGGGAAAGACGTGGCAAGATTTAATTTTGAAAAATGATTAATAAGGAACAGTTTTTCGACATTAAAGATTGTTAGTGTCAGGTATGATAGTTTTTAAGAGATCTTTTAAGTAAAATAAAACAATTTCACAATCAAACAAGAATAGAAAAAATTTCATTTTGAAAGACCTTGATTCTAAAGAAAAATCATACATGACATAACATTAAATCTTTAGATCACCACTTTATTTCGTACAAACCGGACTTTTTATGAAGAAATATCGTTTGAAAACATTTTATTTTAAATCACTCTCCCCCTCAATCGATGACCGTAGTCGATGATTGATTGACTTAAGTTTTGATAAAATGAAGTCCGGTGATTTTCAAAATTAAGTCCAATTTATTTTCAAAACCAATATTTTTCTCATTTTCAAAACAATTTTAACAAATTTGTTGAAAAATGGTATTATCATAATTATCCTGCACAAATATATGTTAGGTGGTTGAGAATCTGCTTCTGTTGTTGCTGTAGGGCTTGGAAGAAAAACCGTCTGGTGATGCAGTGAGACTTCTTACGTTGCATTTTTCCATGCCAACTCTCCATAGAAGTCCAATTAAGCTCCGTTTCTTCATTTGTCAACCCAAGATATAGTTACCCTTTCCTTTCGGCATCCAATCATCTTCATTGTGGGATGCTGGATGGGAACATTCTTATATACCAATATATACCTGCATACGTTAGTAACACACATCTGAGATATATGGTGGTCGACATCACCCAAACAGCAATCGACTAATAAAAGTAAATTCAACATATCAATCAGTTCATACAAATGTATGGGAATAATGTGTTTATCAAACTCTAATCATCTAATCATAACAATCATATCCTAGGCACCTAGTCCTTCAACGTAGGTTAACATCATTTTTAATTAAGCATATAGGATAATTAGAAAAGCTCGTTAGATGATATAAATTTGAAAACATTCTCCCCCTCAATTAATGACTTATTTTTTGAAAAGTTTGAAAGCGCTGAAGTCATTGATTGAGTTTTCAATTTTAACAAAAACTCAAACGATTGATATACATGCAACTCAATTTACCACCATTTTTGAAAACAACAAATATTTTTTCGAATTTATAGAAGGAAAACATTTGTGTAGGAACAGAAGTCCTTCGACATACTTTCCTCTTTTTGTTTTAGGATAAGTTCACGAAATATTTGAAAATCGTTTAAGCGTAGCACTTTCCTTCTTTGAAAAACGGGTTGCTATCTGAAAAAATAGCAAGCCAAGGATTTCTTACGGGTTCAGTCTGAAGTAATAGCGCAAGCCATTTTGAGCGCGGGTTACAATCGAATAACTGTAAGCCATAATTTAACACGGGTTACGCGGCTGAATAACGTAAGCCATATTTTGAGACATGTTTGAAAAATATTTTACACCTTCGCTTCGAACTTCATCTATGGTCCCGTGCCATTATTGAATGACATTTCTAAGACCGCGGATGTTATCGATACCAGAAGACATGTCTAGAGAAAACATATTTTTGGTATTTTTGAAATTTTCTGATTTTTATGGATTTTTGATGATTTTATATTTTTCTATTTTCTTTTTGTTGGTTTTATATTTTTGTATTTTGGTTTTTCAGATAAATATATACAAAGATAGAGTAGATGATATAGTTTAAGAAAGATGATGATACGAGTACCGAGATAAGGATATCGAACAGCCCCGTTGTAGAAGATAGAAAATCTGTTAGATGAGCAGATTCAAAGCTTTCTTTCAAGCTTCCCTTAGCCAGGTGCACAAAGAAGCACACCATTATCATCGAACTTGCTGCTCCTTTTAAGAATAATCATCGTGATTCATCGATCGAGGTTATATCATCCAATAGAACAACAGAAACGTATCATCCCACATTTAAATAATCTTCTCAAATTCCTTTTCCACTGAAGTCTGAAGCAATCCATTCCAAAAGGTGTCAAGAAAACAATTCCCCTTAGTAGTTGAATTGATGCAGCCTCTCTCTTAGAATAGAGCTCAAGAACTATCCCGAATACACATCATGCAGAAAGAAACACCTCCCAGATGTTTGTGGTAAACAATGGCTTTCTTCCCGATGATGCGTGTATGAAAGCTCAAGAACCGAGTACACCAATATCCAAGAACTCTCGAATATACATCATGCCGGAGAGAAAACACCTCTAATGTTTGTGGTAAACAATGGCTTTCTTCCCGATGATGGGTGTATTGCTCAAGGACCGAAGTACACACATTCCCCAAAGAGAGAACAACCGATAACATTGAAGAAGCAGGCCGAATCACCGATTATCTCTGCGGATGACAATCTCTGCGGATGTCAACTCTGGAATAAGTGATTATATCTCTGAATCACTGATTAAGCCCTCAAGTAGGAGACAAAGGTGAGCGCCCCAATGTACACAATTCTCTCTCCCCGATGATTGCGATAATGCTCGAGATCATCACACTAATACTTGTGTACCTCTTATATCTTTAGAAACTTTCTCTAACATCTCTTCCCCTACACAGTTGGAATAAACACTAACGCCCTTTATGAGTCAAACCTTGAGTTTCTCTGCGGTAATGACATTTGTCTTCAGGGATATCTTTAATCACTTAGAAGTATTAAGTTCATCAAGTTTACTAGCCATGAGTCAAACCTTGAGTTTCTCTGCGGTAATAACATTTGTCTTCCCGGATATCTTCAATTACTTAGAAGTATTAAGTTCATCAAGTTTACTCAGCGTTTGAATCGTGTCTCCTTCCCCCTTTGGTTTTGACACTTGAATCGCAATCATATTATAAGCCCAAATACTTGAAATCTTTTGAGAAGAGCACTTATAATATTGTGGGAATCAACTTGCTGATGTAGAATGTGAGCAAGTCTAATTGGGGATTAAATTCGACATTTCACCCTCCCCCAATTAGTGCTCTCCCCAAAACTGACAATCTGTTTGATGAATACCTTGAATAAGAAGAAGTCTTTAGATCTTTAAATGCAACTCGTCTTTAGTCTTCTAACATGTAGCAAAAAATGTAGAACAGACTGTAGACTCGACCTCTTTCAAGATTGTCCAATAGGGGAAATAGAGAGTTAACATCTTCTTCACAACAAATGCATTCCTGTTAACTTGTAAATAGCAAATCCCCTTAATTCAAATCCCTCCCAATCAAACAAGAACATAAAGATGTTCATCAAGGAAATCCACGCCACGGAAGCACTTTGTCATTAATCATATCAGGCGTGAGAAGATGTCAACCACCGCTCTTAGAAGAAAACTCATGTGAAGATGACCCGATAAGAAGAAGCTACGGCTCTTACATGAGTTTGGAGCCGTTGACCATTTATTCTCGAAACCAATCAACCATCGAGAGCAAAATTCACACTTCTTTCTCCCCTCAAGAATTGCATACGGAGATGCCATTCTGATGAAACAAATGATTATCATCCAAATGTATTCTATTCATACTTCCCCCAAAATTAGCACATGATGTAAGCCATCTTCATTATATTGAGCAAGTGGAATAAGAGTAATTATCGAGTGATGGTTCACTTGATTAATGAAGCGCATGGAAAAAGTATGAAGCATGTTGATGAGAATGGTCATAAATAAGAAGATTTCTCTCTTCGAAATGTCTTAATGCGCACCGAAGCGTACACATTTCTTTTCTTTGAAGAAACGAGGCTTGTACATTGTTGTGAACGTCATTAGAAGATTTCTCTTGTTCGAGAATAAAAGCTTGAGCGTATACTTTCCTCTTTCTTTAGAGACGAGGCTTGAAGGTTGTATTCAACGTCATGAAGATTTCTCTTCTTCAGAAGATAAAGTGCACTGAAACATACACTTTTCTTTTCTTTAGAGTACGAGGCATGAACTATTGTGTTCATACGTCATCATCTCTCTCTTTTCAGCTCTCTTGGCAAAACTTGTAATCAACCCCATTATCATTCAGTAGGCTATCATCTCTCTCTTTTCAGCTCTCTTGGCAAAACTTGTAATCAACCCCATTATCATTCATTAGGCTCTTTGTCGTGATGACGGGAGAAAATAATATGATGAATTTGACCCCGAAGTAAAACAACCCGAACTCGTGACTTAAACTTGCACATATGTAACAAAAGCGGTCAGAGACTTCATCGTCCATTGAATCTCTAAGTACTCTATACTCTTCATCCAACCAACCATCAAGTATAAGACGTACATCACCTCTTGAAAATCCACAATTGAATGTGACACTGAGCACTACAACGTAACTCCTTAAAGTGATAGTTATTTTGTGGTGTTAAGAGCTAATTCCCCAAGTGGTAAAAGAAAAGGTAAAAGACACCCAACAATAACTAGATTTCCATGTCTTCGCTTTTGATAGTAAGCTTGAACAAGGATCTTGAAGAATCTTCATCCAACCATCCCCGATACCTTCAGATACTAAGTACACTCGCCCGTGATATTTCACTTCAACCTCAAATAAATAATACTGAATTGACGCCGTTGACACATCTTCTTGTTAAAAGCTCAAATCTAGCCTCCTTTGACGTTTTAAGTGAACTATGATAATGGTTTTCATCCCGACCATAGTTAAAAGCACATAACCCCGTAAAACCATATAATAACCAAACAAGCGCCATGCAGAATATCCAAACACGCATCAATTCACGAAGTACACCCTTTTATCCCTTCTTGACGAAGCATAAACCGTAGCACAAGATGGACATATGTTAGGAATTAGAAATTCCAGGTATTAAAGAGTCGGTCACCTCCAGTATATGTAATCGTTAGAAAGCTCGTAGTCGTAGTTATATTAAGTTAAGTAGTATTTAGTTAAGTAACACCGTGGAGGACGGACGGTCTTTACCCAGTATGCGATCCACGGTCCGATGTGTGGCGTTTTATGTAAGACTATAAATACTCTCTACCTCCCAAGGTAGAGAGTTGGAGCTCATATAATATCTTTCACTTTCTCTCACTAAGTTCCCTAAACCTCTAACTTTCTCTCTCTAGAATTCCATCTATATGCTACCTTGTGTTAATGTTATGATGTGTATGTGAAAAGTTATATCTTACAATTGGTATCAAGAGCCATGGTTAGATCATATCTTGCACATCTTTGGATTTCTAGTGGTTTTTAGGTGGTTTTGAGTTTGAAAAAGTTTAGTGGTTTTTGCATCATTTGATTGATTTCTAGTGTTAAAGTTTAGATTTTGGTTGTACTTTTATGTTTAGAATCATCAAAGTGTTTAGGTTTTCATTTGGTAAGCTTGAATCATCTTGGTTGGGTTGTTTTGGATTGAAAAGTGAGGTTTATATGGTTTTTCAAGCTAGCGACTTAGTTCACGGAATATTTTCTTGGTAGCGACTTGCTTCACATTTTTGTAGCGACTTACGGTGTTGGAGCTAGCGAGTTAGATCTAGCGAGTTAAAGTACAAGTAGTGGATTCTCCACTACGGGTGCGACTGGTAGCGACTTGGTCAGTGATGTGAGTTGCTCTTTAGCGACTTGTGTCTCTAGCGACTTGTGTAGCGAATTGCTGCCAAAATTTTGCTAGCGACTTGAGCCTTAGCGAGTTACTACTTAGCGACTTGCATTTGTCTGGTGACTTGGGACTCTAGCGACTTAGTGGTGTAGCGAATTAGGTCCTAGCGACTTGGTCTTAGCGACTTGGTTCAAGAATTCTTAGCGACTTGTTGACTTTTCCCGACAAAACTTCAAACGGCTATAACTTTTGATCGGTAACTAACTTTTTCGTTCTACCCATCAAAACGACCGTGAGAACGAGGAGAATGTCACGCCAAAACTTCAAATGGCTATAACTAAAGTTCATTCGGGTCAACCTTCGAGGGCTAAATCCGCTCTGAACAGAAGTTATTGAGGTTTTTATGTTTTTAGACCTAAAATTCTCGGGAAAATCGTGCAACAACCAACCCAAATCACAACCAAACAACATCTCTGCTTATTCCACAAACAATCATAAGTCCTAACACACAATTGTCTATCATTGTGTCGATCCATCAATCATCTTAACACATTCCATTGGTCATTGCTTAACGGTTTGGTCTTGATTTTAGTAAAATCCCGCGAAAGATTCTATTTCGGTTTAAATCATAGACTTGTAAAATCCCGTGCATTCCACCACATCATGTCGTACTCTACTTACTCTACGACCCGTGATTTGAAGTGCTTAAATTGTATGATCGTGGACAATAATGTTAATGATTTTGCTACACCGAGCGATTAAAGATGTTTGAATTAAACAATGAGGATGTGAAATCTTCATGTTCGAGAACAATGAGAATGAATTGCACCTTTGCTATAGAATGCCATGCAAATGGAATGCGACATTGAGCCCTATCGGCTACTTCATCGCACCTCATACATTTGTTATCCATAGTAGGATCGAACATGTAGTGCTCTTTTCCGCCAGGACTTACCTACATTGACAAGAAGCTTGCTGTTGAACTTAGAACACTTAAAGTTGCAACTTACCAATAAAGAGGTTCAAAAGGATGGTTCCAGTGCAGCTCTTCAAGTAATCTACAAACAATTTGACCATTCATCGGGGAATATTCAGCAGATTACGATCAACACTTGGCCCGGAATTTCCTTCAAAAACATCTTTGGAATGGAAATTCGGAATTCATTGAGACATTTATCCAACTCATGGATAATGTAAAAAGTACATTGAAGAATCTGCTCAAAATAATGAAGACGTGAATGAGTGTGGGGCGTTGAAAGATTGTTGTGATAAGTTGGGTAATGTATATGTTGAAGAATGGTGTTGAATCAGAATGTCGGTGACAACAAAAAATGATGAGTCGGATAATGCAAAAATGGAATCTTCGTGCTCAAATTCACAAGCGAGAGAGGTGCACCACACCGCAAGTTAATGCAAAGGCGCTCCATGGAAGCTTGGATGCACCCAAGATAGAGATGCACCGTCACGCTGTGCATGTCAATGCTCGTGTAAGTTGCATGGATGTTTCTTTGCTTGTACCTAGTTGTGCATCTTCTACTCAAAATGATGATTATGAACTGCATGAGTACGTTGCATTTGTGCCTGATGATTCCACCCTTTGAGCTTAACATATATAAGGATCAAAGGTTGCTATTTATGAGCGTGCTAAGTTTGAGTTGACCACCGTGGCTGAGGAAATGGATGTCCAAATACGTACAACTATTAGAAAAGTAGGTTTAGAGAAGAAGTATTAAAACAAGAGTTAAACTCCTTACAAGAAAAGCTTTCTAAAACCGCTAAGCAAAAACACGAACTTCAAGAAAATGTTAAAATGCTTAAGCAAGAATTCAAGGCTAAGGAATCAAAACTTTTGAATGATTTTTCCAATCTAAAAATTTGAAAAACAAGCTTGAAAATAAGTTGTACATACAAGGGAATACCATTCAGACTTCTCACATGATCACTAAGCATAGAGTCTTAAGCGATAAGCATAGCATTCCCCTTTTTGAGGAACCTAATCCAGAGGTAATTAAAAAGGCTAGAAATGCTCATAAGGTATGATGGTAATGAGATCCTTAAGCCTAGACAGAAACCTAGTTAGCTGAGTGCAGAGGAAGATAAGAAATCGATGAAGTCACTAGGAGAAAATGAATAAGAAGCTAGAAGATCCCGAGTGTAAAAAGAACAAGATAACGATAAAACCCCATGATTACACTAAGGAAAATTGGATATCCTTAAACATGTTTAAGCCTCAGACTCTATTGACCCCTGAACAAGTGTTCTGGAAAAAGGATATGGACTTGCAAAATGCTGAAAATCTTGTTGAAAAGAATCCCCCTTGTAGGAAATTCCTAAGCGTGTGTATCCTCCAAATACACCAATGCATTTAGTTCCTAGAACTATTGCCACTAAGAGCAAGACCTTAATCAGTCAATATGTTATTCTTCAACTATTTACCGATTTTGAGAAAACTTGTAAGAAAAGGATCACACCCTTTGGGATAACTGAAGGGGAAAGGGGTTTTGAGCAAATGAAAGAATGTTATTTAGCGAGGTCATGCCTTTCTTTAAACAACTAAAAGATCATTTTGAGAGTCTTAAAAAGGGGATAAAATCGGATATTAAAGAAATGGAAAAGGAATTTGATGCAATGGTAGTTGAAGTTAGTGATTATGAGCGTGCACTAAAATATAATGAGATTGAGAGGAAGAACTTGCATACCTTAAATGAGACTCTTATTCCTGAATGTGTTGCTCAAGATATCTTTTCCTTTGCTTCAAATTGCTCTATTAATGCTTCCAAATTTCATGAACTATCTGTGGCCTGAAAGTCTCCCATGATCGTGTCATTGAGCTTGAAAAAACTAATTCTAAACTAAGCGAGAAAATTGAACTGGATGATCACGACAATTTGGTTAAACAATTTTCTAAACTAGAAGTTGAGCATTTTAATTTACAACTCAAATATCAACATCTCAAAGAAAATGTCAAAACTTCCAATATCAAGACATCTTGGATGCTCGAGTTTGATGCGGTTTTCAAATTAACAAGCGTGATGAACAGATTCAAGCTCAGTACAACACGATAAGAAAGTTGAAAGCCCAAATCTCTCAATTAAAGGGTCAAGCGAACAATATGACAGGCTCCCAAATGCCTCCTCCTTTAGATTCTCAGAATTCTCAAACGTTTCATCTTCAAAACCTAGTAAATGCTTTACAAAAGGAAAGCGAAAGTTTTCTAGAAGAAAATGAAAAGGTTAAACAACATTTTAAAGAGTTATATGATTCAATAAAAGTCACCCGTGACCAAAACAACAAAAAAATAACGTCTCTACAAAAGGAAATTGAGAATCAGAGAAGTCGGAAATGGAAAGCGCCACTTGTTTTCAATAAGAATGTTGTCTCAAAATCACCCTTAGATTGCAAATACAACGTGACGATTAAATATATTCCTCCTCATCTTAGGAATAATGAACATGCTTTTCATGACTACTGTGCTCACCTTAAGGATAGTCTAGAATGTCTCCGTGAGATTGTCGAAGAGGATTTCATTAACAAACCTCTTGATAGTGAAATTAGGTTTGCTTGCCTCAGGCCAAAGCGATCTCAAGAGCTGCTTGAATGTGTAATTGCAACATGTCCAAAACCCTTAGGTGAAAAGGCAAAGCTGTGAAGCCTTGTTCTATGCCTAGTGCCAAACAAGAAATCCGTTCTATGCCTAAAGCCAAGCATGTGACCCTTGATATGTCTTGTTCCATATCTAAATTCAAGCAAGCAACTTGTGATGTGCCTCCTAGAATTTGGATCCGGCACTTCTAGACCAGGGAATGCAGAAAGTAGTGAAGCCATGTAATGTTCCCATCGTTACTTCTACGGATGTTAAGATTGACACTAAAGTTAGCGGGTCAAAACCTAGAAGCTATGCAAAGAAGGATAGGATTACGTAAACTAAAAGTGTTCATGATAAGGAAGTGAAAGAACACCATAGGGACAAGAAGTTTGATTTGAACAAAAGAATCGTGTTAGTTCTAGTATTAGCTCTAAGCTTACTAAAATTAATTGAGGCCTTATCTTTGTCTGCAAAACATGCAAAAAAAAATGTTTAATTTCTGGTAATCATGATAAATGTGATGTGTTATTTCGAGGTCTAAGATTCATAACCCGATTAAGAAAGTTTGGAGAGCAAAGCAGATTAAGCAATCACGGAAACCTACAGGAAGGTTTTTACCAATGTAGGATTTGATTGGAAGCCAACAGTCGAATATTCACGAATGGCAAACCTTGCCCCTTAACTAGATCCACTATGCTTAGAGTAGTGCCACATTTAAGGTTTGGAAGCCAACCGGTAGAACAATCCCATTAAGCACAAAATGTCCTCGACTAAGTCGATGCTTCTACTAGTTTAGCTCCTAGTGACAATGACATTGCACCTAGGGTTTCTGCTGATTCAAAGATTGTTTGTGCTAACCAAAAGGACCCCATGAGCATGTGGGGATCCAATGTTTCCAATTCTCTGTCTTCGTCATTGTTCAGCAGTACAAATCGTCCCTTGGTATTTGGATTGGGCGGCTCTAAACATATATTGGGCTCTAAACAATGACGATGTTCACATCGGCCTGCTCAGATTCAAGCCTCGTACTTCATCATTATGGCGGGATAACACTTCAGGGCCGTTCTTCAAAGAAAAGAAAAGTGTAACGCTTCGGCTTTATCTTCTAAGAAGAGAAATCTTCATGTTTATGACCATTCTCATCGACATTCTTCATCAACAAGCTTCATGTTTCTCCCATGCTCATTCAGTCATCTAATGGATCTACATTCATTAATGTATATTCTTATTCACTTGCTAAATCAAAATGGCAACTTCGGATGCAATTTTTGAGGGGAAGAAAGTGAATATACTAAATAATGATGGATGTTTGAATAATGGTTATCGACTTAAAGTTTGATGACTCTCACTCACTAAGGATAAATGGGATTTATGAGAAGAGTGAATATACTAAATGATGATGGATGTTTGAATAATGGTTATACGACTTAAAGTTTAATGACTCTCCTCCAACGCCTAATGTTTCACTCACTAAGGATAAATGGGATTTATTGTTTGGGATTCATTGGTTCAAGATATGTTTGATGAGTATTTACAACCGCTAGCGAATATTTGATGATCATAAAAGAATATGTGATTCATGAGTTCAAGATATGTTTGATGATCATCAAAGAAGTACAACTCAGACTACTCAAAAAACCCCAATCTCCAGTTATTCCTCAAGGCGTTGATAATGATTATCATAATATTGCAGTTGCACTCATGAATAATGATCCGCTCTTTGGTATTCCTTTGCCAAATATTCACGAATTATTGTTCATGAATAATGATCCACTCTTTGGTATTCCTTTGCCAAATCTTCATGGATTATTATTCCTCTCATCGTGCATGCTATAAATCAACCACATGAACTTCAAGGAAGATGTCTACCTCATCCATTTCGAAGTTATTGGTGTATCCTCCATATCGGTCTCTACATGAATACTTTTAGGAAGAATACATTGATGTTGAGGCATCATTTGTTTCGGTTCATTCAGTGGGTGAATGTACATCCGGTTGTATGTTTATTCACATGTTGGGCATTTGACACAAGTTGATTACTTTGAAGTTACTCTTTTATCACTTATTTGAGGTTGAAGTTGACGTTCACAAAGGCGTGATCTTATTTGATAACTTGCTCGAGCTTAAGAATTAGAGTTGAAGTATTAGGTTATCTAGTTACCGCTGATGAGGTGGATGGTTGAAGAACTGGTTAACTATCACTATTAGGAGTTACGTTGTTTTACTCAGTGTCACGCGTATATTACGTTGTGGATAATCACAAGAGGTGTTAATGTCTCATACTTTAATTGAGTATTGAGTACTTAAGAGATTTGCTTGGTGCATAAATTCTCGACACCGTTCTTCCATCTTTAAGTGCAAGATTAAGACACAAATACGAGGGAATTCGACTTAGGTTTCAAGTTTGGTATATTGGGTTTTCTTCAACAGTGGTCACTTCAAATTGTCTACATATGGGTTGATAAAGATAGTCAGAGAGAGTTTATGTAGGAGTTGATTCTCACAGGATTCATTTGGGCTATTTGAGTTCTTCTCACAAGATTTCAAGTTTATAGATATATTATGTTTTCTTTGATTCTGAGGTATCAAACCATTTGGGGAAGGATATATTATTCCAACTATTTGGGGGAAGTGGTCTCTGGAGACCTTTGGTTTATGTTACCAGGTGTTCAGTTGGAAGAAATGTGAGAAGAATATTTGGAGGCACGTGAGATGATACGCTATCGACATCTTATATACGGTTTATGATAAAGTGCTTTCGGTTATATGCACAACATGTTCACTTGATCGAGCTAATTCAGTTATTTCTGAGTTGACATCCACAGAGATGATTAGTGACTCAACATGTTACATGGATGTCATCGTCTCTATTCTTGTTGGGTACATGTGTACATTATGTGCTGATTGGTTATATGTTATATAGCTGGAATGCACTTGGTAAAATGAAGATGTTGATATATTGTTCCCCTAAATAGACAACTGGTCAATCTTGAAGAGTAAGGTGTACATCGAGGATGCAGCGAGTTCATGTGATCGGATTCGTAATCGGTTAATCCGGATTTGATAACCACGGAGACGATCAATGTTTCAACTTGTTACTTCGGTGTTCTCGTGTTCTTCATGTGGTCTTGAGCTTCAATCAATGAGACCGCTTTGTATTCAACTATACTTCTTAAGGAAATGGTCTTTATTCGATGTTTGTCGGTTTGGGGGGAAGCTATCAAAGATTCAAATTGAGAAGGCACATGTCCAGACGATTTTCTTAGAAGCCTCGAATGCTTTGGTGGCGAAAGTTTAAGAGATGTTGCTTCCTTTCTTCTACAAGCGTCTGAGCGATATCTTTATCTCGGTACTCATTTCATCATTCTCTTAAACTAATTTATCTCTTGTAAATATTTATTTGAAAAACAAAATACAAAATTATAAAACCTTCAAAAAATCAAATAGAAAAATATAAAACTTTCAAAATCCATAAAAATTTGAAAAATTAGAAAAATCTTCAAAAATATTGTCTTTTTGTCATGTTTTTCTCGATTCGATAATATCTACGGTCTTGATGTTGTCATTCAAAGAATGACACGGGACTTTAGATGTTGTTCTAATTTAAAAAATCAAAAATCAAAATTATTTTTGGAGAAGAGAAAAAAATGGTTTATTGTCATTTTCGGGCAATAACCCGGTTTTAAAAGAAAAACGAGCCATGTTTTACCATGTTTTCAAATTCCATGCTCTGATTCTATAAACATTTATCTGCCGAAAACTAAATGCTTTGAAAAATAACTCGGTCTCTATTTTTGATAATCATCGGGACTTATTTGTCAAAATCTCTATCTCTCAATCAACAACCTATGTCATTGATTGAGGGGAGAATGATTTCAATTAAATTAAAAAGTTATTTGGCATTAAATTGTTTTCAAAAGATATACATGCATGTTCCATCAATGGAGTTTAAAGTCTTAAAATCCGATCCTTATCTAAACGTTTTCATAATCAAGTCACAATTCTCCTTAAAAGCTTTCAAAATCAATTTAAATCTACAGATATCACAAATCTCAAATGATTTGATAATTGTGATCGGGGAGAAGTTGTGATTTAAATAGGATTTAAACTGATAATTCGATAAATGGTTTCTTAAGTGATTAGCATGTTTGCCTCCCGTAAGTGACAAACGATTTCAAATTTTCCATGCACACATTGAGGGGAGCATCTATATTAAACCACAATGATTTGAAACGTGATCACTTATCTCAATGTGCGGGTTCCCTCTAGTATGTGCAAAACTCTTTTCAAATCTCGAGGCACATATTGAGGGGAGCAAAATCATGAAAACCTCATCCTTCCCCAAATGCTTTATCTACTTGATTTGATCAAGGAAGTGATGGTGATATTTTTAGAAAATGGTAAACAAAGAAGTTAATTTCTTTCTCTTGCCTCCGTGTGCAAAACAATTTCAAACATTTGATGCACATGTTGAGGGGAGCACTTATTCTAAAAATATCAAAAACAATTCAGGTACAAAATGTTTTGATAATATATCACAAGTATCTGGTTTGATTTTCAAATGGTTTTCAATTGGTTCCAATGGCGGATGAACAATACCAAATAGACCGACCAACTTTACTTTATGTACGATGATATAAGGATGTTAAGGTTAGGTATGTGTTCCCATGATCCGCCGAGAACCAGGAGGGATCTACCAGGGACAATCCACTAGTTAGTGTAGAAGTCCTTAGGTATGATGATAAAAGGAGAAAATTGAGATATGGGAAGAGTCTTGGACTAAGACGAGCTAGTCTGGAATAAACCCAACAAGGTTCTAGCTATGAAGTCTCGGTAAGCACTGAAGGGGTTGAAGAATTAAAAGAATTGAATGAGAAAAGGGTGAAAACAAATAGCCCTCCATTTATTCAACCTTAGGGCGGAAACCGGGTTCAATTCATATGCTACTGATGGTAACATGTATTGAAGACAAGACGTCATGGACCCACGACTTGCACTTCAACTTTCCAAACCACTCAAGTTCCTCTTAAAAGGACTTGTTTCATTCTCACGGGGAACCGACATTATCTATCGACTTTCTCTTAGAGATTGTTGATATTGAAGAAGGAGGCTCTCTCCCTAGTCTCCACAGGGATCCAAATATGCACAAATTGAGTCTAGAGCCACGAGATCATCAATAAATCTCATTAGGACACTTTCAATGAAGACTCTCTGTTTCACACAATGTGGAAAAAGAGATTATATTTTGAGTCCTACGCATTATCCTTGTGGTATTGCCAGAACATCTCAGTGATGTGTTTACACATTCACAATGAAGATGGAAAGCCTTCTAGAGCCAACATCAAACAAGCTCTTAGGTGGCATGTGAGATCTATTATATGGATCAACCATGTGACAAGCGAGCGAAAAACAATGGGGCAATTCAATCTTGAATCAATCACGGTTCAGGTTAGGGATTGACGGATACCTTTGAAAACCGGTCTTTGTGCTTAACAAACTTTTCTTTAGCACATCGACCGTGTACTCATTTTTCAAACCAAAAGGTGTTTTATGATTGATAATTGATTTTCAATAAAACCTTCGTTGTATTGCAAAAACAATTTCTATTGAGCAATACACGATTGTTTCAAATCTATTTTCATCAATCGTGGACTTAAAATTATTTGATTCACTCACTCCGTGTTGTCTTCTTTGAGACGTTCCGGTTTGAGAACAACTAGAGCATTGCGAAACCACTGTCAAGGAAATTCCTCGAATTATACGATCACAGGCAAAGTACTACCGATCAACGAGGAACCGTGGGCCGTGTACCTCAATTCATCGAAAGTGATCAAAGACACTCTTGTGCGCTTTATTGCTAAGCTGTCTTATGCAGGTACACCCCGACGTTTGAAGCGATCGAATGAAGCGGTCAATCCATAGCCGCATGCTCACCTAACACATTCATCTCAAAGAAATCATGATTAGTGCATCAATGACTCGATATTTTTACTCCATGCTTACGCTACGCTGCTGCCAATATCATGAATCAATGAAAGCTTCTGCTACTCTGATGAGAATATATCATGATCCAGAATGTGAGCATGTCGGTCGAATGTCACAACATCACATAATACCAACACCACAAGCGGATGTATCGAGATTTTACTAGCTGATGATCTCAGCGGCTCAAAATTATTATCACGTGGATGAGTAATAGACCTCCACTTGAAGTAACCAAACATGCAATGTGAAGAATCAATGACTACGAGCTTAGGAACAAAGGACTACATCAAGAATGCAAGAACAATTGTTAATGTCATATCTATTTGTATTCAATGTAATTTTAGTGCATGATTGAGGTGACCTCCCTTAGGGGAGATTGTTAGGAATTAGAAATTCCGGTATTAAAGAGTCGGTCACCTCAAGTATATGTAATCGTTAGAAAGCTCGTAGTCATAGTAATATTAAGTTAAGTAGTATTTAGTTAAGTAACACCGTGGAGGACGGACGGTCTTTACCTTTGTATGCCGATCACGCCTGATGTGTGGCGTTTATGTAAGACTATAAATACTCTCTACCTCCCAAGGTAGAGAGTTGGAGCTCATAATAATATCTTTCACTTTCTCTCACTAAGTTCCCTAAACCTCTAACTTTCTCTCTCTAGAATTCCATCTATATGCTACCTTGTGTTAATGTTATGATGTGTATGTGAAAAGTTATATCTTACAAGACAAGATCCAGAATTACACTTTCCTTTCTCTAGGATGGTTCCATTATTACGGGATTTTACAACTCTATGGTTTAAACCGAGAAATAGTTTCTTTTGCGGGATTTTACAAAACCAAGAATAAACCGTAAGATAGATCCAGAAATGCACTTTACAATTACCAGGATGTTTCCACTGTCACGGGATTTTTACAAGTCTATGATTTAAGCCACCGAAATAGATTCTTTCGCGGGATTTTACAAAATCAAGACACAACCGTAAACAATTTTAGCTTGAATGTGTTATGACAACTTTGGTTTTGGTGAATATCTGTTTTAGGGGAACATGCAGTGGTTCATCAACGGTTCATTATCCAACAACAACAAAATCAACAACCATCCAATAAACACTTTGGTAAACACATCATTCACGCATTCTCGGCTATTGTGACCACTAGAAGAAGTAAATCCGATATACCAAGCTTGAACATGAAGCGAATTCCCCGGATCTGTTACTTAAACTTGTACTAATCCTTGTGAAAGAGAAATCCGCGGTTACCCATGTACAAAACCTCTTGACATATCCTCAATTGTGTGAGACACCGAAGTGATAGTTACTTTGTGGGTTAAGCGGGAAAGAATCACAACAGTAACTAAATAGCCAAGTCTTTATCACACTCAATAAACTGCTCAAACAAGTCATCTTCGCGGAAAGGTAGAAAGAAAGAAGACGAAATAAGTAAATGTGCCCGATCCAATTTTGATACCGTACAAACAACCCCGTAGTCAACCTTGATCAAATATCAACTCAAGCCGTGACAAAATATTCTTTGTGAAAAAGTATACACCAAAGTATCAAATCGCAAAGTACAACGAATCACATCATCAAATCACATCAAGTCACTATGAATAATCAAAATTCATCGACAAATCTCTTCATCAAATCACATAATTCATAGCTCATATACACGATCCAATTTTGAGAAGCCCAATTGCCCAAACTCTAAATCCAAGTCATCTTCATTATATCAAAAGTAACACCCGGTCAGAAAATAAATCGCACATATTACTTCGAGCCGATATCCGGGTTTAATCTTAGACATATCACTCATGATATCAAAAATTTATTTGTTTGTAAGAATAATCTTTGGACATCTCAACATTTCACCATGTCATTAGACCAAGAATCCAGTTTAAAACATAATCTTTTGGAAAAAATAGAAAGCTTAGGCCATGAATAGTTTGAACTCGATCTGTCATTGATCCATTGTTTCGAATACAACAATCAATGTAAACTCAAAGGATATCACCATTAAACAGGCCCATAGCACCATGATCGGCACAAAGGCCCAAACCGAAAGCCATGGAATAACACAATAATCCGCCCATCACCGAATAACACAAACCCTAGAAGCACGGGTATTTAACTCATACTCATCTCACACTAAACCTAATCCTCCTAATATTACTCACAATAATCCGCCTCTCCTTCACTGCTTCGTGAATCACCAATCTCATCACTATCTTCCTTAATCAAACCCTAACATACCTTATGAATAATCTGCCCCCATCTCTTTCACAAATCAACCTTATTACTTGCCACAAAACATAATACCAAACAAGACTCATTGTCACTTTCATTGTATCTTGAAGCATATCACGTTTTCAAGATCTCCATAAAGGGGTTTTACGGTAAGGCTTATGTGTATTAGATTTAATTTAAACCGAATAAGAAGGATGGATTGTAACAGTTAAGTTATGGTCCTTTCTCTAATGGATTAGGATATTAAAAACAGGAAGCGAATCTTCTATATGGATTAGTGATGAAACCCGTTTCAAACTGAAAAATCATTTCAAGATTAGAAGTGTTTGAGGTTTTCTGAGATTACTTAATATTATTTTAAATCGAATGTAAGAAAGATGACACCGCATGGTGTTTGTCTTGATCTTTGCTATATTCGAATACTAAAGAAGTGAAAGCTTCGAAAAGATTGATGAAGGGTTGTGTTAAGATCTTTAAGTCCATATTAAAGATTCGATGCAGATTGCATTCGAGCACAAAGCTGAGATCCTTTCTTTCCTTTTTCTTTTTTGTTTTCTTTTCGTCCATCATTTATAAGATCAATGATGAATTGTTCAAACTAAGAAAAGTCGTAAAACGATTTGAGAGATAGCATGAACACTCTGAGATCATATTGATTTGGTTTCTGTTTTCGTTGAAGTCTAAGAGCTTTTAGATCTAAGTAGCTAGATGAAGTTTGATTGATCTGTGATGGTAAATGAAGGCGTGTACTTGGATCCCCAAGGTCTTGATGTTTATTAGTGAATGATTTGTAAAGTGTTTTAGGATTTGTTGATGTTGTTTAGAGGCTTTCTTTCTTTTCATCTTAATTTGACTAATTAGTGGTCTAGGAAAGTATTCTTCATCTTCTCTTTTCAGAAAAGTCGCTATTGACTCAATAGTCAATAGTCAAGTCAAGTCGCTATTTACACAATGGTCAAGTCGCTACATGTTAAATAACAAGTCGCTAGGTCTGCAATACACAAGTCGCTAGGTCTGCAATGAACAAGTCGCTAGGTCTGCAATGCACAAGTCGCTAGGTCGGCTATACACAAGTTGCTATTGACTCAAAAGTCAAGTCGCTTTTGACCTGTAATTGTGGCAACTCGCTACCCATATTCAATGAATCTAGACAACTTGTAAATACAAGTAGCCACCAGTATCTGAAACAAGTCGCTAGGAGGAAAAAGATGACAAACAAGTCGCTAGGTTATCAGGTGAGTTTTCCGACCATTTTTCCAACCACGTTCATATTTTCCCAGAAAACTGCATATGAATATTTCATGTTGTTTGCCCATTTTGACCACAAGACGAGACCTTTTGACCACATAACTTTCACAAGTTTGGTACAAAAAGTCACAAATATGAATATGGTAACTGACTTGGACCAAAAAGAGACACAAGACAGATATAAACTTTGATGGACCAGATGACTTGTTGACCGAAAAGAAGGATACAAAAAACCGTGTTTAAAACTCTTTAACCTCAAGACACGGAAAAAATATTCCGACCAAGAAAAAGTACAAAAAAACAGTCAAAAACATAAATCAAAACCACAATAAATCATCAAAACAAAAAAACCTTGGCTCTGGTACCAATTGTTAGGATCCTATATTTATTGTGTTTGATGACTCGGGTGGTCTTGGATGGTGGTGATACAAGAAAGCCATGTTTTAGAGAGAGAAAGAGTGAGAGGGTGTTCTACTTAGAGACTTGCTTTGTAAAATATGAAATGTTAGATTGAGAAGCACCACCCCTTCCATGGATGGAAGGTGTTGGGAATTATGTGAAAGTCTGGATTATGCTGAAGTGTTTCTACTGAAGTGAAGTGGATTCTGCCGAAGACTTATTCTCTTGAAGTATAATAGTGACTAGTTGGTTTCTGCGGAAGTGTTTATTCCGTGTTTAGTTTGTTTAGTGTGGATATACATGAGCTTTATTAGGAAGTGATTGTGTATATCTTATTTAGTTTTATGATTATCGTTTCTTGGAACGGTTTAGAGATATTGTTTAGGGTTCCTTGTCTATAAAAGGAACACATTAGAAAGAGTTATGTATTGATTGAAAAACTCAGTTTTAGTTAATATAAAGATCCATAGAGGATCAAGAAGTTCTTAGTTGTTTGTTACTTGTGTTTATATTGCACTGAACATAAGTTGTAGAGATTATCTTTTATTGTGCTTGTGATTACATAGGCATACATAACGATCCACGAGCTCAAGATCTATCAAGGTCTTTGTTTGTTTCAACAAGTGGTATCAGAGCCTCGTTAGAGTCTCTACGATACTAAGGACAAGCTTTTTCTAAACACCAATACAACCATTACAATAACATCATGCCGGTTCAGATCTTGAAACTGAACTTACCAACAACCAAAACTCCACCCATCTGCAGCAACTAAGCCTTACTAATAGCAATGCTAAGTTTCCTTACCTTAAAAGGGAGGAATATGATCTTTGGGCTATGAAGATGCAGAATTGGATTTCCAATATTGATTGGAATCTATGGCAGATAATTTTGAAGGGAAACAGTTTAAAGAGAACTACCACGGATCTTCTGGGAACATGATTAATGTTCCTCCCAAAATCTTGAAGAGTTGCTAGCGTTGAGAGAAACAAAGGTCGAACTATTCTTACGCAAGCTATTCACGAGGATCACTTGAGTGATTTTCACTTCATGCATGACGCCAAGGATATATGGCTAGCTATTAAAGCGAAGTTCGGTGGGAATGAGGAGTCTAGAAGGTTGAAGAAGTCCATGCTAAGACAACAGTTGGGACTTTCGGATCTCTGAAGAGGAAGGAATTCACAAGGCTATGATAAGTTTCACAAGATCTTAAGTCATTGAACCGACTTCAAGCTAAGCTGGGATAATGATGATTCTGTAACTCTAAGTTTCTGAGGTCATTGCCTCCATCCTGGCTACATGTAAGCATAGCCTTAAAAGCTAAAGGTGGTTTGGACATGATGACCTTTGATGAACTTTACAACAAACTTAAAGCTCTTGAACATGATGTAAGAAGCCCTTTTCGATCATCTTCTTCTGCTAGTCAGACTGCATTTGTTGGAGCCTCTACTCCAAAGTCTAGCTATGGTTCAAGCCCATATCCATCATCATCGTATGCTGCTCCTTCATCAAGTTCTCACTCTAAATCAAGCAACATTATGGAAGATGTACTTGGATCCTTCTTTGCTGATTATGATCCTCAGCAGGAACTAGCTTATGAGGATTTTGATCAGGTGGACCCGCTTGAGATGGAAGAGATGAAGTTGAGGTGGCAAGTGGCCATGCTTTCCATGGATATCAAGAGTTTTGAAAGAAAAGCTGGAAGAAGGTTTGGATTCAAAGGACGTGATCCAGCAAGGTTTGACAAGAGGAAGGTTAAATGCTTCACATGCCAACAGATGGGGCACTTTTCCAGAGAATGCAAAGACGGAAATTTGGTGATGAGACAAGATACACTTCTTATCGTGAAGTGTCGGAAGGAGGCGAGGAACATCAAAGGGATCATCGCTTTGGTCA
This sequence comes from Chrysanthemum makinoi, assembly GCA_910596185.1. Taxonomy (NCBI): domain Eukaryota; kingdom Viridiplantae; phylum Streptophyta; class Magnoliopsida; order Asterales; family Asteraceae; genus Chrysanthemum; species Chrysanthemum makinoi. Next base: position 69,415,364 of record OU343216.1, on the reverse strand, counting down.
GTCGGATAGCAATGTAGGCGGAAGCAACATGGGAGTCGATAATGATGGTCCGATAATGTTGGGTTGATTGCTAGTTGTACTTGAGGAGGATAGGCATGATCAGATTGCCTTGATGGGCATCTCTCAGGTACAAAATTGTTTGTTTGGTTGTAGTGAGCGTTATAATGAACTTAAACAAGCTTATGATATTTTGGAACCTAAATATAATGAATATTATGTGGAAGTAGAAGCTTATAAACAGGCTTTAAAAACACTAGAAAGACAAAATGTTTGGTTTCAGAAGAATGAAATAGCTTATGGTGAAAAGATAGGTGTTTTAGAAAGAGATCTCGAATGTGCTACAAATGAGTTAAAATGGTCTGAGAAGTTAAGAGCGGAGACTTAGAGTCGAGAAAATCTAGAGCTTAAGGAGAAACTTAAAGAGGAAATTGCTAGGCATAAAGAATGGATGATGAATGGGAATAAGTTAGCTGGTTTTATTTATAGTAGTCAAGCTTCTAACTCTACAGTGGCTTTAGGGTTTAAGAAATATGTTGGCTTAGAAGCTAGGGATGACACACGTAAATCTACACCAGCCAAGCTAGCTAATTTTGTCAAAGAAGGTCAATTACATTGTCCTGGTCCTATTAGAGGTGAACATATGCCTATTGATGTGTCCAAAATTAAAGACTTTGATGGATCATATCATCTGTATGGCAAAAAGTCAAAGAGACATGCCGGATCTAATACTTCTTCTAATGACTTTGTCTCTGTGTTAGCAGTGACAAGTCCACCAAGCAAGGGTCTACAGAGAGTGATTCAAATGACAAGTCGACCTTCCCAAGTCCGACCTTCTCAGTCGACCTTCCCGAGTCTACACCTGCTGTCCCAAAGACTACCAATAAGAGTGTCGAGTTCGCGCCAAGGAATCCACTTCCAGGCAGTTGCCTCTGAAGACTTAGTTTTTAATTCTTTGCATAATAGTCTTGTTAAAACAATTCTTTTCATGGTTTTGGTTTGAATACTTACGCTTGTAAGAATACTTCTTTTGGTTTGAATAAATCTTCTCTTGGAAGAAATGTTTTGTGTGTGGAAGTAAATCCCATTTAATTAAGGATTGTGATTATCATGAGCAAAGAATGAGTAGGTGTGGTGACTCTAGGAATACTAGGCCTATGTGGACCAATGTGAATGAAATACCACCTTATGTTCCACAAGCCTCTAATTATAATACATCTTTTCCTTGGAGAAGATCATTTGGAAAACCATATGTTCAATCAACCAGTGAATATTTTAAAAATGGTTTTTGGCCTAGGTATATAAATCCTATGGTGATGGGAGTGATGCGGGGTGCTGCAGCCAAGACCTCGGCAGTTGTTCTTGGAATAAACATAGACCTAAGTTTCATTGGAAACCCAAGAACAATAGTGGATCTTATCTTTCTACAGCGCATAACTCATATGATCCCAAGGCGAGGTTCAAGTCAGCAATGACTTGAGCCTCCATAGTGTACTAATATTCTGTATATTTTGTTGTTGTTGTAGGATCATCCCTTTAAGCATAAAGATGTTGGAATTGTTGACATGGTTGCATTCTAGAAGTATGTAGGAAAGCAGGGACATGATGCATAACTTTATACCTATTGAAGGTGGAGGCAATGTAACCTTTGGAGAAGTGATGGGACAATTACGAAAAGGGACCATCAAAACACCTCATCTGGACTTTGAGAATGTTTATTATGTCAAGGAACTTCAACACTTCAATTTGTTTTCAGTCTCACAAATCTGTGACACTAAGAACAAAGTACTCTTCACAAAGAATGAATGTCTTGTCTTTGTCTAAAGACTTCAAACTCCCAAGAAGATACTTCAATTCTCTGAAGGTTCCTCGAGTCATAATCGTATACATTTAACTAACTAATGTCCAACCAAGCAGGTGACTTAACATGTTTGGTGGCTAAAGCATTCGTGGATGAGTCCACCAAATGGCACAGAAGGATGGCCCATGTCAATTTCAAGACCCTTAACCAGCTCTCTAAAGCGGGCCTTGTTCAAGGACTTCCCCAAAGTATTCACTAATGATCATAAGCGTGTTGCATGCAACAAAGGAAAAGCGAGCCTCCTACAAAGGTGTTCCAGTTACGGCGAAGTAACCATTATTCTGAACCTCTTCAGCTGCTTCATATGGATCTGTTTGGTCCAACTAAAGTGAGAAGCATTGATCATAAATATTTTTGTCTGGTGATTACTGATGGTTTTAGCAAATTTTGTTGGGTATTCTTTCTAAGGACCAAAGATGAAACATCTGAAATTTTGAAAGACTTCATTACCCTTATTGAGAATCAGTTGAACAAAAGGTGAAAGGAATTAGGTGTGATAATGGTACAGAGTTCAAAAATGCCATTCTCATAGAACTCTGCAGGTTGAAGGGAATCAAAAGGGACTATAGCACTCCAAGAACCCCTCAACAAAATGGGGTGGCAGAAAGAAAAAATAGAACCCTAATAGAGGTTGCAAGATCAATGCTAGCAGACTCTAAACTTCCTACCATGTTTTGGACTGATTTGTTGGTACGACTTGTTATGTACTCAATAGAGTGTCCATTACAAGACCACATCTTAAAACACCTTATGAACTTCTTTTTGGGAAAGTTCACATTATTCATTACCTTAAACCGCTTTTGGTCTGTCGGTGACAATCTTGAATACCAGTGATCCTTTGGGCAAATTTGATGAGAAAGTTGATGATGGTTACATTGTGGGGTATTCTTCTCATAGTAAGGCATCGAGTTTACAATATATCTGCAAAGAAAATTGAGGAGACATTGAATCTGAGGTATCTTGAAGACAAGCCTAATGTTCAAGGCCAGGGTCATGTTTGGTCATTTGATCTTGACTACTTGACTGATTACTTGGGTTATGCTAGACATAAGTGATCAAAATCACGGTTGATTCAGAAGTATCTACAACTACAAACGAGACAATTTGGGTGTTCATTAAATGAGTGGGTCTGGATGATGAACAACCCATTATAGTACCTTCCTTTTCTGCTAACAATTTTGTAGGTGACACTTCTCAAGCTTATACTGATGTGGGTGAAGATGAATTCTATTATCTTTGAGGACCTGCAACTGACCAAGAAAGAGAGTATGCAGACAAATTTAGATCTTGAGAGGAATCTTTGAAGCGAGTTCTATGCAACTCGGCGTAAACTTCAACTGCGAAAGGAATCGGTTCTTCTCACCTCTCCAATTCGGTACGAAAGACATGTTGACTCTACTCCTATGTCTACTAAAGTGTCAACAGATCTTGGTGAACCTTATACAAGGTTTCCAACACCTTCAGATCTTGGTCATCATCAACCTAAAGCGGGCATCTTCAACACACCTTCCTATGATACGACTTTGAACCTCATGACTAATCTTGATGATTCCATTGATGTCAACACCACCACTACAACAAGGATCAACAATGTACATCCACAGTCAAATATTATTGGTGATCCTGATGCACCTGTTAGAACAAGAGGTACTGTGGCGCGTTCTAAATATGGACAGGTGATCCTCAACTCTTGTGGTTTTGTAATCATCAAATCTATAATTCCCAATAATCTTCCCCTATTTGATATTACAAAACAACCTGTATAAGAAACAATGCTAAAACATGCTATCACAGATAATAAGCTGCACATCATGAATCTTCTTCCCCTTTTTGTAATCATCTAATAGGGGTCTTGTGCAACTCGTAGACGCTTCCCCTCAAGTGATGCATGTAGATGGTAAGTATATAAACCGTAAGCTTCCCCTTAAAATTATACTAACCATCTCATTTTTTTATTTTTTATTTATTTTTTTTTTACTAAACAAAATAAATAAAGCATAACAGCAGAGAAATCAAATCAGCAGCAGAATCCAAACCAGTAGAAACATCAACGTATGCGTCTTATATCTTGCACTATCCATGTGACTCAAACTCGGATGAGGCACTAGCAAATGTGAGCATTAAGCACATTTTCTATAGATCTCGCCCTTCACTAACTCGAGCACTACAACGTAACTCCTTAAAGTGATAGCAAATGCAGCATTAAGTACTTTTTTTGTAGATCTCACCCTTCACTAGAATCATCAAGTCTTTTTCACAACATTAACGCATTACAAACAGTTATCTCAAAGTTCGACTCACTTTGAGATATGATAAGACACATACAGAAACCGAACCTTCAGCAACCAATACCTTGCCTGAAACCAATACCTTGTAGAGAAAACCAATCAAAATATGCAGCCAGTAGGAACACCAAATCAAGCAAATATGTTAATTACTAGGGTTCATCGTTGAATAAAAATTCAACTCACCAAGACTAGTAAAACATTTGAAGCACAAACTTCCCTTCGATCAGCAGGAACAACACATAGCCAATACTGCTGATGCCCACATGTGCGTATACCATCATCATCAAACATGGGTCCCATTATCCAAAACTAATCACGTCTCCAATTCACATAGCAGTAACGGGACAAGAAAGAATAATATACCACACAAACAAGTGGGGACCACGAAAGCCAATCATATTATCGACACATGACCAGTTAAACGATGTGATCAATAATAAATCATAGGACCACGTCAGATCAAGAATACCAATGAAATTATTTATAATGCCCGGTTGCTTATAGGACCACCATCAAACCATCTTGGGACCAGAAAACATTATACTACACTGATCAGCCAATGAATCAAGTAGCCACATGACAAGATAAAGAAACCAATTAAAATGATGCGTATACTAGCATCAGAAAAGAACTCGTAGGCCCCATTCATCTTTCACCTGATCCTTATCATACTCAATCCCATTTGAAACAAGTAGCCACATTGGTTGCACAGGGTTATAGACAAGAGGAGGGGATCAATTATGATGAAGTGTTTGCACCAGTAGCAAGAGTTGAGGCTATAAGGATCTTCTTAGCTTATGCATCCTATATGGGCTTTATGGTCTATCAAATGGATGTTAAAGGAGCCTTCTTGTATGGTGAAATTGAAGAGGAGGTGTATGTCACTCAACCTAAAGGATTTGAAGATCCAGATCATCCGACCTATGTTTATAAGGTAGTCAAGGCTCTCTATGGACTACATCGGGCACCTAGGAGCACGGTATGCTAGGCTCTCTACATTTCAAAGCACTGATTCTGAAGAGGTGCAATTGATAAGACTCTTTTCTGAAGGAATTCCAGACATTATTCTTGTGCAAGTGTATGTGGATGATATTATCTTTGGATCCACAAAGGAAGCTTGGTGCAGGGAGTTTGAGGAACTCATGAAGGGAGAGTTTTAGATGAGTGCAATGGGAGAGATGACTTTCTTTTTAGGTCTTCAAGTTCAGCAGAAACCTGATGGTATTTTTATAAGTCAGGACAAATATGTGAGGGACATATTGAAGAAGTTTGGTATGGAGAGTGTCTTGCTACTACACCTTATGAGCTCAAAGACAAAGACCAATAATGAAGCGATCCACTGTAAATGTTCATTTATACAGGTCCATGATTGGGTCTTTGATGTATTTAAACTTCGGGCCGATATTACTTTTCTTTGTGAGTGTTTGTTAGCGACATCAAGTTACTCCATGACTTCCCATCTCAATCTTTGTTAAGAAGATCTTTAAGTATCTCAAAGGCCAACCTCTTCTTGGTCTTTGGTACCCAAAAGAGTCTCCTTTTAAGTTGGAAGCTTATAGTGATAGTGACTATCTTTGGTGCTAATCTGGATAGGAGGTCCACTCTGGAGGTTGCCATTCCTTGAAGAGATTGATTTCTTGGCAATGCAAGAAACAAACTATTGTGGCTACCTCATCTACTCCATGAAGCGAGTATGGCTGCTGCTAATTCTTGTGGACGGGTTCTTTGGATTCAAAATCGGTTGTTGTTGGATTATGGGTATAATTTCATGAACACAACAATTTTTATTGATAATCAAAGTACCATATGCATTGTTAAAAATCCTGTTTTTCATAGTCGAACAAAACATATTGAAATCAGGCACCACTTTATAAAGAGATGCATATGATAAAATTTGATAAATGTGGTCAAAATACATTAGATGATAATGTGGCCGATTTGTTAACAAAGGCTTTTGAAGGACCAAGGTTTCAACACCTTGTGGTCCATATTGGCATGCTAACCCTTAGCGCAAGTTTAAGGGAGGCATAGGCCTCAGGGAGGCATATGCCTCGGGGAGGATTTGTATAACTTTTCATTTTTTGCTATGTAATTTTGTATATTTAGTTGTTTTGGTAACTAACTCTACTCGCTAATGTAAGTTTAGTGTGTTTCTTTGTTTTGTTTGTGCATGTTTATGTGTTTGTTTTGCAGAATGGTTGTCTCTCATCGGTTGTGTTATGGTCAAGAAAGCTTAAGCTGGTTTCTTCGAATTCATTGTCTTTGAAGTGTGCTATTTGTTTCCTCTGAAGTTGAAGCATCTTTGAAGTCATATGATTCAATCAAAGAAGTACGAAGCAAATAGATCATTCATTCATTCAAAACAGGTTCTGACTTACAGAGTACAGGCAACATCTGAAGCATCTATACTTTCACCAAGACCATGTTCTAGTCCAGCATTTATCCAAGTTCCTATTGAAGCAGTTCAGGATCAAATTGATGAAGTTCAGTTGATCTTGACAGATTGTCCACACCAAGTCCTGTTAGGACTCCATTTGGTGAAGGTTGTTCTAATGTTGTTCAGGATAATGTTGCTTCGAACATTCTCTTGAAGTTCCAATTCCAACCTAACAATCACATGATCTTTGATGAAGAACCTATCACACTTACCTCATTATATGCTCTGGTGAATAAGCTTACGGGTGAGGTGACCGGTCTTAAGAAAGAACTTGCGAAACTAAGTCTCGTTCTTGGTGATAAGATTGTGGGCTTGAGAATAAAGTTGAGCACTTGGAAAAGCTGCTAAGTCGAAAGGTACAAAGAGAAGTTTGATTTCTTCGGATGAGGAGGACACAGAATCTTAATGAATCTCTTTGCGATATTGGCTGATGTGGCACACATCCGATGTTCATTCTTCTATTGCTAAATCTTCAAGAGCAAGGAGCCTATTCTATATACTAGCAAAAGACGAAGACAATATTTGAATATTGTACATGCTGATACTTCAAAGGAGCCACATATGGTTGATGCATCTGCTGATGTCCTAGTGAAGGAGGTTACTACTAGTCGTGGTCAAACTTCGTCTATCGACGAACATTCAAATGTGTTGCCTTCCGCAGATGATGAAGAGGTTTTTATTGCGGGGAGAATGTACAAGTTGAATGATTCATCCGAGGTTTTCTACACCTATAGAGGAATTGTCTCAACCTATTTCCTCGATGTGGGTTTGATTGCTTCAGCTCACATTGGTTCAGCAAGAAATTGGTTCTGCTGAGATATCTTCAGGACGGACTCTGTGATTGCTGATTTTAAGTCGAAAAGTGACTAAAGAACAATATCAAGCTCAGCCTGATTATTTGCTAATATGAGAATATCCAAAAGAGTTGTGTTGTGGCTAAATTTTTCAAGATCAGGTATGCCGATTTGACTCTGAAAGAAATTAGAGCTTGATGAATTCTTTCCTACAATTCACGATGATCAATGGGATGGTTATATTTCTCAAGGTGCTTCTGATCCTTCTCTTGCAAAACTTATCTTAGGAGATTCTTTTAATGATGATGATTTTGTGGAGAAAATGAAGGCACTTGGTAATCAAAGAAAGCTAGAATCTAACGCTAAGAGAAGAGCTCTTATTGATCAAAGAAATAAAGCTAAAAGAGACAGAACTATGACAGTTGCTCGAAGAGAATTATATGAGAAGAGTTGTGAAAAATGCTGCTATGTATAATTCTGGTATGTCCATGAAGCAAATTCGACTTTGTGCGATGATGCTTTGATTCGACAGTATAATCTGGTTATGAAGTTTTCTTCACAAGGTACTATTTCTTCTTCTTCATTGGAAAATCGTGATTCAATGCCGATGTTCCTACGACAAGAGACGAAAACAGTTGAAATTGTGGATAATTTTGATCTTGTTTTGCCTTGTGGTATCTTGATTGTTCCTTCGAAACACATTCGATGCTACTCCTTCGGCGGTTGTTTCTGAATCTTGTTGCTGAATCTTCTTTAATTTCTTCAAATGTTGTCCAGTAATGGATCTTAATGATTCTCGATTGAGACCTGATTCTGATTGGTGCCGACCACATTGATGGTATGGAAATGAAGAGTTTGGTTACAAGAAGTTAACGACAGATTGGCTAAGAAACATGCTTCCGGAATACGATTTTGATATCCAAGCTGATGAATCTACTTTTATTGAAGTTGGAACTGTTGATGATTTTCCTGAAGGAACTCATGTGATTTTGGTTGATTGAAAAGCTGGAAAGCTGAATCACGTGTCTAGGTTTGGATAATACTGTTCTTGAGTTCAACTTCTTGAAGGATATTCTTCATTTAGTGAATAGACATGATTTACAAATGCTGTATAATCATGTTATTCCATATTATAAGTATCATTCAACAACTGGTTCGGTTTATATCTTTTGGGTGATCTTCAAGTTATGTTTGATTCTGATTCTCCAAATGGTAAAGGGTATTCTATTTGGAAGAATTCTCATAAATGGGAGATTGAGAGTTGGAGGTTTTATCCTTTGCCTTGTGTTCAGGTAGTTCAGACTACATGTGGGATGATTTTGTGTATGCTATCAGATAGGCTTTATCCTTTATCTGATACTTTTATGGAAAGGTTGCTGAGACACAAGTTGGACGTGCCTTCTAATCCGGTTGGCAATGATGACCTTCATGCTATTCAATGTGTTGTTTTGATTAAGAATCAACTTCTATCACATAAAGGTTCATCTTGATTGTAATACTTTGTAATATTTGTTTTCTTTCTTTCTTTTCTATAAAAAAAAAAAAAAAAAAATGATTTTGGTTTTATCTAACTTTTATTGCAGGTTTGTTGTATATTTTTTGGTTCTTGACTCACCTGATATACTTTGTGTATGTCCAAGAGTTAGCTAGTCCAAAGGGTACAACTTTGGTAAAGACACATCAAATCTGTTGATAGCTGTAATGATTTGCTAAAAATCATAGGGTATGCAACCACCCATGCTTAATTGAAGAGTGTTGTATGGTTTTCAATTCACCATGTTTTATTCCTATTTGGAATCCAAGAATTGGCTAGCCCACTTGTATATGGCTTGTGGTAAAGGCAGTGGCATATTCCATATTTGGTTCTTAATTCACCATTTCTAAGAATTAACTAGTCCGAGCAAACGGCTACGGTAAAGACATTTCAAATCCGTTTATATGGTTTCGTTTACCAATAAATCGATGGTTATCAGTGTACCATAGTTTACTTGGCCCTAAACATATGGCTACTCCGTGGTGATGGCTATTGGTAAAGAGACATCAAATCCATTTATTTTCAATGATTCACCTCTCACAGGAGTTAACACACAGTATGAAACTCATCTGTTTTGATGTTTTGTTGCTGCAAAGATATGGAGTTTTAAAGTTTCTTCATCATAGAGATGTTCTTTGGATTCTTTGCTTTGTTCGCTTTGTTGCTGTTCGTGTTCAATCCTCCGATGTTGTCCCGGATCTATCAAGAAAGCTGAACTTAACAAGTCAAATTCCAGTTTAGGGAGGATTGTTGAATTATGTGAAAGTCTGGATTATCTTTGAAGTGTTTCTACTTGAAGTGAAGTGGATTCTAAGACTTATTCTCTTGAAGTATAATAGTGACTAGTTGGTTTCTGCGGAAGTGTTTATTCCGTGTTTAGTTTGTTTAGTGTGGATATACATGAGCTTTATTAGGAAGTGATTGTGTATATCTTATTTAGTTTTATGATTATACGTTTCTTGGAAAACGGTTTAGAGATATTGTTTAGGGTTCCTTGTCTATAAAAGGAACACATTAGAAAGAGTTATGTATTGATTGAAAAACTCAGTTTTAGTTAATATAAAGATCCATAGAGGATCAAGAAGTTCTTAGTTATTACTTGTGTTTATATTCCGCTGCTGAACATAAGTTGTAGAGATTATCTTTTATTGTGCTTGTGATTACATAGGCATACATAACGATCCACGAGCTCAAGATAAAGAAACCAGAAAACATTATACTACACTTGGGACCAGAAAACATTATACTACACTGATCAGCCAATGAATCAAGTAGCCACATGACAAGATAAAGAAACCAATTAAAATGATGCGTATACTAGCATCAGAAAAGAACTCGTAGGCCCCATTCATCTTTCACCTGATCCTTATCATACTCAATCCCATTTGAAACAAATAACCATCGTGGGTCCCACCAAATATGATAAGCAACCAGCAGATCCGGATAATAACATATGCAACACACATAAAATCAAACAAACAGATCCAATAAAGAAATAACGTTTACCTCGTAATAACATTTTCTTCGAATCTGCTCCTGTCAACAACAGTAATAACCCAATAGATCTGCTCTTTCCTTGCTGCCTCTTCTCTTTTTCACAACTGCTGCTATAGATCAATTAGGGTATAAACCCTAATTATTGGAAAACCTTATAAACCCTAGATCGAGAGCCACGAGGCTCTGAAACCAATTGTGAAATCCTAAGATCCGGACTCAACTAGGGTATAAGCAATATTGATTGATAAGATGCACAGTGGAATAGAAAGGACACAATCAACATCACTAATAAGGTTTTCTTTATTAAAACATAAAGAAACTAATACAACTACTACTACTAATCGCTCTATGCGTTAATTAGACTCTCATTAGGAGAAGTCTACTATGAAATAAAATGAAAGGATGAGTTAGAGATGATTTAGAAACCCTAGCCTCCATCCCTCTTTATATAATAGAGGGAGGTTACAAACCCTAGCTTACTAGAAAGCTAACTATTACATATTTGGCCCTCATTGTTTCTTCTTTCTTCATTCTTGCTTGTGGTTTTGTAATCATCAAATCTATAATTCCCAATAGAAGGGGTATTTATAGTTACAATGAATACGTCCTCCTATCGGACAATGAATACATACAGTGGGTAAAGACCCGTCTTTCCTCCACGGTGTTACACTAAACTAAACTACGCTACAAACTAACTAATAAACTACTAAATAACGTAACAAACGGCATGTCTACGAGCTAACTTATGCTAGACCATAATTGGGGTGACCGACACTTTAACATGGAATTTCCAAGTCCTAACAATTAACATGAAATAAAGCCCAAATGTATTAAAGTGAAAATCCAAAGCCATAAAAGTTTTCTATGTCTGACGGTAACCCCGTTGTCATGGACTTCAAAAAGGTTGAGGAAAATTCCAAAGTCATAATAAGACTTCTGATAAAACGGTAATCCCGTTGAATTAGTGGTTGAAAAGACCGAGGGCTTAAACTGCAAAAATGAAAATGTGCTGAAATAATGTTAAGCCAAACTTTGACTCCGGGAGATATCTAAATAAAAGCTTATGTCCCTGGACTCGTAGATGAGTTGTTTCGGTCGTAATAAAAAGGATATCTCCATAAATCGCGTTTTTGCTTCATATCTTTATCGGAATAAAACCTATCGAAACGAGAAACTTGAAGAAATTCATTTCTCACCAAAAATAAAATAAATAGAGGAAAATAGGAAAATGGGAGCAAGAGGTAATTACACAAGTAACTTCCATGGGCAATGTTAGCATCTAAAATCATATTTAACAATGATTTCGATTTTACGCTTAGTTTGGGGACTTGTGAAAAATCAGGGACGATGTATTCTATCCGTATGGTCACTCCTCACTGAGTTGTGTTTCCTACTCTATGATCCTAAAATGTCTTTTGAAAAATGTTGGAGTTATTGATCGACATGAAAGTTCAACAAACCGTCACTCATAATTGGAATGTGCTTAATCGTAATATCTATATGTGAAATAAAAGGTAAACGGGGCGTTTTTAGAATTCAGGGGTTCTTAATCTCTTTTGAGGAAATCTTTGCTACTTTTCATAGGTTTAGTAGAAAGAGGTTGAAATCCTTGTTTTTAGAAGCGTGAGTTGATTACATTGCGTGAGGACACGACAATCTTCTAGTCTAGGGTATTTTGGTATGTGCAAAAACACATACCATTTCTTTACCAAAATAAACCCAAAATAACCAGAAAAGAGCCGTTTATGCCTAATATTTGTTGGTTTCTTGAGTTTATGCATGTGCAGGTACGGATATGGCAAAACACACAAAAGAAAGACAAATCAGACAAAAACCGAGCACGAGAAGAAAGAGAGTGCGAAATACTGAAGCCGGGAAATCAGATTGAATGAATTTGAAGTTTTGGATGCTCAAATGATGATTTTTGGAAGTTTGTATCAACTTTGAACAAATGACAAAATCAGTCCCTCATCTTTCTCACATTTTCAAAATATACCCTTGTGCTCAATTTCCCAAAAATACCCTTTCACTTTTACTATTTTACAAAATAAACCCTTTTAAATAAAACCTTTGAATTGAAAACCTTTAATAAACCAACGAGTCCAAAAATACATTTAACCTTTCACTACATAAACTGACAAGTCCATACACTTAACCTTTGAACCCTTCACAACCTAAATGACCCATGCTAGTTACACCTTTGACCCCCTTTCACCTATCCGGTCAATAAAGTCAAATGAAATAAATAATTACCAAAAAACCCAAACGCGCCAAAAGTTATCTCCAATTACCGAGTTACTAGAACCCTAGAAAATCACCCACGCTCAATTACCACAATTAAGGGGATAATCGTACAATCAACTAACGCCTGACAAGTGGAATGCCACCTTGGCAATCCGTGTGCGAAGGTGCGCTCTCATTGGCTACAGAGATGTCATCAAGGGGAATCGATGGACGAGATTGATTGGATGATTGATGGGAACAGATCAAGGGATGATATTCGTCGAAGAAAGAACAAAATCACTCTTTCTTGAAGCTTCTAAGGCTCAGAATCAACTATAAATAGGACCTTAGATTTCACACATAGCATGTAGGATTTTTAGGTGTAATTTAGCTGTTAATTCTATTTTTAGTATGTTTTCAAGCTTTTAATCAATATTGTAACTCTGCTTTTTAATTGTGTAATCAGTTTCTTATTAATGAAAAGTTAGATTTTAAGTTCAAATTCTCATGAGCTTTTACTTATTGTTTTAATCATATAAAATTGCTTAATAGTTATTGTTTTAATCTCTTTAGCTTATTATACTCTCATTCAATTTGTTTCCTTTCCAAATCAAAAATCACAAAAAAAATCTTAAAAATACTTGAAAAATAAAAAAATTATGTCAAATCATTGTACAAGCTTCAACAAGCTTGAGTTTCTGTTAGATTAAGCTTATATAAGCTGAATATAGCTTCTTGTAGGCTTATTTTTGTTTCAAAATAAGATTTATACTTATTTCATAAAAATCGGTCAAAAATCAAATCCTATACTAATTGAGGAAAGCTTGAGGAAGTTGCCTGCAATGGAAGGGGCCAGATGGACTAATACCTAGCTTATTTATAATCTAGGAGCTTGTAGTTGCCCTCTTGGGAGCCCTTGTTTAGCTATGGTCTCAAGTGAGTTGAAATTCTAGTCTAAATTGTTTTAATCTATTTAAATCTGCATGATTAGTATAGATCTGGTTTTTATAGCTTAATATTGTTGGATTTGCTTATTTAGATCTGTTTAGTAGCTTATTATAGTGGATTAGATCATTGTTTGGCTTATTGCTTTAAACTGCATACTTAACTGTCAAACTGTCATTATTTTGTATTTGAAGGTTTCTGTTTGATTTGATCTATAATTCTGCTTCATTTAGGTCTCATCTTGTTTTTAGAATCTGTTATGAGGTTGGAATGGATTAGATCTGTAGTTTAGTTTGTGAAACTTGCATATAAGATTTGTAAGGGGTGTTTGGATCAGAGTTTTATACTAGAATTAGAGGTTAAAATAGTGATTAATTTTAGCTTAGACAGTCATATCTAGTTAGTGTTAGTTGCATTTGGTCATAATATTGCACCTTCATACATCCTAAAGTCAAAATCAGTTTTAAATTCATTTCAAATGTACATCAGTTAGTTGTAGGCTTAAACCAGTTAGCATTTAGGTATAAAAGTATTTAGGTTGGCTTAATTTAGTCTAATCTCAGCTTAATTCGTCATTTAGAAGCAGTAGAAATGAATCGAACCTCAGAAAAGTCAATTCACAAAGTTTGGTAAAAAGTCAAAAATTCTCTAATCAGTTTAAACTGCTTTCACTTTTAGAATTTTAATTCATTCATTATCAGTCCAAATTAGTTGTAATTTTAGATATTAAATCTTTGGTTGGTGGTGTTTATTAAGCTATTTTTAGAATATTTTTGCAAAATTTTCTAAATCAGTTGAACAAAGGCTTAAAGTGAGTCAGTTTTCTAAAATGCACCCTGTGCACAAGCATCATTTCTGTCTCAGCTTCTTTCAAAGCTTTTCCTAAGCTTAAAACAGCTCACCATAAGCTCATATTTGGTCTTATAGATCTCAGCCAGGTCATTTAGAGGTTCCAATAGCTGGTCTTCACTTACAACTTCTTTTACAGCTTATAGATAAGCTGCAAGTGAGTACCATAGGGTTGTTTGTTTCAAATCAGTTAGAAAATAAAATTGTGCTTAATTACTAGTATCTTGTCCTTATTAGATCAAAGTTAGTTGTTTTAGAGTACTTTTTGTTAGTATAAGCTTATTTTAGCTTTTGGTAGCTTCTTTAAGCTTATTGAGCAATTTAGCTTATTCTCATTAGCTGATTCAAAACAGTTACTTAGAATATAGCTTAATCTGCGATCTTAAATAGTGTTTGATAATTTTTATAGATTCTTAGTATTATTTAGAACTTATCTATAATTTCTCGGATTTTTCCAATCTCTTTTACTATTTTTCTGCATTTAAAAACATATTTTAGTTCTTTTAAATAGCTTTTAATTGAAATAAATCAGAAAAGGTTCAAAAAAATATAATTTCAATTTTCTCAGGTTTCAAAAAATCAAAAAGTCAGGAAAAAGTATTTTTCCAGATTTTTCTTAGTTAAAATAGTATTTTCTAGCCATTTAATTAATTTTAATTAGTTTTAAATTCATTAAAAAATAGAGAAAAAGTAAGAAAAATATAATTATAGTTTTGAAAATTATTTTTAGTTAATCTATATTTTTTGAAAAATAGCTGGTAATTTTCTTGTAAATTTTTATATTTTCTAGCTTTTTAAATCAATTTTAAAAATACAAAAATAGTTTTTAATTCAAATAAAATTAAGAAAAACCAAAAAAATTAGTTTTAAATTTTAGATAATTTTTAAATCACATTTTTAGCTGTAGAGAATTATTAGATCACTTTTAGGAGTTAAATTAGCTTAATTCGCACTTTAATTTACGTTTTAGAATAATTGTAATTTGCGTTTTTAGTATACATTTGCATTATTAGTTGTAATTTCTTATTTGCATCATAGATATTGTAGATTTAATTTCCTTTTATTATAATTGCTTGCCTCGTAGTTTAGAAATCACAAAATCCCTCTTTAACCCTTTCAAATCCCGAATAATGCCATGTGAGTTGAAAACTCCATTCATCCTTCGCTAGGAACGATCCGGGGATTCAAATCTAATACATTTGAGTTACCCAATACTAAAAATACTATAATTGGTCTCTTTCTTAAGAATCAGTACTCCATGACGCGATACTATCTCTTTGATATACAGCTTGTCGAGGCTATCGACCTCGCTAATGGCCAAGAAGTGAGCAGACTTAATCAAACGATCTACGATTACCCAGATAGCGTCATTGCCACTAGCTGTTCTCGGTAATTTGGTGATAAAGTGCATGGTGATTCGCTCCCATTTCCATTCAGGGAGTTCGGGTTGAACTAAGAGTCCGAGGGTTTCGGTGTTCGCCTTACCTTAGAACAACGTGCTTCAGCACTTACCGACATACGTGAGCTATGTCGGCTCATTCATGTTAGGCCACCAGAGAGTTTTTCAAGTCCCGATACATCTTATCGCCCGGGATGAATAGAGTATTTTTATTTATGCTAACTTGCATAATCAACTCACCTGATTCCGCCATGAAATGGTATCCAACTTCGTCTCCAAGCATAAGGTTCCGGCGGAACGCTTCAAGAAGCCGTTTTCACTTTCTACCATTCCATGCATATTCTCAAATGGACTTTTCTGCTCTTCTTCCTCGTCAACCGCAGCTTGGGCGGTTAAGATTTGAGACGGTAGAAGCGAACTAATGGTCATTCCTAGGGATCGAACGAGTAAAGGTGGCTTTACCGGGATGATAACGAATCTCACAATCATAATTACTGAGCAACTCTAACCAATGACGTCTGTTCTCATATTCAACTCTTCTCGGTCTAAGATGTGCTTCAGATTTTATGGTCGGTAAAACACTACACACTTGGTTCCATACGATAATGTCTCCAGATTCTAAAGGCAAACACTACATGCACCTAACCTTGATCATGGGTGTGTAGTTTTTCTCATGATTCTTAAGTTTTCGGAGGCATAAGTTATCACCTTCACGTTGCATCAACATATCACCCTAAGCCTTTATGCGAACCGTCACAAGACACAACAAAATCTTCGCTTCCTTTCAGGAAAAGCTAGGATGGTGCACTACACAACTTCTCCTTCGAAGTTGGAATGCTTCTTCTTCCTTTTTCCCCATTCATACTTAATGTCCTTCTGTCAAAACTTGCCAGCCACTTAGCTATTTTGGGAGAATCCCTCAATGAACTCGGTAATAGCCTCTAAACCTAGAAATTGGCGAGACTTCTGATGGGTTCCTAGGGTTTCCATTCCTTAATGGCCTCAATCTTGGCTGGGTCAACATGAACTCCTCGACTATCTATCACGTGACCTAAGAATTGCATGGTCGGAATCCAAAATTCACACTTAGAGATATGGCTTACACACTCAGTTCATGAGATCCATGAAAACCGCTGGCGCGTTGGTCAAACCAAACGACATCACTTGGAATTCATAGTGCCCATAACGACTCCTAAACGCCGTCTTAGGGATATCCTCTCTCGAATTCTAAGTTGGTGATAACCATACCGTAAGTCGATCTTGGAAAAGACGCTAGCTCCTTGGAGTTGGTCAAATAGGTCGTCTATTCTAGGTAGTGGATATCGGTTCTTCACCGTCAACTTATTCAATTCCCTATAGTCAATGCACATCCGAAACGATCCATCCTTCTTCTTCACGAACAACACCGGTGATCCCTACGGTGACGAACTTGGTCGAATGAATCCCTTTTCTGACAACTTTGCCAACTGCTTAGACAGTTCCTCTAATTCTCTTGGAGCAAGTAGATAGGGTGCAAAGCAGCTACGGTGCAACACCGTATCAACTCAATTTGGAATTCCACTTGTCGGACAGTGTGGAACCCTTTCGCATCATCGTCGGAAACACATCCGAAACTCTCTAACGACGGGTACATCCTTTAGGTGTCTTTCACTCTTCTTCTCGCTTTTCTTTTCAAAAATTCGAACCAAGAAAAGACAACCTCTTCTATCGATGTATTTCTGGGCCTTAATACAAGAGATGATGCTCAACTGGGAGGGACCTCCACAGTCGCTCCGATCTCCTTGTATGCTAAGAACCTTTCCGCCACACTCCAAGTACACGCATTATCTTCTCATCGCAGATGATGTGTGCACCGTTCTTCGACAACCAATCCATTCTGATGATGAAGTCAAAACTTCCTAAGGTGACTGGCAAAAGGTCTATGCTAAACGGGTGGTCTAGGAAAATTAAGGTACAACCTCGGACTATAGTGTCAATCATTTCCCTATTTTCGTTAGCTAACTACATTTATAGCTTAACCCTAATGGTGTTGGGGAAATTCCTAGTAATGGCATAAAGGTGGTGGATACGAAACTCATATCGGCACCAAAGTATCAAACAATATGGAAGCATAGCGACATTGAGAAGGAACATCTGCAGAACTACTTTCGTCCTCACCAGCCTTCCTTCCCAATGGCATACACTCGCTTGCCCATGTCTCTCTGCTGATTTAGCACCCGATTTCCCTGGTTCCTACAACTCTCGCTCACTGTGGTTTTGGCCATTACTTCCCACACCTCTGTTAACAAATTCTCCTCCATTACCGGGTTTCCTTCATCCACGGCTCTACACTCATTCTTGTAGTGCCTTTCTTTCCACATCCAAAACAGTGATAGTGGCCTTCCACCGCTCCTTGTGCTTTGAGCCACGTTAGGTGGGACGGACCCAGAGTCCTTGGCCATGTGTCCTACCTTAGAGCAATTCTACACACACTATTAAGAACGGTCCATGGTGGTGTCGGTTGCAATGACCACACAAGGGCTTACTACCTTCATAACCCTTCTTCTCTCCATTCCCTATGGCGTACACCATGGCAGTCTCTTGCCGTTTGTTGCCATTCCCTTTAACAGTCTCATTCCTCTTCCTCTTATCACTCTTACCCTTGTCTCCTCCTTCTAACACATAAGAGTCCATCAAACGCTGAGTCACGGTAATTGCCTCATGCAAGTTAGCTGGCTTCTCAGCGATGACATCATTCCTAGTAGCTAGAGGCAATTCATCAGTATACCTCTCAATCTAAAGGGCTTCAGTGTGAACCATTTCTGGGCAAAGAAGCAAAAACTCTTGGAAACGACGATTGTAGGTCATCATGTCGGTACCCTTAACCTTATGTGTTAGGATTTAGAAAATCCATTAGTTAAAGTATCGGTCACCTCAAGTATATGTATTCGCTAGAAAGCTCGTAGTCATAGTCAAGTTATGTTAATAAGTAGTGAGTTAAGTAACACCGTGGAGGACGGAAGGGTCTTACCCATCGTATGCCCGATCCATAGCCCGTAGGGAGGCGTGGTTCCTTGTAAGATACTATAAATACCCTCTACCTCCCAAGATAGAGGGTTGGAGCTTCAATACCATTTTTCTTTGTTTCCACCAAGTTCCCCGCTCTCTCTACTTTCTCTCTCTAAAACTTCACCCATACGCCTACTTATGTTGTGATGTGATGTGTTTGTGAAATCCAATATGTTACAAATGGTATCAAGAGCCATGGTTTGATCATTCATCTTTCATGTTCTTGGATTTCTAGTGGATTTCATAAGGTTTTTGGGTTTGAATGAGTTTAGAGTAGTTTGCACCATTTGGATCATTTCTAGTGTTAAAGTTTGGATTTTGATTGTACTTTTGTGATTAGAATCATCATAAGTGTTTAGGTTTTGATTTGTAAAGCTTTAATCATCGTGGTTGGGTTGTTTTTGGATTGAAAAGTGGTGGTTTTTGAATATTGGTACAAAGCGAGTTTAGTCTCGTTGTGACTTTCTTGCTTGCGAGTTGTCTTGTTCTGTTATGCGAGTTGTCGTTAGTTTAGTATCTTAAGCGAGGTTATTGTCATTTAAGTTGCTTTGGAAGCGAGTTATCACCTTATGCATTTGTCACTTAAGCGAGTTGTGCCCTAAGCGAGTCAGTGTTTAGAAGCGTGTTGGGTTTTATGTGACTTTGACTATCAAGCAGTTTTCTTTGCGCTACTTGTCTATTAAGCGAGTTGTCTTCAAAGCTTAGTTGATCAGTGGTGCGACTTGTCAAGTATACTACTTGTCTATTGAGACTTGTCATTTCGTCGTGTTACATTTTACGGTTTTTCTTTTGATTTAGTAAAATCCCGTGAAAGAATCTATTTTCTGGTTTAATCAAAGAATTATAAAATCCCGTAGAATTTGTAATCATGTCTACCAACGCTGCTACAATCATCTCTTCAGAAGCTGAGGACGTTCAAGCCTGCAGGATCAGATACTCGCCCACCCATGTTAGACAGGACCCATTATGACTCATGGGCTCAACGAATCGATTGTAAATCTTGGTAAGGAAAATGGGTTAATATTCTCAAATCAATTGATGAAGGACCATACCAAGTTGAGACTACCGATGTAGACATACTTGAAACTACGCCGATGGCTCGTGACATTAGGATTGGATAGACCAAAGACATATGATGAACATCGATAAGAGAAAAAGAGATACGATGCTAATATTAGGGCCTCAAACATTGTACTGTGGTCTACCAAAGGACATCTACAAGTTAATCAATCACAACACTGAAGCCAAAGCAGTTGGGACAATGTCAAGATGCTTCTCTCTGGTTCAGAATTAACTAAAGAAGACAAAGAGTCTCAACTATATGATGATTTTGAGAACTTTAAGATGAACCCAGGAAAATGTCACCTCAATACTATGTGAGGTTCCACAAGCTCGTGAATGACATGAGGAATATCAAAATGACTATGCCAAATATTCAGCTCAATTCAAAGTTTGTGAACAACATGAATCCTGAATGGCACAAATTTGTCACTTCAGTCAAGCTAACCAAAGGTTTGAGGCACACTAACTATGAGCAATTGTATGCATACTTGCTTCAGAATGAGAAACATGCAATGTTTGAACGAATGATCCTGGAAAAGTTCAAAACTAATTATGGTGATTTTAAGATATAGGATTTCACAAACACATCAAACCAAATCCATATGGGGCGTATACAATGTTTTAGAGAGAGAAAGGGAAGAGAGTTGGGAACTATGTGAAACAAAGAAAAATGGTATTGAAGCTCCAACCCTCTACCTTGGGAGGTAGAGGGTATTTATAGTGTCTTACTAATAAACGCCACCTACGGGTTGTGGATCAGGCATACAGTGGGTAAAGACCCGTCCGTCCTCCACGATGTTACTTAATAACATAACTAGACTACGACTACGAGCTTTCTAACGAATACATATACTTGAGGTGACCGACACTTTAATGACTAAATTTTCTAATTCCTAACAATCTCCCCCTAAGGGAGGTCACCTCAATTAACACATAATACAAACAGATATTACAATAAGATTGTTCTTGAATTCTTGTTTAATTTCTTTGCTCAGTAGCTCGTAGTCTTTGATTCTTCATGTTTTCCACGTTTGGATAATTCAAGTGAGATCTTTAACCTGATCCACGTGATGATGAGTTTTAGCCAGCTTTGAGATCATCAGCTTGCATAAATCTCTGACTCTTCCATTGTGGTGTTGACATTATGTGATGTTGTGACATTGGACCGCATTCGCCTTATGGATCATGATTTCTTCTCATCAGGTAGCGGAAGCTTTGTTGATGTCACGATATTTGCAGCAAGCGTTGCAGAAGCATGGAGTGATAATATCGAAGTTACCAATCATAATTTCTTTGAAATGAATGTGTTGTGTGAGCATGCGGCAATGGAATTGACCTCTCCCGGATCAGCTCAAGAACGCCGGTAATTCGCATACAACAGAAGCAATAAAGTGCACTGTAGTGTCTTTTGATCACTTTCTGAATTGAGGTACATGGCCCACGGTTCCCATTGATCAAGACAAGTACATGCGTGGTGATAGGTATAATTCGAAGAATCTCCTACAGGGTTTTGCAGCTGCTCTAGTGTTCTCAAACCGGAACGTCTCAAAGAAGACAACAGTGAGTGAACCAAAGAATTTGAGATTCACACATTGATTGAAAAGAGATTTGAAAAACAATCATGTACTGCTCAAAATAAATTGTTTTTGCAATACAATGAAGGTTTTAAAGAAAATCAATTATCAATCATAAACACCTTTTATTTTTGAAATATTAATACAAAGTCGATGTGCTAGAGAAAAGAGTTTTAAGCAACACCGGTTTTTCAAAGGTATCCGTCAATCCATAACCTGAACCAGGATTGATTCAAAAGAATGAATCGCCCTATTGTTGCTCTCATTGTCACATGGTTGATCTATTGGATAGATCTCACATGCCACCTACCAAGGGCTTGTTTGATGTTGCCTCTAAGGCTTTCCATCTTCATTTTGAATATGTTTGCATATCACTCAGATGTTCTGGCAATACCACAAGGATAATGCCTAGGACTCTAAAAGTATATTATCTCTTTCCACATTGTGTGAAACAGAGAGTCTTCATTGATTGTGTCCTTAATGAGTTTTATTGATGATCTCGTGGCTCTAGACTCAATTGTGCACATTTGGTTCCTATGCCGAGACTAGTGGGAGAGGTCTCCTTCTTCAATATCAACCATCTCTAAGAGAAAGTCGATAGATAATGTAGGTTCCCCGTGAGAATGAAACATGTCCTTTTAAGAGGAACTTGAGTAGTTTGGGAAGATGTAGTGTGCAGTATGCCATGGGTCTGATGTCTTCTAATACCGTGTTACCAAGGTAACATCCAGAGCATATGAATTGAACCCTGCTGCCTAAGGTTGAAATGATGGAGGGCTATTTTCACCCTTTATCATTCATTTCTTTTTCATTTTTCAACCCCTTCGTTTACGAGACTTCATTACTAGAACCTTGTTGGGTTTATTCCAGCTTCTAGCTCTATCTCTGTCCACTCTTCCATATATCTCACTTTTCTCCTTTTTTCATTATACCTAAGGACTCTACACTATCTAGTGGATTTTCCCTGGGTAGATCCCTCTGGCTCTGGCGGATCGTGGGAACGAATACCTAACCTAACCTTCCTTATATCACCATACATAAAGTAAATTTGGTCGGTCTTTTTGGTATTGTTCATCACCATTAAACCAATTGAAAACTATTTGAAAATCAATCCAAGTACTTGTGATACATGATCAAAACATTTTGTACCTGAATCATTTGGAAATTATAGAAAACGGCTCCCTCAACATGTGCATCATATGTTTGAAATCATTTTGGCACATGGAGGCAAGAGGAAGAGTTCACTTCTTTGATAAATATTTTAAAAAATCTCATTACTTCCCGATCAAAATCGTGTTTCAACAAGATTTTCAAAGAAAGGTTTTCAAAAATTTGCCCCCCCCATAATGCATGATTTTGAAATTGTTTAGCACATAGGGAAAACCGCACTTAGAGAAAATCAGTCGTTTTAATCTATTTTGGTTTGATAAATGCTCCCCTTAACATGTGCATGGAAAATTTGAAATCGTTTGGCACATGCAGGGAGGAGAGCTTGTTAATCACGTATAAAACCATTTATCAAATTATCGTTTAAACCAATTTAAATCACAAATTCTATCACAATTTTCAAATCCTTTGAGAGTTGTGATTTCTATTGATTTAAATTAAATTTTGAGAGTTTTTTGAGGAGAATAGTAACTTGCTTTTGAAAAGACATTTTAACCGATAAGGATTCGATTTTGAGACTTTAAACTCCATTGACCACTCATGCATAAATATCTTTTGAAAACATAACAATAGCCAAGGTCTTGAACCACTTGTATAAAACATTGTTCATTTTGATTATCCAAAAGAAGACCTTGCTCTTTTACGTGCCAATTGTTTGAAAAATAACCTTTTGATTGAATGAACATTCTCCCTCAATCAATGACATGAGTTGTTGATTGAGTGTTAGAGAGTTTGACAAAGATAAGCCCCGATGATTTTCAAAAATAGAGTACGAGGTATTTTCAAAGCAATTTTGTTTTCATTTGATGACAAATATTTTCGAAGAATCATTGACAAAAAAAATATGAAGAAAGAAACATTGTCTTTTGATGACAAACATTTGTTTTAAGAATCAGAGCATGAGTTTTGAAAAATAAGATTAAGCATGGCTCTGTTCTTTCTTTTTAAAACGGGTTAATGCCTTAAATGACAATAAACACCATTTTCTCCTTTTTTTTTTTTTTTAATTTAAGCATGTACAAGAACATCTAAAACCCGTGACATTCTTTGAATGTCAACACAAAGTCCGTAGATGATATCGAATATGGAAAAACATGACAAAAATAATTTTTTGGATTTTTCAAGATTTTCTAATTTTTTTTTATGGATTTTGAAAATTTTATATTTTTCTATTTTCTTTATGGTTTTGAAATTTTATTTTGCTTTTGAAGAAATATATACAAGAGATAGATGAAGAAATACCTTTACTCCTCGTCTTCCTCTTGAAGACGTTGAGTGTTTCCAGCTAGACTCTTTAGACCAAGTCGTGGAAGGATAAACTCAAAACGTTCTCTAGGAAGAGCTTTGGTTAAGATGTCCGCTAACCGATAAACTCAAAACGTTTCTAGAGTTCTACCACACCTTTCCACTTGTTCCTAATGAAATGATGTGATTGTCGATGTGCTTTGCTCTGAATGTTGAAATTGTTGCAAGCAGTTGCACTTTTGTTCACAATACAGAGGGATTTTGTTGAATTCAAAGCCATAGTCAGTTAATTGGGATCTCATCCAAAGGATTTGAGCACAACAGATATATACAATGTATTCAGTTCTCCAGAGGATATAGAATTACTCATTTGTTTCTTTGAATACCGACACAAGCTTATCACCCTAAACTGAGCACCTCCACGCATTTCGACGGTGTATTTGACATCCGCATGGTCAAGATCTGCAGAGATAGCTGTAGTGACATGTCTGTCCTTTGGTACCAAATTCCCATGTTGATGGTTCCTTGGAGATACCGAAAGACCGCTTTAACCGCCAAGCTTTTTGGTAGGCTTAACCTCGTATCTCGCACACATGCATACAAAGAACAGATATCGTATCATCGGTGTGAGGTACATCAGTGATCCAAATCATACTCGATATTTCGTTTGATCTACCATGATCCCGAGTGGTCCTCATCCAGTTTGGTGCCCACCACGGGGTGTCAAGGTGTGTCAGTCAACCAAATTTCTTTAAAATTTCATTTGCATATTTAGATTGATTAATAAAAATGCCTGACTTTGTGAAATTTGTAATCCCAAGAAAAATGACATTTGTCCCATCATTGACATTTGAAATTTGGAGCCCATCTCCTTATAAAAACGGTCACATTCATGGGGTCGAGGCAAAAATAATATCATCAACATAGATTTGAACGTGAATTAAATGTTTGCCCTGACTTATTGAACAATGGGATCAACCTGATCCTTTGTCAATCCAGATAGAAGAAACTTTGATAGCGTATCATACCATGCCCTTGAACTTGCTTCAAAACCGAGCCTTCAAGTTTATAGCAGAGGATGCTCTAGATTCACAAAACCATCAGGTTGGCTGACGTATACAACTTTTAAGATCTCCTTAAGAAAAACCGCCTTTACATCCATCGATAGACTACCATGTTCTTACTTGCGTGATTAGCCAAAAAGATGCTTGATTGCCTCGACACGAGCAACTGGAGCAAATGATTCTTCAAATTCAATACCCTCTCTCTGACGGTATCCTTTGCAACCAATCGAGCCTTGTTCTTTAAAACATCACCATGCTCATCAAGTTTTACTTTGAAGATCCACTTTAGTGCAATGATCATAGCACGTCGAGCACTAATACCTCCATACATTTATCGATCTCATGAATTCTTCTTGCATGGCATTGAACCAAATTGCTTTCATTCATGCGCTTTTAACGTCTTTTGGTTCGACCTTGATAGTACAGTTGAAGAAGCACCATAAGGCATCACAAAGTTGTTTGTGCATGGATACTGGACGAGAGGGATTTCCAATGATGTTGTCCAATGGATGATCATGTGTCCATTTTCTAAGGTGTTCGTGTGGTTGTTGTTGAGGAACTGACGTAGCAGAGTCGATTTCTCCTGATGAAGATGGTTCTGATGATGATTCAGTAGCAAATATGTTTTCAAAGGGGCATCTTCGGAGTAGCAAAGGATTATCTCCATCAAAGGTGCCAGACACAATTCCATGATGTACACTCGATGAATGATGATTTGTTGATGAGTAGAGTGATCAAAGAAAGAGCGCTTCTTCTTAATGACATAGAAACCGAAGGGTTAACTTCACGACAGGATAGGAGCTCTCGTTGATGGAATTGGCGTATCATTAGCAATTGGCTCATAGTGTTCATCAAACATTGGATCAAGCAATTTCTTCAAATCATCTTCTG
This sequence comes from Chrysanthemum makinoi, assembly GCA_910596185.1. Lineage (NCBI taxonomy): Eukaryota > Viridiplantae > Streptophyta > Magnoliopsida > Asterales > Asteraceae > Chrysanthemum > Chrysanthemum makinoi. Next base: position 69,389,489 of record OU343216.1, on the reverse strand, counting down.
AAGGAGGTACATAAGGAGTTGCTGGCGAAGAATCGTGTACAAGAGTAGAACCGATGGGACTACTTGATGAAGGTTGTGCGCGGGTCCAGAACTGGTTGTCCTGGAGCCATTTGACCGTCACTCATCAAACGTAACATGAATTGTTTCCATGATATATCGGGTTCTTTTGTTGTAGATTCGGTATCCCTTTCGCTTGGTGCATATCCTACAAATATCAAAATCGCTTTAGCTTTGTTTGCCTAAGTCTTGACCCTCATTAGTTGGATAACACAATGCACCAAACACACGAAGGAATGAAAGATTAGGTTTTCGATTGTGGACAAGTTCATATGGAGTTTTGCCATGAGAAGTGTGAATAAGGGATCGATTTGAGTGTAGCATGCAATGGCAATGCTTCACACCCGTAGAAACATCGGAACCTTGAGTAAATCAGATTGTTCTAGCGCTTCCACAAGAGTTCGATTGCCTTCAACCACCGTTCGTTGAGGATTTCATGGAACACTTTTGATGACCGATTCCAACACTTTCATAAACTCACTAAGTTCTTTGTTAACAAACTCAGTTCCATTGTCTCGTTCGGATGATTTTGACAGTGTTAAGTCGAACTCGCACTGTTTGATAAGTTTAATGATGATATCCGGAGTTTCATCCTTTGTCCTTAAGAACTTGACCCAAGTAAATCGAGAGTAATCATCAACCAAAACTAACACATATTTCTTCCCTAAATATTCGCACTCTCACGGGTCCCACATAAATCCATGTGAATGGTATGAAGAACTTCCATAACTGAGTTTGTAGGTTTGGGTTTGTGGGCATACTTCTTGCTTTTTCCCAATTGGCATGATGAACAAAGATGATCATTCATTTTAGTCTAGGTAAGCCTATTACTAATTCCTTTCTCGAGAGATCATTTATGGTGCCAAAGTTCAGTGATTTAACGACGATGCCATAACCATGACTTTGTTTTCGAAGCCTTTGACAACAAGAAGATTGGAGAATACTTCATCATATCTTTGATAGAGATGGTGTATAGATTTGAACCTCGTGTTCCTCTTAAAATTTATCTACCATCAAGTTCTCTAACGAAACAAGTATGTTTCAAGGCCACTTCTAGATCGTAATCATAGAATGACCGACAGAATAAGTTATGACCAAGACCTTCAACGTAATATACCGAGATAACACTATCACCAACAAACATAGTCTCCATAACCCATAATTGCAAAATGATCATTCCCGAATCTAACGGTCCGATGAATTTACTCACAAAGTTCATGAGCCCATGACCGCCTCCATCATATGCTTGGAACAGCCTGAGTCCGTGTACCACATAACGATTTGAAATCGATGCAATTGAACACGACAAGAATGGATAACCGATAATTGAGATCCCCATGCAAGAATGGGTTCCATTTGGTTAGTAACAGTGATTGGAACACCCACAGTAGAAACAATGGAATCATCAGGGATAGATGCAGTGCTAGTGTCCGTATTTTACCTATTCAAAGTATGTTCACTTCCTAAGGGAATAGTTCTACCAAAGAGCATCCATTTCCTAATGGGCATTGATCTAGATAAGTTAGGGCACATCTCATTAAGATTGAATTTGGCCGTAGGGGTATCCATTGATAGCCTATGTTACTATTCCTTCTTGTGGTTTCTAATGTTTTCTAACCTTCTTCCGGCCATTGCTTTCTAGCCTTCTTAGCTTGATTTGGCATTAAAAATCTTAACGGCATTTCAATAAAGCATCATTCACAAAGACATTCATGATAAACACGAAATCAAACATTCATTACATGTTTTGCAAGTAGTAGTAGAATTCGAATTAATTACAGTACCCTTAAAGCTAATACTAGAATCAAGACGATTCGTTTTATTTAATTCCAACTTAAAGTTCCTAGGGTGGTCTTCTACTTTCCTCCATTGATTACTCTTAGCTTACGAGGTCCTATCTTGCTCTGTATTGCCTTGAGGCTTTGACATGCTCGCTTTGGTGTCACTTTTTACTCCTGTAGAGTGTTGGGAATTATATGTTTGAGTTGATAAAGACAAAAAGAATGAAACAAGATGGACTTAATATGACAAGAAGGAAACCTACTAAAAGATGGAAGGGCTTGCTTGCAATGGAAGTTTTATTATTTAGTCCTTATCCTCTAGTATATAAAGAGGACATAGGTGTAGGTTTTAATTAAGTCTTCCAATATGTAGTCGACTAAAGAGGTGTGTGTGGGAACCTAGGCGTAGGGAAAACGCCTAGGGTTTAGTTAGTTAGTGTTAGATCAAGTCTTTGATCTTTATTATAGTTAGTTAGTTAGTTTATGATAATAAAAATCCTTGTTCATAATGATGTTGATTCTATGTTGAATATTCCGCCATTATTATGTGTGTTCCTAGATATAATATTAGACCTCGTCTAAGAGCTTACAACGATCTTCACAATTGGTATCAGAGCCAAGGGAGCTCTTTACCTAGGGATTCACAAGGTTTCTTGGCAAAAAAGAAGGAAGAAAATCGATTTTTTACAAAATTCGCAACTTTCTGCAGGACTGTTTTCAAGAGGCCATAACTTTTTATTGAACCGCTGGATCGAGCTAAAATTTTTGCTGGTGCATCTCAGTATATCCATCTAACTTTTCACCGTGAGGGATTGTGAATTGAAGTCGTAATCAAAAGTTATTCAGTGTCGAAGTCTTCTGCAGCAGAAAATTCGTAAGGTTAGCTAATGTTTTGTAACGAGCATAACTTTTCGTTAACCGTCGGATCGTAACGAAATTTTGGGGATGTTCTATATACTCATCTAACTTTCCACCGAAGGGATCTTTGATCTAAGCTATTATGTGAAAGTACTGCTTAAAGTACTGCTGTTATGTCGAAAGTCTGCTTGATTTTTAAAGCATGTTGTTCAAGATATGAAAGTACTGCTTGGAATTCAAAGTACTATTGATTATAAAAGTATCATTTTTTAAAGTACGCTTAAGCTAAAGTAGCATTGGTCTTCTTATGAAAGTGTTGCACGTTTATGAAAGTACTGTTGTAAAGTACCGCCAAGTACGCAGTTTTATTGAAAGTACTGTTTGCCCATGTTTGAAAGTAATTTGATTGGATGAAAATACTTCCTTCTCAAAGTACTTATTATTGAAAGTACCGCTGCTTCTAAATTTAAAGTACCTTTTTCATATGGATTTCAATTTAAGGGAAAGTTGAGCATATTAATTGTTATGGTTTTTGACGACACACAAGGTTGTTCACACACACAGGAGTTTGGTGATTTATTCTTAAAAGGATTTAAAAAAGGCTCGTATTTAGATTTATTGAAGAATTGATTATGAAGAGGATTATTTATCATTTATTTGAAGGTGAAATGGAATTACTTGGTTTGTCTTCTTATCATATAGCATGAATCTAGCAAGCAATGTGTGATTTTTCTTATGATGCTCTATGCACACATTGGCTATCACTTGAAGGAGTTGTAGTGCTGCAGGTCTCATACTAGTTGAGGATTCTTGTCAAGGGATTGCGGTCTACTTATATTTGGTTGGTATAAGTATGGAGTTCGTGGATAGTAAGCGTAAACGAAGACACAAGTTTGGGAAATTCTACTTCTTCATCAAGTTCGTTATATTTGGTTTTCTTCACAAGTAATCATTACATAAAGCCTACATATTTTGAAGAATCATTGATCTACATGCATCACTCGCAGGAAGTGTTTGATTTTTACTATTGTTGATCATTATTACTACTGCTAGTTGAAGTTTTCTACTGTTTTGGATCCATTTTTCCTATGGTGCGTAATGGTGGGTGATTTTAAACATTGGAAGTCTTAGATTGGAAGTATGATATTGGTTCTTGAGGTCAAGATCATTATTTGCATACGTTCTCTATTTGGATAATAACAAAAAGAGGAAGAGATGTTTGAGTGGCGCGGATTAAAGGGAAGACAAAGGATGACATACCGTTTCATTCATGGTGAGATCCCTCGATCTCAATTTACTGCCTAGGGAAGTTCGTTCAAGAATGGTTTGTCATTATCAACTAGGGGAAGATTGTTGGGAATTATACGTTTGAGTTGATAAAGACAAAAGAATGAAACAAGAGGGACTTAATATGACAAGAAGGAAACCTACTAAAAGATGGAAGGGCTTGCTTGCAATGGAAGTTTTATTATTTAGTCCTTATCCTCTAGTATATAAAGAGGACATAGGTGTAGGTTTTAATTAAGTCTTCCAATATGTAGTCGACTAAAGAGGTGTAGGGGAACCTATGCGTAGGGAAAACGCCTAGGGTTTAGTTAGTTAGTGTTAGATCAAGTCTTTGATCTTTATTATAGTTAGTTAGTTAGTTTATGATAATAAAAACCTTGTTCATAATGATGTTGATTCTATGTTTGAATATTCCACCTTCATTATTATGTGTTCCTAGATTTAATATTAGACCTCGTCTAAGAGCTTACAACGATCTTCACATAGAGGGAATGGGAACATTAGTTGGTTTTGCTACCTTTTGCATTTTAGGTTTAGAAGTGCTGGGATCTGAACTACTTGAAGGCACATTGAAGCTTACATGCTTAAATTTAGGCACTGAGTGAGGCATATCAAGATTGGCATTCTTAAAATCAGGCATAGAACAAGTCACAACTATTTTATCCTCTACCATCGGATTTAGGGCATGTTGCTCTTAAGTATTCTAACAGCTCTTAAGATCGTTTGGCCTGAATGCAAGCAAATCTAATTTCACCATCAAGGGGCTTATTTATGAAATCCTCCTCTACAATTTCACGGAGACATTCTAGACTATCGTTATTTCTAAGATGAGGAGGAATGTATTTAACATGTTATACTTCATGATCTTATGTAGAGATGACTTTGATGCAACATTCTCATTATACAAGTGGCATTTCCCTTTACACGACTCTTCGATTCTCAATTTCCTTTTGTAGAGACTTTATTTTTTCGTTGTTCTTGTTACGAGTGACTTTCATTGAATCATATAACTCTTTAAAGTGTCGTTTCACCTTTTCATTTTCTTCTAGAAAGCTCTCATTTTCTTTTTGTAAAACATTAACCAAGTTTTGAAGATGAAAAGTTAGAAACACGAGAATCTAAAGGATGAGGCATTTGGGAGCCAGTCATATTGTTCTTTTCACCCTTTAATTGTGAAATTTGGGTTCTCATTTTTCTGATCGTTACAATGAGCTCAAATCGTTCATCACTTTTCTGATTTCAAAATCAGATCAAATTCAGAGCATCCAAGGATGTCTTGATATTTGAGGTTTTAAAATTTTCTTTTAGATGTTGATATTTTAATTGCAAAGCAAGATGCTCAACTTCCAATTTAGAAAACTGTTTCACCAGGTTATCATGATCATCCCGCTCAACTTTCTCATGCAATTTAGAGTTAGTTTTCTCAAGCTCATGACAATGATCATGGGAGACTTTCGCACAAATGATAATTCATGAAATTGAGATGCATTAATTGAACAATTCGTGGCAGTGTAAAACACATTTTGAGTGATACATTCGAAATCGATTCTCATTTAAGGTATGCAAGTCTTCCTTTCAATCTCATTATATTTTAATTCTCGCTCATAGTCATTGACCTCAACTATCATTGCATCAAATTCCTTTTCCATTTCTTTAATATCTGAATCCATCCCCTTTTAAAGACTCTCAAATTGACCTTTTAATTGTTTAAGAAAGGCATGACCTCAGTTAAATAGCATTCTTTAGTTTGCTCAAAACCTCTCCCTTCAGCTTATCCCTAAAGAGGTGTGATCCTTTTCTTACATGCTTCTCAAAATCAACAAATAATTGATAACATACCTACTTATTAAGGTCTTGCTCTTAGTGGAATAGATCTAGGAACTAAATGCATTGGTGTATGGGGGATATATGTGGCAGAAGCATTCCTACATGGGGACTTCCCAACAAACTCACTTTTTTTCATGTCCATATCCTTTATCCGAACACTTGTTCAGGGTCGATGTGTTTGAGGTCTAAACTTGTTAAATGCAATCCAATTTTCCGTAGCATAATGGGGTGTTTTATAACTGATTTTCTTTTCTATGCATGAAGGGCTCTTAAGTTTTTCATCCAATATCTTTCTAGTGACTTCTTCTAACCGCTTATCTTCCTCAAGATTCTCAAGAACTAGGTTTTCACTTCTCTGCTTAGCTTAAGGATTTATTGCCATCATAAATTACTTTCTGCTTCTAGCTTCTTTACAAGCCTCGTGGTTTGGTTCATCAATCTAATGCAACACTATGTTTGTCACTTAGAACTCTATGCTTAGTGATCATGTGAATAGTCTGAATGGTGTTTCCTTGTACGTATAATTTGTTTTCAAGTTTGTTTTTCAAAGTTTTTAGGTTGGAAAATTCATTTAAAAGTTTTGATTCCTTAGCAATAAATTCCTCGCTAAGCATCACATTTTCTTGAAGTTCTTGTTTTTGCTAAGCCATTTTATTAAGCTTTTCTTTCAAGGAGTCTAGCTCTTGTTTTAGTATTTCTCTTCCTAAAGTTACTTTTTCTAATAATTGCACGCGATTTGGTCATCCATTTCCTACTTCGAAAGTGGTTAACTCAAACCTAGCGCTTTGTTCATAAATGGCAATTTGTTCTTTATAGGCATTAAGTTCAGAGATAACGTAATCATCAGGGCACATGGAGTGTATTCATTAAAAACATAGTCATCTTAAGATGCACTTGGTTCAATCACACTTTCACTTTGGATCACATATTGATCATATGGGACAATATTACTATTACCCATATTAACAATATATGTTTCTCAAGTTTCATGTGATTGGACTTTGTCATGTATCTTTTGCTCATCAACTTCATCATATAATTTTAATACCTCTGAGATGATTGATTCTTTGGATGGACCAACTTTCTTTGATGATGAGACCTTTGGAGAGACCATTGGAGAAATGCTAGCCATGAAGATTGTCTGGGCAGTAGGTTCATCATCGACATCAGAGTCATATGCATCAAAATCGGCAACTTGAAAGGCATTTTGATGATTGTGACCTATTTCTTGGTGCTCTCATCCACATTCATCATATGTCTTAGCATTCCTCTCGCAAGAAATAACAACTCTCTTCATCCAAAACTGCACCATTTTCCCCGAGCTTGCATAAGCAACATCTTGTCTCTGAAGTATTCTGCATTTTGAGGGCGTTTTGGAGATGTGCAGTTCCTTGCAATGTGTCCATCACCACCATAGTTGTAGCACTTTATTGGCTTTACTTGCCTCGATTGCTTCTTCCACGATTTCGATACATACCTCCACATACTCCACCTCTTCCCTGCTCATACCGCCTTCCTTGAACTGGTTGCACCATAACCTTTCCATCTCGATGCGAGCTTGATTGTGCGGTTGGATGTTGTTCTGAGGTTATTGGTGTGGAGGAGTGGTGATGTGGGCCCAAGTTGATGATCGTGCCATGATGTTCTTGAGGCCCAAGATCGTGTGCATGTACAGCCTCACTAAAATGGGCATAACTTGGGCTACACGGCTTCTTTAGGCTAATGACCACAAATCAAGCTTGGAACGGAGGCGTGGTCTGACTTTGTTTCCAGAACTTCGAGCCCAAACACTCTATTTTATGAGTTATTTGCATTTTAGTGTTTTTGGGTTTTTGGACTTTGTTTATGTAATAACTTTCAGCCCGCTTTGTCTTCTAGGGCTCATTTTGCTTTTGTAGTCCTATTTAAGACTTCCTGTTGTAATGTGGAATAATCGTTTTATGAAATACCAAAAGTCTATTTTTGGCGTGCTAAATTCTCTATAATCGGCATTCGTGTGAATCAACGATTATTGGTAGGATCGTTCCTGGTATTCGTGTGAATCAACAGGTCCGGTTTGTGTTATCTCGTTATTTAGTCTACATCAAGTGGTATTCAGATTTTGACTAACCATGAGAGACAGTTGATTGATGAAGTTTTCCATGATTGTGTTTGAGTCTGGAGGCTTATATTCAGATTTTGACTAACCATGAGAGCTTGTAGTTACCATTACCCGTAGGTATGACTTGAGAAGCTTTGGTGGTAATTCCAACATTTGTGTAAAAGGCTGTTGAATCATTTGGAGAACTTGTTTCTCCTCGCTTAGTTTTGAATTGTTTAAGAATCATTCTTTCAAACATAGCATGTCTCTCATTCTGAAGAAGGAAGGCATACAGCTGCTCATAGTTGGTGTTCTTTAATCCTTTGGTTAGCTTCACGAGGTGACGAATTTGTGCCATTCGATTCATGTTATTCACAAACTTTGAGTTCACCAATATTCAAGCATGGTCATTTTGATATTCCTCATATCATTCACAAGCTTGTGGAACCTCACATAATATTCATATACACTTTCTTCTTGTTTCATCTTAAAGTGCTCAAATTCACCATACAGTTATGATTCTCTGTCTTCCTTAGTTAATTCGTAACCCGAAGCATTTTGACATGATCCCAAACCTTGGCTTCTGTTGTGATTGATAAGCTTGTAGATGTCTTTTGGAAGACCCTGAAGTATAATGTTTGAAGCCCTCGAGACGCATCGAATCTCTTTTTCTCCTTATCAATGAGCTCATCATATGTCTTTGGTCTGTCCAATCCAAAGATCATTGTTCCATCTGCAGCTGTATCAATTATGTCTCTTGTAGTCTCAATCTCGATAAGGTCCTTCATCAATTGATTTGAGAATGTTGACCCCATTTTCCTTTCCCAAACAAGACAACCCTGATCGTTGAGCCCATGAGTCAGCACCGCCAAGCATAAGTGGACGAGTATATGATCCTCGCCGCTGAACGCCCTGCTACATGAGAAGCGATATAGTGAAATGTTAGACATGATTACAAGTTCTACGGGATTTTACTATTCTTTTGATTAAACCGAAATTGATTCTGCACGGGATTTTACTAAACCAAAAGAACCGTAAAATGTAGCACCTAAGAAGGACAAGTCTCAATAGACAAGTAGCTAAACAGCCAACTCCCTGGTATCAACTCTCGCTAAAATAACTTCGCTTTAAAAGACAAGTCGCTTAAAACTCAAGTCGCTAAAGAATCAACTCTAAATAGCGCAAGTCGCATACAGAGACAACTCAAGCAACCACCAAGTTTAAAACCAACTCTCACGACAATACAACTCGCTAATAGTCAAGTCGCTAAAGAATCAACTCGCTTAATAGCCAAGTCGCATATACCAACTCGCTGCTAATACAACTCGCTTAATATCCAAGTCGCTTAAACCAACTCGCTTCCAATAACAAAGCAACCGCTTCCAGAAACTCAAGCCATAAGCTCAACTCGCTTTGTACAATATTTGAAAACAACCACTTTATCAATCAAAAACATCTAAACCACAATGATTCAAGCCTTCCAATTCAAAACCTAAAATGATGATCCTAAACATAAAAGTACAATCAAAATTCAAACTTTAACACTAGAAATTGACCAAATGTTTCAAACTCTCCTAAACACTTATAACCCTAAAACCTTATGAAATCCACCAAAACAAAGAGCATGAAAGATGAGTGATCAAACCATGGCTCCTGATACCAATTGTAAGATATAGGATTTCACAAACACATCAAACCAAATCCATATGGGGCGTATACAATGTTTTAGAAAGAGAAAGTTCTAGAGAGAGAAAGGGAAGAGAGTTGGGAACTATGTGAAACAAAGAAAAATGGTATTGAAGCTCCAACCCTCTAGAAAAATGGTATTGAAGCTCCAACCCTCTACCTTGGGAGGTAGAGGGTGTGGAAAACTAGAAGGGGGGGTTGAATTGTTTTACCAATTAAAACTTCCTTTAAATTTATTTAGATTGACTTATGTCAATCTATTTGGATGTGTGTGTTAGATGTTGATAAACAAGCATGTAAAGGTAAGTAATGAAAAGATTAGAGTAAGAAGCACAAAAACACAACACAAGTATTTATAGTGGTTCGGCTATAAGGTCACCTTCCTGTCTCTACTCCACCCCCGAGTCACCTACTCGAGTTCGTGAATCACTACACCAACTCTTATGCAGAAGCCTCTCAAATTGCCTACTTTTTCCCGGGTACTAGGCTAACCACCTTCTTTCACCCAAGGTGAACCACACCTACACAACGCCGCCTTACCCTTTTAATAAGGTACTAGGCTAAGTACCTAGTTCTTCACACACCTTAGGTGAACTACACCTTCACTACCCTTTATTAGGTACTCAGTTAAGCACCTAGTTCCATTGCAATGGAGGAACTACTACCACACTACACCAACGACTAATCCCAAAGGAGATCTACTCCTTTACATCATAATCAAGGATATCAATATCCTGGATCTAAAATAGTCTATCTTGTACATCACACATATATAATGTACCTTCTTACTCAATGCCTTTGATAGATCTACAAGACACCTTTCACTAATGTTCTTGTTCACTTCTAAGCACCTTTCACTAATGCTTCTTTGTCTTGACTTCTAAGCACCTTTCACTAATGTTTCTTAGTCTTGACTTCCAAGCACCTACCACAAGTGCTTTATCCTATAGACTATAGATACCCTTCACTAATATCTTCGCCTTGACTCTTAAGACATCTTTCACTAATGTCTTCAACACTACACTTCTTTGAAGGAATCATCAACAAGAAGACTTCAAGCACTTTGATGATGAGGAAGCATGGCAACTCATGGACTGAAGCTTGCTCGACTTCAAAGGTGGTGATCTTGCCAAGAGGAACCTGATCACATAAAACAAAACTACAAACATAGATCTCTTGGATCTAAGGTTAGTGAGATTTAACTTAGGGAGAAAGTATATTGAAAGGGTGTGAGAAACAATGAAGAAATGACTCACTATTTATAGAGGAAAACCTCATCGTTCCTGATCCCACGGATCCTACCATCAGGGATCCGCTAGCACAAAGCTGTGGATCCATGGTCCTCCGCCTATGGGTATTTTTGTTATGGGTTATGGGTCATGGTTATGGGTTGATCCATGGTTTTCTTTCTAGATACAATGAACTTGGTTAAGTGGTATATATAAAACCATGGGTTGTGGGTCAAAACCATTTGCTAGTATTTACCTATTTAGTATATAATTGTATTTACCCATTTTAGCATATACTTAGTTTTACCCATTTTAGCATACTTAGTTTAAGTATATGTTTAACCCAATATGTTAACACTAGTTGTTGTACTATATGTATCTAAATCATAAAATCACTTATACTTGTTTTAGTGTTTTATGTGAAAGCGTAAGTGTGTTAGAAAACTATTAGTCCAAACCATTTACTTATTTTATTTGTTTCTTAAAATGATTTTACTTTTGTTATCGACAAAACAATAGAGGATCGAAAAATATAAATAAACGCTTACGCTTATTTGTATTAACAATCTCCCCCTTTTGTTGATGACAAAACATAAAATTATTTTAAGAAAAAGCTAAAATTCGTAAATGTTTGAATTTATAGTTTTTACTTTTTCCCCTTTTGTCGAAACAAAAGTGTTTGAAGGAAGGCAACACATTGTTTTTAAGAAAAACATGTGAAATAATTAAAAGTAAAAAGAGGAGAGCAAATAACTGAAAGGATCTCGCCTTTACTCACCCTTGACGAGTCCATCCCTATGTAAAGGCGTCAAGTAAATGATACTAATCTAGTTTGTTTGCAAATAAGTTTGCAAAAAGATATCGCCTACGAGATCTAATGTGCTCCCCTTGATGATTGCAATTTTTGCAAAGGGATGTCACTAAATGTAAACCTAGTATTGCAAGTAATTTGCAATGTATTGCTTTGACATAAAGCTCCCCTAGCTTTATGATGTCAAAGTCTTCATATGTAAATTGAATAACTACAAAACAAAGTTTAGAAATCAAGTATAATTCAAAATTTCCTGCAAATGTGATTCAAGTTAGTAGAAAGAAAGCTTTATGTTTCACGATCCCTGCCTCCTAGTAGGATCCGCCTAGGCAAATCAGGATCCGTCAATATGAATAAAGTCAAAGAAAGATTGGTATAACAAGGAATGTTAATACTAAACAGAGATATGGATTATATAGTATACTCACATACTGTAAATATAGCAAGTATCATGTAATTCCATTTAAAGAGTTATGATATACATGACTCGAAAAAAACAAGACAATAGACAATACATGACTAGGAATTTCTAGATCACCTAACGCTTGAAGCTAAGACACCACTATAATCTTCTAGCTCAAGTTTTGATTAGGTTTAATCTCGTCGAACGCTCGAGGAGATGATAGAGATAGAACGGAAACGCTGGTCTTCTGCACTTCATGTATCAAACTTCCAACATGTGACAATGATAGCAATCTTTGTCATGACTAGTAGTGGTGGTGGATGAAATGAAATGGCTTGATTCGAAGGATCAAGTGAAGCGCTTCAGGGAGCTTCAAACGATGGAGGATTGTGGAGGTGCATTTAAGAATGACTCAACCAAGAATGATGGTGGTGGTAGAGAAGTGTCAACTTCCATATGGTCGGGTGGTTGATTTTGATGATTTGTCATAATCCAAATGGGATTACATGATGAGAACGCCGTAGAAGGAAGCCGGAGCAAGTGTTGACTCAACACCTTGATTTTGAACCATTATTCCTTTTAATGAGGAGAATGTTCATGGAAGGATGAGATCACTTAGGAGGCAAGTCCTCTAAATTGTAGAGGTGTGGTGATGATAGTGGGATGTAAATGAAATAGCTCTAGGAACCAATGGTGATGGTTTGGTGGAGATGATATTGTTTGGCCTAGGAGGTATGGTGGTGTTTGGCAAAGGTAGTTTTGTGGGTACTAACCTTCTAGAAATTGGTTTGATTGGATGATGAAGGATTCTATCATTTGTCGGTTGACCGAGATGATTCTGTTGAGGAAATTTTCGTGTATACGAGCTCTTTTTCATGGGTGGTTCTTTGGTGGATAAGTTACTACTTGGGGTTTTCCTCATGATGAGATGATTTCAAGAGTTTGCAAGAGCTAAAAGTTTAGGATAAGAGTGATGACTAATGGAGGTCCTAACAAGGTGGTTTATAAACTAAAAGATTTGGCAAGTGCATTTAAGCTTTAAGCCACTAGGATTCATTGGAATGTGATGATTGACATGCACAAGAGTCAACTTCAGAGGTTGCACTGATCTAGGAACTCATTTAGGATGAGATGGAGTGTTTGAGTTAGGAAGATGAGTTGAAATGATTGTGATTAGCAAGATTTGACCTATACCTGCCATCCTGATCCCACGGCTCTCCTCGTAGGGATCCGCCTAGGCTAATCCTAGGATCCGGCTCTCAGCTATGAAAGAGTGGAAATGATGTTTCCAAGGTCTAAGACCTATATTATCTTGAGTGTTTCAGTCTTCCTAAGTGTTTTAAATAAAGGGAAGGTTGAGTACTTGAAGGTAATGAATGGTGTAGCTAATGATTGTCATTTATGGAAGGATTTGGAACTTTCAAGAGTACCAATGGATGAGCAAGGATGACACTAAAGATTTAGAGTGTCAATTGAGGATAAATGATCCTAGAGATCAGGTTGTGTCTTTGGATAGTGTTTTGGAAATATCTAGAAGCTTTGAGATGAGAACACTAGATTTTGATCAACATTGATCAACTTGGAGGTGAGGATGATTTATGATTAATTTTGTCATAATTGAAAGATTTCTAAGACTGGAAGGGATCTAGTAGAAAATGAGGTGTGAGTTTAAGAGCCGAAGAGTAATGGATTAAAATGAAACGTAGATCTACAAGCCGCTTAGAGTGTAACCCTGAGTTATGTATGAATGGGAAAGATTAACCTATTTTGATAAGGACTTAATTAGCCTAATGACACTATGTTTAGCTTAGTGTGAGGTGTTCTAAGAATGTGTTTGAAGTACAATGCTTGTAATTGTGATTTACATCTTGATCCCACTTTTCCCAAGAGTGGATCCGCCTAGTGTAACTTTGGGATCCGCCCATCTGCCGTGTAACCTTTACTAAAGGTATGCAATGATCTTGACAATGCATTATATTCCAATATTAGTTTAAAGGAGTTCTAAAACTAAGATATCAAATGTAAAATGTTTTATTTCATGAAGAAAATTGAATTACATTGATAAAGTAATAGTACAAGAGATTTGATCCTATTTTGGAATACTATTGGTTTCCTTGAGTGTTTTCACTAGAGGATCATTATGTGATTGATGAGTGTTGGTGGAATCAAGAATGAAGAAAGTCTTCATGAGAGATATGTTTAGCGGTTCCATACTCTTGTTCACAAGTACGCATAAACTGACCTGTGAAGTTGAGGATGGAAGTGCATATACATATATGATAGAGGCGTGTCAAGAACATTCCATAAGGGATGAGTTTATTCTTAGATCCTTGAAGATTTGCAACGCCTTGGCGAAGAAGTAGGTAGATTGTATGGTTGTTGTTAGCAAACAAGACAACATGTAAGCACAAACAAGCTGAAGGATTTCTTTATTTCCCTAAGACTCCAAACATTTTCACATGTAAGATGAGTGCAAGGGCTTGTACTCTTCTCGATATCCCTTGTAAAGATAATGTTTGGATCGGAGTAATATGGTCGAGGTTTGCATAATATGCGATTTAAATCTTCCTAGAGGGTATGTGTGAACAATATGGACTATTTTCTTCAATTTAAAGTTGAAGAGATAATCAAGAGACCAATCTTTCTGAAGGCACATTGTCCATGATTTGGAATCCGGAGGATGTGAGCAAAATGCCAAGGGTTAGAGTGAACTTTTGGTTTTTGATATAAAACCAAAGAGATAGAGAGCTTATCCTCGCTACTTAACGAAGTTCGACTTGACTGAAGAATTCCATTATGAACCTTGGACATATCTTCTCGTTGATTTCAAGAAGACATACTAGTCCTATGGCTCCGGCGAGGTATTGATACCTTCTTCAATTGTAGAGGTGTCTACTACGCCCTTCATGGAAGTGAAGGTTTTCGAGATTATTGAACCCACTAACATGATTTCCGTGTGTTGGGTTCGAGAGAGATGTTCGAGTGTAGACGCTTAGTGAGTGAAAAATCAAACTCATATTCATGCGTCATAGTTGAACCTATAGAAATGACAAGTTAATAAAGGAGATGTTTGTGGTCAACTTATGATAATCTAATGTTTTACTAGATTTTTATTAACAATGGTTTTTAACAAGAAATACACTTAACTTCTATGGTTTTGCCATACAAGTATAGTATTTTTTAGAAGAAAAGAGGTTTTTGATTTGCATAAAAAACTGCTTTCCAAGAGGACGGATCCCACTGCCTTTTCAAAAAGGATCCGCTAGTATAACTTCCGGGATCCGTGGATTCAGAGTAAGTAAACAGTATTTTATAGTTTTATATTATTTAAAATATGTTTTATCCTACATTTTTCCTTTTAGCATGCATACATGACTTCTAATGTATCACGAAAGAAATGAAACATATAAATTAAAAGAAATGATAAACACACTATAACAAAAACAACCTAGATAATCTAGATCATTAATAATATTGAATTTCAATGCTAAGGATGATACAAAGGATTGGGTAAATGACCCCAATATAGATTAACAACAAAAAGTAAATGTCTCCGTATGTGAACTTCATCATAGGGAACACAAGTGCGATGAGTGTTATGGCGATGAGCACGAATGCGATGTGTAAACCATGTGAAGACTGATCTTCTTGGTTTCGCTGAGATGGAAAGGAGGAAGATGAAATTTTTGAATGAGAGAAGATTTTTGAAATTGGAAGATTTTGAAAAAGTGAGGATTTGGTAGAGTGGTCAACGATGGGATTATTTATAGGGAAGGAGGAATTTTTAAATTGGTTTTTTTATTATTGGATTTAAAAGGAACAAAACAAAGTTTTATATACCACAACTTAAGACAAGAAATAAAACACGAGAAAAGGACTTCTAATGAAGTTTATGTAAAACATGTATAAGCACAAAAGATAATCATATAAATACCTAAATAGGCATACTTAATTATCAAGCAAAATAAAAGGATAATCATACCTCTAGCACTTAGAAATTCTTTACAAATGACACAACAAATGTCACTTAGACGATTCCGCCCTTTATGATTAAGATACCTTCTTAAGGAAGGTATTCTTGTTACCAAGCTACTCATAAAGCTTGGTGGGTATGAGCTTTGACTAATCAACATGACAACAAAGATTGCAATTAAAATAAAAAGAAAAATGTTGTTATCAACTTCAACATCCAAACATATAGTTTTGAAAAACATGGTGTTTGTTTTTATGAAAAACCTTCTTTGTAGTTTTCAATTAACCATGGATCGCAAGTTTTTAAAGTACAATATACTTCAAGAACCTTGGTAACGGCTCATGCCAATTGTGGAAAACTAGAAGGGGGTTGAATAGTTTTACCAATTAAAACTTTTATTTATATTTAGATTGACTTATGTCAATCTATTTGGATATGTGTGTTGGATGTTGATAAACAAGCATGTAAAGGTAAGTAATGAAAAGATTAGAGTAAGAAGCACAAAACCACAACACAAGTATTTATAGTGGTTCGACTACAAGGTCACCTTCCTTGCCCTACTCCACCCCGAGTCACCTACTCGAGTTCAGAATCACTACACCAATCTCCTTATGGTGGAGAAGTCACAACGCTTTACTCTTTTTCCTAGGTATGGCTAACCACCGGTTCTTTCACTCCAAGGTGAACCACACCTACACAACGCCGCCTACCCTTTATAAGGTACTAGGCTAAGTACCTAGTTCTTTCACACCTTAGGTGAACTCCTACACTCACAACGCTTTTATTAGGTAGGCTAAGCACCTAGTTCCATTGCAACAGAGGAACTACTACCACACTACACCAACGACTAATCCCAAAGGAGATCTACTCCTTTATACATCATCAAGGATATCAATATCCTTGGATCTAAAACTAGTCTATCTTGTACATCAAAACACACCATATCTAATGTACATCTAAGGCACCTTTCACTAATGCCTTTGACTAGATCTACAAGACACCTTTCACTATATTCAGGTCTTCACTTCTAAGCACCTTTCACTAATGCTTCTTTGTCTTGACTTCTAAGCACCTTTCACTAATGCTTCTTAGTCTTGACTTCCAAGAACCTACCACAAGTGCTTTATCCTATAGACGATAGATACCCTTCACTAATATCTTCCTCTTGACTCTTAAGACATCTTTCACTAATGTCTTCAACACTACACTTCTTTGAAGGAATCATCAACAAGAAGACTTTAGTTCTTGATGATGAGGAAGCATGGCAACTCATGGACTTGAGCTTGCTCGACTTCAAAGGTGGTGATCTTGCTTTAAGAGGAACCTAAAAGATCACACAAAACAAAACTACAAACATAGATCTCTTGGATCTAAGGTTAGTGAGATTTAACTTAGGGGAGAAAGTATATTGAAAGGGGGTTAGAAACAATAAAGAAATGGCTCACTATTTATAGAGGAAAAACCTCTACTATTCCCCGGATCCCACTACTCCCACACAAGGGATCCGCTAGCACAAAGCTGGGATCCGTGGTCCGCCCTTTTGCCCATGGGTATTTTGGTTATGGGTTGGGTCATTGGTTATGGGTTGATCCATGTTTTCTTTATAGATACAATAAACTTGTTAAGTGGTATATATAAAACCATGGGTATGTGGTCAAAACCATTTGCTAGTATTTACCCATTTAGTATATACTTTTATTTACCCATTTTAGCATATACTTAGTTTTTACCCATTTTAGTATACTTAGTTTAAGTATATATTTAACCCAATATGTAAACACTAGTTGTTGTACATATGTATCTAAATCATAAAATCACTTATACTTGTTTTAGTGTTTTATGTGAAAGCGTAAGTGTGTTAGAAAACTATTAGTCCAAACCATTTACTTATTTTATTTGTTTCTTTAAAATGATTTTACTTTTGTTATCGACAAAACAATAGAGGATCGTGAAATATAAATAAACGCTTTTACTTATTTGTATAATGAGGGTATTTATAGTGTTCTTACAATAAACGCCACCTACCGCTTCGATCGTGCATACAGGGTAAAGACTGTCCGTCCTCCACGGTGTTACTTAACAAACTACTTAATAACATAACTAGACTACGACTACGAGCTTTCTAACGAATACATATACTTGAGGTGACCGACACTTTTATGACTGAATTTTCTAATTCCTAACAAAGGATGCAAGCTCGTCAAATGATTCTACTGCATTCTACACAAATGTAGGAATAACCACCAAAGCATCTCAAGTGATACCAACTTGTAATGGTAATCACAAACTCATTCCAGATCCGTGGTATAAGCCTCCGTGATTCTCAAACATTCATGGAAAATCTCTAATCAACTCCTTATGGTTAGCAAAATTGACTACTCCACACACCAACAATAACCTCCTCGCAACAACATCAAATCCCACAATCAAGCTACCGTTAGAGATGGAAAGGTAGTGGCAGAGTGTGCAAGGAAGACATAATGCATACCTTCCACAGAATGAGCAAGGAATGTTGGTGCCGATATGGGAATGTTGAGTCGATACGGGAATGCCGGTATCGGATATGGGAATGTTGGTGGTGCGGATATATATGGGTAATCGTAATTGTGGAAGGAACATGGCTGGGTCAAGTAAAGCCCATAAAATGTTTACAACGGTGGAGAAGGACACATAGCAAGGAATTGCACTCTTCCAAAACGCCCACAAATACGCAGTACTTAAGTGGACAAGATGTTGCCGGTACAAGCTCAAGACAAAGGAGCTTTGTTAAATGAAGAAGAATTGCTATTTTGATGAGGGAAACACCGTAACTTGCGATGTCAAGTGTGATGAATACAATGCAGGGTATGGGTCAGAACAATCCCAATGCATTTCAAGTTGCAGACTGTGATGCATTTGATTTAGATGTTGATGATGAACCAACTGCCTAAACCATCTTCATTTCTAGTATCTCACCTATGGTCACTCCAAGGGCTTCTTCACCAAAACAAGCCAACCCTTCCAGGGAATCTATCATCTCAGAGGTATTAAAACTATACGATGAGGTTGATGTGCAAAAGATGCGTAACAAAGTACAATCATTCAAAATTATTGAACCGTGATTGAAAATATAGGTAATAGCAATATTGTCCCATATGATCAATATGTGAAACAAGATGGAAGTGAATATGTACCAAGTAATGCATCTTAGCCAATGACTATGTTTTTATGAATACACCGCATGCTCCCGATGAGTCAATAACCTCCAATTTAATGCCTATAAGGAACAAGTTGCCATTTATGAACAACGTGCTAAGTTTGAATTGACCACCCGTGAGCAGGAGATGGATAACCAAATACGTGACATCATTAGAAAAGTAATTTTAGAGAAGAAATGTTAAAACAAGAGTTAAATTTCTTACAAGAAAAGCTTACTAAAACCTTAAGCAAAGCAAGAACTTCAAGAAAATGTTAAAGTGCTTAAACAAGAGTTTAATGCTAAGGAATCAAAACTTTTGAATGACTTTTCCAATCTAAAAACTTTGAAAAACAAACTTGAAAACAAATTGTACGTATAAGGAACACCATTCAGACGCTTCATGATCACTAAGCACAGAGTTTAAGTTTATAAGCATAGTATTCCCCAGAGGAACCAAATCCCGAAGTTCTCAAAATGGCTAAACATAATAAGGTTATTATATATGATGGTAATGAGTTCAAGCCTAGGAAAACACCATCATGTTGGAAGCAATCAAGAGGATAGAAAATTAAAAGATGCCTCTAGGACAAAATGGAAAAGAAGCTAAAAGATCCTCAAGATAAAAGGCAAAATATAACGCTTAAACCTCATGATTACACTCTGTAAAATTGATTTCTTGAACAAGTTTAAGCCTCAAACTCAATTAACCCTGCAGCAAGTTTTCTAAAAAAGACATAAATAAGCAAAAGCTAATGAACTTTTTGAAACAAACCCCTTAGGAGTGCCTCCAGCCATCTGTGATCCTCCTAATACGCCAATGCACTTTTGTGCCTAGAACCTTCCCACTAAGAGCAAGACCTTAATCAAGATATGTTGTTTATCAACTATTCGTTGATTTTAAGAAGACATGTAAGAAGAGAATCACACCTACCTGGATAACTAAAGGGAAAGGGTTTTGAGCAAACTAAGGAATGCTAATTAACTGAGGTCATGCCTTTCTTTAAACCATTAAAAACTCAATTTGAGAGTCTTCAAAAGGGCATAGATTCAGAGATTAAAGAAATGGAAAAGGAATTTGAGGAAATGATAATTGAGGTCGCAAGAATTATGAACGGAATTCAAATGTAATGAAATTGAAAGGAAGAATCATAGTATTAAATGAGAACTTGATTTCTAGTTGTGTAGCTCAAGATGTGTTTTATATCGTTACAAAGTATTCTATTATCGCTTCAATTTCATGAATTATCCGTTGCTTTGAAAGTTTCCCATGATCGTGTCATTGAGCTTGAAAACAAAACTCAAAACCGAATGAAAAAAAATAGACTAAGATGATCATGATAACTTGGTAAAACATTCTTCTATGCTGGAAGTTGAACATTTTGCTTTGCAATTAAAATATCAACATCTCAAAGAAAGTGTCAAAATCTCACATGTCAAGACATCCCTGGATGCTCCTAAGTTTGATGCGCTTTTGAAATAAAACGGATGAATCGATTCGCTCAGTAACACGATCAAAAAATTGAAAACCCAAATCTCACAATTGAAAGGTGACAAGAACAATGTGAATGGCTCCCAAATGCCTCCTCCTTTAGATTCTCGATTTCAAACTTTCATCTTCAAAACATCATTAATGTATTAAAACAAGAAAATGAGAGTTTTCTAGAAGAAAATGAAAAGGTTAAACGATACTTTAAAGAGTTATATGATTCAATGAAAGTCACTCGTGACAAGAACAATGAAAAAATAACTTCTTTGCAAAAGGAAATTGAGAAACTCAAAAGTCGTAAAAGTGGTGCCACTTCGTCATATGAGAATGTTGCTTCAAAGGCATCTACTGATTCTAAGTACACCGTGATCAGAAAATATATTCCTCCTCACCTTATAAATAATAACTGGTTGTTTCAAGAATATTTTCTGTTCCTTAAGATAGTTCGAATGTCTCCGTGAAAAGAATAAAACCACCAGTGGTTAGGTATGCATGCTTATATGCCAAACGATCTCAGAACTTTAGAATGCTTGAGAGCAACATGCCCTAAATCCTTTTGTAAGAAAGATAAAGTCGTTATGCCTTGCTCTATGCCTAGTGTTAAGCATGCAACCCATGATATGCCTTATTCTCGGCCGAAGTCAAGCATGTAAACTTTGATGCTCCTAGTACTTCCTTCAGATCCCAAAGACTTCTAGATCGTGAAAGTAGTAAAACCAACTAATGTTCCCATCATTCCCAGGAGTAATCAGTGACACTAAGGCAAGCGTCAAAGCCTGTGCAATACAAAGCAAGATAGGACCTCGCAAGCCAAGAGTGATCAATGGAAGAAAGTAGAAGACCACCCTAGGAACAATAAGTTTGAGTTGAATAATACGAATCGTGTTGATTCTAGTATTAGCTATAAGCGCATTATAATTAATTCACTTCGCTACTTTGCAAACATGTGATGACTGTGGTGATTTCTCGGTATTAATCATGAATGTTGTGAATGATGTGAACAATTTTGTTATATCTCCCAGAAAAATGTCAACACTAAAAATCAACAAGAAGGTCAAGACCAAGGTGGAAGAGAGCTAGAAAACATTGGAAACCAAATGTAAAGAAAATTTAGTAATGTAGGTTATCATTGGATACATAATCGCCAGAATTCAATCTTAATGAGTTGTGCCCTAAATTATCTAGATCAATGCCCATTAGGAAATGGATGCCTACCGGTAGAACTATACCTTTAAGAAGTGAACATACTTTGAATAATAGATCTACTTACTAGTCCGACATCTACCTCCAATGATTTTCATTGACTTTCTCATGTGGATATTCCAATCTCGTTTTCTAACCAAGTGGAACCCATTCTCGCATGGGGATCCAAACTGTCCAGTCATCCATACTTGTCTCTGCGGTTCAACCGCAGGTCGCTCAAATCGCCTGCAGGTACCGGACTCAGCCGCTCAAGCATATGACTAGAGATCGCCACACTCCGAACCGTGAGTAAATTTACATCGACCGTTAGATTCGAAGACCATTTTGGGGCAATTATGGGTTATGGAGATTATGTGGTTGGTGATAGTGTAATTTCCGTGGTATACTATGTTGAAGGTCTTGGTCATAATTTGTTTTTTGTCGGTCAATTCTGTGATTCTGATTTAGAAGTGGCTTTTAGAAAACATACATGTTTCATTAGAGAACTTGATGGTGTGGAACTTTTAAAAGGAACTGATAACATCAAATAGTCTTGAATATTAAGTGTCAATTTCCCCCGATAATGCTTGTAATTCATATCATTTATATGGATTTACACTTGTTTTCCATTGTTTTCCACTTTCGAAGTAGCATTGGAGCTAAAGAGACGCGGAACTGAGAAATATCTAAAGATTTATCACAAGATGCTAGTTCAAGAAGTTACTACAGCTCGCTTCTCTTCACATTACCAGAACTATTGTGTGACTCCAAAACCAACTTATCGTAAGGCTACTGTAACTCTTCCCAAAGGTTACTAATGCAACTATATTAGGTCAAATGAGGTTCCACGCCACATATTTTACGCTCAGAATGACTCTTACGACGTAACCGAAGAAGACTCCGGCGAATTACTCCAAGGCAGGCACACCGTAACCGCAGATCTAGTGCATTATTCGAAAGAAAGGTTACTTACGCTAACTCCTATATTGGCCTTAAACGACCCCAGCCTCGAATAATACCCACTAATTCCAAAGATTTCTAATCATTCCATTCCACATACACCTCGAGAACGTGGGAAAAGCTCGGCGCAGGTCTAGAGGAGCATACAGAAATGCTCCAAGGGAGAAATCACCCCTACGATAAGCATTAGGTTTTTTATTTTTTTACTTTCAATTCATGTATGACTTTGAATATTGAATTGATTTGCATGATAATATGAGCGCTAAGCACCTCTCGTGCAAAGCCTAGTTATGATTCCTTAATTGTTTTGTTTATGCTTACTTTACTGATAATTATTTCTAAGTGTATGCATGCATAGTTTATTGGTAGCCACCCTTGGTTTGGTAGTTTTGAATGGCGATAGAGGCCAATTGCCTAGGATATATGACCAAACCAATTCCCGTGAGCTGGACCGAGACGGAAGCGTAAGATATGACCAACCGCATCTAATTTCTTTCTACTGGTACTTGACCAACCGATCACCTATCGCTTGATGAACTTAAGAATTAGGGGGCGTGTCTTAAACTACGGACCGGGCATTCACTATTATAAATCTAGCATGTAGCGGCTTAATGACTGGCTTAGGACCGTGAACAACAAGACTTATGACGCGCACCCTGATTTCTCCGTGGTGGCATCTTTGTGATAGGTTAGGCGCTAATTGACCAAATGTTTTCCTCTCAAATTGACCCCACCAAGTAATTGGAAGTAAGTAGACCTCGATGAGTGTCTAAATACTCATCATTTTGCACCAATTAAATCTGCAAAACATCCGAAAACACTCAAATGCATCAAAATGATAAAAATATCACAAATAAGTGTTTTATGTGTTTTAGAAGCAAAAATATCAAAATCCGTGAAAACGATCAAGTTTGTATAATGGGCGCTTTTAGTCCCCAGTTTCAAATTGTCAAAAAAGCCCCGTAAAACAAAAATAAAGAAAAATATCATTTCAAATCCCTAGGGATTCTTAAGTTGTCAAAATTGGTCCTTGAGATTTAAAATTGCAAAATTACAACTTTAGTCCCTCAAGTTTTGAAATTGTCACAAATGGTCCTTTGAAAATTTGAAAATGTCAAAACTAGTCCTTGTACTATTGGAACTTGTCGCTTTTGATCCTTGTGACAACTTTGTGAAATTGGCGTAAATGGTCCTTCAAGAATTGGAGAATTGCAAAACAAGTCCTTTTAATATTAAACCTATCATTTGACCCCTTTGCCATTTTGGTCCCCCACAAAGCCAAGTGAGAGCCCGCTCATGAAACCTTTGACCCTCCCCTGTTTGGACCCTTGGTCAACCCACAAACCTCCCCTTGCCGCCACCTCCTCCTTATCTCCCAAGTAAGCCTCCGCAGAACATCTCGTGCACCCTCCCATCACCTTTCACCTTCCCTCCACCCTCATCATCACAACCCACCACAATAAATGCCACCCCCTAGTTGCAAAATCAGAGCCTGCAAATGTCACATCTTTCCCGCAAAATGATCAAACGGCTAATATCACTTCAAGACATCCAATGGCTTAGATTTTTAGTGGGATTTGCTCTGGCACTAATGTGAAG
Organism: Chrysanthemum makinoi; assembly: GCA_910596185.1. Classification (NCBI taxonomy): domain Eukaryota; kingdom Viridiplantae; phylum Streptophyta; class Magnoliopsida; order Asterales; family Asteraceae; genus Chrysanthemum; species Chrysanthemum makinoi. Next base: position 69,365,092 of record OU343216.1, on the reverse strand, counting down.
CTCTTTTGGGTGTATAAAAGGAAGAAAGAGAGAAGGAAGAAGGAGTAGTTAGTTTTTTAAATTTATGAATGTCGCTTCTAAGTCAAAATTGTAATTTCCAGTTTAAATGTATCAAACTTAAGTTAAAGAATCATTGTAATGTGCTTTTAAGTGTTAATTCAAGTTTCAACATAAGTTTCATATTTTCATGGTTATCATGGTAAAATTGAGTTTCTAACTCTTGTTCCCAAGCTTCAAATAGCTTAATTATCAGTCAAACAAGCTTATTTAAGCTTAATATAGCTTTTTGTAAGCTTCTAAACCAGCTTTCAAACATAATTAGTTGATAGTCAACAGAGAAGAATTAGCGGTCAGGTGACTTGAAATGGATATGGGGTGTTGCGTAGATGGATTTGGGTTGGAATTAGATTAGAATAATGATATTTGGTTTGGTTTAAGCCGCAATCCAAATGGGACCCTTGTAAGTTGGTATTCTCATTTTCAATTTTTCTTCAGTTGCGCTTGTGTTTGTGTTTGAGTACTGTGATCATTAAACCTTTTATACCTGTTTAATTAGTTGTCTTTAGGTCAAGTAAACTCATTTTGATCATTATTACATGCTTGTTCGTAAATAGGTTGGTTTCCTTTATATTGCAAATCGCTTAAGTCTAAATGGTGTTTGGATTAATGGTTTATTTGAGTTTTAGCTTTGGCTTATGCTTGTAACTGCCTAAATTAGTCTTAATATGGTCATTTGACTCATATCGTAGCCTCAACTTGCACCTTAGAACCTTAAAAGTCAATATCATCTTATCTGATACACCTCATTTCATATCACGCTAAAATTTTGATAAGGCAAAAGCTTAATCTGTGTTAGGATATCATAGATATAGCTTGCATTAGGTTTCATTCATCTTAATACATCATATTCAGTCATTAAATCAAGATTAAAGTTCAATAAAGTCAAACTTTTCATTATCCGCCTAAAGTAAAAAACAAGTGAAATCTCAGCTTTTCACCAAAGCCGAGAAGATTTTTCCTTGATTCATCTCACAAATCAAGTCAAACTTTGGGATTAATAACTTCAACATTAACTTATTTTCTTTTTTGACATTTTTTGGTGCAAGATTTTAGAAATTTTCAAAAAGCTTCAAAAGATTTGTCAAACAAGGCTGTTTGCCTCGCACAACTCGAACACCGACAGCTGTTTTGCGGAGTCCTTGCACAGCTCATTAGAGCTCTCTGGTCTCATCTTTGGTTTATAAAAGCTAGCCGGTCTCCTTCAAGTTCCAACTTCGTGCTTTGAGTCTCAACTATTGAGTGGCTTATCCTTTGGCTTAAACTTAGCAACCGAATTGCTTTACACTTAAGCAAATCATCATAATCTTTGTAGTTTGCAATTCATTAGTTTAGAGCAGTTGTTTCTAGTTCATTTTTAGTAGTTTTAACATATTGTAGCTTATGTACGCTTTGGTGCTCATCGTAGCTTCTGGCTTATTCCAAGGTTTTATTCTTAAGCACTTATCTTTGCAGCCATTTTCATACACATAAGCCACTGATTTTATATTTTTCTTAGATTCATCATATTATTTTAGACTTTTCCTAAATTTTTCATATTTTTCTAGGTCACATTTTTTCTTAATTAAAAAGCTTTTGTGCCATTTTAATTAGCTTTTAATTCAATTAAATCTAAAAGTTCAAAAAATAATTTTTCATTTTTCTTAGGTTAAGATAAATATAAAAATTAAAAAAATTATTTTTCCAGATTTTTCATAGTTTAATTTGTATTTTTAAGTAATTTAATTAGTTTTAAATAGTTTAAAATTCAATAAAAATAGAAAAATAATCAAAAATACAAAAATAGTTTGAAAATTCTCTTTGTTATTTTAGATTTTTCCAAGTAAAAATTTTATTTTTATAGCTTTATTTCATATTTTCTTGTATTTTAGGTTATTATTAAATAGTTAAAATTAGTTTTAATTAATAATAATTAGATAAATAGTTTTAAAAATAATTTTATTTTTCTTAAAATTTTGTTTTATCATTAGGATTGTAAAAATATCATTTTCATATTTTTAGGATTAATAATGCTTCAGTTTACATTTTCTCGTGTACGTCACGTAGTTTTTAATTTAAGTTTTATAAAAGTAAAATAAAAAACATTAGTTTAAAATAGTGATAGCTTATTTAATATAGTTTATCTTTTAATTTCTTTAATTTGCATTTAAGCCCCTGTAATTTACAAAAACTTTTCTTTAGGTATAAATAACTCAAAAATCCTTCATGATCACTCCTTAGTGATTATTCGACATCCTCGATTGTGTTAAACACCATTCATCCTCCTGGGACTTAACGACCCGTGAATCCACACTATATTCCTCCGATCTTCATTGCATTGGTTCAGCATCGCTTTTAAGTTTACTGCTAGCCATTCACCAAGTGGCTAGCTTGGTGAGAGATAACTGAGCGGTTTTGCACCAACCATGACGACATAACTACCTAGGAGGATTAACTAGGTTAGCACCACTCTCCTCTATTGATTTACTTTACCATTTATAAACTGCGCTTTATTTTATTCTCGCTTAGTAGTTTAATTAATTAAATCCCTATCGAAACCATTATTATTCTGTGACACCTAGACTTAGTAATAATCCAAAACACATAGCTCTTTGGACGACTCCTCGGCTTATTTCTGGAATTACTACACTACACAAGACCGGGTACACCGCTCGCCTGTTAGTGCACTAGGGTAGACCATAGGTATAACGAGACACTATAAATATTAAGACCGCGAAAACCTCCGTGATCAAGCTTTGGCGCTTCACGGGAGTTATATTAGGATTTATATTAAGTCTTTAATTTCGTTTTAAACTTTTCTCACGATCATATTTCAAGTTTTCATGTACTATGGAAGTTGTTAACATCAATGACCTCACTCTTGAGGAATACTTGGCGTTGACAAGAGCGGAACAAGGGCTCTGGGCTCGTAAGACCGGCAATTGGAGCGGATGTCCGCTGGAAATCAAAGACCAATTTATGAGGGATCTTCGTGCTAACCCTTTTCGTCAGAAACAAGGACAAAGATGCATATGAGCACGTTGAAAATGTCCACAATACATTGTTAGCCTTTTCAACATTTCGCAGGCGGTCTCATGATGTCGTTATGCTAAGGGTATTCCCAATGACTCTATCTTGGAGTCGCTGTAAGATGGATCGAAAGATTCTCGCTGGAGCAATTAATACTTGGGCGCTACTTAAGAAGCACTTTATTCAGAGATATTGTCCACCATCGAATATTTCTAACCAGCTTTTGGAGATCCATAATTTCAAACAAGAATACGCATCTAAACGTTGTATCAAGCCTCGATAGATACAACGATCTCCTTTACAAGTGTCCTAATGATGATCGAACAACCAGCAGAAGCTCAACATTTTCTACAAAGGAATTAACGTAACTACAAGGCAAATGCTGGACTATCAAGGACCTATCCTAAACATGACTCCTACTCTTGCAATTGAAGCCATTCAAAAAATGGCGGATCACTCTCAAAATGGCACGACGAGGAAGTAATAGAAACCAAGGCAGAAGTTTTGACGGAATTGCAGCAATCGCTAGTAAAATTGAAAATCTCAGTCGAGATATAGTGAAGATCAGAGAAACCGTTCATGCCATCCAAGTGGGTTGTGAAAGCTGTGGAGGAGGAAATCTCACCAAGAATTGTCCTCATGTGGACGAAGAGGATATTGAAGAAGCCAAGTATGGAGAAAATCGACCATTTTACGGAGATTATCGAAATAGTAATGGGTATCGTGGAAATTACAACCGTGGGCCTTATGCGAGAAACAAAGCCCGTCTTGAAGAAACAATTAATAAGTTCTTGGAAAGTTCAGCCCAAAGACAAAAGGAGCAAGATGAATGGTTAAAAGAATTCCGGAAAACACCGATAGAAACCTTTCCAAGCACGACACAACTCGAAAACCTAGAATCCATGGTGGAAAAGCTCAAGGCAAAAAGTAAGGATGAATAACAATAAACCCAAGGATCTAAACCTGACTATGGAATGCAAAGTGATTTTTCTAATGATAACAACTCGGTTCAGCGGCCAATGATACGAATCCGTGGGATGATTTCGTCGACAGATCGAAGTTACACCGTGAACGCCCTATGAGTTACTTACGGCGTAACATGTATGTTTTTGACAAAGAATAATGGGGTTATGAAGAATACGAGGAAAACGACTTAACTAATTACCAGTAAACCAAGAATCTTAGTTACGGCGTAAGTGGGATACTTGGGCAGAAAAATTCCTCGAAGTGGACGAATCAGGAAACGAATGGTTTCACAACATTGACTTGTGCCCTCTACCCAAATCTAAGAAGAAATATAACTGGTGCAAATTGATACCAGTTGCTAAGGGGGATTGGTATGATCTTTGGGCCTCGTGTGACCCGATAAATGAGGTTTGCGATGGAGGAAGCAATAAGGATAGGATCAACCATAACAAATTTGTGTGGCCTACATATACTGATGATGAAAGACTCAGTGAAACTCTCCCTTGAAGATGAAGAAGAGCCGCTTATCACTCATCGGTGTACCTGTCATCATAATCGACGAGGAGTCCACACGAGCATGGCCTCATGCAACCCCTTCCGCTAATATTGCAACGGCGGGATAGTGAAAGAGAGGTAGAGTGGACATGCCCTCATGGCGGAAAGACATTGTATAAAGTTCGTGATTTGGCATTTGAAGATCGGTACGCATAATACAATTCGGGATGCCAAGATTAACCCGAATCTTCTTAAGAAGCTAAATTTTGATTACAAGGAGCATATTCAGAAAAAGGAAGTGGCTAATAAAGACATCTACTGCATGGATGAGCATTTAAGTGAAACCTGACAACAAGGAAATACGCAATCGGTGCGAAAGAGTAAAAGAAAATCCCCTGGGAAATTTTGCGGCATCATGCAACCCGTATGCGATCGATATGTAACGGGAAGCATTGGGCCAAGAATAGGAAAAGACGAATTCTTTTGGTCCTCAACCAATGACGAGAAGAGAACGAGTTTTCCTTGGCTGGATAATTTAGGATTCGATAGTTGGGTAAAGATTAAGTATGGACATGTGGATACGTTAACCAAAGAAAAGATTTGGAAGGAGTACATGGATCGAGAAAATTCAAACAATGAAAGTCTCAACAACACGAGTGAAATAACAATTGAGAATGACAAGGAGTTGGTTAGAGATGAAAAAGAAGAGTGCAAGCGCAAACTAGTGGATAATCTACTCGATGAAGAATGGTTCAAAGGTACTGCTTCTAATGATGATGACATTGAAGGGATCCTAGATTACCTCAAGTTGCAAGGTAATGAGGAGTTTACTGATCTAGACGACGAAGCTTATGAACAAAGGAGGTGCAAACTCCTTGGGATTCGCTACAAGAGACCACCACCTATTATTGTCAAAAAATACGAATTCACTCGCTACCACTTGGGACCGGAGGAGAAATTTTGTAAAATCCGGAAAACCAAAACTAATGAATACCTCAGAACGGCTGCGAATGTCGCTTGGATGAGGCATAACTTGATGAAGGATATTGAAGAGGTCGGGGAAGTCCAAAGGCCCCCATAGAAGCCTCACGGCCCTAAGTCTAACTTAAAGACTCGTAAATAAAGAGAAGTGCTCTTTCGGGAGACAACCCGAATTATCCCTTTCTTTTGTTTTATTTCCTTTTCTGTAGGGTTTTATGTTTTCTAACTATTTTTGCAGGAAACGAGGAACTAATTAGCTTGCCGCAGTTCTATCTGACTGAAAGAGTAGGTAACTCATCTTGGTGATTACGCCGTAACCAACCTTTTAGCAGCAGAATTCTTGACGCAATACCAATTATGGCGTAATACCATCTTAGTGGTTACGCCGTAACCACTCGCTTTGCAGCTTATGTCAGGTTTTGCAAGTTACGGCATAACTCCCCCAAAAGAGTTACGACGTAACTTTCCTCTACTTTAATTCTTTCATTTTAAAACACAATAACCTTGTATTAGTATTTTAAATGAACTTTGTGGGTGTGTTCCCTGTAAATTCTCACGAGACTTCACTCGTCCACTTGGGACACCAAGTGGTTTAAAAGGCTTGTTGCATATGCTAAATGCAACCGTGATTCCTACGAAAGTAAGTTAGGTTTGTTTTTCATTTTTCATTTTTTTTCTTTTTAGAATTATGCTTGTCGATAGTGTGATTTCAGGGATTGAAGTTTGTTCATGATGCTAATACGAAGGCACGTCTCTTTTTCGTGGGCCTTTCTTCTTTATGAAGCAAATTCGGGGAAGTTCTCGCCTAATTCTACCTTTCTCTTCACCTTTATTTAATGCCTAGTACAAAAGGTACTTTGTACAATTCAAGTGGGGGGACGAGAGTAGAATTATCTCTTGAACTTTATTCTGCCCTCATTTTTCTAGTTTATTTTGAAAAATTATGCCATTTTTAAAATTTTGACATGTTTTTCTTAACCTAACTAGATTAGACCTTAGCCGAGCACATACAACCCTTGATATTATATGGTGAGATTAGCCTTATCTGTTTCCAATATTTTACCCCAAATCCACCAAATTATGAGTGTGCTGGTAGCTTGTAAACTTTAGAACTTGGCCTTTGCATCATTTCGAGACCATAGAAGAGGTATGTTGAGTTAGCTCGATGTATTTGGGCTTTTCAGTTTTAGAAGGCAATATTATAGGATTATCACCCAAACATCCTACCATTGTGTGTCTATCGATTAGTCACCTCGACTTCTCGACCCCCATGTGAAACCCTTTTGTGGCACTTATCTTTAGTGCAAGATACCCCTAGATACACCCTTCTGAGCCATTCCTTTCATTTTGATAACCCGATATATTGTTTCGATACACCTATACACCTTAGCCTACCCTGTAGTCTTTATTTGTGATTGGGAAGTCATCATTTGCCTAAGTTCAAGGTTCGAGTGGAAAGGTTCGGAAATCACGCTTTCATCGGCAACATTTATGAAGATCATTGAAGACCCCCTGAATTCCCATTGTTCATCTCAAGTGGGGGGGGGATATTATGTTTAGTATTTATTGTTATGTTGAAAAAAAATGATTCGAAAAAAAAATAAATAAATAAAATAAAAATAGTTGTTATGATTATGTAAAGTGCAATGTTATAAGCACTGTAGTATGAGCTTTATTGATTTAGTATCGAGGAGGCCACATCGGTCACATTTGAAGATTGGAGTTGGTAGTTATGCCAACAGTTGGAGAAAAGGTAGTGTGCCCATCACGACGTCCTCTAATGACACATCTACCTTGCATTTCATGATCCGGTTTCTTGACTTCCAAGGTTGAACTTTGGATGGATGGTAAGTGGTGATGACTTGGTTATAGATTTAG
>OU343216.1:69299165-69357606 GCA_910596185.1 Chrysanthemum makinoi | reverse complement strand
TTGCTTCACCATTCTATCACATCAATAACATTTCTAGAAGAGAGCAAAGAGAAAAAGTGGAATGAACTAATGAAAGGATTAATGAAATGATAATTCACAATTCAGAACTAACACCCTCTCCTTCAAGGGAGGGGTATTTATCGAATCATTTACATAAAAGTAAAGTGTTTCCCACTTTGTTGTTACTGAAGAACAGCCTCTATCCGCGACTCATGGGCTCACTACATGAACTATGGTCTGATAAAGCATTTAATAAACTATGATTATTACTGACCTATTACAAATGGGGATAAGTGACCTACACTTGATAATAAAACATGTTCTAATGCATTCTCTCTTTCTACAACATTTTGTATTAACATGTATGTTATTGGTTTGATGTGTTTGTGAAATCCTATATCTTCGATGGCGGTACTTAATGACTAGGCCCAGGGGACCGGGAACATTGAGGGACTTATGGCCAGTGCGCTGATTTCTGTGTGGCATCTTTCTATTTGATAGGTTAGAACCAGAATTGAAAATCTTGTCCTCAGGCTTTAAACCCCCTAGTGAAACAGAGATCTAGTGACATTTAGAACCCATGTAATGCAATAATAAGCGACCGGCTCTTAATGGCTATTAGATTGCCAAATGATCCGAGTGACACATTCATCTTGGTGAGGATTCCAAGAACCATAGGGTAGGCTGAATTGACCAAAGTCTATTGACTTATGCCACTTGTGGGCTGAACCGTTTAAAATTGCATCACTATCTTTCCTGTTAGCTTGTTTAGCATAGAACATTAATTGATCACGTTACACCTTTAGTATTATCAATTATATCATTAAAATTTATTTATTTGACTAATTTATTTAATTAGACAGTTAGGAATCAACCCTCGGTCTTACCATTCCCTCTACATGCGACGGTACACGCCCATTAGTGCATTAGGTAGGCCATAGGTAGGCGAGTTACTATAAATGTAAAACTTTGTTTAAAACTGCATCAAGTTTTTGCTGCCGTTAATCGGGAGCAGGTCTTCGTATTTTTGGCTGTTTGATTAATATTATTCTACAATAATGTCTTTTGTCTTGAGATTACGGCGTAACCTTGGCCGTGGTTACGGTAATCTATTCTTATATTATATCAGGTTTCTTTTCATTCACGAGTTGCAGTAATTGTTAATAGTATTACAAGCGTAACGGTCTAAAAACATCAATTATCCTCACTTGTTGCTTATGAAATTATTTTACACATTTAATGCCCAGTGGTAGTAGTTTTTTGTGCGGTACAAAACAACAAGTGGAAATCTCGACATAATCATAAGCGGATTAGTGGAGCAATGGACATGATTGGAGACGTCCAATGGATGCCCGTTGATGATGGTTGCAGGAGTCTAACTTAAAGACTTGGGAGGATAAAGAAAAGTGCTCGTCGGGAGACTACCCGTCCCTATCCTAGATTTAGTTTTCTTTTTTTTTTATTTCTTAGACCCTTTTGGATATTTTTGTATTTTGTTGGTTTTGTTTTGGGTTTCGTATGTTTTGTAATTTTGCTTGCAGGTTTTAAGACCAATGATAGATGATAGGAGTTACATAACTCCTCTTGATCACGTAGGAAGAAGTTGACACTATGGGTACAACAACATCCGGATAGTAATTACGGCGTAATGGGCGATCCATTTACGTAGCGTCCGGTAAAGAAGGCTATCTCCCTACATTCTAGTACGGCGCGTAACTAGGCCGATCTAGTGCGCGTAGCATCCATGTTCGGTATCTTCTTTCTCCGGCTTTCTTATTACGCGTAGCGGGCGATCCAGTTCGCCGCAATCCTTCTGTAAACAATTTCTTAGTCAATCACCTCTCAGCCGTAAGCTGGGCCGTCCGATTCGCCGTAACTATCTTCGATATGAAATTTTTAATAAAAGCAGGTTTCAAACATTTTCATAACCTTGTATTAGTAATTAAATGAACTTTGTGGATGTGTTCCCTGTAAACCCTCACGAGACTTCACTCGTCCACTCGGGACACGAGGGGTTTAAAGGCTTGTTGCATGCATCTAAATAAACCATGATTCCTAACAAAGTGAGTTAGGTTTTATTTTGTTTTTTATTTTTACATTTTTTATTTGCATTTTATCAGAATTATGCTTTTTGTATTAGTTTTTCTGCAGCGAGGTTGAAGAATTATGGAGCTATGATTGGGTCGCAAAAGAACACTTTTTATCGATCCTTGTTGAGTGCTATTGTGTTTTTGCAAGGGTGTTGATGTGAAGATGGATGTTGCTCGTGGAGGCACAATTGGAGCGTGTTCTTGAACATGCATTATATTCATAGGAGCTAATCCGGGGAGTTTTCGTTCCATCTCTAACCCTTTACTTATCTTTCATTATATGCTTAAGTGACCCAGTGGGGAAAGGGATTAGACATAGACACCCAATTGATTTTACTTGCCTTTATTTTTCTAGTTTTGATGAAAATGTTTCATTAATAAAATTTTGACATGTTTTTCATTACTTAAGCTGGATTAATCTAATCTAGTGAGCACACCTACCCTATATTTCTAGTTGTGTGTGAGGATAAGCCTTTCCGTTTTCCCCTTATACATAATACCATAAAAATGAGGTGTGCGGTGGGCTGTAGTAGACTTTAGAACTTGGCCTTGCGTATCTTTTGAGACCATTATCATGAGCATTCCGCGAGGTAACTTGGTGTGCCGGTTAAGCAAGGATATAAAATTTTTAGGATTAAACCCAATAGCCCATATATGTATTGTGTATATTGACTTTTCCTCGATCGGTCAATCCCCTGTTAAACCATTTTGTTGCACTCTCCATTAGTGCAAGATACCATAGACACACCCTTGAGCCCCTTTCCTTTCATTTTGTTCACCCATTATACGTTGTTTCGTTACACCTATCGCCAAGCCTACCCTGTAGTTTCTTATGTCCCATGAATTTTGGTTAATTTTGTTTCCACTAGTGAAAGTCCCGGGTTTTGAATAAAGGGTTTTGGAAGAAAATCGGGTTTAGATGATAGTTGATCTCAAGTGGGGGGATGCTTTATATGTTCGTATTGTTTTTATTTTTATTCATGTATACCTTGTCTTGCATAAAAAAAAAGATGATGAGAATGCAAGCAAGAGTTTATTAGTTTGTTTATAGCTAATCATAATATAAATCAGCTTATGTGTCATATTATGATAAGTGTTCTCGCCTTGTTTCAACTAGGCGCAAATTTTTACAAATCCGTTTTGTCTTACGGATAAAATTAGAAACCCGTACATTTCTATCTCGCCTTTCAAATTTTAATTAATATTCGTACAATGAGGACATTGTACATTTCAAGTGGGGGGATGGGAGATAGAAATGGTTGATTTTGGTAAAATTATGTGCTAAAAGTACCCAAATTTTAAATTTTTTTATAGTACATACTTTTTTTTATTAATGATGAAGGCCGAGTTAATGCATTTATTTGCCTAGTTTATGGAGATTATAAGGCACTACGCTACTTTTTATATGCATTGACTCGTGTATTGAAGACCCCTTGACTCTTGACCCTCGATTTTTGCTATGGGGTTGAATGCGACTAGTGGTGAAGGGCTACTTCTGGACTTTGGAATCTATTTGTTTCGTGTCTTTTTTATTTACACCCATTAAATGTGTTCCCATGTCTTATCCTACCCTTAGTCATTAATCGATTTTATGTGAGGAAGCGAGCAATCATTGGTGTCTTGGCCATGGATTTGGTCAAGTATCATTGGTTTTGTCCCGCCGCCGTAACTCATTAGTAATGACAAAATAAACCCATGCCAGAAAGTATGTTGTCATTAACCCATTGCCTTTTAGAATAGCTGCATCTACAGACTCTAGTGGTGGAGACTAGTATCTTTGCCAAGCCTATGATAGAATACTCGCCATGACTGGGCAGTTGAGTGATCACCCAAAAATAAACACGTGAATTATGAGAGAGAGTGTTATTTCAATTCCCTTTTCATGAGGTGCGGTTTGGAATTTTTCTAGCTTAGGTGATTTTAAACTCATAACTTCAATTAATCCAGGAGATATATTTTTAAGAATAATTTAAATGGTCTACTTGAGGACAAGTAGGATTCAAGTGGGGGGATATTTGATAACATCAAATTAGCCTGATCTTTTATATATCAAATTCCCGTGTTTATGGCCTCATTTATATTAATATGGTGCTTAATTCTTTCATATTCGTTCGTAATTGCATTTCAGGATAAATGAGGAGTTGGAGCGGAAAAAGAGTGATAAAAGGCTAAGAGATATATTCTGAAGACTAGTTACATCGTAAGTTGTGCAATGGACTACGCCGTAACTCGTACTACGTTGGCCTAAGAATTATTTGTGAAGGTTACGCCGTAACTAGCTAATAATGTTACGGCGTAAATATGATGCTTTGAAGGATACAGCGTGTTGTTCCCCGTTCACTATCGTTTAAAACCGTTTAAATGTATAAAACAAGTTAATAGTTAACTATGACTGAAATTAACATAAGTAAAACACACAGAGTAATTTTCAACATCATATTCTTATTATAAATAAATCAACAAAGAATACGTTACCCAAGTACTTGCGGAATAGTACTTGGGATTGAAATGACAAAGTTGGGTGACTCCTCTATAAGCTCAGGCTAAGTGAGGCACAACTCTGAGCTCACTTTGAGCTATCTCAGGGAATAAGTTGTATTTGGAGGAGTGAAAAGATGGCTTCTAGTGTATGTGTGTTTTACAATTCACAAGCTTAATCTTTTCACTCCATCTCTTATGCTATTGATACATGTATGAGTTTTAACTCTTTCCTAAGTGACAAATCGACATCATACAGACAAAATCTGATGTATTTTTCTGTTTAAAAAGACTATTTAAGTAAAAGACAAGGCTGCTTTCCATAACTCAGTGATGACACTGAGCTTGAAAGTTAGCCATTCAGGGAAAGTTGACTTATGTTGATAAGGACTTCTTCTTATCTGATTCAAATTTATCCCGCCTTGTCCCGCTCTTTCTTCGGTCTATTTATCCTTCAGTCTTCTACTTCGTTTTTGTCTTCGTGTAAGTAGTTGGAGAGAGTCTTAGGGATTCAGTGAGTTATTGTCATCACTCACTGAATCCATCATCTTCTTCTTGACTCGGTCTTCACCCTTTAAGTTCCGCCTTCTGAGTGGAGACTTATTCTACGCCTCGTCTTGAGTATCCCGAAGATGACTCACTGAGAGGCTATGCACTCGGTGACCTGATTAGTGTTTAACGGACTCAACACTTGGGCTATTTTCTATTCAAATCCTAGATTAAGGGGTTTGGGTATTTACTGAACCAACAGTCTCCCCCTATTTGGATATACAAATAGCCTAAGTGGTTGATATGTAAGTGAATGGTATTTCTTCCTACACGAATGTACTAATGAATACAATAAGGAACATTGAATATTTTAACAAAACATACATCGTTTATTGATCAAATTACAAAAGGTTCCTATCACTAGTACAAAAGATAAATCAAAATGATGTCAGTTGAGATGGATCCCAGTGCTTCAAGCTTAGGCTTCTTTTTGAGGAGTGTTTCTTTGTCGAGGTGCTCTCTTATCTTGGCATTGGTCTTGGCGAGAACGATGTTTTGCTGGGGTTTGGATTTGAGAGGCCACTGGTATGTAGCTCAGCATTGCGACCACACCCGGCTGATCAATATCACTCCATCTTTGAAAAGCATGGTTTCCATAGACATCAATGTGGAATAGCCCTCTTTCAGGCTTCTCAATCACTAGACAGTTCACAAATTTCACACCTTCAAGCAGCTCCCTGTTGCATTCTAATCAGCGCACTTTGATTTCAGTTGGAACTCAACTCTCTTCCTTTTGCCGGTGGATGATTGTGGTTGAGATCCTTGAGGTGCATTAAGGCGGGCTGAATTCAGTTGGGGTGGACAATCCCTCAGTCTTTCATATCTTTTCTTGAGCATCTTCATCAGGGTCGCATTTTCTTCTTTTCAATAATTGGACCAAGTTCATCGAGAGTTCATTGATCCCAAAGTCAGTGATTTGAGGGGATCATGAACTTCGAAGTGTCTTTTATCATCCCTCATGCGTTCATGGCCAGAGGTTTGGTATTGGGGATTAATGACATCTGTGATCTTTTAGGAAGCCTTTGGCTTGTCATTGTCGATTGTAATGCTCAATTCTGCTTTGCCTGAGAGCTTTAGTTTTCTTCTTCTTTTCTTCCAACTGTTTTCTCATTGCATCATCTGGCAGACTTGGTACCCTTGAACTTTGTCTGCTGACCCTTTTGGAGCTTGCTTGGATCTAATCCTATGTTTTCTTCGTCACGACAACCTTTGCCAGTGCTTCTCTGTTCTTTTTATCTTCCTCAGCTAGTTTCAATCTTCTTTCTTCTTTAGCAAGATGTTTACTCAAATTTGTGGTGTGTGAGGGTGATTGATTGTCGCCAATTTTATAGGGGTCTTCTCAGCTCGAGAGGTTTTCATAATGCCTTTGCCTTTGTCTTGGCCTGAGGAAGATGATGCAACCAAGGGTGGTGGTGTTGTTGTTATTGGTGTGATTCTTGTCGGTGTTGTTATTGTTGATGTTGGTGGTGGGATTGATGAGATTGGTATTCGGGTGAAGTGGTGATGATGAGATTGAGCTCTTGATCGATGGTGTTGGCTCCCCTCAGTGTGAGAAGGAGGTTTCTTGCAATATTCTCCCCTCAACTGTTGCGAGACCAGTGAGGGCAAGGTTGGAGTTGGTGCTGAGGGGGATGAAGCTGCTTGACCCTTGAAGGCCTGATAAATTTCAGAGATCATAGCCTTAATTTCCGAAGTGTCGCTTGAATACCATGACCTTTGTTTCCAAATTAGCATGAGAAACTTCGAGCAGTCATTACGGGCCCAAGATTCCAGGCCAGGGATGAGGATGCCTGAGCCAAAGTAGCCACTTGCGTATTCAAAGAGTCCAATGTTAGCTTGAAGATTGGGTGAGGATGGAAGACCCGAACATTTGCTAGACGAGCATATTGAGCAGTTCAGGTGAGGCTTGAGGATTGTTTCAAGTACGCCTGTTAGCCTCTCAGCACTTTAGAGTTGAGTCTGGGTCTTCTTTGACAAACTCCACGATTTCATTTATCGTTGTACCTACACCACTGAAGATGCACGAGGAATTTAGCCATGTTTTCATCCAGTCGGTGAATGTTGTCATACATCAGATCCCTGTGCTCATGAACATTTTCATCAAAGCCATGTACTTCAGCCTTTAGATTAGCATAACTCGCGGCAGGCCTCAGTGTGTTGTTCCCCAATGTTTCAGGTGACCCCAGAATATAACCTTCTTGAATCTTTGGTGATCCATTGAACGAGCTGCCTTTCAGTAAGTGGGAGAACATTATCAAATATTTCAAATTCATTAGTGGAGGAGGAGGAGTCATCATTTTCATCTGGAATGGTGATTGGTATGCTCTGTGGATCAGGCGAGGCTCTTGTTCAGCAGACCTCAGCGTCTATTTCTTCTCGGTGATAAAATTTCATCATCGGTCTCGGCAAGCTCATCTTCAGAAAATAATATGCCATTGACATCACAGCAATTAACCAGGGGTTGGTGATGGGTTCCATATCGGCGGTGGTATGTTTCCCTCAGTCTTTGTCCCCGTGACCCCGGGAACACGGTGGGCGTTTCAGTGCCTTTAGCAGTCGAGTGGTAGTTGTATCCCTATCGGCGGGTTGTTTGATTCCATCGAGTCTTTGGGATCGATCGGTGTGCCCTCGGACAAAGGCTGTGATTTGCTAATGTCATCACTTTGGCGTTGTAGGCTCCCCCCACCCCGGTTGTATGTTTCCCTCGGATCTTGGGGAGTAGTGGTTGTGACCAAGGGCAGCATTTATGATGTATCGATTACAGGTTGTCTTTTTCCCGTCTCGGGCCTTTTTATTCGCCTTTTGTGCCTTTTGTGTTCCAGAAGCCTCGGGGCCCTGGACTTGGGTTTAGTCTTAGTCGTCTGAGACTTCCCCTTTCTCTTTTAGGGCGGGGTTTGGAACCTGATCCCTCCTGTTGTTCTACAACCATATGGTATATCAATTCAATAGGGTGACAAGGGATGGGTCTTTTTGAAAATTTGATTGGCTCAGGAAGCCTGGTAAAGCACCAAAATTTTCTTCCTGAGGGTAGTTTGAACCCAATAACACTTGTAAAGCGCAAGAGACAAACCTAGGATCTACGAACGTGTTTCGTCCTAGTTTTGCTCTGTAGCTTGGTTGATCACTGTAAATGATCTCCCCTATGTCGACAGTGACCCCATTCATTAGCGGTATGCCATCATCAACTGAATAGGTTAACTTGTTCGGTGGATGAGTGGTTCCCCGCCGGACCTGAATCACAAAAGTGAGTAGGATCCTCCAAGCCACGGGAAATGAGCTTTTGGTGACTGGGGTCTTGTCTAAAAACGTTGGATCTAAACGATTTGTTTTAACCCATCCTTCACTGTGGAGGGTTCAGGATGGGCGACATAAACTCCTTTGTTATAATCCAACCTTGTTGAAGTGCAAAACGTTTTGTAATCCGGGGTGAATTGTTTGTTGCCTATGGACCGAATCGATGAGATATTCCCTGAGAGGTCTGAGGTTGTTCTCATCATGGAGGAGGGTGTCGGTCATAGGCAGGCTGTTGCCCAAAATTCCCTGAGGAGATTTTGGTAAACAATGGAGGGACATTGAATAAAGGCCGTTTTCAGTGGGCAATTAAACAAAAATTTCATAATGTCTTTGTAGGCTGGGACTGTTTCAGGGTATTCAAAGTTGCCTATGACATTATTTGTTTTAAATTCAACATTTGTAAGATCCCCTAACCACTGAGAAGCAAACTGGAGAGATTGAGTTCTAGCCATTTCCATTTGAAATATTTTAGGGTTTTGAAAATATTTTGACTAGAATAATCAAAGTTTTTTTTGATCTCTCAAGTTTGTGATGAAAAAATTTTGTAAATGTTTACAAGAAGGGTTTTCCAAAAGAGGTTTTAAGAGTTTTTAAGCACACACAAATGTTTTTGAGTTTTAGAAATGATTTTGACAGAGTTTTGTTGCAGAAAAAAATTTGTGTGTGTTTGTTTGTGTTGGAAGAGGGTATTTATAGAGTGGTAAGAGGGTGATTTATGCACAAATGGGAATATTAAGAGTCGGTTTTGAAAAGCGTTTGAATTTCCACATTTAATGCTACTCCATTACCCGATAAAATCACGTTTTCAAGGAGCGATTGCATTGCATAAAAGTGCACTTTTGCAGAGAGAAAATATCAATTTGATATTCTTGTGAGAGGAGGCATTAAATGCCAAGTGGGATGACAGTAAGACAAAGAGACATATATTCCTATATTAAATTGGCATAGTTACCAACCTAGGACATTTAAGTAACTGATACTTGGATCATTTAGTTACTCATTCAATGCTCTTTATCAAATGTCAGGGACCCTGAATGAGTTTTACTCATTCAGTGAGAGGTTTATTTTGGGTGTTAGGGAGGATTGGACCATTTGAGAACTTAGATTGGTTTTTAGATACTTGACTTTCAATGTCAAGCATTCCCAATTCAGCTTTCGGTCTCCTGAAGGTAGGTTCATCCAAGGGTTTGGTGAAGATATCAACCAGTTGATATTCAGTAGGGATGAAATGAAGTTCTATGTCTCCTTTCATTATGTGGTCCTTGATGAAGTGATATCGATATCAATGTGGTTCTTTGGTGGAGGACGGGGTTGTTGGAGATTGCAATAGCACGGGTGTTTATCACAGAAGATGGGCACCATTTTGTAATGGATGTTATAGTCACTGAGTTGACTTTTCATCCATAATACATTGGCACAACATCCAGCTGCAGCTACATATTCAACCAGTGAGGACATAGCCACGATTGTTATTTTTTGCACTCCAACAAACCAGTTTTCCTCGAAATTGACAGGACCACGAGGTACTTTTTCTGTCCATGTTGCAGCCAGTATAATCAGAATCAGAGTAACCCTTGAGATCAAACCCGAGATTTTGGATAATAGAGTCCAAGATTTGGGGTTCCCTTTAGGTACCTGAGTATTCTTTTGGCTGCAGTGAGATGGGATTCTTTAGGATTGGATTGATATCTTGCTATTGAGACAGATGAGGTGGATGTATGGGTCTAGAAGCGATTAGATACATCGTGATCCAACAATCCCTCTAAAATGAGTTTGATTGACTGATTTGCCAGTGAGATCAGGTCCAAGGTTGTTAGGTGGGACTATTGGAGTCTTCACTGGCGAGACGCATCAGATATCTCATATTTCTTCAAGAGATTTCTGGGGTATTTCTCTTGGTGATGATGGAAATTTCTTTATCGGTTTGCCGATTTGTAATCCAGAAGTATTATGTGAGTTCTCCCATCATGCTCATTTCAAACTTCTTTGTCATCAGTTTTCCAAGCTGTTTGCGAGTTGTAGTTTGTTGAGCCAAAAATGATGTCATCAACATACACTTGGACTAGTATCACATCCTGTTGAGTTCTATAGACAAACAATGTGTTGTCTATCTTTCCTCTGACAAACTTGTTTTGTATCAGGAAGGCTGAGAGAGTTTCATACCATGCCCTTGGAGCTTGTTTAAGTCCATAGAGGGCTTTGTCAAGCTTGAAGACATAGTCAGGGAATTCACTACTCTCAAAGCGGGGGTTCTTTGAACATACACATCTTCCTTGAGATCACCATTTAAGAATGCACTCTTAACATCCATTTGGTAGACCCTGAAGTTCATGTATGTTGCATTAGCAAGGAAGATCCTGATGGCTTCCATTCTTTCAACAGGAGCAAATGTCTCATCATAGTCAATGCCTTCTTTGTTGACTGTAACCTTTGGCTACAAGTCTGGCTTTGTTTTTGATGACAGTGCCATTTTCAACATTTTGTTTAGAAAACCCACTTCATTCCTATGACTACTACATCCTGAGGACATTTGATCAAGGTCATGACCTTTTTTTTGTCAAACTGTTGAAGTTCTTCTTGCATAGCCTAAACCCAGCTTGGGTGTTTAAGAGCCTCAATGACACTTTTGGGTTCTATATCGATGGTAATCGGCATATAGACATTCATTGGTGCCGATTAGATTAGCAGCCATGCTTCTAGTGAGCATGCCTTCGTGGGTTCAGTGATGTTTACAAGCTCAATGTCACGAGATCTTGTCCACTTACTTTGTGGTCGGGATCCGAGCTTGAAGATGTCACTGGAGTTCGGATGTGAGTTGGTGCAAGAGCCACAGAATCATTTAGAACATCTGTAGAGATGTCTCGTTCAGGGTGAGGTTCATGAGTTACAGGTTCACGATCATTTGAATTAGTGTTTCCTATCGGTAGGGACTGTACGATTATCAATGAACTCATGATAGTTGTTTGGGTAGGTTGTGAGGTAAGACATAATATGAGATGTCAGCATCAGCTTGGTATAAGGAATTGAATTGATGTTGTACTCATCAGGGAGGATATCTTGATGAGTTATCAATTCCTATTTCCTCCAGAGGTGTTAGTGAACCTACGATGCTTTCGTTACATCAAAGGTGACATGAAAGGTTTCCTCAACTTGTTGTCTCCTTGTGTTAAAAACCTGAAGGCTTTGGAGATCAGTGAGTAGCCTAAGAATTATCCATCATCAACTTTTGCATCAAACTTGCCTAGATGATCCTTGTGGTTATGAATGAACACACGACATCCAAACACATGAAAATAGCTGATGTCAGGCAGTCTACCTTTGAAGATCTCATATGGGGTTTTATTATGTCTTTTGACAATGATTGACCTGTTTTGAGTGTAACGGGAAGTTTTGACTGCTTTCGAGAAATGCTTTGAGAGGGCTGAGCCATTTAACATAGTTCTAGCAGCCTCAATGAGAGTTCTGTTTTCCTTTCAGCAACCCCATTTTGTTCAGGGGTATATGGAGATGAGAATTTTGAGAAATTCCTTTTTCATCACAGAAACTCTCAAGCTATTGATTTCTGAACTCGATTACCATTTTGATTTTGATTTGTTTAACTGTAATGTCATTCGGTTTTCAATCTTCTGATGAATGACATTATTGTATCAACTACCAGACTCTTTTGGAAAGAAAGTATACCCAAGTGTATCTTGAGAACTCATCAACAATGACAAGTGTATACTTCTCATGCAGGATTGATCTGGGACTGAGGGTCCAAAGAGATCCATGTGCAGGAGGTGAAGGCTGCTTTTGATGGAGAAATTTTGTTTGGTTTTGAATGATGCTCTGTGGTGTTTACCCTTTTCCTGAGGCCGAGCATGGTTTGTCTTTGCAAAAACCAGTGATGGTAAGCCAAGGACCTTGTTTTGTTTTGCCAAGTTGTTGAGGTTTTGAAGTTTAAGTGTGAGAGTCTCTTATGCCACAGCCAATTGATAGTTTCAGTGGCTTTAGCAAAGAGACACGTTTCATCTTAGGAGAGTGTTGACATGTCTAGCACATAAACATCATCTCTCATAGGAGCTATCAACACAACTTCCTTGTTGGCATTGGAAATGGTACCTTGTTTATCATTGAATTGTACAATGTATTTAGCATCACATAGTTGGTACGAGAAGAGATTGTATTTGAGACCATTGACATAGGCTATTCTAGAGAAAACTATTCCATTGCGGGTTCTGAACCATAACTTCAGGTGGGACATGATGAGTTATCACCAAATACTACCTTGGGCCCTGGTTCCTTTACATACTTGTGCAGATATTCTTTCAAACCAGTCATGCTTCTGAGCATCTGTCTACAGATGCCAAATAGGCCCGGCATATCTCTGCACACAATAGTAAAACTGAATTAGTTTCTCTTAGTGACCCACTTACTAGTGGGCTTGGGTCTCAAGGTCTCTTTGAAATTTACAATCGACTCATGGTCAGTGGTTGTGTGCAAAGTGCTACCACATGTTTTGCATTTAGAGGCTGAGGATGACTCAGTGAATCTGGGTTGTTTGGAATTTCTCCTTGCATGAATGACCCTGTCATGTTGGGATGTCTCATGAGCTGGATTACCGCATATATCACAGCATGTGTTCATGAGACAATCATCCTGATAATGATCATTAAACCCACAGTGAGGGCACAAAGGAAAAGGTTTTCTTGGGGCAGCTTTGGAGGATGAAGCATATTGATGACCAACTTTGGTATAGTTTGCTTGTGACATCTGGTAGATGGTCTGCATCCTGTGATCATCCTTTTTGCAGATCATGCAAAAAGGATTCTATAGCGTTGTCAGTGGTATGCTGGTGTAATGACACAGCTCACACTTTTGTTTGTTTTTTGAGGTTGACTTAGACTTTGAGGAATTGGAGGAAGCTGACTTTGTCTCCTTGATTGGTTCAGGGACCTTTTCAATGGATTCAATTTTTGTTAAGCTTCCTCACAAGTTCAGTCAGTTCTGAATTTGGTCACGCTTCAGGGGGAGAGAGGATGTTGAAGTCTCAGTAGGAGTAGACTCTTGTTGAGTTTGTTTAGTTGGTCTTTTCAGGATGGTTCTACCAAGTCCAGACCTTTCTTTTGGTAGAGATGAGGATTGGTGCGATTAGCAGAGCTTGGCGGACACCACGAAGAGGTTTCAGTGGTGGAAGCGGTTGCTTGGAATTCTGCTTCAGACTCAGAGATGTGTTCAGTACTACTAGGCACATCGAGTCCAGCATGCTCTTTAGATCTTGACTTTGGGCTCTAGAATCCTTCCAGAATCAAAATTTGGAAGCTTACTCTCAGGATTAATCCGTTCAATCCAATCACTGGAATTGGGATTAGTCAACATATTTGTAATCATGCCACCAGATACAAATGGCTTAGGAGGTGCTTTGTTGAGAGAGTCGGGGAGATGATCTTCACCTATGACTCTCTTCTATGCTGGGGGCTCCCACAACATCAAAGACCACAGGATTCTTAGCGGTCCAACTATTAAGAATATCATTTGCCTTTTTAAGTTCATCTTGAAGATTCTGATTTCTTTTAACTAGTTCAGTGTTTTAAATTTGCAAAGTGGCAGACCTCAAGCTTAGCTTGTTTTAAAATAAGCAATTCATCCCTACACTTATTCAACTCAAAACTTAACTTGTTGTACTTAGAAAAATTGATCTTTGCTCTTCTACAAACTTAAGGTCTACATTTAGATAATTCATATAAGGCGCCAATGAGTCATCATCCATAGATAGTAAAATGTTTACCTTCTTCATTGTGATGTTGACCCATTCCCCGTTCCTAGCATGATTCTTTCCAACAGCTAGCTTGTCCTCTTCTGAGAGAGCCATCAGTGCTTGACATGTACCATTTCATCATCAGATGAGGTATTCTTCATCCATCAAAGGTTTCAACAACGAGGCCTTTGTTCTTGCCCCTGCAGTTTTAACATTTGTTGTTGTTGTCTGAGGGGGGCCTCAAGCAATGCAAGCTTAGCTTTAGCTTTCTTATACTTGGCTTCATAATCAATGGTATTGTTATTATCAGATTTATTTTGAAAATTTTGATGAGACTGATACATTTTTGGTTGAAATTTGCTAAAGCCTGAGGGTGATTTGAACGATGTGGTTTATAAGTGGGTTCTAAAATTGTTTTAGAAAAACATCTTTTGCAAAATGACCATTTTGTGTCACTTAAAGCATTCAGTGTCCTAATTTGCTGCACTAGAAAAACTTTGTTTCTTTTTATAAACCTTAGAGTTAGAAAGGAGTGCCCTTTCCTGAATTCATGTTGGGTCGTTTAGGTACTCCTCACTTGGATCTCTCATCAAGTCATCATCGAATTTTCTTGAAAATCTTGAACCACATTGTTAGAGAAAAGCATTGATATGGGTGCTGAAGTGGTGGTCAGGGACTTCTTGACTTCCCGAGACTTCTTTAAGTCAGGGTATCGTCTGTTGATGAGGTTTTCCTCATAGACAAATTTCCCATAAATCTCGGGAAGCTCAATTTTTGGATATGATTAGCATTCCGAGTCCTGAGGAAATTCAACCACTTCTCAGGGTTGACAAAACCAACATTGATTTCATGTTTGGACAACTTAATACCATCATTTGACAGTTCATTTTAAAGAGTTTTGTACCTGGTGTAAGTTTGAGAGAGAGTTTCTGAGTCCTTAGCCTTGAAGGTGTTATACTCAAGTTTCAGGTCCATTATCCTGTTTTCCTTGGTATCAGATGGTCCTTCATGACTATGAACTAGGTCGTCCCAGGTTTGCTTAGTGCATACTACAGCTTATAACAGACTCCATAATATCGTCAGGAGAGACAGATATTGTGATACTTTTGAGTCTTTGGTCACGGTTGACCACTCTCCTTTCATCTGGGTCCACTAAGCTTCAGGTTTGGGCAACCCTCCAGTAGTCTTTGGGACAAATGGACCATCATTTATACACTTGATATAATAAAGTTCCATCCTAATCAAATAGCAAAGCATTCGCTTTTTCCATTTGTTGAATTTGCCAACTTCAAGTCTAGGGCAACAGCTGAATAAGCTCCACCCTTTTTATCGACTAGTTGGGATACATCAATTTCAGCCAT
The DNA here is from genome assembly GCA_910596185.1 of Chrysanthemum makinoi. Classification (NCBI taxonomy): domain Eukaryota; kingdom Viridiplantae; phylum Streptophyta; class Magnoliopsida; order Asterales; family Asteraceae; genus Chrysanthemum; species Chrysanthemum makinoi. The sequence continues at coordinate 69,342,097 of OU343216.1, read as the reverse complement.
TTAGGATCCTAATTTAAAAACTTTTAGAGCGGCCTAAAAGCGAGTTTTATAATTAGCCTTGCTCTGATACCACTTGTTGTTCCCCGTTCACTATCGTTTAAAACAGTTTAAATGTATAAAATAAGTTAATAGTGAACTATGACTGAAATTAACATAAGTAAAACACAGAGTAATTTTCAACATCATATTCTTATTAGAAATAAATCAACAAAGAATACGTTACCCAAGTACTTGTGGAATAGTACTTGGGATTGAAATGACAAAGTTGGGTGACTCCTCTCTAAGCTCAGGCTAAGTCGAGCACAACTCTTAGAGCTCACTGAGCTATCTCAGGAACTAAGTTGTATTTGGAGGAGTGAAAAGATGGCTTGCGTGTATGTGTGTTTTACAATTCACAAGCTTAATCTTTTCACTCCATCTCTTATGCTATTTATACATGTATAAGTTTTAACACTTTCCTAAGTGACAAATCTCGACATCATCGAAGACAAAATACGATGTATTTTATCTCTGTTTACAAAGCCTATTCTAAGTAAAAGACAAGGCTGCTTTCCATAACTCATGATGACACTGGCTTGTAAGTTAGCCATTAGGGAAAGTTGACTTATGTTGATAAGGACTGCTTTTTTATCGATTCAAACTTATCCTGCCTTGTCCCGCTCTTTCTTTAGTCTATTTATCCTTCAGTCTTCTACTTCAGTTTGTCTTCAGTGTAAGTAGTTGGAGAGGAGTCTTAGGGATTCCGTGAGTTATTGTCATCACTCACTGAATCCATCATCTTCTTCTTGACTCAGTCTTCACCCTTTAAGTTCTGCCTTACTGAGTGGAGAGACTTCTTCTACGCCTCGTACTGAGTATCCCGAAGATGACTCACTGAGAGGCTATGCACTCAGTGACCTGATTAGTGTTTAATGGACTAAACACTTGGGCTATTTTCTATTCAAATCCTAGATTAAGGGTGTAAAACCCTAAAAATACGAAGAGTGCTACAAGACTATTTTACCCTTAAAATAGTCAAGATTATAAAATACGTAAAATATAATTAACGCTCATCAATTTAAAATTTAAAACCTAACTTATATTTGTTTGAAAACCCTAACGAGTATATTATTAAAATGATAGACATCTTACGGCGCGAAACTATAAGCCCGCGTGTAAATGTTTGGGCCTCGATTGTTTTGTGATCCGACTAGCTAAAGCTATGGTCTCGTCCGGTTGGGCTTTTGAACCGAGAACCACACAAGCCCACATGGCGTCGGTGTACATGCATGGTATAAATACAAACACAAAACATAAAATTAAACCCTAACTCAAAGTCTCGGCACAGGGTTTTGTTTTTTCCTTTTCCTTTTCTTAACGATCGATTTGCTACTCTTTGGTGTTGGTTCGGTGTGATTTGTTCTGAGAGTTTACAGTGTAATCGAATCCTTTCCCTTTCATCTAAACTCTTTTGATTCCTTCTTGTGTTTACTTAAGCGCTTTCGTGAATCAAATTCCCACCGGAACGCATGCATGTAGTCGACCAACCATCACATAAAATCATAATCTTGTGCATGAAATCATAAGCCTAAAGTCACGCAAATTATTGGATGGAATAACACGTATTCGACCCTTATGTAAACCTGTAATCAAACCATGCATATATATAGGTATCATGCATTTGACTTGTGCACCGATTTCAAAAGCTTATATGTAGTTGTCGACATGTAACATGAGTCGCATAATAAGAAACATATACGTCGTCACATGAAATCATAGATTAGATGCAGGATATGTGTAAGTCGATGCGTGAATGGTTAGGTTATGGATTGTGTCGTTATAAGTTAAACGTAAACAAATATGGAACACGACATCTTGATTTTGTTAAGAAGATTATAGGTCAACGAATCACGTTAATTTTATGTTGTAATTTTTTTTGTGCCGATGCATGCATGGTTAAAATATAAGTTAACATGTCGTGTGAGTAAAATGTGTAAGTGTTTGTGTGTGTGTGGTGGTTTGTGAGTTTGGAAAATAACGTATAGCAAGTTGGGAGTTGCATGTGTGTAGCGTATATATTGAAGCAAGGGGAAGCGGGTAAAGTTTTAGTCTTGTCAAACGATTTAAATAAGTCAATGTGGTGTGAATTAATTGGGTAAATTCGTGTATAAGTATGACTCTTTTTACTGTTTGGTTTTCTACCCGTTCTAGGTCAAGTGTCATTAAAATCTGTAACATGTCAATTAAATGCATTAATAGTATTAGAGTAAGGGGAAAAAAACCCTAGGGCATAAATAGTAGTCGATTAGGTTTTCAGTGTGTGTATTGATTCGTTATTTCGTGTGAAAATAATAAGTTTGGAGGTCATTAATAACCATTAATTAAGTGTATAACGAACTAGTAATAAGTGTGTTGTAAGCATGCGTGAGCTGTGATTTTATGTAAGAAACTAAGTGTCATGAATTAAAAGTATTGTATGCATGGTCTCATTAAGGTGGTGTTCGAGCAATGTTACGTGTGAGTCTTGGTTAATCATGTAAGTTATGAAGGCTTGTGTAAACTATTTTGAAAGAAAGTCCTAAAATCCGTTCTTGATATTTATAAGCCCCTGTACTTGAAGGTGATCATATAAGCCTCAAATAAGATATTTATCATATTAAACCCTTAAGTTTACCATTTATTATTTGTAACACAAAAGTTTGGCTAATTAAATGATTAAGACTCTAAAATGCGTAATTCCGTCCGTCACTAAGAATAAGAATATACTTACAACTCTAAGAGTGTGAATGCGATAAATCCGTTATAACGTAATGATGCTAACAAGTATTAAATAAATCATAATCCGTGTAGATTCGTTGAAGGAGACGCGACGTTATGTCTTCGTGATTCACTCATTTGTTTGCTCTTCTCTCATTTGCTTTAAGGTACAGATATTTTGACCTTGTATTAAAGGTTTCTTATGCGTTTTCTTTCGTTAGCTTTTCTATTTCAATTATTAGGGTCTCCTATGCCATTGCTATGAACCCTTTTGATGTTTGATCTGTTGCTTGTTTAAAACACTGTTTTATTGAATCATGCAATATCTGACTTGAACGTTATGTTAGAAAGACTTTGATATGCACATTTGTTGAACCTTGCTATATTTGACTATGAATTTCTAAATTGTGAACATTTGGTTATGAAAGTATGATATGTGACTACGACATTATTCTGACTTTGAACCTTTTAACATGAACCTTATGATATGAATTATCGATATATTTATCTGTTGAACTTTGTGTTTGATTATGATCTTGTCAATTATGACAATCTGTTTGACCTAAGTTAGTTTGACACCCGAGCCAATATTCTCACTAGTCATGAGGGTTCCATGTCCGTGTCGATGATGCACCTCGACATGACTCTAGGGCATAGAGTGATGTTCTGCCCGCGTCCCTCGTTGTATCTTTTATTGATAGTATGGCCACTATCTGTTTGTGGGCGTTATGGATGCATCCTAGATGCGATCTGTTATGCATACGGTGAATGAATTATGGTATTGTCAATAGCGTCTTCACAAAATTCTAGGAGCTAGCTACTCCAATTAGTTTATGAGGTTACCTTCGAATAAGAAGATATTTCGATATGATATGTTCGGGCTCGTGGTAGTTAACTAAATCTTAATCATTATTTCTGTATTAAGTATTTTGATGTTGATTCGGTATGTTCAAGTGTTTATAATTATGTGCTAGGCTTATTATATGTTATTATATGTGGTTATGCTTTTGTATGTTTAAGTGACTACCGTCTACTATGCTAGGATATGATCAATATGTTTTCAATATATTGATTAGGTCGTCATCGATATTATGTTAGTTTATCGTTATGTGAATTAGTTGATCTGTGAGATGAATGTGCTAGTGTGAAAGTGAGTATCCTGAAAGTTTATTAAATATGATTGTTCGATTAATCGGTGAACTTTACCTATCCGTTAGGGTATCTATCTGCTTATGTTTGATCGCCATGTTTAGACTGTTTATATAAGTTTTGGTTTGGAAAATGGTTTAATTATGATATCTTTTTTGATAATTTGCTAATTGCTATGCTATGTCTTTTGCTTATTTAGTTATAGTTTTCTTACTATGTTTTCTATTTTGCATGTGTATTTTGCCGATGTGTATTCTATACAATATTGGATTAAGTGTGTTAAATGTAGATTAATTGACTTGTATGAATGCCATGTTTACTTTCTAGAAATTGTTTCTGTTAGCCTTTTGATATTTAGTTTGGCTCATATGTTTTCGAATTTCGATTTAGTTAATGTTTGGTTATCTTGATGCGTTTGCGTTGGTGCCATCAATATGATATGTGTTTGTTCTTAATTGCTATTTGTTCTTCCGGATTCCTGTATGATTGTGTTTCTGCAAAATCCTCAATGATTCATTGATCTCATTCCATTGTGACCGTTATTCGTTTTCTTTGTTTTATTTCATATTTCTATTTTGTTTAGTTTTAGTTTCTGTTATATCATTCCTGGGCTTTGTAAGCTCAGCCACACATTTTCTTTTCTTGCAGGTATTAAGCATTCAAGATGAGCTTATGGGATAGCGATCTGGGTTGATAGTAGAGTTAGAGCAAGATTGGAAGATAGGGATCTTAGATTTATTTTGATTATTAAGTTATTTATATTTTCTTTTGTAATTTTTGTAAAGGCTTCCGCTATTGTATAGTATTTTAAGGTTCGATATGAAGCTGTATTTGTGACATTTTGCCCTTGTGGGTTGGGGTGTTACAATTATGGTATCAGAGCTCTAGGTTTAGGACCCTTAGAGCTTAGGCTATGACCTGTGAGGATTGGGTAGATTTAGGATTTTTCCTTCTGCGTACTTTCTTTGCGTCCACTATCGTACTTAGATTTTACTAATAGTTGATTATTTTTTAGATGGTTATCCCTCGTCGTTGTTCACTGATAGGACAGCAGGGACCAGCTAGGCAACCTAGGGAGAGGAAGAAGTGGACTTTGTTATTTATCGTTAAGGACAAGAGAGGATTTGGGCGAAGCGGACAACCTGAGGATATCGAGTTCCAGCTAGTATGTGGCCATGCACAATTGAGGAGAAGCTAACTTAGCAGAAATAGTAGAGGATCGAGACTAAAGTCGTTGACAACCAAGGCTTCACCACTAGGTATCATGAAAGATGTCCCGAGTTCTTGGAAGATGGAGGAGTAGTTTGGACTAGGAGTCACGACTTGTATGCTTTTAGTATCGTGTCCGGGAAGAAGAAGAGAGGAATGGTGACTTTGCTAGTTAAGCCTATTCCGCATGCGCGAAGGAAATAGGAGCGGATGGATAAGTGAGGAAAGAAGAGGAAGAAAGAAGAACATGAGGAAGAATACGAGGTGGACTCGGATTTAGAATACGACTACTAGTAGGTTTAATCCGATAGGAATAGAAATTCGCTCATGATTAGTTGTCCTCTTTATTAGAAGTTTTTGACATTGGATTTTGAGTTTAGGTCCTTTTGTTTTTCATTTAGACGATTGATCTTTGATTATTAAGTTTTGTTTTGGAAGTTTCATCTTATGACAATTATGCAATTTGTTTGATTAGTAGGAATAAAGCAAAATTTTGAAAGTATAGTTCTTTGTTTGTTGTTTCTTTTGATAGATTCGTTAAGTTTCCGTTAGTTCTAATAAGTTTCGTTCCCTATTCGATTCTATTGATGATGTTGTTTAATCACAGCTTGAAATAAAGTATGACCATCATGATGGTATACTCATGTGATGTTGGTATTATGACGCCTTTGATCAACGTGATAATACTTACATCATATGACGTACCCTTAAATGTGATCATAGGATAATTTGAAGTGTGAGGAACAGTAGATCCTTTTAGTTGATTATCGTGACCATAAGACCATTGTTAGGATTCGTTCGTCTATGCATATGTTTGAGATCTGAATAAGTTAGCGGTGTTATTTGATGGTCTGCATCTCATCTGTTATCGCCATTACTTTGAAGAGTATATGATTATCATTTGTAAGTATTTGATTATTGCTTTGATTTCTGAAAAGTATGAGTTTGTAGATTCTGATAAGAATCTGTTTGTTCTGAGATAAGATTTGCGTTTGCTTTTTATTTCCCTGAGGATGAAATCCGATCGTTTTCGTTCTGTTCCGTCTTGTTCAATTTCGAGGACGAAATTTTCTTTTTAGAAGGGAGGAGTTGTAAAACCCTAAAATACGAAGAGTGCTACAAGACTATTTTACCCTTAAAATAGTCAAGATTATAAAATACGTAAAATATAATTAACGCTCATCAATTTAAAATTTAAAACCTAACTTATATTTGTTTGAAAAACCTAACGAGTATATTTAAAAGATCGACATCTTACGACGACTTATAAACCAAAATTGTAAATGTTTGGGCCTCGATTGTTTTGTGATCCGACTAGCTAAAGCTATGGTCTCGCCTGGGTTGGGAACTTTTGATGAGAACCACACAAGCCCACATGGCCCGATCGGTGTACATGCATGGTATAAATACAAACACAAAACATAAAATTAAACCCTAGCTCAAAGTCTCGGCACAAGGGTTTTGTTTTCCTTTCCTTTTTCTTGACCGATTTGCTACTCTTTGGTGTTGGTTCGGTGTGATTTGTTTCGAGAGTTTACACAGGTAATCGAATCCTTTCCCCTTTTGTCTAAATTCTTTTGATTCCTTCTTGTGTTACTTAAGCTGCTTGCGTGAATCAAATTCCCACGGAGCATGCATGTAGTCGACCAACCATCACATAAAATCATAATCTTGTGCATGAAATCATAAGCCTAAAGTCACGTAAATTATTGGATGGAATAACACGTATTCGACCCTTGTGTAAACCTGTAATCAAACCATGTATATATATAGGTATCATGCATTTGACTTGTTACCGATTTCAAAAGCTTATATGTAGTTGTCGACATGTAACATGAGTCGCATAATAAGAAACATATACGTCGTCACATGAAATCATAGATTAGATGCAGGATATGTGTAAGTCGATGCGTGAATGGTTAGGTTATGGATTGTGTCGTTATAAGTTAAACGTAAACAAATATGGAACACGACATCTTGATTTCGTTAAGAAGATTATAGGTCAACGAATCACGTTAATTTTATGTTGTAATTTTGTTTGTGCCGATGCATGCATGGTTAAAATAAGTGTAAAGTGTGAGGTGAGTAAAAATTGTAGAGAATAGTGTTTGTGTGTGTGTGTGTGTCGAATGGTTTGTGAGTTTGGAAAATAATGTATAGCAAGTTGGGAGTTGCATGTGTGTAGCGTATATATTGAAGCAAAGGGAAACGGGTAAAGTTTTAGTCTTGTCAAACGATTTAAATAAGTCAATGTGGTGTGAATTAATTGGGTAAATGCGTGCATAAGTATGACTCTTTTTCGTTTTGGTTTTTCTACGTTCTAGGTCAAGTGTCATTAAAATCTGTAACATGTCAATTAAATGCGTATTAATATAGTATTAAGAGTAAAAGGGAAAAACCTAGGGCATAAATAGTAGTCGATTAGGGTTTTAGCTGTGTATTGATTCGTTATTTCGTGTGAAAATAATAAGTTTGGAGGTCATTAATAACCATTGATTAAGTGTATAACGAACTAGTAATAAGTGTGTTGTAAGTAGCTGCGTGTTGTTGTGATTTTATGTAAGAAACTAAATGTCATGAATTAAAAGTATTATATGCATGGTCTCATTAAGGTGGTGTTTGAACAATGTTACGTGTGAGTCTTGGTTAATCATGTAAGTTATGAAGGCTTGTGTAAACTATTTTGAAAGAAAGTCCTAAAATCCGTTCTTGATATTTATAAGCCCTGTACTTGAAAGGTGATCATATAAGCCTCAAATAAGATATTTATCATATTAAACCCTTAAGTTTACCATTTATTATTTGTAACACAAAAGTTTGGCAAATTAAATGATTAAGACTCTAAAATGTCGTAATTCCGTCCGTCACTAAGAATAAGAATATACTTACAACTCTAAGAGTGTGAATGCGATAAATCTGTTATAACGTAATGATGCTAACAAGTATTAAATAAATCATAATGATAATCCGTGTAGATTCGTTGAAGGAGACGCGACGTTATATCTTCGTGATTCACTCATTTGTTTTGCTCTTCTGGGTACTTTAAGGTACAAATATTGACCTTTCACCGATTAAAAGGTTTCTTATGACGTTTTCTTTAGTTAGCTTTTCTATTTCGATTATTAGGGTTTCTATGCCATTCTATGAACCCTTTTAGATTGTTTGATCATTTTGCTTGTTTTGAAACACACCATTTTATTGAATCATGCAATATCTGACTTGAACGTTTGTTAGAAAGACTTTTGATCACGGCATTTGTTGTGAACCTTGCTATATTTGACTATAATTTACGTTGTGAACATTTTGGTTATGAAGTATGATATGTGACTCACGACATTAACCGACTCGGCAACTTTGAACATGAACCTTATGATATGAATTATCGATATATGTTATCTGTTGAACTTTGTGTTTGATTATGATCTGTGTAAGTTATAACTTTTCACATACACATCAAACCATAACACAAAGTAGCATATAGATGGTATTCTAGAGAGAGAAAGTTAGAGGTTTAGGGAACTTAGTGAGAGAAAGTGAAAGATATTATTATGAGCTCCAACTCTCTACCTTGGAAGGTAGAGAGTATTTGTAGTCTTACATAAAAGCCACACAACGAGTCGTGGATCGGGCATACGATGGGTAAAGACCGTCCGTCCTCCACGGTGTTACTTAACTAAATACTACTTAACTTAAAATAACTGACTACGAGCTTTCTAATGATTACATATACTTGAGGTGACCGACTCTTTAATACCGGAAATTTCTAATTCCTAACAATCTCCCCTAAGGAGGTCACCTCAATCATATACTAAAATTACATTGAATACAAACGGATATTACATTAACAATTGATCTTGCATTCTTGATGTAGTACTTTGCTCTGTAGCTCGTAGTCATTGATTCATCACATTGCATGTTTGGTTACTTCAAGTGGAGGTCTTTTCTTGATCCGTGATATAATAAGTTGAGCCACTTTAGAGATCATCGGCAATCAAAAATCTCGTACATCCATTGTGGTGTTGGTATTATGTGATGTTGTGACATTTGGACCGACATGCTCACATTATGGATCATGATATCTTCTCATCAGAGTAGCGGAAGCTTTTGTTGAATCATGATATTGGCGGCGCGTAGCGAAGCATGGAGTGAAAATATCCGAGTCATTGATGCACTAATCATGATTTCTTTTGAGATGAATGTGTTAGGTGAGCATGTGGCTATGGATTGACGCTTCATTACGATCATTACGCAAGCGTCGGCGTACTGCATACAGCAGTTAGCAATAAATGCGCGAAAGTGTCTTTGATCACTTTCGGATTGATTACCGCGACCCGGTTCCCGTTGATCAGTACAAGTATGCGCTTGATCGGTATAATTCGAAGAATTTCCTTGACAGGGGTTTCGTACTCTGAAATTTGTTCTCACCGGAACATCTCAAAGAAGACAACACGGAATGAGTGAACCGGCGAATTTGAGTCAGCGATTGATGAAAAGATATTTGAAAAACAATGAGTATTGCTCAATAGAAATTGTTTTTTTGCAATATACGAAGAAGGTTTTAATGAAAATCAATTATCAATCATAAAACACCTTTTGATTTGAAAAATTAGTACACGGTCGACGTGCTAATGAAAAGAGTTTTAAAGCACAAAGACGGGTTTTTCAAAGGTATCCGTCAATCCATAACTCGAACCGAGGATTGATTCAAAAGATTGATAAGCCCCATTGTTTTACCGGTTGTCACATGGTTGATCCATATAATAGATCTCACATGCCACCTACCAGGAGCTTGTTAGATGTTGGCTCCAGAAGGCTTTCCATCTTCACAGTGAATATGTAAGCACATCACTCGAGATGTTACGGCAATACCACAAGGATAATGCGTAGGACTCAAGATATAATCTCTCTTTCCACATTGTGTGAAACAGAGAGTCTTCATTGAAAGTGTCCTAATGAGATTTATTGATGATCTCGTGGCTCTAGACTCAATTTTGCATATTTGGATCCATATGGGACTAGGGAGAGGGTCTCCTTCTTCAATATCAACAATCTCTAAGAGAAAGTCGATAGATAATGTCGGTTCCCGTGAGAATGAAACAAGTCCTTTTAAGAGGAACTTGAGTGGTTTGGAAAGTTGAAGTGCAGTCGTCCACGGGTCCATGACGTCTTGTCTTCAATACCGATGTTACCATGTTAGCATATGAATTGAACCGGTTTACGCCTAAGGTTGAATAAATGGAGGGCTATTTGTTTTCACCCTTTTCTCATTCAATTCTTTTTAATTCTTCAACCCCTTGAGTGCTTACCGAGACTTCATAGCTAGAACCTTGTTGGGTTTATTCCACGATTACTAGCTCGGTCTTAGTCCGCACTCTTCCCATATCTCATTTTTCTCCTTTTATCATCATACCTAAGAACTCTACACAAACTAGTGGATAGTCCACAGGTAGATCCCTCGGTTGGCGGATCATGGGAACCAATACCTAACCTTATCATCCTTATATCACCATACATAAAGTAAAGTTGGTCGGTCAATTTGGTATTGTTCATCGCCATGGAACCAATTGAAAACCATTTGAAAATCAATCCGGATACTTGTGATATATTATCAAAGCATTTTGTACCTGAATTGTTTTGATATTTTTAGAACGAGAACTCCCCTCAACATGTGCATCAAGTATTTGAAAATGTTTTGCACACGGAGGCAAGAGGAAAATTAACTTCTTTGATTACCATTTTCTAAAAGATATCAACATCACTTCCCAAATCAATCAAGTAGATAAAGCATTTTGGGGAAGGATGAGGTTTTCATGATTTTGCTCCCCTCAATATGTGCCTCGAGGTTTGAAAAGTTTTTTACACATACTAGAGGGAACTTGCACATTGAGATAAATGATCACGTTTCAAATCATAGGTTTAAGATAGATGCTCCCCTCAACATGTGCATGGAAAATTTGAAATCGTTTGTCACATGTGGGAAGGACAGCATGTACGTCCTTATAAAACCATTTACAATTATCGGTTTAAATCAATTTAAATCACACATTCTCCCCGATCACAATTATCAAATCATTTGAGATTTGTGATCTCTTATAGATTTAAATTGATTTTGAAAGCTTTTAAGGAGAATTGTGACTTGATTATGAAAGCGTTTTAGCTGATAAGGATCGGATTTTAAGACTTTAAACTCCATTGATAAAACATGCATGTACATCTTTTGAAAACAATTTAATGCCAAATAACTTTTTAATTTAATTGAAATCATTCTCCCCTCAATCAATGACATAGGTTGTTGATTGAGAGATGGAGATTTTGACAAATAAGTCCTGATGATTATCAAAAATAGAGACCGAGTTATTTTTCAAAGCATTAGTTTTCATGAGATAAATGTTTATAGAATCCGAGCATGGAATTTGAAAACATGGTAAAACATGGCTCTGTTCTTTCTTTTAAAAGCGGTTATTGCTCGAAAATGACAATAAACCATTGTTTCTCTTTCTCCCAAAATATTTTTGATTTTTTTGATTTTTTAAGATTGAACAACATCTAAAGTCCGGTGTCATTCTTTGAATGACAGCAAAACCGTAGATATTATCGAACCGAAAAAACATGATGACAAATGACAATATTTTTTTTTTTTTTTTGAATTTTTCGATTTTGATTTTTATGGATTTTGAAGGTTTTATAATTTTGTATTTTGATTTTTGAATAAATATATACAAGAGATAGATGAAGATAGACCTTTACTCCTCGTCTTCCTCCTGAAGGCGTTTGAGTGTTCTCGGTTGAAGGCTTTTCAAGCCAAGGCGTGGAAGAATAAACTCAAAACGTTCTCTTGGAAGAGCTTTGGTGAAGATGTCTGCTAACGATATTCAGACCTCACAAAATAGAGTTCCACCACACCCTTTTCCACTTGTTCCCGATGAAATGATGTCGAATGTCGATATGCTTTGCTCTTGAGTGTTGAACGTTGTTGCATGAGAGAGAAATGGCACTTTTATTATCATCACGATCAGAGGATTTTGTTGAATTCAAAGCCATAGTCGGATAATTGAGATCTCATCCATAAGATTTGAGCACAACAAGATGACATGGCTATGTATTCACCTCATAGAGGAAATAGAAGTACTCATTTGCTTCTTTGAAGACCAGCTCACAAGCTTATCACCCAAAAGCTGAGCACCTCGGATGTACCGGCGTGTATCTTGACAACTTTGCATGATCGACATCGACTTCGGTGAATAAAGGATGGTTGGAGATACAAGACTGCTCCTTTGCTTTTAGTATCCGGTTGATAGAAGAAACTTTGGCCGGTGTATCATACCATGCCCTTGTAGATTTGCTTTAAACCCGTAAAGAGCCTCATCTAGGCGATCAATCATGAGTAGGATGCTCTTGATTCACAAATCCTTTAGGGTTGTTGATGGCGTGGAAGCGACTTCTTCAGATCTTTGATTTGAGGAAATGCCATCTTCACATCCATCGATATACTACCATATTGTTCTTACACTAGCGACATTAGCGAGAAAAGATTGATTGCCTCGATTCGAGCAAGCTGAGCAAGCGATTCTTCAAAGTCTATACCCTCCTCTTGTGATATCCTTTAGCAACTAATGGATGCCCCGTTTTTTTCAACACATCACCAGTGGCCAACAAATCCAAAGTTTCACTTTGAGGATCCATTTAAGGCAATATTGCTCACAGTTTACTTTGGCGGTACTTGCCTTGCCCCAACTCTCCCATACATCATCAAGTCGATCAAACTCATGAATTTCATCTTGCATGGCATTGAACCGGCTATCTTCATTCATGGCGGTTTTAACATCTTTTGGTTCGATCTTAGTGAGTATGGAGTTGAAGAAGCACCATAAGGCATCGGTTGCAAGTTGTTTCCGGGTTGATCTGGGGCGAGAGGGATTTCCAATGATGTTGTCTAATGGATGATCGTGAGTCCATTTTCTAAGGTGTTCATGTGGTAGTTGTTGAGGAAGGTGAGTCGATGTGTCTTCGAAAGAAGATGGTTGATGATGATTCAGGAGCAAATATGTTTTCAAATGGAGCATCTTGAGGAGTAGCAAAGGGATTAACTTCATCATTGATGCGAGAAACATTTCCATGATGTACATTTGAAGAATGATGATTTGTTGATGAGATGCGAGGATCGCAGGGTGCTTCTTGACTTAAAGATATTGAGAAGGATTGACTTCATTCACGAATATGAGCATCTTTGTTGTAGGGATCAACACCTCATTAGTAATTGAATCATACAGTTCATCAAACATAGGATCAAACAATTTCTTTAAATCATCTTCGGATGGAGGTACATATGGAGTTTCTTGAGAAGAGTTTGGAACAAGAGATGAACCAATGGGACTGTTTTGAAGTCGGGTCTGAGGGTGTCCAGGAGCCATTTGAACGGTCAGCTCATCAAACGTAACGTGAATGGTTTCCATGATATTTCGGGTTCTTTTGTTGTAGATTCGGTATCCCTTTTTGTTTGGTGCATATCCTACAAATACTCCAATGTCACTTTAGCCTAAGTTTCCCTAAGTCTTGACCCTCATTAGTTGGATAGCACAATGCACCAAACACACGAAAGGAAGAGATTAGGTTTTTGTTTGTGGACAAGTTCATATGGTGTCTTTCCATGAGCGATGTGAATCGAGGGACGATTTTGTGTAGCATGCAGTGGCAATAGCCCCAGAGAAACATTGGAACTTTCGAGTAAATCAGCATAGTCCTTGCGGCTTCTACAAGAGTTCGATTTCGTCTTTCAACTACACCGTTCGTTGAGGAGTTGGAACACTTCTTTGATGGGTGATTCCAATGCTTTCATAGAATTCACTAAGTTGTTTGTTAACAAACTCGGTTCCATTGTCTGTCCGGATAATTAGCGGTTTTGTTAAGTCGAACTCGCGGTACTTTTGATGAGTTTGATGATGATATCTGGAGTTTCATCCTTTGTCCTTAAGAACTTGACCCCGGTGAATCTAGAGTAATCATCAACTATAACTAACACATATTTCTTCCCAAAGATATTATTCACTCTCATTGGTCCACATAAATCCATATGAATTGTATGAAGAACTTCGTGGCGAGTTAGTAGGTTTGGGTTTATGGGCATACTTCTTGCTTTTTCCCAATTGACATCTGAACAAAGATGATCCTTTTCATACTTTAGTCGAGGTAAACCTACAACTAAGTCCTTTCACGGAGATCATTGATGATGGTGGAAGTTCAAGTGATTGAGACGTCGATGCCATAACCATGACTTTGTTTTCGAGGCCTTTGACAACAAGCAAATTGGAGGAGACTTCATCATATCTTCTATAGAGATGGTGTAAAGATTTGAACCACGAGTTCCTTTTAAAAGTTCCTTACCATCTCAAACAAAACAAGTATGTTTTAAGGCTACTTCTAGATCGAGAATCACGAGAATTGACCAGCGGAGAGCGATTATGACCCAAGACCTTCCACATAGTATACTCTAGAGATAACACTATCACCAACAACATAATCACCATAACCCATAATTACACCGAAATGATCATTACGAATCTAATGTCGATGAATTTGCTCACGAAGTTCATGAGCGCGACGGTCTCGATCATATGCTTGGAACGGCGAGTCCGGTACCATAGAGCGATTTGAACGATGCAGTTGAACACAAGAATGGATAAGCGGATAATTGGGATCCCCATGCAAGAATGGGTTCCACTTGGTTAGTAACGATGGTGGAACACCCACATCGAAATAGAAACATCCATATCGAAGTAGAAGCAATGGAATCATTGGGAATAGATGCAATCTTTGGTGTATGCGTATTTGACCTATTCAAAGTATGTTCACTTCTTAAGGAATAGTTCTACCAGTAGGCATCCATTTTCTAGTGGGCATAATCTTAGCAGTTTGAGAACAAAACTGGTTATTCTTATGGCCAAAAGGTATCCAATAATAACCTATCTTTATAAAAGTTCTTACTGTGGGTTTCCACTTGTTTTCTAACGTTTTGCCTTTTGCCTTTTTGCCATTGCCTTATTAGCATTAACAATTTTAACTGGGCATTTGACAGCATTAGACAAAGCATTCATACTACATTCATGATTAGCAAGAATTCAAGCGAGCATCATTACAAGGTTTGCAAATAGTATCGAATTGAATTAATTACGATGCGCCTAAGGCTAATACTAGAATCAACAACGATTCGTTTTATTCAACTCAAGCTTAAAGTTCCTAGATTGGTCTTCTACTCTCTTCCAATGCACATTCTTAGCTTGCAAGGTCCTATCATTCCTTGTATTGTTTTGAGACTTTGACCTCTGCTTTAAAGTCACCGATTACTCCTGTAGAGGGAATGGGAACATTAGTTGGTTGATCTAATTTTTGCATTCGAACGATGTGCAAGGATCGAAGTACTAGAAGGCACATTAGTGTATACTTTAAGGCGTGATTTGAGCTTTTGCGGGCACACTAAAGTTCACTTTCTTAGCACTAACATATCCGGATCGAACTACTTGAAGGCACATTAGTGTTTCCTTTCTTAAGGCTGGGCATAGAACGGATTTCCTGCTTGGCACTAGGCATAGAACAAGGCATCACGCTTTGCCTTTTACCTAAGGTTAAGGATTTGGGACATGTTGCAATTACACATTCTAGCAACTCTTGAGATCGTTTGGCCCGGAGGCAAGCAAACCTAATTTCACTATCAAGAGGTTTGTTAATGAAATCCTCTTCGACAATCTCACGGAGACATTCTAGACTATCCTTAAGGTGAGCACTATATTCATGAAAAGCATGTTCATTATTCCTAAGATGAGGAGGAATATATTTAACTGTCACAGTGTATTTGCGATCTAAGGGTGACTTTGAGACAACATTCTTATTGAAAACAAGTGGTAGTTTCCCATTTCCCTGACTTCTCGGATTCTCAATTTCCTTTTGTAAAGGCGTTATTTTTTCGTTGTTTTGGTCACGGGTGACTTTTATTGAATCATATAACTCTTTAAAATGTCGTTTAACTTTTCATTTTCTTCTAGAAAACTCTCGTTTTCCTTTTGAAAGGCATCAACTAAGTTTTGAAGATGAAAAGTTTGAGAATTCTGAGAATCTAAAGAATGAGGCATTTGGGAGCTGTGTATTGTTCGTTTGACCCTTTAATTGAGAGATTTGGGCTTTCAACTTTCTCGTGTTGCGAGCTTGAATCATTCATCACGTTTGTTAATTTGAAAAGCATCAAACTCGGAGCATCCGAGGATGTCTTGATATTTGAAGTTTTTACATTTTCTTTAAGATGTTGATATTTTAGTTGTAAATTAAAATGCTCAACTTCTAGTTTAGAAAAATGTTTAACCAAATTGTCGTGATCATCGAGTTCAATTTTCTCGTTTAGTTCAGAATTAGTTTTTTCAAGCTCAATGACACGATCATGGGAGACTTTCGAGGCCCTGCAGATAGTTCATGAAATTTGGAAGCATTAATAGAGCAATTTGAAGCAGTGAAAATAATATCTTGAGCAACACATTGTAATAAGGTCTCATTTAATGTATGCAAGTTCTTCCTCTCAATCTCATTATATTTTAGTGCTGCTCATAATCACTAACTTCAACTACCATTGCATCAAATTCCTTTTCCATTCCTTTAATATCGGTTTCTATCCCCTTTTAAGACTCTCAAAGTGATCTTTTAGAATTTTAAAGAAAGGCATGACCTCAGTTAAATAACATTCTTTCATTTGCTCAAAACCCTTTCTCCTTCCGTTATACCATTGGGTGTGATCCTTTTCTTGCAAGTTTTCTCAAAATCAACAAATAGTTGAAATATAACATATTGGCTAATTAAGGTCTTGCTTTTAGTGGCAATTGTTCTAGGAACTAGATGCATTGGTGTATTAGGAGGATACTCAGTCGCTCTAGGCATTTTCCATAGGGGGGGGTTTGTTTCAACAATATTTTCGACTTTACGCTTATCTAAATCCTTTTTCGAGAAAACTTGTTGAGTCAACAACAATGAGGCTTAAACATGTTCAAGGAAATCCAGTTTTCCCTTTTGTAGTCATGGGGAGTGATAATTATTTTTTTCTCTTTGCATTTAGGATCATCTAATTTTTTGTTCATCCTTTTCCTAGTGACTTCATCCGATTTCTTATCTTCCTCAGTGCACTCAACGCAACTAGGTTTCTGTCTAGGTTTAAGAATTTCATTTCCATCATAGATCACCTTATGAGCATTTCTAGCTTTTAATGACCTCGAGGTTGGGTTTATCATAGGGGAATGCTATGCTTATCGCTTAGGACTCTATGTTTAGTGATCATGTGGCGATCTGAATGGTGTTTCCTTGTATGTACAACTTGTTTTCAAGTTTGTTTTTCAAAGTTTTCTGATTAGAAAAATCTCTCAAGAGTTTTGATTCCTTTGCATTAAATTCTTGCTTAAGCATTTTCACATTTTCTTGAAGTTCTTGTTTTTGCTTAGCGGTTTTAGAAAGTTTTTCTTGCAAGGAATTTAACTCTTGTTTTAATACTTCTTCTCGAATATTACTTTTTCTAATGATACTTGGTCATCCATTTCCGCTCCGCGAGTGGTCAACTCAAATTTAGCGTTGTTCATAAATAGCAACCGCGTTTTTATAGGCATTTAGTTCGATACAGAGGAATCATCGAGGCAATTGTATTCATCAAAAACATAGTCATTGTTGACTGCGGAAGATGCATCACTTGGTACAACTTCACTTTCACTTTGTTTCACATATTGATCATATGGGACAATATTGATATTACCCATATTTTCAATATTTGATTCAATAGTTTCAGTTGATTGTACTTTGTCATGCATCTTTTGCACATCAACCTCATCTTATAGTTTTAATACCTCGAGATGAGTTTGTCTGGGATGGGCCAGCTTAGTGGTGAAGAAGAGACCTTGGGAGAGACCATTGGAGAAATGCTAGCCATAAAAAATTGTGTGTGCGTGGGTCCATCATCCACATCAGTCGTATGCATCACAATCGGCGACTTGAAAGGCATTCGATTGTGACCTATCTGAATAGGTTGCTCATCCACACGCATCATAGGTCTTGGCATTGCCCTCGCTAGAAACAACAATTCCTCTTCATCCAAAGCGACACCATTATCACGAGCTTGTACAAGCAGACATCTTATCTCGAAGTAATCGGCATGTGGGCGCTTTGGAGATGTGCAATTCCTTGCAATGTGTCCCTCACCACCACAGTTATAACATTTGATCGGCTTAGCTTGACCTTGATTACCATTCCTTCCTCGATTCTGATTGCCAACATAACCTCTACCACTCCACCTCTTCCACGATCATCTTGTCTTTCTGAGCTGGTTGCACCACGATCCTTCCATCTTTAACAGTGGCTTGATTGTGTGGGTTAGATCTTGTTACGAGGTTGTTGTTGGTTTGTGGGAGAGAATTCATGTTTTGACTAATCGGAAGAGCTAGTTGATTAATGAAGTTACCACGTGGCATCGGCATCGGCTTGTTTGAACATAGGATCGGGAATGAGTTTGTGATTACCATTACCCATGGGTATGACTTGTGATGCTTTGGTTGTGATTCTGATGTTTGAGTAGAAGGCAGTTGAGTCATTAGACGAGCTTGTCTCTCCACGTTGGTTTTGAACCTGATTGAGAATCAATTTTTCAAACATAGCATGTCTCTCATTCCGAAGGAGGAAGGCATAGAGTTGCTCATAGTTTGTATTCTTCAATCCTTTAGTGAGCTTCACAGTGGTGACAAACTTGTGCCATTCGGGATTCATGTTGTTCACAAATTTTGAGTTCAGCTGAATGTTAGGCATAGTCATTCCGATGTTCCTCATGTCATTCACTAACTTATGAAATCTCACATAGTACTCATAGACACTCTCATCTGGTTTCATCTTGAAGTGTTCAAATTCATCATAGAGTTGGGATTCTCTGTCTTCCATAGTTAATTAGAAACTCGAGAAGCATCTTAACATTATCCCATACTGCCTTTGCATCGGTGTTGTGATTGATCAGCTTGTAGATGTCTTTAGGAAGACCTTGAAGTACAATGTTTGAAGCCACGATATATGCATCGAATCTCTTTTTCTCCTTATCATCAAGCTCATCATACACTTTTAGGTGTCCATTCCGTAAACGAGTTCCATCTTCATTAGTATCAAGTATGTCTCTAGTCGTCTCTCAACTCGATATGGTCCTTCATCAATGGATTTGAGAATGTTGACACCTTTTTCCTTTCCAAGGCGTTACAATCGATTCGTTGAGCCCAAGAATCGTAGTGGAGTTCACCAAGCATGGGTGGGCGAGTATCGAACCAGCTTGCTTGAACATCCTCGGCAAGCGATGTGGAGATGATAGTAGGAACGTTGGTAGACATGTTCAGTTATACGGGATTTTATAACTCTATGATTAAACCGGGAAATAGATTCTTTCACGGGATTTTACTAAATCAAGAGAAAACCGGAAACAATCACTCAAGTGCTAGAAGATAATGCACTAAAGTCGCTAGAAGATAATGCACTAAATTAAGCTAACGTTATTAAGCTACACACCGCTAAGTTAAGCTAGAGTCCCAAGTAAATTTGACAAATGCAAGTTAAGCTAAGTAGTAACTCTCAAGCTAAGCCTCAAGTTAAGCTAAGCAAAATTTTGGCTACAATTAAGCTACTCAAGTCGCTAAAGATACAAGTTAAGCTAAAAGCAAACAGCTCGCTACCAGTCCAAGTCGCTATCACCAAGTCGCTACCGTAGTGGAGAGTCCACTACTTGTACTTGTAACTCGCTAATCTAAGTCGCTAGGTTTAAAGCGTGACTCGCTACAAATTTGTAAAGCAAGTAAGCTACGAAGACTATTCCGGTAGTAAAGTAGCTAGCATGAAAAAACACATAAACATCACTTTTCAATCCAAAAACAACCCAACCAAGATGATTCAAGCTCACCAAATGAAAACCTAAACACTTGTGATGATTCTAAACATAAAAGTACTAACAAAATCCAAACTTTAACACTAGAAATCAACCAAATGATGCAAAACCACTAAACTTTTTCAAACTCAAAAACCACCTAAAACCACTAGAAATCCAAAGATGTGCAAGATATGATCTAACCATGGCTCTTGATACCAATTGTAAGATATTGGTTTTCACATACACATCAAACCATAACACAAAGTGAAGCATATAAGATGTGGTATTCTAGAGAGTTAGAGGTTTAGGGAACTTAGTGAGAGAAAGTGAAAGATATTATTATGAGCTCCAACTCTCTACCTTGGAGGTAGAGAGTATTTATAGTCTTACAATGCCACACCAGCAGTACGTGGATCGGGCATACGATGGGTAAAGACGTCCAGTCCTCCGGTGTTACTTAACTAAATACTACTTAACTAAAAATAACTATGACTAAGAGCTTTCTAACGATTACATATACTTGAGGTGACCGACTCTTTAATACCTGGAATTTCTAATTCCTAACACACATAATGTAGGGGAGTAACTACTTTGAAAACCACATTCTTTATATAACTACTCTTAGATGCAAGCCAACCCCTCAAAGATGAAAAATTATTTCATTACAAATGATGCATGATGCAATATGTTGAGGGGAGTTCGCTTAAAAATTGCACAATTCAGTACAGCAAAGCTTTGATAATATATCACAAGTATCTGAATTGATTTTCAAATGGTTTTCAATTGTTCCAATGGCATAGAACAATAAATTAAAGACCGACCTCAAATTTACTTTATGTATGATGATATAAGGATGATAAGGTTAGGTATTTGTTCCCATGATCCGCTTAACCTGAGGGATCTACCTGTGGACAATCCATAGTGTGTAAGTTCTCTTAGGTATGATGAAAAAGGATGGAGATATGTAAAGAGCGGATGAGATGCTTAGAACCGAATAAACCCAACAAAGTTCTAGTTATGAAGTCTCAGAAGTAATCGGGGTTAAGAATGAAAAGAAATGGAATTAGAAAGGGTGAAATAAATACCTCCATAATTCAACCTAGGCCAAGAACCGGTTCAATACATGTTTTCACCGTAGTTACCAAGGTAATCGCAAAACGTATTTAAGACAAGACGTCATGGACCCAAAGGACGCACCGTACTACAACTTCCCAAACCACTCAAGTTCCTCTTAAAAGGACTTGTTTCATTCTCTACGGGAACCACATAATCTATCGACTTTTCTTAGAGATAGTTGGTATTGAAGAAGAGACCCTCTCCCTAGTCTCCGGCATAGGAACCAAATATGCACAATTGAGTCTAGAGCCACTAGATCATCAATAAATCTCATTAGGACACTTTCAATGAAGACTCTCTGTTTCACACAATGTGGAAAGAGAGATTATATCTTATGAGTCCTACGCATTATCCTTGTGGTATTGCTAGAACATCCGAGTGATATGCATACATATTCACAATGAAGATGGAAAGCCTTCTAGAGCCAACATCAAACAAGCTCCTGGTGGGTGGCATGTGAGATCTATCCAATAGATCAACCATGTGACAACTGAACAGAAACAATGGGGCGATTCAATATTTTGAATCAATCCTGGTTCATGTTATGGATTGACGGATACCTTTGAAAAACCGGTCGTTGTGCTTGAAAAACTTCTCTCTAGCACATCGACTGTGTACTAATATTTTAAAATAAAAGGTGTTTATGATTGATAATTGATTTTCATTAAAACCTTCGTTGTATTGCAAAACAATTTCTATTGAGCGATACACGATTGTTTTTCAAATCTCTTTTCATCAATCAGTGAATCTCAATTCGCGGGTTCACTCACTCCGTGTTGTCTTCTTTGAGACGTCCGATTTGAGAACAAATTTAGAGAGCATTTAAACCCTGTCAAGTGAATTTCGAATTTTAATTGACACAGTAAAGCATTCTTGTACTGATCAACGGGGAACCGTGGGCCGTGTACCTCAATTCAACGAAAGTGATCAAAGAAACTTTCGTGCACTTTATTGCTAAACGTTTATGCAGTACACCCCAACGCTTACAGCTGATCGAATGAAGCGGTCAATTCATAGTCGCATGCTCACACAACACATTCATATCTAAAGAAATCATGATTAGCATCATTGACCTCGATATTTTCACTCCATGCTTCTCGCTACGCTTGCCGCCAATATCACTCATCAAAAGCTTCCACTACTCGGATAAGAATATATCATGATCCGTAATGTGAGCATGTCGGGTCCAAGTCACAACATCACATACCAACACCACAAAGGATGAGTCAAAGATTTATGATAACCGATGTTCCCAAAGCTGGCTCAAAACTCCGTATCAACGTGGATCATTAAAGACCTCCACCCGTTATCATCCAAACATGCAAAAATGAAGAATCAAAGACTACGAGCTACGGAACAAAGAACATGAACAAGAATCCAAGAACAATCTCAATGTAATATCTGTTTGTATTCTATGTAATTGAAGTGACCTCCTAAGGGGAGATTGTTAGGATTTAGTAAATCCGTGTATTAAAGTGTCTACCACCAAGTATTTGTAATCTAGAAAAGCTCAGTCGTAGTTATTTAATGTTAAGTAGTATTTAGTTAAGTAATACCGTGGAGGACGAACGGGTCTTTACCCACAATGCCCTGGATCCACAGCCCGTTAGGTGGCGATTTGTATTAAGACTATAAATACTCTCTACCTCCCAAGGTAGAGAGTTGGAGCTCATAATAAGATTTTTCTTTCTCTCACTGAGTTCCCTAAACCTCTAACTTTCTCTCTAAAACCATAGTATAACGCCTACTTATGTTTTGTTATGATGTGTATTGAAATCCAATATGTTACAAATCCCATAAAATAAAATCCTCCATCGACTTTTGCTTTCTTCTCTCTCGTGCTCGTTTTTCTCCCGTTTTGGCTTTTTTGTCTGTTTCTGTCATATCCATTAACCGCACATGCATAAACTCAAGAAACACGCCAAATATTAGGCATAAACGGCTCTTTCTTTTGGTTATTTTGGGTCTATTTTGTAGAAATGGTATGTGTTTTAGCACATACCAAAATACCTGACTAGACGATTTTCGTCCTCAACGAATGTAATCAACTCAATGCTTCTAAAACCAAGGATTTAAATCTCTTTCTAGTAAATCTATGAGAAGTAGCAAAGATTCCTCAAAAGAGATTAAGAAACCCTTAATTCTAAAAACACCCCGTTTACCTTTAATTCACATATAGATATTAATTATTACATTCCAATTATGAGTGATGGTTTGTTGAACTTTCATGTCGATCAATAACTCCAACATTTTTCAAATGACATTTTAGGATCACGGAGTAGGAAACACAACTCAGCGAGGAGTGACCATACGGATAGAATACATCGTCCCTGATTTTCACAAGTCCCCAAACTAAGCGTAAAATCGAAATCATTGTTAAATATGACTCTAAATGCTAACACTACCCATGGAAGTTACTTGTGTAATTACCTTTTGCTCCCATTTTCCTATTTTCCTCTATTTATTTTATTTTTGTTGAGAAATGAATTTCTTCAAGTTTCTCGTTTCGATAATTTTTATTCCGATAAAGATATGAAGCTAAGTCGATAATTAGTTTTCCATCTCCTTCAAAACCGTTACAAGAATGAGGTCCACATCAAAGTCCTAATTTATTTAGGGAAATATCCTTTTATGGCGACCAAACAACTCATCTACTGAGTCCGAGACAGAGGCTTTATTTAGATATCTTCCGGATTCAAAGTTTGGCTTAACACTATTTCAGCACATTTGCATTTTTGCAATTTAGGCCCTTGGTCTTTCCTACCACTAACTCAACGGGATTACCGTTTTATCGTAAGTCTTATATGACTTTGAATTTTCCTCCACCTTTTTGAAGTCCATGACAACGGGGTTACCGTCGGACATAGAAAACTTTTATGGCTTTGGATTTTTCACTTAACACATTTTGGCTTTATTTCATGTTAATTTTTGTGCCAAACTCTGAATCCTACGGTTTTTATACCGCAACACTGACAGATTCGATGTGTACCCAACTATCATGGGCAAGGATTCTCTAAAGAAGATAAAGAACTAACTATCGTCAATAACTTAACATCTTAAATTATTTATTCACAAATATGGGGTGAAACAATCTTGTGGGAGCAAAAAGCCATAAGTACCTTCGATGGGCTCTAAAGAGAACCATCTACTCCACGCTTAGCATCTAAACTCATACGTAACTCTATCATTCCTCGATCTCCTCAAATTTAAAATCCCAAATAATGAGATCCGCGGATGCTTAGCCGATAGTTAAATTATCTATGGTTAAGGGAACAAGCTAGGGCTCAACACGCCCAGTCAAGTCAGAATTCTATTCCTACTCTCACCAACGGAAAGTCAACAAGGTGTCAAAACATATATTATCTTAGCAAATGCTTCCTCGAATAATCTCAAGTCTTGCATTTTTAAAGTCAATTATTAGAAACTAACAAATTCTTGTTTAAGCTTCGCATATTTAAAATCACTTAGGGAAGCTTGCAAATTCTTGGCCTTATGACCTAGAATCGCATTTAATAGCCACTTGTCTAAGCAATTAGCAAAGACTTTTTCAATAAAATGCATATTTAAAGTAATTCTAAGAAACTCGCAAAGACTTTTCAATCATAAAACTAGCAAAAGCTTACAAAAATTTTTAAATTTTTCACATTTTTGCACAATTTTTCTAAGGAAAAACGGGTTATGTAGAGTATACGCAAAAAATAAGCAAGTGCGGTCAAATCAAATCGAGGATTACCCACCCCAGACTAAAACGAAACATTGTCCTCAATGTTTAAAGGCGGGTAATAAATCGAAAATCTAAAGCCATTTATTAAGTATAAAAGATAAACGTTAGTCGATAAGATTTTGATATCGGATTTTTCTCAAAGATCGATCATGAAACTCGAGTGGAGAAAAGACATACTTTGAGCACGAGATTCTTCATATCGGGAAAATCCTGGACAAAACATCACAAACAACCAAACACGAGAAATTGAAGAGGCTAACCCCTTCACGTCACTTATTAGAAGAAAATAGAAAGAAGATAGAGATAAGCATGGGGTGCCTCCCACGAAGCGCTACTGTTTTTGATCACCGAGTCGCTAGACTGACTCTTCCCCGAATTCATTTGTCCTTGGGGAAGAAAGCCGGAAGGATACCCGGATCAAAGATGGTATCCTCACTCCGGAGGGAAAGAGAATGGGTGGGATGGGAGGGAAAGAAAAATGTGGGCTCAAGGACATAAGGCATATCATGATATAATGATCCATCATCCGGTGGTTTTGCGGGCGGACGAAGGGATGATGGATAGATATGAGACAACTCCAAGGAGGAAGGGAGCTCATGATAAGGCATAAGATGTGTAGGCCCACAAATGAAGGCATCCATCGGAGGATCCTTATCTCACACAACGTTTTTAACAAGAAACTTATCAATGCATATCTCGGGTTTAAAGATTTTGTCTTCACATGTGGGCTCAATGGGATAAGTGAGGGTCATCTCAACAGAGGAAGGAGAATCATTATCAATCAACAACATATCCCCCTCGGGATCATGGACAACATCCTCAATACCCGGTGGTATCAAGTCATCAAAAGCATCCTCAATGATCGGGTCACTCGTTGGATTCTCGGAAATCTCGTTCAAAACTTTGCTCATATCAACATCGAAGTAGAATCGCTCAAGAATCAGAGGATAAACATCGGACATAGTAGGATTGCCACTAATCTCTTCATCAAATCAGAAAGTTTCAAGCTCGGGTAAGAAATCACTATCTTTAACGGAGATAGGAGGCGAACTCGAGTTATCTTTTAGGGCTTCAATCTTAGAAATGAGAAGATGAACATTTAAAAATGTTTCACGTAGTGCTTCATCCTCGATCTGAATATCATCGGGCTCAATCTCTTCATCTCTGGCATAAAATTATTTACTTCTTCTATATGGACGGGCTCAGAAGGTAAATCGTCGACGAAATCGATGTCTCCATAAGAATCATTATCGGAATCGGAGAACATCTTATCACAAATATCATTAACAACCTTGGACTCACTTGGGCTTGGGACAAGGACCTCAACACTAGACGATTCCGTTTTCGGAATAGTATTAAGATGCTCATCCCCCATTATGAGAGAATCCTCGGGTTCAACAATTTTTGAAGAAATAGAATCATCGACCTCTTCCAAAAGAACGTCACTTCTCTCAACCGGTGTGAGTGAAGGGGAAGGGTCGGAAATGAAAGGCTCGGAAACGAGAGTGGGATTGCCACTTAAACTTTCTCCATCGTCGTCACTATCATCATCATCGTCAATGTAAGTATTGAGCCATTGGGAACGCCTTTCAAGTACTAGTTCCTCGATTCGTATTTCTTCATGAAACTTTTCAATCTGAGCTGCTCGTTCCTCTTCTTGAAGTAATTCTAACATAGATATTTCGTTGCGAGACATTTGATCTTTGACACATAATTCACCATAAGTTTTCTGATGAGGATCTTTTTCGATACCATGTTTATCCATAAATTCTTCGAGTATATTAATACATCTTTGGAGATTATCTTGAGGAATTTGCGGATGTTGTGGTTGAATCTCTTGGTATTGTGGAGGTGGCTTATAAGGATAGTTGTAATTATTACACGGAACCTGCTCGTAATCAAGCGGGTTCGATGTTTGACAATCGAAATTAAGGTGTGGGCCTCCATAGTACTCACAATAGAATGATTGTTGTGACGGATAAGGATCAGGTTCCAGAGGTGGGACAAGTGGTGTGCTCTGAGAGCTAGCAATTTCTACCACTTCCGTTGTGGTCTCCGGTTCTCATTCTTGATAAACATGAGATTGAGAAAGGTAGGTTCTAATCATACTTTCAATTTCGTTTCGATTTTAAGTAATTTTGGAATCAAAGTTGATGAAAACGTCCTCGACACCCCCAGTGGGTTCCTCAAACATGGAATCATTATGCACAATCTGAACGGGTTCTTCATAAATAGAATGTATCTCGGGCATACACCATAAACGAGTCTACCATATCTTCACACCCATAACAATAACGTGGATCGAACGAAGATATCTCGGGTAGTGGAGGGTAGTCGGGAAAATTTTGAGGATTATTGAAAGAATTGGGGCACATATGATTATAACACTGATAATCATATCCCAAACATAAATTACAACACTGACAGAAATAGTCGAAGGAGTCCATAAGAATCAAATATAATAGGGATAAGAGGAAAGAATTATCAAATCAAAGGGTGTTAGGAATTGGAAATTCCATGTTAAAGTGTCGGTCACCCCAATTATGGTCTAGCATATTTTAGCTCGTATACTTGTAGTTATTTACATTATTTAGTAGTTTATTAGTTAGTTTGTAGCGTAGTTTAGTTTAGTGCAACACTGTGGAGGAAGGACGGGTCTTTACGCACTGTATGCCTGATCCACAGTCCGAAGGACGACGTTTATTATGTAACTATAAATACCCTCTACCTCCCAAGGTAGAGGGTTGTACCTTTCATTCTAATCTAACATTCTATGTTTTCTTTCACTTTCTCTCTCTAGAAAGGCTCCCACCTTCCACTTTCTCTCTCTAAACTCTTAAACCATACGCCTAGTATAATTATGATATGATGTGTTTGTGAAATCTAATATGTTACAATTGGTATCAAGAGCCATGGTTTGATCACTCATCTTTCATGTTCTTGGATTTCTAGTGGTTTTCATAAGGTTTTTGGGTTTGAATGAGTTTAGAGTGGTTAGAATCATTTGGATCATCTCTTGTGTTAAATTTAGGATTTTGATTGTACTTTTGTGTTTAGAATCATTATAAGTTCTTAGGTTTTGATTTGGAAGGCTTGAATCACTGTGGTTGGGTTGTTTTTGGATTGAAAAGTGGTGTTTTTGAACATTTCTACCTAGCAACTTGAGTCTCGAAATAGTTTTCTTGGTAGCGACTGGCTTCTATATTTTTCAGCGACTTGTAGTTGTAGTGGTAGCGACTTGAGCACTAGCGACTTGTCTATTGAGACAAAGTGACATATAGTACAAAAGTAGTGGCTGACTTTTCAGTCTACCGAGTTGCTCTTTAGCGACTTGCCTCTTCATGAGTTGTTCCTTAGCGACTTGTTCGCTTAGCTTAGTTGTTCTTAGCGAATTGTCTACTTAGCGAGTTGGTACTATTAGCGAGTTGTCATCTAGCGACTTGTCATCAGCGATTTGTCTTCATAGCGAGTTGTCTCTAGCGACTTGAAAGTAGCTTAACTTAAGCATCTAGCGACTTGTCAACTAGCGATTTATCTTCATAGCGAGTTGTCTCTAGCGACTTGTGCATCTAGCGACTTGTAACTAGTGAGTTTTCTTCATAGAGGATTGTTAGAAGCGGTTTGACCATTTCATCAGTGCGTTTTGTTGACTTTTCCCGACAAAACTTCAAATGGCTATAACTTTTGATCCGTAACTGCTTTCACCTCTACCCAAAAACGACCATGAGAACGAGGAGAATGGCACACCGAATGAGCTAACCCTCGAGGCCTAAACCGCTCCAACAGAATTTATTGAGTTTTAAAGTTTTAGACCTAATTTTCTCCAGAAAATCGCATCAACCAACCCAAATCACAACCAAACAACATCTCTGCTAATCCTACAAACAATCATAAGACCTAACACACAATTTTCTATCATTGTGTCGATCCATCAGTTATCTTAACACGCTCTATTGGTCACTATATCACGGTTTCTTCTTGATTTTGTAGAATCCTCGCAAAAGAATCTATTTCTCGGTTTAAATTATAGACTTGTAAAATCCCGTGTATACTACAATATCATGTCTTACACTCACGATTGATGATTTGAAGTACTCAAACTCTGTATGATGCTGAGAAAACCATGAGAATATTAGCTATACTAAATTTCAGATGATGGATTAATCAATGATGATTGGGTTCTATGCTCCAGTCCAATGAGAAAGATTTGCCACCTGCCAGCTACTGAATGCCATGCAAAGGAAAATGAAGATTGAACCTTTTCAACAACTTCACTCTCACCTTATGTTACTTCTACACATAACAATGGAACGAACATGTATTGCCCTCTTGTCAGACTTATCACATTAACAGAACTTTGTGTTAAACCTCGAGCAATTGAGCTACAACTTGACAAAGAGAAGTTTAAAAGGATAGTTCTAGTGCGCACTTCAAGTGATCTACAAACATTTTCTTCATTCATTAGAAGGGAATTCACATCAGACTATGATCAAGACATGAATGAAATATCTTTGAAGAGACACACTGGAATGGAAATTAGTGTGTTCATAGAGACACTTATCCATCTCATGGATAATGTAGAGAAGTATATTGAGGAAGTTACTAGAAAGATGAAAAAGTGGATGAGTGTCCGTGCGGTTGAGAGATAGTTGTAATAAGTTGGTAATGTATCTGTTAAGAATCGTATGTTGATGAATACAGAGAATGTCGAGACAACAAATAATGATGAGTCGGTAAAGCACCAGATGATGGATCGCTTGACACTGAATATAGAGACTCAGAGATAAATAAGCTTGACAGCCAGCGGTCCAAGTGACTCTTGTTACACATGATGTGGATGCGTATATCGAATTTAAATTGAGCAGTGTCATGTAATGAGGTACCTTAACTGTCTCAACATAGTGCATTCTGCTAATGTACCTAAGCATTCTCGATCTTAATGCTGAAATTTTGATAAATGTTCCTTGTTGAGGCTGAGCTCTAAAATTTCAAAACAAATGATATGGTTGATAAAAAGGCCTTTGATGAACTTTCAAACAAATTCTCAAAACTTGAAAAATATTGCATTTCTTTTGAAATTGCAATACAGTAAAGAAGAAAGCTTTCAACTAACAAACCATGTAAAACTGAACTTCCCTGACCGTGCATTTTTTGAAATTAACACTTTGAAAGCTCGGCTTCAAGAAAAAGAGTCAACTATCAACAATTTGAAGAAAAATATTTCTAATATGCATGTGAAAAGTAATTTGGTTACAAGTAATTCTGATGTTAATACTATTGATGATATTCAAATGAGAAATGATGAATTAGCGATTTATGTGACCAAATTACTAAAGGAAAATGAGTCTTTGAGAAAGCATCACATAGAACTAAGTAACTCTGTCAAAGAAGCTAGAACTAAGTCAATAGATGTAAAACCCTAAAAATACGAAGAGTGCTACAAGACTATTTTACCCTTAAAATAGTCAAGATTATAAATTACGTAAAATATAATTAACGCTCATCAATTTAAAATTTAAAACCTAACTTATATTTGTTTGAAAAACCTAACGAGTATA
The DNA here is from genome assembly GCA_910596185.1 of Chrysanthemum makinoi. Lineage (NCBI taxonomy): Eukaryota > Viridiplantae > Streptophyta > Magnoliopsida > Asterales > Asteraceae > Chrysanthemum > Chrysanthemum makinoi. The sequence continues at coordinate 69,311,694 of OU343216.1, read as the reverse complement.
TTTAAATGATCGACATCTTACGACGAAAACTATAAGCCACACGTGTAAATGTTTGGGCCTTGATTGTTTTGTGATCCGACTAGCTAAAGCTATGGTCTCGTCCGGTTGGGCTTTTGAACCGAGAACCACACAAGCCCACATGGCCCGATCGGTGTACATGCATGGTATAAATACAAACACAAAACATAAAATTAAAACCCTAGCTCAAAGTCTCTAAGACAAGGGTTTTGTTTTTCCTTCCCTTTTCTTAACCGATCGAAGCTACTCTTTGGTGTTGGTTCGGTGTGATTTGTTCCGAGAGTTTACACACAGTAATCGAATCCTTTCCCCTTCGTTTAAACTCTTTTGATTCCTTCTTGTGTTACTTAAGTCGCTGTCGTGAATCAAATTCCCACCGGAACGCATGCATGTAGTCGACCAACCATCACATAAAATTATAATCTTGTGCATGAAATCATAAGCCTAAAGTCACGTAAATTATTGGATGGAATAACATGTATTCGACCCTTGTGTAAACCTGTAATCAAACCATGCATATATATAGGTATCATGCATTTGACTTGTGCACCGATTTCAAAAGCTTATATGTAGTTGTCGACATGTAACATGAGTCGCATAATAAGAAACATATACGTCGTCACATGAAATCATAGATTAGATGCAGGATATGTGTAAGTCGATGCGTGAATGGTTAGGTTATGGATTGTGTCGTTATAAGTTAAACGTAAACAAACATGGAACACGACATCTTGATTTCGTTAAGAAGATTATAGGTCAACGAATCACGTTAATTTTATGTTGTAATTTTGTTTGTGCCGATGCATGCATGGTTTGCATTGTGGAAAGCCTTGTTAAAAACAGTTTTAGAAGCCGATGCATGCATGGTTAAAATATAAGTTAACATGTCGTGTGAGTAAAATGTGTAAGTGTTTGTGTGTGTGTCGAATGGTTTGTGAGTTGGAAAATAACGTATAGCAAGTTGGGAGTTGCATGTGTGTAGCGTATATATTGAAGCAAGGGAAACGGGTAAAGTTTTAGTCTTGTCAAACGATTTAAATAAGTCAATGTGGTGTGAATTAATTGGGTAAATGCGTGTATAAGTATGACTCTTTTTCTGTTTGGTTTTTCTACACGTTCTAGGTCAAGTGTCATTAAAATCTGTAACATGTCAATTAAATGCGTATTAATACAGATTAAGAGTGGGAAAACCCTAGGGCATAAATAGTAGTCGATTAGGGTTTTCAGCTGTGTGTATTGATTCGTTATTTCGTGTGAAAATAATAAGTTTGGAGGTCATTAATAACCATTGATTAAGTGTATAACGAACTAGTAATAAGTGTGTTGTAAGCACATGCGTGAGTGTGATTTTATGTAAGAAACTAAGTGTCATGAATTAAAAGTATTGTATGCATGGTCTCATTAATGTGGGTTCGAACAATGTTACGTGTGAGTCTTGATTAATCATGTAAGTTATGAAGGCTTGTGTAAACTATTTTGAAAGAAAGTCCTAAAATCCGTTCTTGATATTTATAAGCCCCCGTGACTTGAAAGGTGATCATATAAGCCTCAAATAAGATATTTATCATATTAAACCCTTAAGTTTACCATTTATTATTTGTAACACAAAAGTTTGGCTAATTAAATGATTAAGACTCTAAAATGTCGTAATTCCGTCCGTCACTAAGAATAAGAATATACTTACAACTCTAAGAGTGTGAATGCGATAAATCCGTTATAACGTAATGATGCTAACAAGTATTAAATAAATCATAATCCGTGTAGATTTGTTGAAGGAGACGCGACGTATGTCTTCTCGTGATTCACTCATTTGTTTGCTCTTCTCTCATTTGCTTTAAGGTACAGATATTCGACCTTTCAAGAAGGTTTCTTATGACGTTTTCTTTCGTTAGCTTTTCTATTTAAATTATTAGGGTTTCCTATGCCATTGCTATGAACCCTTTCTGATTGTTTGATCCGTTGCTTGTTTGAAACACCTGTTTTATTGAATCATGCAATATCTGACTTGAACGTTATGTTAGAAAGACTTTGATACGCATATTTGTTGAACCTTGCTATATTTGACTATGAATTTCTGAATTGTGAACATTTGGTTATGAAAGTATGATATGTGACTACGACATTAACTTCTGACTTCTGAACCTTTGAACATGAACCTTATGATATGAATTATCTGATATGTTATCTGTTGAACTTTGTGTTTGATTATGATCTGTGTCAATTATGACAATCTGGTTGACCTAAGTTAGTTTGACACCCGAGCCAATATTCTCACTAGTCATGGGGTTCCATGTCCTGTCGGTGATTCACCTCTGACATGACTCTAGGGCAGTAGTGATGTTCTGCCACGCCCCTTCCGTTATTCCGTTTATTGATATTATGGCCACTATCTGTCATGGTGGGCGTATGGATGCATCCTAGATCCGACCATATCCGATATGTTTCGGTGAATGATGTCGTGCAATACGCCTTCACAAAATTCTGGGAGCTAGCTACCCAATTAGTTTATGAGGTTACCGAATAAGAAAGATATTTCTGATATGATATGTTCGGGCTCGGTAGTTAACTAAATCTTTATCTGTTATTTCGTATTAAGTATTCGATGTTGATTGGTATGTTCAAGTGTTTATAATTATGTGCTAGGCTTATTATATGTTATTATATGTGGTTATGCTATTGTATGTTTAAGTGACTACCGTCTACTATGCTAGGATATGATTAATATGTTTTCAATATGATTGCAGTCTCATCCGATATTATGTTAGTTTATTATAGTGAATTAGTTGATCCGTGAGATGAATGTGCTAGTGTGAAAGTGAGTATTCTGAAAGTTTATTAAGTATGATTGTTCAGTTAATCTGGTGAACTTTGCCTATCCGTTAGGGTATCTATCTGCTTATGTTTGATCTGCCATGTTTAGACTCTGTCTATATTAAGTTTTGGTTTGGAAAATGGTTTAATTATGATATCTGTTTTGATAATTTGCTAATTGCTATGCTATGTCTTTTGCTTATTTAGTTATAGTTTTCCTACTATGTTTTCTATTTGCATGTGTGACTGCCATGATTTTGACTGCTATTCCTGGCCTACAATATTGGATTAAGTGTGTTAAATGTAGATTAATTGACTTGTATGAATGCCATGTTTACTTTCTAGAAATTGTTTCCGTTAGCCTTTTGATATTTCGTTTGGCTCATATGTACTCGAATTTCCTACTTTAGTTAATGTTTGGTTATCTTGATGCGTTTGCGTTGGTGCCATCAATATGATATGTGTTTGTTCTTAATTGCTATTTGTTCTTCTGGATTCCTATATGATTGTGTTTCCGCAAAATCCTCAATGATTCATTGATCTTATTCCGTTGTGACTTCGTTATTCGTTTTGTTTTATTCGTATTTCTATTTTGTTTAGTTTTCGTCAATATATCTGTTCACTGGGCTTTGTAAGCTCAGCCGCATTTTCTTTTCCTGCGGCAGGTATTAAGCATTCAAGGTGAGCTTATGGGATAGTGACCATGGTTGAGAGTAGAGATGAGCAAGAGTTGAAATAGGGATCTTAGATTTATTTTGATTATTAAGTTATTTATATTTTCTTTTGTAAGTTTGTTAAAGGCTTCCGCTATTGTATAGTACTTAAGGTTCTGATATGAAACCGTATTTGTAATATCTTTATCCTTGTCGGGTTGGGGTGTTACAATTTATGGTATCAGAGCCTAGGTTTTAGGACCCTTAGAGCTTAGGCTATGACCTGTGAGGATTGGGTGGATTTAGGATTTTCCTTCTAACGTACTTTTCTTGGTCCACTATCGTACTTAGATTTTACTGATAGTTGATTATTCTTTTAGATGGTTATCCCTCGTCGTTCTAGTTCACCTGATAGGAGCAAGCAGGGACCAGCTAGGCAACCTAGGGAGAGGGGGAAGTGGACTGTTGTTATCGTTAAGGGCTGCAAGAGGATTGGTGGAGCGAAGCGGACCAACAGGAGGATACGAGTTCCGGCTAGTATGTGGCCATGCACAATTGAGGAGAAGCTAACCTTAGAGAACGTAGACGGAAGAATAGTAGAGGAGTACGAGACTAAAGTCGTTGACAACCAAGGCTTCACCACTAGGTATCATGAAAGATGTCCCGAGTTCTTGGAAGATGGAGGAGTAGTTTGGACTAGGAGTCGCGACTTGTATGCTTTTGTAGATCAATGGGAAGAAGAGAGGAATCGGAGAAGGTGACTATGAGTCGCCTATTACCGCAGCAAGAAGGAAATAGGAACGGATGGATAAGTGAGGAAGAAGAGGAAGAAGAAGAACATGAGGAAGAATACGAGGTGGACTCGGATTTAGAGTCTACGGCTACTAGTAGGTTTAATCCGATACAAGAATAGAAATTCACGCTCATGATTAGTTGTCCTCTTTATTAGAAGTTTCTGACATTGGATTTTGAGTTTAGGTTCTTTTGTTTTCATTTAGATGATTGAATATTTGATTATTAAGTTTTGTTTTGGAAGTTTCATCTTATGACAATTCTGCAATTTGTTTGATTAGTAAGAATAAAGCAAAATTTTGAAAGTATAGTTGCTGTTTGTTGTTTCTTTTATGATAGATTCGTTAAGTGTTCCTAGTTCTAATAAGTTTCGTTCCCTATTCGATTCTATTGATGATGTTGCTTAATCACAGCTTGAAATAAAGTATGACCATCATGATGGTATACTCATGTGATGCTGGTATTATGACGCTTGATCAACGTGATAATACTTACATCATATGATGTACCTTATTGTGATCATAGGATACTTCAGGAAGTGTTGAGGAGTATTTAATCCTTTTTGTTCGATTATCTGTGATACCGATAAGACCATTAGGATTCGTTCTGTCTGTGTAGTGTGTTTGTCTCATCCCAGATGTCTGAATAAGTTAGAGCGTGTTATTTGATTGTCTGCATCTCATATGTTATCTGCCATTACCTTGATGAGTATATGATTATCTGTTGTAAGTATTTGATTATTGCTTTGATTTCTGAAAGTATGAGTTTGTAGATTCTGATAAGAATCCGTTTGTTCTGAGATAAGATTTGCATTTGCTTTATTTTCCCTGAGAATCTGAAATCCGATTCGTTTGTTGTTCTGTTCCATCTTGTTCAATTTCGAGGACGAAATTTTCTTTTTAGAAGGGGAGAGTTGTAAAACCCTAAAAATACGAAAAGTGCTACAAGACTATTTTACCCTTAAAATAGTCAAGATTATAAAATACGTAAAATATAATTAACGCTCATCAATTTAAAATTTAAAACCTAACTTATATTTGTTTGATCGACATCTTACGACGAAAATAAAAGTCACGCGTGTAAAGCTTTGGGTCGTTTCTTTTGCAAGCTAAAGCCTTGGGCCTTGTCTTTGTGTGTGTGATCCGACTTGTTTAACTTTGGGCCTCATTGAGTTGGGCAAACCGGGTAACTCATTTGAGCCCATGGTTCCGTTCGGTTGGGTATGTGAGCCGAGGACACACCAAAAGCCCACGGCTGTTGTCTTCTTTTCTTCTTCCCTCGTTGAACCGAACACCACACCAAGCCCACATATACCAATCGTATACATATATATACAACACAAACCTCAACTTTTGAAAACCCTAGTTGCAAGTTTGCAAAGCTTTTGTCTTCCCCCATCCGATCGATTGCTACTCTTTATTTTGGTTCGATTGTCGTCACGGTCGAGAGTAGCCAAGGTATAATCGATCTTTTCCTTTAATCTCAACTTTGTATGCTAGTCGACCAACCATCACATAAAATTATAACTTGTGAAGCGTCGCGACATGATAGTAACCAAACGATTTGAATAAGAGAAACGCGCATTAGGGTTTTACGTGTGTGCATGTCACCGTACCACTTGAGTGAGTCAAGTCATATTAGGGAAACATGCAAGCCTTGTCGTGTACATATGTTGCGTGTTCATGTTTTCCGAAACCTATATGTATATATACGTATCTATCTTGCATAATAAAACGAGTAGCAAGTAGAGTATAGATTGTCGCATGAATCATGAAGTTGTGTTAGTTTCGATAAAACTATAAATCGATGTATATATGAATTACGTTAACACATGTTGTAGGTTGGTTTGTGTCGAGTTGCATGCATGTTTTTCCTAGCGTGAGTCTTTTGAAAAGGTCTTGATGGTGTCGATGCATGCATGTTTGGAACAAGAGTTAACGTGTCGTGTGAGAAAAATAATTAAGTGTTTGTATGTGTGTGTCGATTTGTTTGTGAGTGGAAACAGCGTAGGGTAAGTTGGAGTTTGCATGTGTGAGCGTATATATTGAAGCAAGGGAAACGGGTAAACTTTGGTCTCGTTAACATGGTTTATATAAGTCAAAGTGGTGTGAGTTACTAGTGTAAATGTAGGCATGGGTTTTGAGTTATCTTCGGTTTGTTTTTCACACGTTCTAGGTCAAGGTGATAAGTCATTAAAATCCGTAACATGTCAATTTAATGTGTATATAATATGGTGCTAAAAGTTTGAGAGAAACCCTAGGTCATGATTTTGAGTCGATTAGGGTTTTAAGCTGTGTGTGTTGATTCGTTATTTCATGTGAAAATAGTAAGTTTGGGGTCATTAATAACCATTGATTAAGTATATAACGAGCTAGTACTAAGTGTGTTGTACGCATATACGAGTTGTGATTTTATGTAAGAAACTAAATGTCATGAATTAAAAGTATTGTATGCATGGTCTCATTAAGTTTGTGTTCGAGCAATGTTACATGGGAGTCTTGGTCTTTCATAAAAGATATAAAAGCTTGTATAAACTGTTTTTGAAAGAGAGTCTTAAAATCCGTTCTTGACATTGTAAACCCTATACCTTGTATGATGATCATATAATTCCTCAAATAAGATAATTATCATATTAAACCCTTAAGTTTACCATATATCATTTGTAACCTATAAGTTTGGCTAGTTAATGATTAAGACTCTAAAATGTTGTAATTCCGTCCATCACTAAGAATAAGAATATACCTACAATGTTAATGCGATGAATCCGTTATAACTTTAATGATGCTAATAAGTATTAAACAAATCATAATCCGTGTAGATTCGTTGAAGGAGACGCGACGTTATATCTTCGTGATTCACTCATTTGTTTGCTTTCCTCTCATTTTCGTTAAGGTACATATATTCTGACCTTTTCAGTAAAGGTTACTTATGACGTTTCTTTTCGTTAGCTCTTCTATTTCAATTATTAGGGTTTCCTATGCCATTGCTATGAACCCTTTCTGATTGTTTGATCTGTTGCTTGTTTGAAACACCTGTTTTATTGAATCATGCAATATCTGATTTGAACGTTATGTTAGAAAGACTTTGATATGCACATTTGTTGAATCTTGCTATATTTGATTATGAACTTCTGAATTGTGAACATTTGGTTATGAAATTCTGATTATGAAAGTATGATATGTGACTACGACATTAACTTCTGACTTCTGAACCTTTGAACATGAACCTTATGATATGAATTATCTGATATGTTATCTGTTGAACTTTGTGTTTGATTATGATCTGTGTCATTTATGACAATCTGTTTGACCTAAGTTAGTTTGACACCCGAGCCAATATTTCACTAGTCATGGGGGTCCATGTCCGTGTCAGTGATGCACCTCTGACATGACTCTAGGGCAGTAGAGTGATGTTCTGCCACGTCCCTTTCCGTTATTTGTTTATTGATAGTATGGCCATTATCTGTCTGTTGGGGCGTATGGATGCATCCTAGATCCGATCTGTTATCTGATATGTTTCTGGTGAATGATGTCGTGTGCAATACGCGTCTTCACAAAATTCTGGGAGCTAGCTACTCCAATTAGTTTATGAGGTTACCTTCTAAATAAGAAAGATATTTCTGATATGATATGTTCTGGGCTCGTGGTAGTTAACTAAATATTTATCTGTTATTTCTGTATTAAGTATTCTGATTTTGATTCGGTATGTTCAAGTGTTTATAATTATGTGCTAGGCTTATTATATGTTGTTATATGTGGTTATGTTTTTGTATGTTTAAGTGACTACCGTCTACTGTGCTAGGATATGATTAATATGTTAAAATATGATTCGTATGTTGTCATCCGTTGTTATGTCAGTTATCGTTATGTGAATTCATTGATCTGTGAGATGAATGTGCTAGTGTGAAAGTGAGTATCCTGAAAGTTTATTAAGTATGATTGTTCAGTTAATCTGGTGAACTTTGCCTATCCGTTAGGGTATCTATCTGCTCATGTTTGATCTTCCATGTTTAGACTCTGTTTATATTAAGTTTTGGTTTGGAAAATGGTTTAATTATGATATCTGTTTTGATAATTTGCTAATTGCTATGCTATGTCTTTTGCTTATTTAGTTATAGTTTTCCTACTATGTTTTCTATTTGCATGTGTGACTGCCATGATTTGACTGCTATTTCCGCTGCTACAATATTGGATTAAGTATGTTAAATGTAGATTAATTGACTTGTATGAATGCCATGTTTACTTTCTAGAAATTGTTTCCGTTAGCCTTTTGATATTTCGTTTGGCTCATATGTACTCGAATTTCCTGCTTTAGTTAATGTTTGGTTATCTTGATGCGTTTGCGTTGGTGCCATCAATATGATATGTGTTTGTTCTTAATTGCTATTTGTTCTTCCGGATTCCTGTATGATTGTGCTTCCGCAAAATCCTCAATGATTCATTGATCTCATTCCGTTGTGACTTCGTTATTCGTTTCTTTGTTTTATTTCGTATTTCTATTTTGTTTAGTTTTCGTTTCTGTTATATCTGTTCACTGGGCTTTCTAAGCTCAGCCGCATTTTCTTTTCCTGCGGCAGGTATTAAGCATTCAAGATGAGCTTATGGGATAGCTGATCTGGGTTGAGAGTAGAGATGAGAGCAAGAGTTGAAATAGGGATCTTAGATTCATTTTGATTATTAAGTTATTTATATTTTTCTTTTGTAAGTTTTGTAAAGGCTTCCGCTATTGTATAGTACTTAAGGTTCTGATATGAAACCGTATTTGTGATATCTTTATCCTTGTCGGGTTGGGGTGTTACAATTTATGGTATCAGAGCCTAGGTTTTAGGACCCTTAGAGCTTAGGCTATGACCTGTGAGGATTGGGGAGATTTAGGATTTTCCTTACCTCGTACTTTCTTTGCGTCCACTATCGTACTTAGATTTTACTGATAGTTGATTATTCTTTTAGATGGTTATCCCTCGTCGTTCTAGTTCACCTGATAGGAGCAAGCAGGGACCAGCTAGGCAACCTAGGGAGAGGGATAAGTGGACTGTTGTTATCGTTAGGGCTGCAAGAGGGATTGGTGGAGCGAAGCGGACCAACAGGAGGATACGAGTTTCGGCTAGTATGTGGCCATGCACAATTGAGGAGAAGCTAACCTTAGAGAACGTAGACGGAAGAATAGTAGAGGAGTACGAGACTAAAGTCGTTGACAACCAAGGCTTCACCACTAGGTATCATGAAAGATGTCCCGAGTTCTTGGAAGATGGAGGAGTAGTTTGGACTAGGAGTCGCGACTTGTATGCTTTTGTAGATCGTGTTCCGGAAGAAGAAGAGAGGAATCGGAGAAGTGACTTTGCTAGTCGCCTATTACCGCAGCGAAAAGGAAATAGGAACGGATGGATAAGTAAGGAAGAAGAGGAAGAAGAAGAACATGAGGAAGAATACGAGGTGGACTCGGATTTAGAGTCTACGGCTACTAGTAGGTTTAATCCGATACAAGAATAGAAATTCACGCTCATGATTAGTTGTCCTCTTTATTAGAAGTTTCTGACATTGGATTTTGAGTTTAGGTTCTTTTGTTTTCATTTAGATGATTGAATCTTTGATTATTAAGTTTTGTTTTGGAAGTTTCATCTTATGACAATTCTGCAATTTGTTTGATTAGTAGGAATAAAGCAAAATTTTGAAAGTATAGTTGCTGTTTGTTGTTTCTTTTCTGATAGATTCGTTAAGTTCCCGTTAGTTCTAATAAGTTTCATTCCCTATTCGATTCTATTGATGATGTTGCTTAATCACAGCTTGAAATAAAGTATGACCATCATGATGGTATACTCATGTGATGTTGGTATTATGACGCCTGATCAACGTGATAATACTTACATCATATGACGTACCCTTATTGTGTTCATAGGATACTTCAGGAAGTGTTTGAGGTGTATTAAATCCTTTTTTGTTCGATTATCTGCGATTAATAAGACCATTAGGATTTGTTCTGTCTGTGTATGTGTTTGTTCTCATCCTTAGATGTCTGAATAAGTTAGAGCGTGTTATTTGATTGTCTGCATCTCATATGTTATCTGCCATTACCTTGATGAGTATATGATTATCTGTTGTAAGTATTTGATTATTGCTTTGATTTCTGAAAAGTATGAGTTTGTAGATTCTGATAATAATCCGTTTGTTCTGAGATAAGATTTGCGTTTGCTTTATTTTCCCTGAGAATCTGAAATCCGATTCGTTTGCTGTTCTGTTCCATCTTGTTCAATTTCGAGGACGAAATTTTCTTTTTAGAAGGGGAGAGTTGTAAAACCCTAAAAATACGAAAAGTGCTACAAGACTATTTTACCCTTAAAATAGTCAAGATTATAAAATACGTAAAATATAATTAACGCTCATCAATTTAAAATTTAAAACCTAACTTATATTTGTTTGATCGAGACATCTTACGACGAAAATAAAAGTCACGCGTGTAAAGCTTTGGGTCGTTTCTTTTGCAAGCCGAGCCTTGGGCCTCGTCTTTGTGTGTGTGATCCGACTTATTTAACTTTGGGCCTCGTTGAGTTGGGCAAGCCGGGTAACTCATTTGAGCCCATGGTTCCGTTCGGTTGGGTATGGGAGCCGAGGACACACCAAAAGCCCACGGGATGTCTTCTTTTTCTTCTTCCATCGTTGAACCGAACACCACACCAAGCCCACATATACCAATCGTATACATATATATACAACACAAACCTCAACTTTTGAAAACCCTAGTTGCAAGTTTCGGCTTAAAGCTTTTGTCTTCCCTCCCATCCGATCGACTGCTACTCTTTATTTTGGTTCAGTGTCGTCCTGGTCGAGAGTAGCCAAGGTATAATCGATATTTTCCTTTAATCTCAACTTTGTATGCTAGTCGTATAACTTGTGAAACGTGCGACATGATAGTAACCAAATGATTTGAATAAGAGAAACGCGCATTAGGGTTTCTGTGTGTGCATGTCACCGTACCACTTGAGTGAGTCAAGTCATATTAGGGAAACATGCAAGCCTTGTCGTGTACATATGTTGCGTGTTCATGTTTTCCGAAACCTATATGTATATATACGTATCTATCTTGCATAATAAAACGAGTAGCAAGTAGAGTATAGATTGTCGCATGAATCATGAAGTTGTGTTAGTTTCGATAAAACTATAAATCGATGTATATATGAATTATGTTAACACATGTTGTAGGTTGGTTTGTGTCGAGTTGCATGCATGTTTTCCTAGCGTGAGTCTTTTGAAAAGGTCTTGATGGTGTCGATGCATGCATGTTTGGAACAAGAGTTAACGTGTCGTGTGAGAAAAATAATTAAGTGTTTGTATGTGTGTGTCGATTTGTTTGTGAGTCGGGAAACAACGTAGGGTAAGTTGGAGTTTGCATGTGTGAGCGTATATATTGAAGCAAGGGAAACGGGTAAACTTTGGTCTCGTTAACATGGTTTATATAAGTCAAAGTGGTGTGAGTTACTAGTGTAAATGTAGGCATGGGTTTTGAGTTATCTTCGGTTTGTTTTTCACACGTTCTAGGTCAAGGTGATAAGTCATTAAAATCCGTAACATGTCAATTTAATGTGTATTTAATATGGTGCTAAAAGTTTGAGAGAAACCCTAGGTCATGATTTTGAGTCGATTAGGGTTTTAAGATGTGTGTGTTGATTCGTTATTTCATGTGAAAATAGTAAGTTTGGGGTCATTAATAACCATTGATTAAGTATATAACGAGCTAGTACTAAGTGTGTTGTACGCATATACGAGTTGTGATTTTATGTAAGAAACTAAATGTCATGAATTAAAAGTATTGTATGCATGGTCTCATTAAGTTTGTGTTCGAGCAATGTTACATGGGAGTCTTGGTCTTTCATAAAAGATATAAAAGCTTGTGTAAACTGTTTTTGAAAGAGAGTCTTAAAATCCGTTCTTGACATTGTAAACCCTATACCTTGTATGATGATCATATAATTCCTCAAATAAGATAATTATCATATTAAACCCTTAAGTTTACCATATATCATTTGTAACCTATAAGTTTGGCTAGTTAATGATTAAGACTCTAAAATGTTGTAATTCCGTCCGTCACTAAGAATAAGAATATACCTACAATGTTAATGCGATGAATCCGTTATAACTTTAATGATGCTAATAAGTATTAAATAAATCATAATTTGTGTAGATTCGTTGAAGGAGACGCGACGTTATATCTTCGTGATTCACTCATTTGTTTGCTTTCCTCTCATTTGCGTTAAGGTACAG